>JAZDUH010000383.1:4595000-5195000 GCA_036419115.1 Scarus forsteni | reverse complement strand
CAGCAAACAGTTTCAGCACCATGGACAGATAAGACACAAAATGCAGTTGAAAACACACAATGCAGCTGAAAAGATAAAATGGTGTACAAGCAAGGACAATTGTGTATTGATATATTGAATGTTATACAACCTCTTGGACTTCACAAAAATCTGTTGCTGGTAAAGTTCAAGCGACTTGGGGCAAAAAAAAAATGTTGATGGGATGAATACAAAAATGGTGATCACAAACAAAAACACAGTCATGATGAAAAGTCTCATGTATTCTCAGCCCTGAATAAAACCAGTGGATCAGTCTGTATTTAACCCCTCAATAAAGATATATAAAATATATTAGACTCCACTGACAGCACCATTTAACCACACTACATGCTATTACAATCCTTGCAAATATCAGACAACAAAACTAGGTGGGAAAAATATGTTCACATGTCAACTGTTTTGATCATATTCTGATTTCTAACAAAAGGGACAGATGAGACTGATTGTTTTGTGAGGTTTTTTTTTTTTGGGGGGGGGGGGGGGGGGTCGAAAGGCAGAGAACATAACCTTAAACGAAGCAGAGTCAAACTTTTATTGAACGAGCTTCCCGTGATCAAAACAGAAAATAGAAGCCAACGCGTCTTAATGATTTCAAAGTGGAGTGCTTACCTCAGGAGAATCGTCACAGTCCCCAAAAACATCTGCGAAGTCTGTCGGACTCTTCCTCAGAGTCTGGTCAGCAGGCAGGGTGTTGTCATTGTAAGATGACACAAACTTGAAGTCACTGGTCCGAGACCCTGTGGTCAGGTACGCGTCATAATTGTAAGCGCTCCGTAAAGTCCCTGTGCCGTCAACATCTGCGTAATTAGGAGGCAGATAGGCGCCCGGGATGGCCACTGCTCCGTCAAACAACAGTCTGGGCTTCCTCCGGCGACAAAATCTCACACCCAGGATGATGATGATGAAGGTCAGGAAAAACGTGGACACACACACCAGAGCGATGATCAGATAAGACGTCAGTTTGGAGTTCTTCTCCTCATAAGAAATGTCCTTCAGTTCGGGCACCTCAGACAAGTTGTCAGAGATCAGTAAATACATGGAGCACGTGGCAGACAGAGAGGGCTGGCCGTTGTCTCTCACTGACACCACAAGGTTCTGTTTCATGCTGTCAGACTCGGAAATGTCCCGCTGGGTCCTGATCTCTCCGCTGTGCACACCAATAGTGAAAAGGCCCGGATCTGTGGATTTCACGATATGATACGACAGCCAGGCGTTCTGTCCGGAGTCCGCGTCCACCGCGATCACTTTGGACACCAGAGAGCCTCCGTGGGCAGCTTTGGGGACCAGCTCGGTCATGAACGAGTTGCCCTCCGGACCGGGGTACAGGATCTGAGGACAGTTGTCATTCACATCAGCGATGTACACACTCACGGTCACGTTGCTGCTCAGAGGAGGAGAACCGTTGTCTCGGGCCATCACCTGCACTTTGAAGCTCCTCAGCTGCTCATAATCAAAGGACCTCACAGCGTGGATCACACCCGTGTCTCCGTTCACAGACACATAGGACGACACCGGGGCACCGTTCACCTCACCGCCCAACAGAGAATAAATCACTGTGCCGTTCTGTCTCCAGTCGGGGTCTCGAGCACTCACCGAACATAAAGTGGACCCAGGTTTGTTATTCTCACTCACATATGCGCTGTACGACTGCTCCTCAAACACAGGTGGGTTGTCGTTGATGTCTGCTACAGATAACTGAACACTTTTAGACGAGGACAGAGGTGGAGAGCCCTCGTCAGTCGCACTGATTGTAATGTTGTAGTCAGACACCAGCTCACGGTCCAGCTGTCCTGTGCTCACCAGAGAATAATAGTTTTTGATAGAAGGAACCAACTTAAAAGGAACATTTTGCTGAATGGAGCAGCGAACCTGTTTGTTACTCTCAGAGTCTCTGTCCTGCACGTTGATGATGCCCACCTCTGTACCAGGTGACACATTCTCAGGTATGGGGTTAGTCAGAGATTTCAGATAAATCAGAGGGGCGTTGTCATTTACGTCAGTGATGTCAATTATGACTTTTGCCTCTGAAGACAGACCATACCCATCCTTGGCTTCAACTAGAACTTCATATTTGTTGCCATCTTCATAGTCGATGTGACCTGCTACACTGATAACTCCAGTTTTCTCATCAAGTGAAAACAGCTTCTGTGTTCTATCAGAAATTCGACTGAATTCATATGTGATCTCTCCGTTGACTCCCTCGTCTGCGTCAGAGGCACTTACAGTGATAATCGGAGTATTTACAGGAGAGTTCTCCGCTAACCTTGCTGTATATATGGTCTCACTGAAAACCGGGGCGTTATCATTAGCATCCAGTACAATCACGTGTATGCCTACAGTCCCAGATCTTCGAGGAGAGCCTCCATCAACAGCTGTGAGCAATAGTTTCATTTCCTGCTGCTCCTCTCGGTCCAACTCCTTCTCCAAAACCAACTCACCGTATTTACTACCAGCACTTGTCGTTTGAATTTTAAACACAAAATGAGGATTTTGCTGCAAAATGTAGCTCTCCACTGAATTCTTGCCTATATCTGCATCCTGTGCGGCATTAACGCGATATCTGGTTCCCCTGTCAGCAATTTCTGAGATTTCAAGCTTTATAACATCCTTTGGGAAAACTGGCGCATTGTCGTTCACGTCCAGCACCTGCAGGGACAATCGGTGTAACTCCAGTGGATTCTCCAGGAGCAGGTCGAATTTGAGAACACACGAAGGCTTTTCTCCACAATGCTCCTCTCGGTCAATTCTGTCAGACACGTACAAGTCTCCGCTTCCAAGGTTCACCTCGCAGTATCGTTTGTCGCTGCCCTCCATTTCAACACGAGCTTTACGAGCAGACAGTCTGCTTACATCAAGGCCCAGATCCCTGGCGATGTTTCCAATGACAGAGCCTCGCTTCAGCTCCTCCTGTACAGAATAGCTCAGGTCTCCGTGTGCGTAATGCACCACAACAAAGAAAAAAATAAAAGCGCAGCTCCGAAGAGCGCTCAGGTCAAACATCATCCTCACAGTAGGTTACTGGAATAAAAACACGGTCTCAGCATTAAACAAAGATTCAGCTTTAGGAATGCGTCTTATAAGCATGTGTCCACGGAGGAACAGAGACCGAAAGGGAGGTCTAAAGAAGCATTGGGTGGTGTGCAAAGGAGCTCGACCATCTGACTCCTTTGCTGGTCTATAGTGACGCCTAGTGTACAAATTACATACCGTGTTTTATTTTGAAGTCCATTTCCATCTACACTGTTATTACACATTAGGTCTGCAGCCTCATGAGTTATCAGTGCCAAGGCGCTATCCGATTTCTAAATATTCTCTTTAAAGAAAACAGTGGCAATGTGTAGTTACTAACAGTTTGATAAATCAACTATTATTTTAGGTTGATAAATGGACAGCAACTGTCTCCAAACGCTTATGGAGAGCTAATGCGCACAAATGTTTCTATTTCGTTAAGTTATTGTTTCAGTTTTGTTAACATTTCTATTTTCAAAAGATTAACCGTCCGGACACACATTCCAACATTACTTACTCTCCTTAGCTCCTCTATCCATTTACATATCCGAGCATGCGCAGAATATTCAAAACAAACTAATTTGTTAAACAAACGTCGGTGGTAAATTTTAGAGTCTGCTCGATCAGGTACAACAAACTATCAGCTTGAATCGACTTTGGGACATCGTATAAAGATTTATGGTAACAGTTCTCTGCCAAGTCATAATAGCTTTCTTAATCCCTTCTGGTTCTGTTTGACAGAGAATAGAAGCTGATTATGATTCAAAAAAACTTCAAACAAAAAAAAAATGCAACCTAAAAGAATAGATAAATATGGCTAAGAAATATGACATTTAAAAGCATAAAGTGACGAAAAACTTAGTATCTATTTTTTTTAAGAAAAGTGTCTTCAAGAACTATCATTTGCAATTAATCCGTTGCATTTGCTTGCTTGTTTGTTTGAGCTGATGCATAGTTTTTCCTACTCAAATTAAGCGTTTTAAAACTATTGCTGTCTATAGAGAAAACTGTACTTCGGAATACGTATTTTATCCGGAAAGAATCACGCTCACTCCGAGTACCAAATAATGTATTCAATTTAAGGTAATGAGATGGTTTCCCAAAAAACAGACACGTTATTAAGAAATATTACATCTGAACACTCTATATATACAGAGCTATCTGTATATGGGAAAGTGGCATGGAAAAAAAAACTAAATAAACAACTCTACGTTAGAAGTAAAATGAACAGCAAACAGGACCTATGTTGTATCCACAGGGAAAGAATTACTTTCAGCACCATGGACAGAGTTACAGCCAAGATTCTGCTCAGCTGATGAGACAAGAGAGCGTTCAAGATTGCAGGACAGAAGTCAACAGTTACATGATGACAGATTTGTCCTTTGATTTGTTGATTACTGTAGGCCAAATTAAATCATTACAAAGAAAAAACTTGTTACTTTGATAAACACATTTCTGATGGTGAAGTGGACAGAAAAAGTAAATTGTGTTTGGATGCAAAAACAGATCGAATATTCTAATGACTGACATGAACCTAAAATCATCATGCACTTAAAATCACAATATAGTAAAAGTACTATATGTGTGTACGGACCTCATACGAAAAGCAACAAAAGTCACTCCTACCATCAAAAACAACAACACGTTACACTCTGCATCTCAAACCAATGGAATAACCAGGTCAGTGTGTAGACCGGCTGCCATGAATCCGTTAAAGAATGAACAAAACACGAATAAATATAACATATGAATTCCACAAACGAATATTGCACATATCACTATCAAATCTAAGGCAACAAACAAATCTAAAGGGGGGAGTTGAGAGAAAAGAAAAAAGGAAGTTAACCTGGGGCGGGGTCTAGCAAAAGCGGGATTGGAATAAATACAGGAAAAGGCAAACCTTTCCGGTGACGTCTTTAATAGGACGAAATTCAACATATATGCGTTAAGGCATTTCACGCATGTTCTGTTATCCTCTGATTCTATGAGGGCCTTCCGAGCTGTGTGCTAGATTCAAGTGCCAGGTCTGTAGCAATATTTCCACTTACAGAGCCTCGTTTAATCTCCTCAGTGATAGAGTAGCTCATTTCTCCATAGACGAGGTGGATCCGAGAAAATTAAGAGCAAGGCCACGATGCAGCGCTAAATTGCTGTGCCCCATAGTTGTGGCTAGAACAATCACACCTACAACAGATTTCTTAATTCCATTCAAGAAAGTTTTATATAGAATCGCGAGTTCTTCCAGGAAACAAACAAACAGCCTACATGACAGACCATTAACAGGTGGGTTTTGGCAACTGTGATTCGGATGCAGAGTCGTCTTTCACTATCACAGAGAAAAGAAGGTGGAAAAAGTCAAGCCCTGTCGTTTATTAGTACACATTGACACCATGAGTACTTACAGGGTATAGCAGAGGGGTTTCCTGTCTCTTTAATACTCAAGTTCACATAATGACGTTTTGTTAACTTATCGCGAAAAATAACTGTTTTGCTTTTTTTCCTGGCAACAGACAAGCAGGTGACAGTTATCACCTTGAAACAGAACAGCAGACCATTGTCACAAAAACAAACATAAAAATGATAATGCCATCCATACCAGGGGCATTGTAATCAAATACATTTAAAGAAGGGAAATACTTTCAAAACGTAAAAATGAGGACCATGCAGAAAATCAACTTATAAATTTTAAGTTTATGTGGAAAAAGTTGTGACGGACGATTTTGATCGTGTTTCTTTAACCAAAGAAGTAGTTATTCAAATGTGGCTGAACTTTTTATCCCATTATTAAAGCATCAAATTTAAAGTGTAAGACAAATGAGTCTGTCAAGAAACATTTTGGATGAGAAACACACATTTTGTAAGATAAGGGCTCGTGGGGGGAGACTCATTTGAAAAGCACAAATGAAACAGAAAACGTGTAAATTAGAAGTGGGTTTAAATATGGCGAGATGGGAGTGCAATTTCTTCAAAAAAGAAACTCTACAAGTCAATAACTAATCACAAAAGTTCAATACCAAGGACAGAGAAAATGTATGGGTTGTGTCAGTCTATCCTTAAAAATGTAGGAAAAATTTAGTATAAAATATTTAGCACTAACTACGGGGATCTTACTATCTCGGGGGAGTCAGCAGCAAAACTAAGAAAACTGCACAATAATGCATCACTCAAACGAGTCTCATTACTGAGGAAAGGACAACATGCTAGAGGGATTAAAAAAATGGAAGAAGTGGCAAAAAATGTACCATATTTACATTGGGTAAAAATGAATAGAAGAAGCAACAAATATTCTCAAAATGGAGTAGTTAGACCAGATTTATAGTTAAAGTGAAGAGAACATCTCCACTCTCATTGGTTGCTGCATTGGAGAAACTGGATAGAAAGTTTACTACAGGTGCAATATAAAAGTTGGCAAGGCTAGTTCGTCTTCCTATCAAAGCTCTTAGAAAAACATTTGAGAAACAATTCAAAGTATGTTTATAGTAGGTGCAACAAAATATACTCTGGCAAAACTGTAGGTGGGGAGTCTGTAATCAACATTCAAAAGGAACAATTCTCATGTATTAGAAAAGGGAGACACACTTACTGTAATTAAATTAAGTAAAAAAACACATACATAGAAACGAGGTCAAAACACAAACTGAACACCTTATAGACGCTGGTAAATGTTGCCGTAAAATCTTACAAAAGTAACACAAATTAAAAACACATGATTATGTTTTGTCTCAAAAAAGACATGTAGATATCAACGACCAATAGAAATATATACGTGTCAATACATTCTGCGTTTATATAAATAAAAGACAAAGAAAAAAAATGCAGATATACTTTGAATTCATGACATGGAGGCAATACGTCAGTTGCTTGAAGAAAACAAACCAACGTGCAAAAATGAGATTCAGCACCACGGACAGAGACAGAAAACAAGATTGATTGTTGCTCAAAATAGAGAAGACCTTGGTCAGTGCAGACGAAGTGATAAATGCCAAACAAGAAAAGGATCTGAAGAATAAATCTAAAGTCAACAGTGGGGATTCCTGAAAAGTCTGTTCCTGGTGACATTTACATGATGTAAAAAATCTCGGTTTTATGAGAAGAATTTAAGAGAATGGTGATCCCAAACATAAAGTCTGACATAACTAAAATACTTTGGTCATCCCAGAAGAAAATCAGTCAATCGAACAAAAGCAAAGCTCTCAACTTAAAAGATGTATAACAGCAAAAACATATATGTTCGAGACACCACTGACAGCACCAACTAATCACATATGCTACTACAAGCCTTGGAATTATCAGAGCACAAAAACAAGAAAAAATGGATTAACTGTACAAACCTGATGACGAAAACACGAAATAAGAGTAAACAATAACGAGACAAGTAAATTCCAAAATAGTTTAAAACAAAAGAATCAGATAAACCTGAATGTCTTTGTGATGTTCAGATCAAAGGTAGATGTCGTCACCTCAGACACATAAGAGCCAAACCTATAGTGGACGCGGTCCACATGATCCAAACAAAAAAAAGAAGCGAACGATTCTCAATGACTTCAAAAAGGAGCACCTACCTCAGGAGAGCTGTCACAGTCTCCGAAAACATCAGCGAAGTCTGTCGGGCTCTTCCTCAGAGTCTGGTCAGCAGGCAGGGTGTTGTCATTGTAAGATGACACAAACTTGAAGTCACTGGTCCGAGACCCTGTGGTCAGGTACGCGTCATAATTGTAAGCGCTCCGTAAAGTCCCTGTGCCGTCAACATCTGCGTAATTAGGAGGCAGATACGCGCCCGGGATGGCCACTGCTCCGTCAAACAACAGTCTGGGCTTCCTCCGGCGACAAAACCTCACACCCAGGATGATGATGATGAAGGTCAGGAAAAACGTGGACACACACACCAGCGCGATGATCAGATAAGACGTCAGTTTGGAGTTCTTCTCCTCATAAGAAATGTCCTTCAGTTCGGGCACCTCAGACAAGTTGTCAGAGATCAGTAAATACATAGAGCACGTGGCAGACAGAGAGGGCTGGCCGTTGTCTCTCACTGACACCACAAGGTTCTGTTTCATGCTGTCAGACTCGGAAATGTCCCGCTGGGTCCTGATCTCTCCGCTGTGCACACCAATAGTGAAAAGACCCGGATCTGTGGATTTCACGATATGATACGACAGCCAGGCGTTCTGTCCGGAGTCCGCGTCCACCGCAATCACTTTGGACACCAGAGAGCCTCCGTGGGCAGCTTTGGGGACCAGCTCGGTCATGAACGAGTTGCCCTCCGGACCGGGGTACAGGATCTGAGGACAGTTGTCATTCACATCAGAGATGAACACACTCACGGTCACGTTGCTGCTCAGAGGAGGAGAACCGTTGTCTCGGGCCTTCACCTGCACTTTGAAGCTCCTCAACTGCTCATAATCAAACGACCTCACAGCGTGGATCACACCCGTGTCTCCGTTCACAGACACATAGGACGACACCGGGGCACCGTTCACCTCACCGCTCAACAGAGAATAAATCACTGTGCCGTTCTGTCTCCAGTCGGGGTCTCGAGCACTCACCGAACATAAAGTGGACCCAGGTTTGTTATTCTCACTCACATATGCGCTGTACGACTGCTCCTCAAACACAGGTGGGTTGTCGTTGATGTCTGCTACAGATAACTGGACACTTTTAGACGAGGACAGAGGTGGAGAGCCCTCGTCAGTCGCACTGATTGTAATGTTGTAGTCAGACACCAGCTCACGGTCCAGCTGTCCTGTGCTCACCAGTGAATAATAGTTTTTGATAGAAGAAACCAACTTAAAAGGGACATTTTGCTGAATGGAGCAGCGGACCTGTCTGTTACTCTCAGAGTCTCTGTCCTGCACGTTGATGATGCCCACCTCTGTACCAGGTGACACATTCTCAGGTATGGGGTTAGTCAGAGATTTCAGATAAATCAGAGGGGCGTTGTCATTTACGTCAGTGATGTCAATTATGACTTTTGCCTCTGAAGACAGACCATACCCATCCTTGGCTTCAACTAGAACTTCATATTTGTTGCCATCTTCATAGTCGATGTTACCTGCTACACTGATAACTCCAGTTTTCTCATCAAGTGAAAACAACTTCTGTGTTCTATCAGAAATTCGACTGAATTCATATGTGATCTCTCCGTTGACTCCCTCGTCAGCGTCAGAAGCACTTACAGTGATAATCGGTGTATTAACAGGAGAGTTCTCTGCTAACCTTGCTGTATATATGGTCTCACTGAAAACCGGGGCGTTATCATTAGCATCCAGTACAATCACGTGTATGCCTACAGTCCCAGATCTTCGAGGAGAGCCTCCATCAACAGCTGTGAGCAATAGTTTCATGTCCTGCTGCTCCTCTCGGTCCAACTCCTTGTCCAAAACCAACTCACCGTATTTACTACCAGCACTTGTCGTTTGAATTTTAAACACAAAATGAGAATTTTGCTGCAAAATGTAGCTCTCCACTGAATTCTTGCCTATATCTGCATCTTGTGCGGCGTTAACGCGATATCTGGCTCCTCTGTCAGCTGATTCTCTAATTTCAAGCTTTATAACATCCTTGGGAAATATTGGTGCATTGTCGTTCACATCCTGCACCTGGAGGGACAACCGGTGTAACTCCAGTGGATTCTCGAGGAGCAGGTCGAATTTGAGAACACACGAAGGCTTTTCTCCACAATGCTCCTCTCGGTCAATTCTGTCAGACACGTACAAGTCTCCGCTTCCGAGGTTCACCTCGCAGTATCGTTTGTCGCTGCCCTCCATTTCAACACGAGCTTTACGAGCAGACAGTCTGCTTACATCAAGGCCCAGATCCCTGGCGATGTTTCCAATGACAGAGCCTCGCTTCAGCTCCTCCTGTACAGAATAGCTCAGGTCTCCGTGTGCGTAATGCACCACAACAAAGAAAAAAACAACACCGCAGCTCCGAAGAGCGCTCCGTGCAAACATCATCCTCACAGTAGATTACTGGAATAAAAACACGGTGGTTTACAGCATTAAACAAAGATTCAGCTTTAAGAATGCGTCTTTTGAGCATGTGTCCACGGTGGAATAGAGACCGAAAGGGAGGTCTAAAGAAGCACTGGGTGGAGTGCAAAGGAGCTCGACCATCTGACTCCTTTGCTGGTCTATAGTGACGCCTAGTGTACAAATTACATACCGTGATTTATTTTGAAATCTATTTCCATCTACACTGTTATTACACATTAGGTCTGCAGCCTCATGAGTTATCAGTGCCAAGGCGCTATCCGATTTCTAAATATTCTCTTTAAAGAAAACAGTGGCAATGTGTAGTTACTAACAGTTTGACAAATCAACTATTATTTTAGGTTGATAAATGGACAGCAACTGTCTCCAAACGCTTATGGAGAGCTAATGCGCACAAATGTTTCTATTTCGTTAAGTTATAGTTTCAGTTTTGTTAACATTTCTATTTTCAAAAGATTAACCGTCCGGACACAAATTCCAAAATTACTTACTCTCCTTAGCTCCTCTATCCATTTACATATCCGAGCATGCGCAGAATATTCAAAACAAACTAATTTGTTAAACAAACGTCGGTGGTAAATTTTAGAGTCTTCTCGATCAGGTACAACAAACTATCAGCTTGAATCGACTTTGGGTCATCGTATAAAGATTTATGGTAACAGTTTTCTGCCAAGTCATAATAGCTTTCTTAACCCGTTCTGGTTCTGTTTGACAAAGGGTAGAAGCTGATTATTAAACAGACATTTTGTGAGATAAGGGCACGTGGATGGAGACTCATTTGAAAAGCACAAATGAAACAGAAAACGTGTGAATTAGAAGTGGATTTAAATATAGTGAGATGGGAGTGCAATTTCTTCAAAACAGTAACTCTACAAGTCAATAACAAATCACAAAAGTTCAACACCAAGGACCGAGAAAATGTACTGGTTGTGTCAGTCTATCCTTAAAATGTAGGAAAATATTTAGTTCGATCTACTACGGGCATCTTACTATATTAGGAGAGTCAGCAGCAAAACTAAGAAAACTGCACAATAATGCATCACTCAAACGAGTCTCATTACTGAGGAAAGGACAACATGCTAGAGGGATTAAAAAAATGGAAGAAGTGGCAAAAAATGTACCATATTTACATTGGGTAAAAATGAATAGAAGAAGCAACAAATATTCTCAAAATGGAGTAGTTAGACCAGATTTATACTTAGAGTGAAGAGAACATCTCCACTCGCATTGGTTGCTGCAGGTGAGAAACTGGGTAGAAAGTTTACTACAGGTGCAATATAAAAGTTGCCAAGGCTAGTTCGTCTTCCTATCAAAGCTCTTAGAAAAACATTTGACAAACATTAAAAGTATGTTTATAGTAGGTGCAACAAAATATACTCTGGCAAAACTGTAGGTGGGGAGGCTGTAATCAACATTCAAAAGGAACAATTCTCATGTCTTAGAAAAGAGAGACACACTGACTGTCATTAAATAAAGTAAAAAAAAATACATACAAACGAGGTCAAAACACAACTGAACACCTTATAGACGCTGGTAAATGTTGCCGTAAAATCTTACAGAAGTTACACAAGTAAACAACACATGATTATGTTTTGTCTCAAAAAGACATGTAGGCCTAGATATCCAAGACTAATAGAAATATATACGTGTCAATACATTCTGCGTTTAAATAAATAAAAGACAAAGAAAAAATTGCAGTGATACTTTAAATTCATAACATGGGGGCAAAAAGTCAGTTGCTTGAAGGAAACAAATCAAAAGGCAACAAGGAGATTCAGCACCACGGACAGAGACAGAAAACAAGATTGATCGTTGCACAAAATAGAGAAGACCTTGGTCAGTGCAGACGAAGTGATAAATGCCAAACAAGAAAAGGATCTGAAGAATAAATCTAAAGTCAACAGTGGGGATTGCTGAAAAGTCTGTTCCTGGTGACATTTACATGATGTAAAAAATCTCAGTTTTATGAGAAGAATTTAAGAGAATGGTGATCCCAAACATAAAGTCTGACATAACGAAAATACTTTGGTCATCCCAGAAGAAAATCAGTTAATCGAACAAAAGCAAAGTTCTTAACTTAAAAGACGTATAACAGAGAAAAAATATATGTTCGAGACACCACTGACAGCACCAACTAATAACATATGCTACGACAAGCCTTGGAATTATCAGAGCACAAAAACAAGAAAAAATGGATTAACTGTGCAAACCTGATGACGAAAACACGAAATAAGAGTAAACAATAACGAGACAAGTAAATCCCAAAATAGTTTAGAACAAAAGAATCAGATAAACCTGAATGTCTTTGTAATGTTCAGATCAAAGGTAGATGTCGTCACCTCAGACACATAAGAGCCAAACCCATAGTGGACGCGGTCCACATGATCCAAACAAAAAAAAGAAGCGAACGATTCTCACTGACTTCAAAATGGAGCACCTACCTCGGGAGAGCTGTCACAGTCTCCAAAAACATCAGCGAAGTCGGTTGGGCTCTTCCTCAGAGTCTGGTCAGCAGGCAGGGTGTTGTCATTGTAAGATGACACAAACTTGAAGTCACTGGTCCGAGACCCTGTGGTCAGGTACGCGTCATAATTGTAAGCGCTCCGTAAAGTCCCTGTGCCGTCAACATCTGCGTAATTAGGAGGCAGATAGGCGCCCGGGATGGCCACTGCTCCGTCAAACAACAGTCTGGGCTTCCTCCGGCGACAAAACCTCACACCCAGGATGATGATGATGAAGGTCAGGAAAAACGTGGACACACACACCAGCGCGATGATCAGATAAGACGTCAGTTTGGAGTTCTTCTCCTCATAAGAAATGTCCTTCAGTTCGGGCACCTCAGACAAGTTGTCAGAGATCAGTAAATACATAGAGCACGTGGCGGACAGAGAGGGCTGGCCGTTGTCTCTCACTGACACCACAACGTTCTGTTTCATGCTGTCAGACTCGGAAATGTCCCGCTGGGTCCTGATCTCTCCGCTGTGCACACCAATAGTGAAAAGACCCGGATCTGTGGATTTCACGATATGATACGACAGCCAGGCGTTCTGTCCGGAGTCCGCGTCCACCGCGATCACTTTGGACACCAGAGAGCCTCCGTGGGCAGCTTTGGGGACCAGCTCGGTCATGAACGAGTTGCCCTCCGGACCGGGGTACAGGATCTGAGGACAGTTGTCATTCACATCAGAGATGAACACGCTCACGGTCACGTTGCTGCTCAGAGGAGGAGAACCGTTGTCTCGGGCCATCACCTGCACTTTGAAGCTCCTCAACTGCTCATAATCAAACGACCTCACAGCGTGGATCACACCCGTGTCTCCGTTCACAGACACATAGGACGACACCGGGGCACCGTTCACCTCACCGCTCAACAGAGAATAAATCACTGTGCCGTTCTGTCTCCAGTCGGGGTCTCGAGCACTCACCGAACATAAAGTGGACCCAGGTTTGTTATTCTCACTCACATATGCGCTGTACGACTGCTCCTCAAACACAGGTGGGTTGTCGTTGATGTCTGCTACAGATAACTGGACACTTTTAGACGAGGACAGAGGTGGAGAGCCCTCGTCAGTCGCACTGATTGTAATGTTGTAGTCAGACACCAGCTCACGGTCCAGCTGTCCTGTGCTCACCAGAGAATAATAGTTTTTGATAGAAGGAACCAACTTAAAAGGGACATTTTGCTGAATGGAGCAGCGGGCTTGTTGGTTATTATCAGAATCTGCATCCTGAACGTTGATGATGCCCACCTCTGTGCCAGGTGGCACGTTCTCGGGTACAGGGCTTAACAGGGATTTAACATAGATAAAAGGTATATTGTCATTGACATCAGTTACATCGATCGTTACCTTTGTATATGAAGACAACCCCAAACCGTCCTTCGCTCTTATGCGTAAATCAAATGTAGTCATGGTTTCGTAATCAATCACACCATTGAGTGTAATCGTGCCAAGTTTTTTATCTATATTAAATATCTTCTTCACATCTTCACTCACATGCCCAAATTCATAAGAAACATCTCCATTGACTCCCTCGTCTTCATCACTGGCGCTCACTGTGACCACCACAGTATCTACAGGAGAGTTTTCGGGCAGACTGGCTTTGTAAACGGCCTGGCTGAACACTGGGGCGTTATCATTAGCATCCAGTACAGTGACGTGTATGACCACTGTACCTGATCTCTGAGGAGTGCCTCCATCTAAAGCTGTGAGCAGCAAACTGATCTCTTTCTGTTTCTCTCGATCAAGCTCTTTATCAAGAACGAGCTCGATTGTGTTTCCATTAGCAGCCAGAATGAAATTTTCATTCTTTTTCAGGCTGTACTGTTGAACTGAATTTTGTCCCACATCCGCATCGCGCGCCTCCTCTATCACAAAACGAGCGCCTCTAACAGCAGACTCTTGAATTTCAATGTCGATTGATTCTTCGTTAAACTGTGGAGAATTGTCATTTATGTCTTGAACGTGTAATGCAAATGGGTGCAGTTCCAGGGGATTTTCCAACACAAGGTCACGTTTTATTATACACGACGCTTTTTCCCCACAAAGCTCCTCCCGATCAATCCTCGCAGCGACAATTAAATCTCCAGTTCCGAGGTTGATATCGCAAAAACGCTTGCGTTTCCCTGCGGCATCGATGCGGGCGTTTCTGGCAGATAGCCCTCTCGAGTCCAAGTGAAGACTCTTTGCGACATTTCCAATAACAGATCCGCGTTTCATTTCCTCCTGAACGGAAAAGCTCATGTCTGCATTGACAGTCGACAACAGGAGAAAGAAAATCACACTTCCCAGCTTAAATCCCATCGTGGAAGCGTGTTTGAAATAATTCAAAAAACGCCCTTCGCTTGATTACAAATGTAGTATTCTGTAGTATGCCGTTAAAACAAAAAAAATCTACTGGTACTCCACAGTTACTGCAGCTACATCAGAAACAAAGGAACTAAAGATAACCCTTTTCTTGTTCTGTGTTTCAAGGGGTGTCGCGGAAATGTTTCACGTATGTTGGCTTAGAGCGACACCATGAGTGAAGCGAAGAAACGACAATCGATCTCGGTGTTTAATTGATAATTATTTTACAGGTGAAAAATATTTAACTAAAAGAATGACTTTGGAGCATAAGCCATATTTTTTTAAATAAAACACAAAGACTGAAAAACACAAAGTTTTTTCTGGCAGTTATAATCATAACATATTATTACACAATGTACGTGTGGTGAGCTGAATTCTACGGGTCTAATTTTGAGAAATTGCCAATAGTATAAATGAAAAAAAAAAAAGAGTATGAAATCAAAGAATAAGTGTTAACCAAAGTGAAAGCCTTATTTAATGTTTTTATAAGCTCTGTGAGAACCTTGATATTTTATTAGACTACCGCAAAATAAATAAATAAATAAATAAATAAATAAATAAATAAATAAATAAATAAATGAATAAATAAGTAATAGAGATAAGTTTCCTCTAAGTCTAAACGGAAGAAACTTAAGAGGACACAAACTCAGAGTCATTAGTCTGTTTACTGTCTGTCATGTATAATATCAAGGGACGGGAACTGTACCACAAATCAATTAAGCCCAAATGTAGACACAGTTAATCAACAACCAAACACACTACAACCAGAGGCCACATGCACAATGTCGTGAAACAGCTCCACGAAGATTTCCACAAGGCATTATTATGTCCTTCTGCATACAGATCCAGAAAGTTCTACAGTATACAACATTTAAATGATCTTGGATATGGTCACTTTGGAGAAAGTGGTGTTTCATGAAAAAAATGCATAACGAAAGTCAGAGACCAAACTTAAGAGAGGTTAGAAATCATGATGCTAAGGGCTTCAGCACCATGGACAGAGAATCAACCATCCAAAGCAAGTTCTTTCCAAATGAAAAAGCAAAAAAAAAGATACAAATCAAGAAAACAAGATAAGGATGGATTTGAAGAAATAACTTAAAAAACAATCAGAGAAAGTTTTAAGGATGAGATTACAGAAGGAGCAAATACAAACACATTATGTTTGGGTGTCATGTAGGTGGGGGACATGGTCCAAAGGCTAATTCCAGTTTAGAAAGTAAGGGAGAGCAAAGAAAAAATTAGATCTGTGATCATCGAGCTGCCTTTTAGGCATTTGCATAATAAATATGTAAAGATGTTTATTTTTATGACTTGAAAATGAAGTATTTTACTCTTAATTATCTCAAAAAGGGAAATATATGATCTACCCCGTTGAGCAAACATCCCGACTTAATAAATCTATTTATTCTTAAAAAAAAAACAGCCACAAATAAAAGAAAAAACAGTCTTTTCAGGTTAAGACTAGAGGAAAGCAGTCATTTATAATTCTGAACTCAAGCTCTATAAAATCTCAAGCACACCAATACCCCGAAGACGTGATCATCAAAAATAAACGAATGGTGTTTCCTGCAAACACCACAAATACTGTGTATTAGTATGGCCTTGAAACAAAAAAAGAAAAACATGAGTGGTCTGCTGCTGTGGACCTGCAAAAGTCCATTTATTTTATCCTTCATCAACTGTCGACAACGTCACTCCTCCAGCAGGGAAAGAGACACAGTTCAATATTAATTTCTATAGACTTTGTTCACCTACATTTGAGTACTGCTCAGGGTTGAGGTGAGATGAAATAAGAAAAAAGGATGCAATCTTTGTTCTTTGACCAAAAACAAAAGAAGCATTAGATTTTTACCACCACCAAGAAAATTTGAAGTTACACCAACTGAACTCAAAATAGAGCGGACTAGTGTTAAACACCAACCACATGTCGCGTTGTTACGATGTAAATCAAAAGTAAAATAGTGCAAGGTCTCTAAATGCTTTGGAAAATGCTGACCATCGGAAACGAAGAAAAGAGGACGCAAATGAAGGAAGGACGAGCAGGAAAAGTTTATGAAATGTACATGGAACCTGTTCCTACCTCAGGAGAGTCATCACAGTCTCCAAAAACATCAGCGAAGTCTGTCGGGCTCTTCCTCAGAGTCTGGTCAGCAGGCAGGGTGTTGTCATTGTAAGATGACACAAACTTGAAGTCACTGGTCCGAGACCCTGTGGTCAGGTACGCGTCATAATTGTAAGCGCTCCGTAAAGTCCCTGTGCCGTCAACATCTGCGTAATTAGGAGGCAGATACGCGCCCGGGATGGCCACTGCTCCGTCAAACAACAGTCTGGGCTTCCTCCGGCGACAAAACCTCACACCCAGGATGATGATGATGAAGGTCAGGAAAAACGTGGACACACACACCAGCGCGATGATCAGATAAGACGTCAGTTTGGAGTTCTTCTCCTCATAAGAAATGTCCTTCAGTTCGGGAACCTCAGACAAGTTGTCAGAGATCAGTAAATACATGGAGCACGTGGCAGACAGGGAGGGCTGGCCGTTGTCTCTCACTGACACCACAAGGTTCTGTTTCATGCTGTCAGACTCGGAAATGTCCCGCTGGGTCCTGATCTCTCCGCTGTGCACACCAATAGTGAAAAGACCCGGATCTGTGGATTTCACGATATGATACGACAGCCAGGCGTTCTGTCCGGAGTCCGCGTCCACCGCAATCACTTTGGACACCAGAGAGCCTCCGTGGGCAGCTTTGGGGACCAGCTCGGTCATGAACGAGTTGCCCTCCGGACCGGGGTACAGGATCTGAGGACAGTTGTCATTCACATCAGAGATGAACACACTCACGGTCACGTTGCTGCTCAGAGGAGGAGAACCGTTGTCTCGGGCCATCACCTGCACTTTGAAGCTCCTCAACTGCTCATAATCAAACGACCTCACAGCGTGGATCACACCAGTGTCTCCGTTCACAGACACATAGGACGACACCGGGGCACCGTTCACCTCACCGCCCAACAGAGAATAAATCACTGTGCCGTTCTGTCTCCAGTCGGGGTCTCGAGCACTCACCGAACATAAAGTGGACCCAGGTTTGTTATTCTCACTCACATATGCGCTGTACGACTGCTCCTCAAACACAGGTGGGTTGTCGTTGATGTCTGCTACAGATAACTGAACACTTTTAGAAGAGGACAGAGGTGGAGAGCCCTCGTCAGTCGCACTGATTGTAATGTTGTAATCAGACACCAGCTCACGGTCCAGCTGTCCTGTGCTCACCAGAGAATAATAGTTTTTGATAGAAGGAACCAACTTAAAAGGGACATTTTGCTGAATGGAGCAGCGGACCTGTCTGTTACTCTCAGAGTCTCTGTCCTGCACGTTGATGATGCCCACCTCTGTACCAGGTGACACATTCTCAGGTATGGGGTTAGTCAGAGATTTCAGATAAATCACTGGAGCGTTGTCATTAATATCAGTAACATCTATGATAACTTTGGCATAGGAGGTCAGGCCTAAGCCATCCTTTGCTGTGACACGCAGTTCAAACGACGACGTGGATTCGAAATCAACAGTACTTTTCAATTTTATTTCACCTGTCTTATGATGGATGGCAAAAATTGACCTTATATCGTCTGAAATATGTCCAAAATCATACGTAACATCTCCATTTAATCCTTCATCTGCATCAATAGCATTCACTGTCAAAACAACAGTGTCAAGAGGAGAGTTTTCAGGTAGGCTGGCTTTATAAACGCTCTGACTAAACACTGGGACGTTATCATTAGCATCCAGGACTGTAACATGAATTACTACAGTACCTGATCTTGGAGGAGAGCCTCCATCGAGAGCTGTGAGGAGGAGCTTAATTTCTTGCAGTTTTTCGCGGTCAAGCTCTTGGTTCAGGACAAGCTCAACAGAATTTGTTCCAACGCCCAAAACAAAGTGATCATTCTTTTGGAGGGTGTAAGTCTGAACTGAATATTTACCCACATCTGCATCGTGCGCTTCCTCGATTGGAAAACGAGCCCCTTTGACCGCGCTTTCACTAATATCAATTTGAATTAACTCTTTGTTGAACTGCGGAGAGTTGTCGTTTATATCCTGGACATGTAAGCTGATTCGATGCAATTCTAACGGATTCTCCAACATGAGCTCTTGTTTCAAAAGGCAGGATGCTTTGTCCCCACAAAGGCCCTCCCTGTCGATCCTCTCGGAGAGAATCAGGTCCCCATTACGAAGGTTTAGCTCACAATAACGTTTGTCGCTCTCTTCGGTGTCTATGCGGGCTTTTCGACTGGATAGTCTGCTAGTTTCAAGACCCAAGTCCTTGGCGATGTTTCCGATCACAGATCCGCGATTCATTTCCTCTGGAAAAGAAAAGCTGATATCGCCACTGGCGATATGCAAAGAACACAGCAGTAAACCTACAGCAAAGCCTTTTAAAAGAAGTCCTGTGGAAGCCATTCCAATTTCAGTCCAAAACGGAATCAGTCTCTGGATCCGAGTACAAAAAGGAGCAAAGAGCAAGAGACTAAACGAGCTTCTGTACAATCACAGACGTAGTCTTTGCTTCACGAGAAAATCAGCTGCAGCCCCCTGAGTCTCTTTTTACGCGTTGACAACAGTGGGTGGATGCTGACACACATGAACGACAGTTGGTGCACAGCGACATCGTGAGTTTCATCAAGAAATTACAAGCTCTTCAAGCAGCAAGTCGACCTCATCTGTGTTTGCACATCTCAAAGTATTTGTCACAGCAAAATCTGCAAAAAATTCAATTATCAGCAAATGTTTTGCCAATCTTGTAAAATGAAGTGTACAACAGTGGTTGCAGGTTAGTTATTTTTTTGCATAAGCCCTACTGTCGAAAGCAAGTAATGATCAACGTGTGCTCGGTCTAAATACCTTCAAATATTTTTAAAAGACCAATAAAATTCATACTGTATACTGAAGGGAATGTCTACATCATGGACAAAAAGCCACATAGACCACGAAAATGATTTACCTTCTCAAACATACAATGGGTTATTTAGAACACAGTGGCAATAGCTCTGCTATTAGAGTAGTACAGAATGTGTCAGGGCTCTAAAAACCAAGAAAAGGGATTAACCATATCTATGAAAACAGGATCTCGTGTTAACAACTACAAAAACGTATCAAGGAGCTTAACAAGCCCAGAATACCAGGGGCGCTACTGCACAACACTGATCTTTGTGTCTCCCTCAGAGCTACAAGTAAGATGACTAAGAAAATAATTTTAAACTATTTAACTTTGTGAAATTAGGTAAACAAAACCAGGAAGGCTTCTTTAGAAGACTTCAAACTTGTAAGGCAAACCTTGCTAAATTTTTCCTCCACAAATAATGGTAAAGCAGTCATGGTCAACTGAGGATAAAAAAGACAGCAAGAGAAAGACTTGCGGGTCTCTTGAAAGTAGACAGCTGTGCCTTCCCTTTCAAATTGATATCCCATTCAAGGGCAATCATCTATGTGGTCGCAGCAGCTACCAACTCTACGACATTTCTTTTTTCATCTAAGATTGGATATCAAAAACAATATACACATGTTTTAGTTGGTGCAAAATCCAAAAGATAACCATATCAAGTAAACAAAAGACAGCTACAGATCAGAATTCCCCTATCTGTCTTATAAGAACGAATAAAAAAGGGGAGCAAATCATCAGAGCGAGTGGGGGTGAGGGCTGTAGAGTGCAGCAAAATTTTATGGAGCAAACAATTTTGAAAATGTTTTGATACAAGTAGATCCATGAGCATAAATGTACACCTGATATGCAAAATTCCTTGGGGGTTTTGATTGTGATAACAGGGACCAAAAATATTGTCAAGAAGTACAGTTTATTTGATTAAAAAAAAATACTATCTACAGTAAAGGAGCATTTCATGAATCCTTCGAAAGTAAAAATTAATAAATAATAAATGGACTCAAAGATCCGAATCATTTGATTGCACTCTTCTGTGATGTGTAAAAAGGACAGCAGTTGAAGTGAAACGAGTCGATTATTTGTTTTGTTTCAGTCTTTAATGTTATAGTTCAGGAAAAAAAAAGATATCCCAAATCCTTATAATTATGATTGTAATATGCTGTATGAAAAACTAGATGGCAAAATAGATCAGTAAAACTGTATTTGTACAATGATCTATTGTCTTGCAAGATTATTTGACCAAATACATATCAAAAGTCGAATGTGAATATGGATTTACATTTCGAACAATATATATGTCACTTCATTGAAACTTATTTAATCTAAAAAAAAAAAACAAATAAAACTTTTGAACTGTATGTTAAAAAATAAACTGTCAATTGTGAAACATGACCAACCTTTTAAACCCTCCTGCAACTGACACTTCGGGTATCAAGTGGCTAACTGATATTTCGTCAATCTTGAAAGTTGCTGCACTGAGCATTGTAGTGTCAGTGTGGATGTTAAACTTTTTGTATGATGATACAGAATGATGAAAAATTTCAACTAGTTTAACGTTTTCATATTCTTATTAAATTCTCAGAAGGTGTGATAATGGAACCCAGTAAAACACATCCAAATGTGTACATTCTAATTTACCAGAAACAGATTAGGTATGAAAAAGCAACTTAAATTCCGGCAACTTAAGGAAATGCAAGAAGTTTGTTCCGACTCCGGTATGATAGCAAATCAGAGATAAAATGAGAAAAGACCAAAGTATGATAAATCTTTTACTAAAAATAACTTTAGAAGCATGTGGTGTATATTCAGTTACTGTATCTATGTAGAAATGCTTGAATTATTGGCATATAACAACCACAACAACTATACCACTGTCAATATTATTGTTGTCAAAGTAAAGATCATTGCTAAAATATCATATCAAAGATGCTTCTAAAAGGACAATTAATACGTTAAGGATCTTATGCAAAGAAATGTGCCAATCCTTTAGAAAACCAAGAGATTTGAACAAAAGCAAACATTTGCCAGGAAACTTAAAAACGTCCAAACCACTGTTACAAATCTTAAAACTGGTTCTAAATTTTTTTGGGGGAAGATGATTAGCCAAAATCCCACGACGAAGGAACAAGTTTTAAATCTTCATTAAAATGTCAGAGAACAAAGGCAGGCTCCGGTTAAAGTTCATAAACGTGCTTCCCCCATTTGCCATTGCAATACAAAGACCAATGAGCAAAAAGCATTAATCAACTGATTGCTTGAGAAAAACCTAAATATCAATGCCTACCTGTAATACATTTTTAAAGATAAACTAATCGATGATAGTGACGTTAGACAAAAACACACAAAACTGTTGATAATCCTACCTCAGGAGAGTCATCACAGTCCCCAAAAACATCAGCGAAGTCGGTTGGGCTCTTCCTCAGAGTCTGGTCAGCAGGCAGGGTGTTGTCATTGTAAGATGACACAAACTTGAAGTCACTGGTCCGAGACCCTGTGGTCAGGTACGCGTCATAATTGTAAGCGCTCCGCAAAGTTCCTGTGCCGTCAACATCTGCGTAATTAGGAGGCAGATAGGCGCCCGGGATGGCCACTGCTCCGTCAAACAACAGTCTGGGCTTCCTCCGGCGACAAAACCTCACACCCAGGATGATGATGATGAAGGTCAGGAAAAACGTGGACACACACACCAGCGCGATGATCAGATAAGACGTCAGTTTGGAGTTCTTCTCCTCATAAGAAATGTCCTTCAGTTCGGGCACCTCAGACAAGTTGTCAGAGATCAGTAAATACATGGAGCACGTGGCAGACAGAGGGGGCAGGCCGTTGTCCCTCACTGACACCACAAGGTTCTGTTTCATGCTGTCAGACTCGGAAATGTCCCGCTGGGTCCTGATCTCTCCGCTGTGCACACCAATAGTGAAAAGACCCGGATCTGTGGATTTCACGATATGATACGACAGCCAGGCGTTCTGTCCGGAGTCCGCGTCCACCGCGATCACTTTGGACACCAGAGAGCCTCCGTGGGCAGCTTTGGGGACCAGCTCGGTCATGAACGAGTTGCCCTCCGGACCGGGGTACAGGATCTGAGGATAGTTGTCATTCACATCAGAGATGAACACACTCACGGTCACGTTGCTGCTCAGAGGAGGAGAACCGTTGTCTCGGGCCATCACCTGCACTTTGAAGCTCCTCAACTGCTCATAATCAAACGACCTCACAGCGTGGATCACACCCGTGTCTCCGTTCACAGACACATAGGACGACACCGGGGCACCGTTCACCTCACCGCCCAACAGAGAATAAATCACTGTACCGTTCTGTCTCCAGTCGGGGTCTCGAGCACTCACCGAACATAAAGTGGACCCAGGTTTGTTATTCTCACTCACATATGCGCTGTACGACTGCTCCTCAAACACAGGTGGGTTGTCGTTGATGTCTGCTACAGATAACTGAACACTTTTAGACGAGGACAGAGGTGGAGAGCCCTCGTCAGTCGCACTGATTGTAATGTTGTAATCAGACACCAGCTCACGGTCCAGCTGTCCAGTGCTCACCAGAGAATAATAGTTTTTGATTGAAGGAACCAACTTAAAAGGGACATTTTGCTGAATGGAGCAGCGGACCTGTCTGTTACTCTCAGAGTCTCTGTCCTGCACGTTGATGATGCCCACCTCTGTACCAGGTGACACATTCTCAGGTATGGGGTTAGTCAGAGATTTCAGGTAAATCAGAGGGGCGTTGTCGTTTACGTCAACTATATCAACTATCAATGTCGCATAAGACGCAAGTCCAAGACCATCTTTGGCGCTGATTTGCAGCTCATAAGTCGATTCCTTTTCATAATCGATTGATCCAGACACTTTAACTTCTCCTGTTTTAGGGTTCAGAGTAAAAACGTGATTTTCTTCTGACACATCATCAAATCCATAAGTGATTTCACTATTCTGACCTTCGTCTGCATCACTAGCACTTACTGTCATCACAAGTGTTTCCATTGGAGAGTTTTCAGGCAGACTGGCTTTATAAACAGTCTGGCTGAAAACTGGTGCATTATCATTAGCATCCAAAACAGTGACGTTTATGACCACTGTACCTGATCTTCGGGGTGAGCCTCCATCAAAAGCGGTAAGCATCAGCGTAAACTCTTTTTTGTCCTCTCTATCCAATTCTTTGTTTAGAAGTAGTTCACCATATTTTCTCCCAGTTCCCTTTGTCTTGACATTTAATTTGAAATAGTCGTTTTGCTCTAGAATATAGCCCTGCACAGAATTTTCGCCGATATCTCCATCGTGTGCCTCATCCAAAAGAAAGCTTGCGCCCTTAACTGCCATTTCATTTATTTCAAATCTGAGAGAGTTCTCTTTAAACTGAGGTGAATTGTCGTTGATATCTTGAACGCGGATATTAATACGATGCACCTCTAAAGGATTTTCCAGGACGAGTTCCTGTTTCAGAATACATGATGCTCGTTTCGCACAAAGCCCCTCTCTGTCAATCCTCTCTTGGACGATCAAGTCTCCGGTGTTTAGATTCACACCGCAATACTTCACACCGTTGTCTTCAGCATCTATGCGGGCATTACGAGCAGACAGTCTGCCTAACTGAAGTCCCAGATCCTTCGCGATATTTCCAATTACAGAGCCTCGTTTCATCTCCTCCGGGATAGAGTAGCTCGTTTCTCCATAGACGAGGTGAACGGTGAGAAAAATAACAGTAAGGCCGCGATGCAGCGTTAAACAGCTGTATCCCATTGTTCCGACAAGAAAGATTACGCAAGAAAATCCTTACCAGCGGCAAATTTAATCAACGATTATGTTATTTTCCGACGATGTTAACACATAGCATCGCGTCAGAAAGGCGGTTTTCCTCATCGATGGCACAAAAGACGAGATTTACTATCAATGAAGCAGTAAGGTGGAGAATAACCAAGCCCTCTCATTTATGGGTGCACACTGACACCATGAGAATTTGTTGGGTATAACAGTTGTTGCAATAATAATAATAATAATAATAATAATAATAATGATAATGATAATGATAATGATGATGATGATAATAATAATTCTGACCTTAAATTTATCTGCTAGTAAATGTCACAGAAACATATATAGTTTGGACCAAAATAATCAAATTGAAATATACCCATAGATGTAAACAATTTAGGATTTATTAAATACAAAGAAAGCAAAAGTTCTAAAATGAACAAAGTTCCAATTACATTAAAAAATGAAATCTAAAAAAAATTAAACACTTAAATAACAAAATCTGATCGATTAAACTCAGTCTGGCTTCTAAAGATATTGTACAATGTTTGCTATTCTCAAACTTTTGCTAAAATACAGAGCCTTTCATATCGTGTAAGATGCAGCACAGCTTATTTTTCAAATTATCAAGGCTTTTCACATACATATTTCACAGTTAATTTATTTACATACCAACTTTTGGAAACTGGGTCATGACTCTTCATTGCTCATCTTTTCAACCGACCTAAGACACGTCCCATTAACAATAGAAGGTGAAAAATTCTAATGAAAAACGACACGAAGAAGAAACTTGATAAGCCACAAGTTGGGGGCGTTTAGGAACTTGTTTAGAAACAAACATACTACAATTCAAAACAATAGCAAATTTAGTGAAGCTTAGACAAAGGCATCAGGAAACCTGAAAGATATGGGACAAACTGTCACCGGCAAATTAAAAAAAGTTGAACACTAATGAAAGGGAGAAAAAAATAAGAACAGTCCCTTGATGTCAGAGTCCCAATCTCTCAACGTGTTTCTTTTAAGAAGGCCATTATTATACCAGTTACTTAACAAACATTATCTGAGCTTAAAGTACTTTACTTAACATTAAAGTTATTAAGTAACAATAAGACATACACCTAAAGTGTTTGCTTAATACTCTTCAAATGACTGTTAATTGATACCAAATTGAAGTTGTTCTGCATTAAGCACAATAATTAGGAGTGTTGCTTTGTACCACCTTTACAAGACATGCAACATCAATCACTGGCGTCCCTGTATAACTATAAAAATGTTATTCATCATTTTAACAGACAATTCTTATTTTATCTAGTGATTTGGCCATTGTAAATGAAAATGTGATTCATAATCTGATATGGGTTCTCCCTCATTTTTGGCATAGTCCCATTTTTAAACTAAGATTGATTACAATACAAAACACTGTTTAAAATAAAGTCATGAAAGTGCAAAGCTGGAGTTATAATGGTAGCGCTTTCAGGACCTCAGATTGGTCTTGTTCACTGAGCAGAAGACTTCCATAAAAGTAAAACATGGAAATCATTAATAACTAAAGAATCATGAAGACTGAAACACCTGAGGTAGTGCATTAATAAATGAATGAATGGATGCCAAGCATGTGATGCTGTGAATATTTGTCAATCAATGATTTTTACCATGACTATCATGCATGAATCCATATATTTCCTTCACCAGTCTAATTAATGGTGGACTCTGGCTTACAGGTTTTTATCGGTGCACCCAGTAGGTTGTTTTGAGAATATGCTTGATAAGTTGCATTGCTCTGTGTGTGATATTAAATGCGTTCAAAGTTAAGAGTAGGCAATGGTAGAATAGGTAATACAACTAAGTCATTAAATGTGAAACTACATGCAAATGTGCTTTGGAAAAGACCTTGCTTTAGATGAGTGAACATAGTCTATGTTAAAATACTTTATAAGGACTTACAAACATGGCTAAGGTGTGAGGGTATGGGTTTTGATTTATGAGGATAGAACAGTGTTATTAAGGGTTACAAGGAAAAAATACGTATTCTTATGGTACTTCTGATCATGCTAAGCACAAGATAATACTTTGTATACAATAAGTACTTAAAGTGCCAACAGCAAGCAGAGCAGGGCATTAAGGGAACCCTCCAACTTAAAGTCCAACAAGCAACAAAACACGGTGATTTAGAATCAAGTACTTATAAGCTCTTGATAATTTCTGAATTGGAGCAAACCATTAGTTAATGGTGACAGCTGTGGGCCCTAAACAAAGTTTTACCAAAGACACAGTGGTGTCAAATGAACATAATAGGAAACAGCAGCAAAACAGACAGGTAAGGGTTGTAAGAAATTTACTATCAAGGACAACAGTTGTTCGGAATTCCCCTCTGTCTCCAGTAGGTGTCATGTGTCCCTAAGGAATAGGTTGGGCATTTTCGTCAGGCAATAAGTTGGACAGCTAAGAGACGAACTGAGGGGTCCTTTACATGTGGTCCCCGTAGCTGTTTATCTATTCATTTTCTACCTGAGCCTGTATGAGTGCATGAAGAAAGTAAGTGCATAGTAGAGTGAATTCATCTAAACCCATTCCTGAACCTGTTGTTCCACCCTGTGCAATGTTGTTTATATTTATGAGAGTACCCGAGTTCCCTGTTTGAATGTTTAATCCATCCCAATGACCTCTTGTGAGTGTTTATAGAACAATCGCGGATGCTAACCGCTAATGCTAATCGCTAATGCTAATCGCGGATGCTAACCGCTAATGCTAATCACGGATGCTAACGAGTTAACATTTACTATATGAGTGTGTTTTAGCTACCTCATTAAGGATTGAAGTGAATGTACATGCTGAGTGTTGTTATATAACATATTTGGGTGATATTCAGTGTTATTGTGCCCCGTTCCACCTCAGTAGCTATATTATTATTACTGTTAGTATCTGTGGGCCATTAAGAGCATTGTTAAGTGTGTAAGCACACTTCTAACTAATAGTTCTGTTTATTGTTATGATTACCATTTCAGATACCGTACAGCATACAAGTTTATTGTCATACAGCATACAAACCTACAAAAGTACAAAGTTACCTACGTACTTCTGGATCAATGTGGATGATTGTGCTACAAAATTAAAGCTGGAGACAATTCAAGATCCCTGTCCTGTTTTCACTCTCTGACCGGAGTTCCACTGTGGATGAAGGTTCCACCCTAGTTTTACAAGTAGTCATAACTACACCATACTGTCCTCAATATTGGTCCTTCGAGCCGGATATTCATCTGCAGTGGTTACAATATGGCAGAACAGGGAGCGGCGGCAGCCCCAGATTCAACCTCACGTCCAAGTAGGAATAGGATCCTCCCACGTCACTTGTTTGATTATCGGGTGAACCTGCCCCAATCCCTGACAGCATCCAAGACTCTGAGTGTCAGCAATCCAGAGCTGCAGTTATCGTCAACAACAGGTAACCAGCTCCACCCATTGCTCGGACATTCACAGGGTCTGATGCAGTTCACACGTGATGAGGCAGTGGGTTCAAACCTAGCTACTCTCTCTACCCAGTTGGATGTGGGTCTGACGCTTGGACATTCTTCACCAGCAGAGGAGCAGGAAGGAAGCATAGTTTCATCTGACGAGGACAGTAATCCACAGAGTGGGTCCTCACACTTCTGTGACTTACCATACAGCTCTCTACAACCTAGTGCTGCACCTATGGCTGTTCGTACCCCTTTGTTATCCCCCCACAGCACAGCGACGCCTACATTGCTAGGACAGCCTGTTGCATCCATGCTGGGACAAGTAGGGTCAACACAGCTCCATGCCCCACAACCTGTGATGTCAACTGGCTATAAAGCGCCACATACACTGCAACAAAGCCTCCAGCCAGCATTCCTGCCTGCAGTAAGTCATACTCCCCTCCACAGCCTCAAGTAAGTCAAAGCCTAATGACTGGATACCCTGGTGTGCCTCTTATGGTGAGTAGTCACCAGCAGATGCTTCAGTCGACACTAAACATTCAAACTCCATCAGTAGCTATGCAGTCTTCAGCACCAACCACCTATACTCCCGCACTGACAGCTGCACATGGCATACCTCAGTCCTATGGGCCAGCCCCAGCACATCCAGCTTATTGGCCCCCTTCTAGTCAGTTTGTGCCAGCATATCAGCTCCTGTATCGGTAGCTCCAGCTCCAGCTTCTGTGCCACAGCACGCACCCATGCAGATGCCCCGCTGACATCAGCAGGAATGCCACCTCTGTATCAAACCCCTCCTGTGACTGCACATCAGACCCTTTCTTCCCTCCTCACTTACAGTTGGTCTACAGCCACAACAGATGCAGACAACCTACCAACCCGGATATCTCCCATATAACTCAGCTGCATTCCAGCCGACTATACCAACCCAAGCTTTTCCTCAGCGTCCCCAGCTCTGCCTACCATTCCAACTCAGCCCGTTCCAGTGCCTGCACTCCCCAAGTTGGTTCACGACAGTGAGCGGGAATTTACAGATTTGAAGATGGCTTTGGACTATTTGCTGACCCCGCATACAGAGCTATCAGAGTACTACAAGTATAGAGTTCTAATGGAACAGCTGGTACTTGAGGAAGCACGCCTCATAGCTCAGGCTTGTCGCCACCATCCTCAGCCTTACACGGTAGCCATGCAAGCCTTGCAGCGCCAGTATGGACAACCGCACCAGCTAGCCCAAGGTGAAATAGCTGCCATATTGAATTCCCCTGACATCAAGGCAGGAGATTCCAAGCTTTCCAGAGCTTCGCCCTCAAAGTGGACTTGCTCGTCGGGATGCTGACTTCGCTAGAAGGCCCCAATGGACAGGAGCTCGTATCAACGGGTCACGTGGATAGACTCTTGAGTAAGCTCCCTAAGTATCACCGAGACAGTTTCATCGAACATCTGCAAGCACGTGGTCGCCTGCAGACATTCAGTCTCAATCCCTATGGCCTGCAGGACTTTGCAGAGTGGCTACGGGTGAAAGCTGAAGTCCAAAGATTATCATCTAAGATGGCACAGCGGAACCAACCAGACAAGACACCAACACCAAAGGGAGACAAATCTGCCCAGTTAATGAGGCGCCAACCACCAGTGACTGTCTATCATGGGGGAAATACTTCTGCATTAGAGCCCGCGGCACAACCACCACCAGCTCCATACAATCCAAAGCCAAAGCAAAGTAAACCAGCCAAACTCTGTCTCTTCTGCAAAGGCACAGACCATTACCTGTCTCAGTGCCCCAACATTGTTGCCCAGACTGCAGAACAGATAGACAAATGGATCACCGAAGGAAAGAGATGCCGGAAGTGTGGTCGCACCAGCCACAGCCCTGACAACTGTACACTCAAAAAGGCCTGCAGTGAATGTCAAGCAATCCATCTTAAGGTCTTACACGTCATAGCACAGCCGAGTCCAGGAGTCTACCTCATCACACCAGCTGAGAAAACCTCTTTAGCCCTCTTGAAACAAGGTGCAGGTGTGTACCTGAAAGTGGTGCCTGTCAAACTCCAGAATGGCAGCAAATCACTGCACACATATGCCATATTGGATGACGGTGCGGAGCGCACAATCATACTCGCTGAGGCAACTCATAAGCTTGGACTGGTGGGTAAAGCTGAGACTATGTCACTGAGGACTATTCGCCATGATATAGCTCATTTCAGTGGTGCATCGGTTGACTTCTATTTATCATCCACCAGACAACCCAATAAGAGACATTCCATCTACCGAGCCTTCACTGCTAACCACCTGGCTCTCGCAGAGCAGTCATACCCAGTGCAGAAACTCCAGAAGCGCTACCGACACCTCAGGGGGATACCGATAGAGCCCTTTGAGAAGGTCCAGCCACTTCTCCTCATTGGGTCCGACCATGCCCATCTAATTGTGGCAAAGGAGCCAGCCCGCATCAGCTCAAGGGGAGGACCAGCAGCGGTGCTCACCGAGCTCGGTTGGGCACTTCAAGGCCCAGACAGTCTTACCCCTCAGCGAGCCTCCACCAGTTGCTACTTTACCTCCATCACGCCTCATCAAGACAACATTTATCAGCATGTGCAACGTCTTTGGCAGGTCGATGTTCTGCCCTTCCAGAGCGAGAAGTTGGTGACTCGATCCCGACAGGATCAGGAGGCCATCAGCATCCTGGAAGAACGCACAACAAGAGTGGATGTTGGAGGCACCCTGAGGTATGCAACTCCCTTGCCACGGGTCAAGGGAGCCCCCTTACTGAAAACAAGTGTTGAAGCTGTATTACCCTCCTTGAGGAGCACCGAAAGACGGCTGATGCGAGATCCTGCTAAGGCTGACGTCTATGAGAGTCAGATCCAGAAACTGCTGGATGGCGGGTTCATAAAGAGAATCAGCAGTGAGGAAGTAGCCAGTACGTCTGAGTCTTGGTTCATTCCTCACCACCTCGTTGAGCACAATGGGAAACCCCGTATTGTCTTCAACTGCTCCTTCTCGCATCAAGGTCTCTCTCTCAATGACCAGCTGCTGCCAGGTCCAACATTGGGTCCATCTCTGCTCGGCGTGCTGCTGCGGTTCCGGGAACATGCGGTGGCAGTGAGCGGGGATATTAAAGCAATGTTTCACCAGGTACGCCTCCTACCTGAAGACCAGGTCCTGGTGAGATTTGTGTGGAGGAACCTCAGAAGACACGAGCCGCCTGATGTATATCAGTGGCAGGTCCTGCCATTTGGGACCACCAGCAGCCCCTGCTGCGCAACGTTCGCACTACAGAAATATGTGCGCGACCACCTCGAGGGTAATGAAGACCTGATGCAAGCCCTGGAAGAGTCCTTTTACGTTGACAACTGTCTTTGCAGCTTTCCAACTACTATGAAAGCCAAGTCCTTCGTAGACAAACTGCGTGACTGTCTGTCAAAGGGAGGGTTCGACATCAGACAGTGGGCCAGTACCGACCCGACAGTAGTTTCTCATCTGCCACCTGAGGCCAGGTCCGACAGCACGGAGCGGTGGTTGTTGGAGAAGAGCCACGAACCCCAAGAGCATGCTTTGGGTCTTAGTTGGCACTGCATCTCAGACAGACTCAGCTACAAAGTCCGAGCTGCAGAAATCCCATCTCCAACCCTGCGCCACATGTATCGCACACTTGCCTCCCAGTATGACCCACTAGGGGTGCTAATACCCTTCACCACCGGGCCAAAGTCCTCATCCAGCAGCTGTGGGCCAAGAAAAGAGACTGGGACGACCCAAATCTCCCCCCGGACATCCTGGACGCCTGGACCAAATGGGAAAGAGAACTACCAAACCTGGGTGACATTACCCTACCTCGAATGTACACCTTCCCAGAGGTAAACTCCGCCACCACTACCTACAGCCTACATGTGTTCTGCGACGCATCGGAGCAAGCATACGGCTCAGTAGCCTACCTGGTGATGCAGAGTGAGCAAAGGATCCAGGTTGCCTTTGTGATGGCACGTTCCAGAGTTGCTCCGAGGAAACAACTGTCGATTCCTCGACTGGAGTTGTGTGGAGCTCTGACTGCAGCCCAACTCTCTGCTCTCCTTCACAAAGAGCTAACGCTTCCCATCCAGCAAACTTACCTCTGGACTGATTCGACCACTGTCCTGTTCTGGTTGATGTCAGAATCCTGTCGGTTCAAAGTGTTTGTGGGGACCAGGATCGCTGAAATACAAGAGCTTACTCAGCATTGTGAATGGAGGTATGTTGACTCAGGTAATAACCCGGCAGATGATGCTACAAGAGGCAAAACACTGACGGAACTGGCTGCACCAGGCCGATGGATTCAAGGACCACCCTTTTTGGGAAGTCCTCCCGAGGAGTGGCCCCAGCTTCCGAATCCACAAGAACCAGAAGACTCAACTGAGATGAGAAAGGGCACCTTCTGTGGACTTACTCAGACATCTCCAACTCTGCAGTCAGCTGACGCCGCCCACTTTGCTACCTGGACTGATCTCGTCAAGGACAGCCATATGTCTCTAAGCAGGCGGCCGTGAGCAGGTACCAACGCACCACAGGTGGACCTTCGATGCTGAACTTCACCTTCTGCAGATGTGCCAGGCTGACAGCTTTCCGGAGGAGGTTAAGGCTCTTAGCACTGGCAAACTAGTGTCACCCAGCAGCCGTCTGAAGATGTTGTCTCCAGAGTTTGACACTGACACTGGTCTGATACGTGTTGGAGGCCGTCTACGACACCTGGATAACACCAACATCGATGTCCATCCCGTCGTCTTGGACTGTGGTCACCCAGCAACGAGTCTCCTCATCAAGACAGTCGATTCCCAGCTGATGCACCCTGGACCTGACAGAGTATTTGCAGAGCTCAGGCGCCAGTACTGGATCTTGCGTGGCCGGCAGGCTATCAAGCAGCACCAGAGGACCTGTGTTGGTTGCCAGAAATGGAGAGGACAGCCAAAGGTCCCTGCTATGGCAGATCTTCCACCTGCACGCTTGAGGCTGTTTCAACCCCCTTTTTACTCCACAGGTGTCGACTGTTTCGGACCCTATCTGGTGAAGATAGGACGCCGTCATGAGAAACGTTGGGGTCTGATATTCAAGTGTCTAACTACTAAGTGCATCCACTTGGAATTGATACCCAGTCTGGATACCGATGCTTTCCTGCTTGCGCTCAGGCGCTTTATCGCCCGACGAGGTACCCCATCAGAACTACTGTCAGACCAAGGAACTAACTTCCGGGGCTGAGAGGGAGTTAATCGGCCTTGGCAGAGATGGAGGCAGATCTCTGTGACAGTCTCGTCAAGTACCAAATCAAGTTTCGATTCAATCCACCTGGAGCTCCTCACTTCGGAGGCATGTGGGAGCGCGAAATCCGCTCTGTCAAGAATGCTCTCAGAGTGGTGATTGGACAGGAAGCACTACCAGAAGAAGTTCTACTGACCCTCCTGATAGAGGTAGAGGGGATCCTCAACGCCAAGCCACTTGGATATGTGACATCAGACATAGCGGATCCTGATCCAGTTACACCAAGCATGCTGCTGATGGGGCGGCGGGATGCTTCTCTGCCTCAAGTGACCTATGCACCAACATCTGTCACCAAGAAGCGATGGCAACACAGTCAAGTTATGGCAGATCATTTTTGGACCCAGTTCATCAGGAACTATCTGCCCACTCTGCAGGTCCGACACAAATGGCAGCAACCGGCAGAGAACATAGCCCTGGGCTCTGTTGTAATGATCATGGATCCACAGCTGCCAAGAGGATCGTGGCCTGTAGGGAAGGTCATCAAGGTCACCCCAAGTGCTGATGGCTGCATAAGGTCAGCAGAAGTTCAAGTCGATGGGAAGACCTACCTTCGCCCTGTGGCGCGGCTGATACCCCTGTCAGCGATACCAGAGGACTAGTTTACTGGTTAAGAGGGAATTCACTGACTACATAATGGCTGCGCCATTATGGGGGCGGCTGTTCGGAATTCCCCTCTGTCTCCAGTAGGTGTCATGTGTCCCTAAGGAATAGGTTGGGCATTTTCGTCAGGCAATAAGTTGGACAGCTAAGAGACGAACTGAGGGGTCCTTTACATGTGGTCCCCGTAGCTGTTTATCTATTCATTTTCTACCTGAGCCTGTATGAGTGCATGAAGAAAGTAAGTGCATAGTAGAGTGAATTCATCTAAACCCATTCCTGAACCTGTTGTTCCACCCTGTGCAATGTTGTTTATATTTATGAGAGTACCCGAGTTCCCTGTTTGAATGTTTAATCCATCCCAATGACCTCTTGTGAGTGTTTATAGAACAATCGCGGATGCTAACCGCTAATGCTAATCGCTAATGCTAATCGCGGATGCTAACCGCTAATGCTAATCACGGATGCTAACGAGTTAACATTTACTATATGAGTGTGTTTTAGCTACCTCATTAAGGATTGAAGTGAATGTACATGCTGAGTGTTGTTATATAACATATTTGGGTGATATTCAGTGTTATTGTGCCCCGTTCCACCTCAGTAGCTATATTATTATTACTGTTAGTATCTGTGGGCCATTAAGAGCATTGTTAAGTGTGTAAGCACACTTCTAACTAATAGTTCTGTTTATTGTTATGATTACCATTTCAGATACCGTACAGCATACAAGTTTATTGTCATACAGCATACAAACCTACAAAAGTACAAAGTTACCTACGTACTTCTGGATCAATGTGGATGATTGTGCTACAAAATTAAAGCTGGAGACAATTCAAGATCCCTGTCCTGTTTTCACTCTCTGACCGGAGTTCCACTGTGGATGAAGGTTCCACCCTAGTTTTACAAGTAGTCATAACTACACCATACTGTCCTCAATAACAGTATATGATAAAAATGAATCAAATAAGTGGAGTGCAAATAAATCAAGAGCTTAAAAGAATCAGCACAGGAAAACAAACATGGTGGGACTGCAAATGTTCTCAGCTAGGATGTGATGGGCGATGCATATCCAATAATGATAGAGAGCTTATGTCCGATCATTGTTGAAAGTAAGATAACAGAAAAACAATATGGCAGATGTGCAACATAAAAACTGATCTTACTTGTTGGCTCAAAAGAAAAGTTTGAAGAGAGTGATGAAACAATTAATATGTTGACCAGAATTTTAAGAGATTAAAAATCAGAACAACCATGAGATGAGAACCTGAGATCATTATTGCAAAGTAGACATCTTTATTCCTTAAGATAGGACTACTAAACTCAAAATACAAGAACCGTTAATTCAAGAAAATATACATAAGGCTAGTTTCTAATGGGGTCAAACATCAGGACAGCAATGACAGCCTTCAAAACAACAAGATATTTTGTTGTCTGACTCTCTTAGGTTTGTAAGAAGCAGTAGGTTGTCACACCTAAGATGTAAAACAACTGGACTGCAAATAAAGACATTATTTCTATCAAAGGAGGTCATATAGATACTGTGCATATATAAGAAGAACTGTAATGTATTTCCAGACATTTAAAAAGCTAACTTTAAAAAAATTGCTTTAATTCAGAAATTAAAGCTGATATAACAAACACGAAAGAAGAGATGTGGTCAAAGAGGGCCAACAGCCACAGGGGAAATGGGGGTTTCAGTACCATGGACAGAGACAAAAAGTTGTATAACACTCTGTTTAGGGCACCGAGAGATTTTATTTATGTATTTAACCTTTATTTAACCAGGTTAGTCCTACTGAGATCAGCAGATCTCTTTTCCAGGGGAGACCTGACCAAGATGAAACAACTATTACAAGATCAACAAAGAATTTTGAAAGATAATGAAACCATGACAGCATTAATGGTGAAAATTCGAGAGGAAAATTGGCTTCTAAAAATTTGATCAGATAAAAAAATGTTTTGTATCGGGAGGAGACACAAGAAAATAGGGGATAGAAATTTAAAAAATGTTCACTATCGGAAGAAAAACCAATATGCTTTATCAATCCTGAAATCACCAATGCATCAGAAAGAACATGTAAAAACTATAAGAAAAAACTTAGACCCCAAGGGACACACTATAAATTACACCTCTTCACATGCGCCGGCAACACATAAAACGTCAAGTCATCAAAACGCAAGCTTCAGAAATCTAAACCTGTCATACCAGAAATAAGCTGACAAAAAATCCTCAAACTAACAGCCGTTGCCTGTGTTCACATGACCATTTAATTGTGTTCATGATGCACAAAATGATAGAAAAGGAAAAATTACTGAAAATAGAGTTCCTGAAAGCTTGACTTTAGACTAAAGACAAAATGACACTGTAAAACTTCAAGACTATAAACGTTGCAGAGTTAATTGTAAAGTAGGATTTAAAATGAAGATGTATCAAACAGATTTCACACATATTCCTACCTCAGGAGAGTCATCGCAGTCTCCAAAAACATCAGCGAAGTCTGTCGGGCTCTTCATCAGAGTCTGGTCAGCAGGCAGGGTGTTGTCATTGTAAGATGACACAAACTTGAAGTCACTGGTCCGAGACCCTGTGGTCAGGTACGCGTCATAATTGTAAGCGCTCCGTACAGTTCCTGTGCCGTCAACATCTGCGTAATTAGGAGGCAGATACGCGCCCGGGATGGCCACTGCTCCGTCAAACAACAGTCTGGGCTTCCTCCGGCGACAAAACCTCACACCCAGGATGATGATGATGAAGGTCAGGAAAAACGTGGACACACACACCAGCGCGATGATCAGATAAGACGTCAGTTTGGAGTTCTTCTCCTCATAAGAAATGTCCTTCAGTTCGGGCACCTCAGACAAGTTGTCAGAGATCAGTAAATACATGGAGCACGTGGCAGACAGAGAGGGCTGGCCGTTGTCCCTCACTGACACCACAAGGTTCTGTTTCATGCTGTCAGACTCGGAAATGTCCCGCTGGGTCCTGATCTCTCCGCTGTGCACACCAATAGTGAAAAGGCCCGGATCTGTGGATTTCACGATATGATACGACAGCCAGGCGTTCTGTCCGGAGTCCGCGTCCACCGCGATCACTTTGGACACCAGAGAGCCTCCGTGGGCAGCTTTGGGGACCAGCTCGGTCATGAACGAGTTGCCCTCCGGACCGGGGTACAGGATCTGAGGACAGTTGTCATTCACATCAGAGATGAACACACTCACGGTCACGTTGCTGCTCAGAGGAGGAGAACCGTTGTCTCGGGCCATCACCTGCACTTTGAAGCTCCTCAACTGCTCATAATCAAACGACCTCACAGCGTGGATCACACCCGTGTCTCCGTTCACAGACACATAGGACGACACCGGGGCACCGTTCACCTCACCGCCCAACAGAGAATAAATCACTGTGCCGTTCTGTCTCCAGTCGGGGTCTCGAGCACTCACCGAACATAAAGTGGACCCAGGTTTGTTATTCTCACTCACATATGCGCTGTACGACTGCTCCTCAAACACAGGTGGGTTGTCGTTGATGTCTGCTACAGATAACTGAACACTTTTAGAAGAGGACAGAGGTGGAGAGCCCTCATCAGTCGCACTGATTGTAATGTTGTAGTCAGACACCAGCTCACGGTCCAGCTGTCCAGTGCTCACCAGAGAATAATAGTTTTTGATAGAAGGAACCAACTTAAAAGGGACATTTTGCTGAATGGAGCAGCGGACCTGTCTGTTACTCTCAGAGTCTCTGTCCTGCACGTTGATGATGCCCACCTCTGTACCAGGTGACACATTCTCAGGTATGGGGTTAGTCAGAGATTTCAGGTAAATTACTGGAGCGTTGTCATTAATATCTGTAATATCGATCAGTAATGTTGCATACGAAACTAATCCAAGACCATCCTTGGCACTGATTTGCATTTCGTATGAAGAGTCTTTCTCGAAATCAATTCCTCCAGCAACTCTCACCTCTCCAGTTTTAGGGTTTAAAGACAAGACGTTGTTGCTTTCATCAGAAACATGATCAAATCCATACGTAATTTCTCCATTCACACCCTCGTCTGCATCACTAGCACTTACTGCAATCACAAGTGTATCCACTGGGGAGTTTTCAGGCAGACTGGCTTTATAAACAGTCTGACTGAACACTGGTGCATTATCATTAGCATCAAGCACAGTGACGTGTATGACCACTGTTCCTGATCTTCGGGGTGAGCCTCCATCAAATGCAGTAAGCAATAACATGAGCTCCCCTTTGTCCTCCCTGTCTAATTCTTTATCTAAGATCAACTCGCCGTACTTCCTCCCACCTGCTTTTGTGTTTGTGTTTAATTTGAAATTGTCATTTGGTTCGAGGGTGTATCCCTGAACAGAATTTTCGCCGATGTCTCCATCGTGTGCCTCTCCAAGAAGAAAGCGTTCACCCTTGTCTGCTGATTCCCCAATTTCAATCCTAATTGAGTCTTCTTTGAACTGAGGTGAATTGTCGTTGATATCTTGAACGCGGATATTAATACGATGCACCTCTAAAGGATTTTCCAGGACGAGTTCCTGTTTCAGAATACATGATGCTCGTTTCGCACAAAGCCCCTCTCTGTCGATCCTTTCCTGGACGGTCAAGTCTCCGGTGTTTAGATTCACACCGCAATACTTCACACCGTTATCCTCTGTATCAATGCGGGCCTTACGAGCAGACAGTTTGTCAGATTCAAGTCCCAGATCCTTAGCAATATTTCCAATTACAGAGCCTCGTTTCATCTCCTCAGGGATAGAGTAGCTCAGGTCTGCATGGACGAGGTGGATGGCGAGAAAAATAACAGAAAGGCCGCGATGCAGCGTTAAACAGCTGTATCCCATTGTTGATAAAGTAGATATAACAACCTTCCCATAAAAACCAATAAAAAAGCTTTTCGTCTGGTCACTTCGTCTGCAATGCCGTACACAAGATGAATCAGGCTTTAAAATCAGCGAGACAGAAAGGAGGAGAATATCCATGCCTTCTTGTTTCCTAGTACACAGTGACACCATGAGTTCATATGGAGGTATAACAGATAGATGAGCATCGCTTCCTCTAGATTAATTGAAGAAAAAACGATAGTAATGAATGGCCCTCAATAAAAAAATAACATTAGTTTAAAAAAAGACAAGCCCAGTTACCTAAACATTCACTCAGTCAGTCTTGATTTATGTAATACCAATTCATAATTAGATTTAAGCATAAGAAACATAACAAACTGACAAACTTCTTATTTTTTATTATAATGACGATGACGAGCGGTACAAAGAAAGCACGATATTTCAAAATATTTTCCTCCTGCCATTTTTTTTGCATTGTTTTTTTCCCCAGGAAATGTATTACACAAATTCTGTATTATGCTACAATTCAAATTTAGACTTGGACTTTTTGTCCTATAATCCCACTCCTTCTGCCACAGCACACTGAAGCACTCTGGCAGTGACAATGATATCACACTTTTTGCCGAAGGACGGTGTATCCACATACTTCTTATTAAACTTTAATCTAGTATCTTACATTTCATAAATGTGTAGTCTACATTAGCAGCCTAATGATATAACTAAAGAAAGTTCACCATGTTGGCTGCTGAGCCTCTGTTGTCTTCTCAGCAAATATTGTTTTAGAGAGTTAACTGTATTTACAAATGCCTTTTTTGGAGATAAATTTGAAACGATATTATTTTCAAAAGGATTAAAAGGAATATATAAAGATAGAATAATCGGCTAAATGTGTTCATCAATACGGTCTATATTTGAACACCACTGTAACTGGTACAAGTGTTGTCTGTAGCCTAAACATTTTACTTTGAAAAACGGCACATACTCTTCACACACACTGTGGTCCGTTCATTGAGATGTGACATCAGACAGACCATAGTAGGAGATAGTCATTTAATTGAGTGATTGCAAAAGCAGCATTTTGGTTTTCATCAACAACACATGCACATACGGCACGATGATGTCATTTTAGTCAAATTACTAAAATTACAATTCCTGCGACGTAACTGTAGCACATGCTCACATTGTAATTGCAATACTTGAACAAAATGTTTTTCTGCCCCATAAAGACCCAACACGAATCAACCATGAACACAGACTTTGGAAACGTTAAGAATAAATTACAAATTATATGTAAAATAAATTACAACTGATGCAGTATCCCGTGTGTGTTACTTTCATGCACTGAGCATTTTTTCTTTCACATTTATGTTGTTTTTATTTAATGATATTTTATGAAATTTTATGTGTCGATACTAGGTTTTCTGATTACCACTGATGGCATCTGAGACGGTATGACAGTGTGGTAGGTAGGTCGGTATGCAGAAGACCTGCATGCACCGAGGTAGGCTAGTTCTACCTCAGCTTTTTTTTAGCCAGTGAAACTCTTTTAACCAAAGACAGGCATCCGCCATGGTTTCAAATTTCCTCTTTTGTTTGTTTGTTTCTATTTGGGATTTTCACAAGCTATCAAGGCCACATCATATTCTTATTGCGCACCAGTGCCCATTTTATAATTTTGATTTTGCAAAAGATAATTAAGGGTTGTTTGTTTTCAGACAAATGGCCGCTGCATATAAGGATAATTTCACTATAGCTGCATTCCGAAAACAAATCCCACCTCTTACTGAGTAAGTCAGAGGTAAGGTTACCACTTAAAAGATCGTAAACATCAAATTCAATGTTTCAATGGCGTGCAAGTCCAAAGGAATTCAGAACATATTCACCGAGGAAGAAAACATGATAAGAAAACGTGAAAACTCAATGGAGACTGTGGTCAGAATCACTGAATCTTCATCGGTGATGGCGGATAAACAAAGATGACAGCATTGACGCAGCAAATGCTCTGAATTCAACACTTTTTGAACCGGCTGTGTTACTTCCACACAATTGTATTGAGCGTGTAAAACGTTGAGCAATCCATGGATATTTTGTCCACCGTAACATGCATCCAGTTAATGTGTAAGTAGCTGCTTAATATTCTCTTACATAATACTTAATGCTAATAATAAGTCAAAATCTGAGAGGAACAAAAATTTACAATCAAGCAAATTATAAAAAGAACGAACTGATGCTAGCATCAACAACTTTGCGATTTACTTTGATGATACACGAATTAATTTAATCCAATGTTTAGACTGAGAGCAAACATTAAAGACATATAATGTACATTTCTACGTGATAATAAAGTCTATACTTGACAGAAATTCTTTTTTTTTTTTCAAAGAATGTGTTAACCAAATTGACAATGATTTTGAGGCTTTTCTATGCTCTGTGGGAACGTTAATATTGTAATATTAAAGTTTCCTGAGCCTAATCAGAAAAAAAGTTAGCAGCCACAGCAAGAAGATAAAAACTGAAAGTGATTGGTCTGTTAACCAACTGTCATTTATAATATCAAGGTAAAGGAACTGTTCCACATATCAATTTAAGCATAGATGTTGACAGAGTTAATCAACAACTAAACACACAATAACCACTGGCTCATGTACAAGGTTGTGAAACTGCTCCACTAAGATATCAAGAAGACAATATTGTGTCCCTCTGCATACAGATCCAAAGAGTTCTCTACAATATTTGAAGAAAGAATCCTGGATATGATCATTTAGGGAAAAACGTGTTTAAGGAAAAAATTCACGACAAAAGGCAGAGTTCAAATTTAAGAGAGGTTAGGAATCATGATGTGAAGAAGGACTTCAGCACCACGGACAGAGAAACAACCGATCAAAGCAAGTTCTTTCCAAATTAAAAAGAAGGCAAGAAACCAAAACCAAAAGAAAACAGATGAGGATGGATTTGAAGATATAGTTTGAAGAAAAAAAATTCAGAGAAAGTTTGAAGGATGAGAAGTTTACACAGGAGCAAATGCAAAGACAGTATGCTTGGGTGTGATGCAGGTGGGAGAAATGGTCCAAAGGCTGCTTCTAGTTTAGAAAGTAGTGAGGAGCAAAGAATATCTGTCATCACCAGGCTGTCCATTTAGCTTTTGCATTATAAATACTTACATTTGTATTATCTAAAAATCCAGTCTTTTATTTTAAGTATCTGAAATAGTCTTAAAAAATAGCCACATATACAAGGAAAAACAGTTGATTCAGTTTAAGACAAGAGGAAAGCAGCCATTTATGATTCTGAACTCGGGCTCTATGAAATCAAAAGTGCTCCTGTACCACAGAGAAGAGATCAACACAATAAATAGATGATTGATCTGGCAAACACCACACACATATTAATTAATATGGCCACCACTAAAAATCATGAATGACCTGCTGTTGTGGACCTGCTCAACTCCAAGTGCTTTACATCAACCATCAACATAAATGACATTACTTCACAGAAATTCATTCATTTAGACCAGTTAAACGTATTTTAATGGCAGTTCAGTACAGGTGCTGCCATATTAATTAGCATCATTCCTTTCCAGTTTACAATCATTACAGATGTTCATGTTGATATTAGAATGACTTCTATGTCCGTGGCTGTTATTGATTCAACCACCATACAAAAATACTGTGACAAACATTTAGACATGCAGATCCTCTTGAAAAAAGAAGCCACATCTCAAGGGGCTAACCTTGAATTAAAGTATATTCGACAGAGTCAAATATGATGAAAGCAGATTTATGATCGGGCAGTCCATTAAGTTGTCTCTATCATGAATTCTTATTTTTAGTCCCATTGTCTCTGCCTGGATGAATACATCTCTGGATGTATGTATCAGTAAATGTGTGTACGTGCATCTTTTATATGTATTTGTGGACATGCATACTTGTCAGCTTCAAAATGAAGAGTATGGCTTCAGTTGGCTCAAAAGGAAATTGACTGGAAATGACATCAGTTACAAATTGGCACTTTACAAGAACCGATTGATTGATTGATTGACTGACTGGTTGATTGATTGATTGATTGATTGATGATCACAAACTTAAAAAAACGTCAGCAGTTGACTGGGGTTCTCGAGTCCTAAAAGAATATAGCTTGTTGTCATTTTAACATCAAACGAACATGAAGTCATTACTTCAAGACAGTTAATGAAAAATATCGCTTCTCCAGGACATCTCCAAACCAGGGACAGAGGAAGAGTCCAACATTCATTTCTACAGGTAAACGGGCTCAGTTGTGACCAAAACAAAAGGGGTCAGCTCATATAAAGCACTGAATTTACAAAACGATAATATTCACCTAAATTTGAAAACTGTTCAGGGTTGAGGTGAAAGGAAATAAGAAAGAATGATGAAAGATGGATATAAAGTGCACATAAATTTGACCAAAAAAAAACAAAAAACTTTAGGTTATATAACCACCAAGAAAATTAAAAGTTACACCAACTGAAGTCAAAACAAAAAGCAAAAACCATACGACGAAAATGCCATAGCACAAATACTTGAAAAACCAACCACATATCGTGTTGTTCCGATATAAATCAACAGTGAATTATTGCAAGGTCTCAAAATGCGTTGGAAACTGCTGAAAATCGAAAAGTAAGATAACAGGACACTAATGAAAATTGGAAGAGCAGGACAGGTTTATGATATGTACATGGAAACTATTCCTACCTCAGGAGAGCTGTCACAGTCTCCAAAAACATCAGCGAAGTCTGTCGGGCTTTTCCTCAGAGTCTGGTCAGCAGGCAAGGTGTTGTCATTGTAAGATGACACAAACTTGAAGTCACTGGTCCGAGACCCTGTGGTCAGGTACGCGTCATAATTGTAAGCGCTCCGTAAAGTCCCTGTGCCGTCAACATCTGCGTAATTAGGAGGAAGATACGCGCCCGGGATGGCCACTGCTCCGTCAAACAACAGTCTGGGCTTCCTCCGGCGACAAAACCTCACACCCAGGATGATGATGATGAAGGTCAGGAAAAACGTGGACACACACACCAGCGCGATGATCAGATATGACGTCAGTTTGGAGTTCTTCTCCTCATAGGAAATGTCCTTCAGTTCGGGCACCTCAGACAAGTTGTCAGAGATCAGTAAATACAAGGAGCACGTGGCAGACAGAGAGGGCTGGCCGTTGTCCCTCACTGACACCACAAGGATCTGTTTCATGCTGTCAGACTCGGAAATGTCCCGCTGGGTCCTGATCTCTCCGCTGTGCACACCAATAGTGAAAAGGCCCGGATCTGTGGATTTCACGATGTGATACGACAGCCAGGCGTTCTGTCCGGAGTCCGCGTCCACCGCGATCACTTTGGACACCAGAGAGCCTCCGTGGGCAGCTTTGGGGACCAGCTCGGTCATGAACGAGTTGCCCTCCGGACCGGGGTACAGGATCTGAGGACAGTTGTCATTCACATCAGAGATGAACACACTCACGGTCACGTTGCTGCTCAGAGGAGGAGAACCGTTGTCTCGGGCCATCACCTGCACTTTGAAGCTCCTCAACTGCTCATAATCAAACGACCTCACAGCGTGGATCACACCCGTGTCTCCGTTCACAGACACATAGGACGACACCGGGGCACCGTTCACCTCACCGCCCAACAGAGAATAAATCACTGTGCCGTTCTGTCTCCAGTCGGGGTCTCGAGCACTCACCGAACATAAAGTGGACCCAGGTTTGTTATTCTCACTCACATATGCGCTGTACGACTGCTCCTCAAACACAGGTGGGTTGTCGTTGATGTCTGCTACAGATAACTGAACACTTTTAGAAGAGGACAGAGGTGGAGAGCCCTCATCAGTCGCACTGATTGTAATGTTGTAGTCAGACACCAGCTCACGGTCCAGCTGGCCTGCGCTCACCAGAGAATAATAGTTTTTGATAGAAGGAACCAACTTAAAAGGGACATTTTGCTGAATGGAGCAGCGGACCTGTCTGTTACTCTCAGAGTCTCTGTCCTGCACGTTGATGATGCCCACCTCTGTACCAGGTGACACATTCTCAGGTATGGGGTTAGTCAGAGATTTCAGATAAATCAGAGGGGCGTTGTCATTTACGTCAGTGATATCAATGATGACTTTTGCCTCTGAAGACAGACCATACCCATCTTTGGCTTCAACTAGAACTTCATATTTGTTGCCATCTTCATAATCGATGTCACCTGCTACACTGATAACTCCAGTTTTCTCATCAAGTGAAAACATCTTGCGTGATTTGTCAGAAATTCGACTGAATTCATATGTGACCTCTCCATTGATTCCCTCGTCTGCGTCAGAAGCACTTACAGTGATAATCGGAGTATTTACAGGAGAGTTCTCTGCTAACCTTGCTGTATACATGGTCTCACTAAAAACCGGGGCGTTATCATTAGCATCCAGTACAATCACGTGTATGCCTACAGTCCCAGATCTTCGAGGAGAGCCTCCATCAACAGCTGTGAGCAATAGTTTCATTTCCTGCTGCTCCTCTCGGTCCAACTCCTTGTCCAAAACCAACTCACCGTATTTGCTACCAGTACTTGTCGTCTGAATGTTAAACACAAAGTGAGGATTTTGCTGCAAAATGTAGCTCTCCACTGAATTCTTGCCTATATCTGCATCGTGAGCTGCATTAACGCGATATCTTGCTCCTCTCACGGCTGATTCTCTAATTTCTAGCTTTATAACATCCTTGGGAAATATTGGCGCATTGTCGTTCACGTCCAGCACCTGCAGGGACAATCGGTGTAACTCCAGTGGATTCTCCAGGAGCAGGTCGAATTTGAGAACACACGAAGGCTTTTCTCCACAATGCTCCTCTCGGTCAATTCTGTCAGACACGTACAAGTCTCCGCTTCCAAGGTTCACCTCGCAGTATCGTTTGTCGCTGCCCTCCATTTCAACACGAGCTTTACGAGCCGACAGTCTGCTTACATCTAGGCCCAGATCCCTGGCGATGTTTCCAATGACAGAGCCTCGCTTCAGCTCCTCCTGTACAGAATAGCTCAGGTCTCCGTGTGCGTAATGCACCACAACAAAGAAAAAAACAACACCGCAGCTCCGAAGAGCGCTCAGGTCAAACATCATCCTCACAGTAGACTCCTGGGATTAAAACACGGTGGTTTACAGCATTAAACAAAGATTCAGCTTTAGGAATGCGTCTCGTGAGCATGTGTCCACGGAGGAACAGAGACCGAAAGGGAGGTCTAAAGAAGCATTGGGTGGTGTGCAAAGGAGCTCGACCATCTGACTCCTTTGCTGGTCTATAGTGACGCCTAGTGTACAAATTACATACCGTGTTTTATTTTGAAATCCATTTCCATCCACACTGTTATTACACATTAGGTCTGCAGCCTCATGAGCTATCAGTGCCAAGGCGCTATCCGACATCTAAATATTGTCTTTAAAGAAAACAATGGCAATGTGTAGTTACTAACAGTTTGATAAATCAAATATTATTTCAGGTTGATAAATGGACAGCAACTGTCTCCAAACGCTTATGGAGAGCTAATGCGCACAAATGTTCCTATTTTGTTAAGTTATTGTTTCAGTTTTGTTAACATTTCTATTTTCAAGAGATTGACCGTCCGGACACAAATTCCAAAATTACTTACTCTCCTCTATCCATTTACATAACCAAGCATACGCAGAATATTCACAACAAATTAATTTGTTAAACAGACGTCGGTGGTTAATTTTAGAGTCTGGTCGATCAGGTACAACAAACTATCAGCTTGAATCGACTTTGGGACATCGTATAAAGATTTATGGTAACAGTTCTCTGCCTAGTAATAATAGCTTTCTTAATCCCTTCTGGTTCTGTTTGACAGAGGATAGAAGTTGATTATTATTCAATAACATCTTTGAACAAAAAAAATGCAACCTAAAAGAATAGGTAAATATGGCTAAGAAATATGTCTTCAGAAAAGTGTCTTCAAGAACTATCATTTGCAAAAAATCCGTTGCATTTGCTTGCTTGTTTGTTTGAGCTGATGCATAGTTTTTTCTACTCAAATTAAGCGTTTAAAAACTATTGCTGTCTATAGAGAAAGCTGTACTTCGGAATACGTATTTTATCCGGAAAGAATCACGCTCACTCCGAGCACCAAATAAAGTATTCAATTTAAGGTAATGAGATGGTTTCCCCAAAAACAGACATGTAATCAAGAAATATTACATCTGATCTGAACCAGTGGCGGCTGCTGGTCAGTCAAGGAGGAGAAGCTCATTTTTTTCCGGCCTACATCATAATTTTGTTTATTTATCTAAATGATCTGTGACCCTGTTTGGTGTCTTTTCCAGGGATTTTATTCCCCAAAACTCACTTTTGACCAGACAACACATTTTGTGACAGCACTTCCAATGACCAGCTCACCTTGTCATAACAGGAATGCTGAAAAGACCTGTTTCTTTTCCCCACCTTTTGCACTAAATCAATCTTAGGAGTTGATCTGCCCTGCTGTTTTACTCTAATTTTCTCTTTGTAAGGAAAACTATCAAATGGCTTCGCCAAAATCTGGTCTACAACATTCATACTATCTGCCATGATGTGCAGCTTGCTAGCAGCTGGAGCAGCTACGTGAGACTATTGACTGGCTGTGAGTGTGAGTGAAAGGGAGAGAAGATCCGCATCTGCTCGTTGGTGAAAAGAAAAGTGGCAGGAGAGAGTCTTCAAACACAACGCTAGTCGTTTTTAAGAAAGATAAAGTCACTGGAGATCGATAAAGCCTCCGGATCAGTCCAGAACAACTGAATGTAAAACTTAGAAGATGCTGCAGTAAAGGGTGATACTTCAAGATCGCTGATTGGCTCATTTCACTGTCAATCAAAAAGGGATTCGGCCTCAGACAGATCATCCAATCATCACGCAGAAGCTGAGCGTCCAGGCCAGCCCACTGCCTCATTGACTCCCAGAGACGCTGAGCGTCCGATGGGCGGGACAAAGCCCAGCGTTTATCCAATGACCGTCCAGTTTCCACAGTGGAACAACCCACTCTAAGTTTTCCTGTTGAAGTCTGAAGACGCTCAGCGTCCGACTCCAACTGTAGCGCTGAGACGCTGCGGGGATGAATGAGAAGGAAGTCGCGCCAGTTACCTGTGATAAGTAGCTGATTCTGAACAAAAGATGAAGGTATTCTAGCTCATATTTAGTCAATGAAATGTACACACAGCAGTACATATCACCACTTTTTTGGGGGATATTTTAGGGGAAGCTGAGCTTCCCTTGCAGTCTTAGAGCAATCGCCACTGATCTGAACACTCTATATACAGAATTATTCGTATATGTGAAAGTGGTATGGAAAAAAAAACATAATAAACAATTCTAAATTTGAAGTTCTACATTTTTAAACAGCAAACAGGACCTATGTTGTATCCACAGGGAAAGAATTCGTTTCAGCCCCATGGACAGAGTTACAGCCAAGATTCTGCTTAGCTGATGAGACAAGAGAGCATTCATGATTGCAGGACAGAAGTTAACAGTTACTCGATAACAGATTTGTCCTTTGATTTGTTGACGACATAGGCCAAACTAAATCATTACAATCCCGAGTTCTTCCAGGAAACAAACACTTAGCCTACATGACAGACCATTAACAGGTGAGTTTTGGCAACTGTGATTCGGATGCAGAGTCGTCCTTCACTATCACAGAGAAAAGAAGGTGGCAATAGTCCAGCCCTGTCGTTTATTTGTATACACTGACACCATGAGTACTTACAGGGTATAGCAGAGGGGTTTCCTGTCTCTTTTAATACTCAGGTACACATAATGACGTTTTGTTCACTCATCACGAAAAATAACTGTTTTTGTTTCCTTGGCATGTCACAACCTGGCTCAATGGCCATGACAAAAACGAACCAGATGGGTGAATTATAACAATAATCAGGTATTTTATTTTCAAATGTTCATTCAAAAATGCATGGAGCTAAGATGAGCGGGTGCAGGGCGCAGAGCGAGAGCGAGAGCGAGAGCAAGAGCAAGAGACCCGAGTCACTGGAAGCCAGCCTTTTAAGCGGAAGTGGAGCAGCGAGCCCAGGTGCTCCTCATCTGACCAATTATCCCCAGCGATTCCAGCAACCTCGAGGAGAACAGAATATATAAATCAAAATATTCACTAAGGCCGTTTATCAGCCCAGCAGTGCGTTCTGCAGACTACCCCGCCCAACTCTCAGCAACCCCGGTACCTGAGAAGCAGATTAAGAGAGCAGAGTACAGCAGGCCACAACAGTACAGCACACAAGGCATCAAATACAATTAACAGAGACTCAAAAGGTCAGATCAAGGCATAGGTGCACGGGACAAAGCATCTGCCATGACATTTTCTGTCCCTTTAATATGCAAAATTGTGAGGTCATATGCCTGTAAAAATAAAGACCACCTAACCAGTCTCTGATTGGGTGACCTGAGAGACTTTAAGAACGTCAGGGGGTTGTGATCAGTGTATACCACTAGGGGCGCCCCACCCACATAAACATCAAAGTGTTGTAACGCCCAGATCAGAGCCAGTGCCTCCTTCTCAATTACAGAATAATTACTCTGATAACGATTAAACTTCCTGGAGAAGAAGCTAACTGGTCTCACCACCCCGTGGTCATCCCCCTGCAGCAAGACTGCTCCTGCTCCCACCTGACTGGCATCCACCTGCAGCATAAATGGCCGGTCAAAACATGGAGCTGCTAAAACAGGAGAAGAGCAGAGCAGGCATTTTACATTTTCAAACGCTTGTTGGCATGCTGAAGACCAGACAAATTTTGCCTTTCCCTTCAGCAGCTCAGTCAGCGGATAAACAACGGACGAAAAATTTTTGGAAAAACTCCGATAGTAACCAACCAAGCCCAGAAACCGTTGGAGTTCTTTCTTGGTCGTTGGCTGAGGAAACTTGGAGACTGCAAAACTGGAGCAACGCAACCCTGACCCACCACTCGGCCAAGATACGTCACTGTTGCCATCGCAAACTCACATTTGGCCAGATTTACAGTAAGTCTAGCCAAAGCAAGCCTCTCAAAAAGTGCACGAACGCGCTGAAGATGTGAGTGCCATGTGTCACTGTACACCACCAAGTTGTCTAAGTAGACGGCACAGCCCTCCAAACCAGATACAACGCGGTTCATCAACCGTTGGAACGTCGCAGGAGCATTTTTTAACCCGAACGGCATCACCCTATATGAAAACAAACCAGATGGAGTAATAAACGCAGAAACCTCCTGTGCGCGCTTGGACAACGGAACCTGCCAATATCCTTTAAGTAAATCAAATTTGCTTACGAACCTGGCTGAACCCACCTGATCAATACAGTCATCCATTCTGGGCAATGGAAAAGAATCAGACTTTGTGACTGCATTAACCTTCCTGAAGTCTGTACAAAACCTGGGTGTTTTATCTGGTTTTGGCACCAAGATACACGGAGACGCCCAGCTCGAGAAAGATGGCTCTGCAATGTCATTTTCAGTCATGTAACTAACTTCTGAGTCAAGATGTTTAAGTTTTTCAGATGCCATGCGATAAAATCTCTGTTTAATTGGTGGCGCATCACCGACATCAATGTCATGCTGGATCCAATCAGTACTAGATGGCACATCACCAAACAAACAAGGATACTTACATATTAACTCAGACAATTCCCGACGCTTGGACTCAGGCAGGTGAGACAGGATTTTATCTAAGTTTCTAAGCGATTCTGAATTTTTTAAACGACCATATAACAAACTGTCATCAGGCTCAGGAACCCCATCTCCCTCTGAACCCTCCATAACAGAACTCACAGCCAGAACAGGACGCACAGACTCAGAAATTTTACCTACCCCAGGATCGGACTCACGCTTATAATAAGGCTTCAACAAATTGATGTGGCATAATTTTGTGGACTTCTTACGGCCCGGTGTTGAAATTACATAATTAAGATCAGACAGTTTCTCAACAATATTGTAAGGGCCTGTGAATTTAGCCTCAAATGGTGATCCCACAATAGGCATGAGAGCCAAAACTCGGTCTCCTGGACTGAACTCCTGGTGTACAGAGCAGCGATCATACAGCTTTTTCATTTTACTCTGGGCCATCTGCAATTTCTCTCTTGCTAAAGTTCCAGCAACAAACAAACGATGACGAAAACCATTTACAAAGTCAATTAAATTTTTTGGAGGATCAGTCTCAACCCAGTCATCTTTAAGGACAGACAACGGACCACGCACAGTATGTCCGAAAACCAATTCATTTGGACTAAACCCTGTGCTTTCCTGAACTGCCTCTCTCGCAGCTAACATTAACCAGGGAAGACCCTCTTCCCAGTCCCTGTCTAACTCAGTGCAGTAAGCCCGGAGAAGAGATTTCAGGGTCTGGTGAAACCTTTCAAGCGCACCCTGGCTTTGCGCATGATAAGCTGACGACTGATTGTGTTTGATTTTTAATGTTTTTAGAACCTGTCCAAACATATGTGGAGTAAAATTTGAGCCACGATCACTTTGCACAATTTTAGGGATGCCAAACACTGAAATAAATTGAGAAAGGGACTTTACCACAGATTTGGTTGTTATGGACCTCAGTGGATACGCAGCAGGATAGCGTGTGCTTTGGCACATCACTGTAAGGAGATACTTACTTCCAGATTTTGAACACGGCAAAGGGCCAACACAATCAACTATGAGGTGTTGAAAAGGTTCACTTATGGCCGGTATTGGTTGAAGAGGAGCAGGTTTCACAGATTGGTTCGGTTTCCCTGTTAACTGACACACATGACAAGTTTTTATAAATGCAGACACATCTCTTTTAACACAAGGCCAGAAGAAATGTTTCAATACGTGCATGTATGTTTTCCTGACACCAAAGTGTCCGCCATCATCATGGGCCACTTTCAACACTAGGGAACGGAACTTAACTGGAACCACTAACTGAAAAACAGCCTCTCCAACAGAATCACAGCCAAGGTGCATCCACTTTCTAAACAGCAAGCCATTTTGTATACAGTAGCCAGTGGCAACATTTTTTATTTCAGCCGCTGTAAAACTCGATTAAACATTTCCTGCAGTGAAGGATCACTCTGTTGCTCCTGGATCAGCTCACTGGCTGACACAGCCAGAGGAAAATCAGACAGCGACGGGACCTCCACTGCAACAGCATCGTCATCATTGCTTGACACAGCTTCAGGCTCAGCCTTACTCATGGCACGCGTAACCACACAAGCTGGAACGGCCTTTGGTAAAGCAAGAGAAGCATTAACGGACAAGATATTAACAGGATCAAGTGTCAAAGGTGAAGGAGCTGACTCAGACCAAACTCTGCTACCAGCTAACCCATTACCCAAAATAAAGTGAATTCCCTCTATGGGCAATGCGGGTCGAACTCCAACTGATACCTCACCATGCACCAGTTCACAATCAAGAACCACCTTATGTAAAGGAATGGGCAGGACTGTCAAACCCATCCCACGACTGAGTATACTGTCGCCTGTATCAGTTTTATCAGAAAATGAAAGCACAGAATCCACAATATAGGAATCATAAGCTCCTGTATCCCTCAGGATTTTAACTGGAACCCTTGACTCACTACCTACCAAAGAAACAAAACCATCCCGAATGAATGGGGAATACGCAGCCAAAACATCAGGTTCACAAACGTCGGAAACAAAAGCTTCAGAAACTCTGCATGTAATAACGGGTGCTGCTGCAGCTGCAGGTTTTACATTTGATTTTACACATTTATTTCTAGCTTGTAGAACATGACAGTCAGCCTTCCAGTGCCCCGTTTGATGACAGTAATTACAAACCTTGCCTCTGTCAAAGTTGCCTCGCGTTTTAGTGTCAAATTTAAATGTTCCAACCGTCCCTGAACGCATCTGCTCCGCTGGAGCGCAAGGATTCTTCCCTCGCCAGCCCACATTATCTCGCGCAACAGCGCGCTCCCGAAAGTTGTTTTTATGAAGCAGCTCAAACTCGTCAGCTGTTATAGCAGCCTGGGACGCAGTCTTTAAGTTTTTTTCATTAACAAACGCGGCAATGCGAGGTGGAAGCACGTTTTTGAACTGTTCTAAGACCTACAACTCACACAAACCTTCAAAAGTTGTGACATCAAGAGAAGTTAACCAACGTTTAAAATGTAAGGACAAATCTCTGGCAAACTCTACAAACGTCTGGCCGGGACGTCTCTCCCACGACCTAAAACGTTGCCTGTACGCCTCCGGAACAAGCTCATAAGCTTTCAGGACTGCAGCTTTAACCTTCTCATAACTACAGCTATCCTCGGCGCTCAAAGAAGAATATACCTCCTGCGCTCTACCTGTCAGGACACACTGTAACATTAAAGCACAGTCTGCATCAGGCCAGCCTCTTGCTTTTGCCACACGATCAAACAAAACAAAGAAAGAATCAGGGTCTCTTTCATTAAACTGTGGCAATAAGCGCAAATTATTAATGTCAAAACGACTCTTAGGATCCTGTTCACTCTTGTCATCAGCAGATTGCTCACCTTTTTGGCTTAAAGACAGACGACTCACCTCCAGCCTGGCTTTTTCGGTTTCAGTCTCCTGCCGGATGCGCTCAATTTCAATCTGTTTTTTTAACTTGTAGTTCACGTTTTAATTGATCATGCTGTAACTGTAACATAAGAAGCTCCTGCTGCTGTTCAAATGTGAGATCCTGTGTTTGTACAGAAAATGAGGAGACGGCCGGACACTCTTCCTGATCTACCCCAATAATTCCCATTTCCACTAATTTTGTTTTTAACGTTACTTTTACATTTTCTTTTAAATGTTTATCTCCCAAATTAATACTGTAGTGCTCAGCAAGTTTCACCAGCTGTTTTTTTGTGCACTTTTCCAAATTCTCCTCGGATGGAGCAGCAACAAATGATTCAATTTCTGACATTATGATAAATTATTCAAACATCCATACCATGGAACAACTTTTACGCACCAACAGGACCTATCAGGCACCACAAGACCACCGTGTGCGCTCGGAGGAACACCCCGAGCCGGCATGGAGTTATCCCGCTATCTGACGCACAAAACCCCGCTATCTAAACTCCTCCCTAGTCTTCATGCAACGACTGGCGGCGGGTTCTTATGCACCGTTGACCGCTGGCCCGGTTGAGCGACTAGCACGCTAGCAACCCCCCCGGAACCACGGACATGCTCCCAAGCAAAGCTTCAACCGCGCGCGTCACAGCACTACCAAACCCCATGCAACGAACCCAAAGGGGAACGCTGCTATAGCCTACAAGAGAAAACTCCACACCAAGTTTACGACAAAGCACACAGGGATACTTTACCTGATTGTCCTGCTACACACGTCAACAAAACCTGCCTCCGAGGATCAACGCCGAATCAACAGGGTAAGTAAACAACTAAACCCAGATAAGATTTAGAGTTTAACTTAATAAACTAACTAACTTACCCCGACCAAGAGCCAAAATAATCAGTACCCTTCTCCCAAAATCCTCACGAATACGCGTAAAGAAGTGTTTTAACAAGGTAAACAAGGAAACAAGTGCGCCAAACAATTTTACGCACGTGCGCTCTCGCCGGCACAAAGCACCAATTAACAAATTACTCGTCGGAAAGCGACCAGAAATAAACAAATAAATCACAGATTTACAAAAGAGCACCCCTAGACAAACGCTTTACCTTTATCTTAGACATTAATCATCAAAACCGGGTCCTGACCGAAAAAGAAACAATTTGCGCAACAAGTTAACCAAATGTTTCAAGCAATCAGCACTTCAAGCAAACCAAAATACTCACTTGCTCAGCAAAAAGGAGAACAAAACGGTAGGACGAGCCCCCACTTTGTCACAACCTGGCTCAATGGCCATGACAAAAACGAACCAGATGGGTGAATTATAACAATAATCAGGTATTTTCTTTACAAATGTTCATTCAAAAATGCATGGAGCTAAGATGAGCGGGTGCAGGGCGCAGAGCGAGAGCGAGAGCAAGAGACCCGAGTCACTGGAAGCCAGCCTTTTAAGCGGAAGTGGAGCAGCGAGCCCAGGTGCTCCTCATCTGACCAATTATCCCCAGCGATTCCAGCAACCTCGAGGAGAACAGAATATATAAATCAAAATATTCACTAAGGCCGTCACAGGCAAAAGACAAGAAGGTGGCAGTAATCACCTTAAAACAGAACTGCTGAGCAATGTCACAAAAATAAAAATAAAGATTATAATACCATCCACACCAGGGGCATTGTAATAAAAGACACTTAAAGAAGGGAAATACTTTTAAAGCGTAAAAATGAGGGAAATACAGAATATCAATTCTTATAAATGTTAAGTTTATGTGGAAAAAGTTGTGACAGAGGACTTTGATCGTGTTTCTTTGACCAAGGAAGTAGTTATTCAATTGTGGCTGAACTTTATATCCCATTATTAAAGCACCAAATTTAAAGTGGAAGACAAATAAGTCTGTCAAGAAACATTTTGGATGAGAAACACACATTTTGTGAGATAAGGGCTCGTGGGGGGAGACTCATTTGAAAAGCACAAATGAAACAGAAAACGTGTAAATTATAAGTGGGTTTAAATATCGCGAGAAGGGAGTGCAATTTCTACAAAAAAGTAACTCTACAAGTCAATAACAAATCACAAAAGTTCAGCACCAAGGACAGAGCAAATGCATGGATTGTGACAGTCTATCCTTAAAAATGTAGGAAAAATTTAGTATAAAATATTTAGGACTAGCTACGGGGATCTTACTATCTTAGGAGAGTCAGCAGCAAAACATACTGAGAAAACTGCACAATAATGCATCACTCAAACGAGACTCATTACTGAGGAAAGGACAACATGCTAGAGGGATAAAAAAAACTGGAAGAAGTGGCAGAAAAATGAACCATTTTAAATACACTGGGTAAAAATGAATAGAAGCAACAAATATTCTCGATATGGAGTAGTTTGACCAGATTTATACTTAGAGTGAAGAGAACATCTCCACTCTCATTGGTTGCTGCAGGTGAGAAACTGGGTAGAAAGTGTACTACAGGTGCAATGTAAAAGTTGCCAAGGCTAGTTCGTCTATCAAAGTCTTTAGAAAAAATATTTGACAAACATTAAAAGTATGTTTATAGTAGGTGCAACAAAATATACTCTGGTAAAACTGTAGGTGGGGAGGCTGTTATCAACATTCAAAAGGAACAATTCTCATGTCTTTGAAAAGGGAGACACACTGACTGTCATTCAATTGAGTAAAAAAAATTCATACAAACCAGCTCAAAACACAAACTGAGCACCTTATAGACGCTGGTAAATGTTCCGTATAATCTTATAGAAGTTTCACAAGTAAACTACACATGATTATGTTTTGTTCAAAAAATGTAAGGAATTTAATAGAATGGTGATCCCAAACATAACGACTGACATAACGACAATATTTTGGTCAACTCAGAAGAAAATCCGTGAATCGAACTTACGCAAAACTCTCAACTAAAAAGAGGTATAGCAGAGAAAAATATATGTTTATATGTTCGAGACACCACTGACAGCACCAACTAATCACATATGCTACAACAAGCCTTGCAATTATCAGAGCACAAAAACAAGAAAAAAATCATTACTTGTGCAAACCTGATGACGAAAACACGAAATAAGAGTAAACAATAACGAGACAAGTAAATCCCAAAATAGTTTAGAACAAAAGGATCAGATAAACCTGGATGTCTTTGTAATTTTCAGATCAAAGGTAGATGTCGTCACCTCAGACACATAAGAGCCAAACCCATAGTGGACGCGGTCCACATGATCCAAACAAAAAAACAGACGCGAACGATTCTCACTGACTTCAAAATGGAGCACCTACCTCAGGAGAGCTGTCACAGTCTCCAAAAACATCTGCGAAGTCTGTCGGGCTCTTCCTCAGAGTCTGGTCAGCAGGCAGGGTGTTGTCATTGTAAGATGACACAAACTTGAAGTCACTGGTCCGAGACCCTGTGGTCAGGTACGCGTCATAATTGTAAGCGCTCCGTAAAGTCCCTGTGCCGTCAACATCTGCGTAATTAGGAGGCAGATAGGCGCCCGGGATGGCCACTGCTCCGTCAAACAACAGTCTGGGCTTCCTCCGGCGACAAAACCTCACACCCAGGATGATGATGATGAAGGTCAGGAAAAACGTGGACACACACACCAGCGCGATGATCAGATAAGACGTCAGTTTGGAGTTCTTCTCCTCATAAGAAATGTCCTTCAGTTCGGGCACCTCAGACAAGTTGTCAGAGATCAGTAAATACATGGAGCACGTGGCAGACAGAGAGGGCTGACCGTTGTCCCTCACTGACACCACAAGGTTCTGTTTCATGCTGTCAGACTCGGAAATGTCACGCTGGGTCCTGATCTCTCCGCTGTGCACACCAATAGTGAAAAGGCCCGGATCTGTGGATTTCACGATATGATACGACAGCCAGGCGTTCTGTCCGGAGTCCGCGTCCACCGCGATCACTTTGGACACCAGAGAGCCTCCGTGGGCAGCTTTGGGGACCAGCTCGGTCATGAACGAGTTGCCCTCCGGACCGGGGTACAGGATCTGAGGACAGTTGTCATTCACATCAGAGATGAACACACTCACGGTCACGTTGCTGCTCAGAGGAGGAGAACCGTTGTCTCGGGCCATCACCTGCACTTTGAAGCTCCTCAACTGCTCATAATCAAACGACCTCACAGCGTGGATCACACCCGTGTCTCCGTTCACAGACACATAGGACGACACCGGGGCACCGTTCACCTCACCGCCCAACAGAGAATAAATCACTGTGCCGTTCTGTCTCCAGTCGGGGTCTCGAGCACTCACCGAACATAAAGTGGACCCAGGTTTGTTATTCTCACTCACATATGCGCTGTACGACTGCTCCTCAAACACAGGTGGGTTGTCGTTGATGTCTGCTACAGATAACTGGACACTTTTAGAAGAGGACAGAGGTGGAGAGCCCTCGTCAGTCGCACTGATTGTAATGTTGTAGTCAGACACCAGCTCACGGTCCAGCTGTCCTGTGCTCACCAGAGAATAATAGTTTTTGATAGAAGGAACCAACTTAAAAGGGACATTTTGCTGAATGGAGCAGCGGACCTGTCTGTTACTCTCAGAGTCTCTGTCCTGCACGTTGATGATGCCTACCTCTGTACCAGGTGACACATTCTCAGGTATGGGGTTAGTCAGAGATTTCAGATAAATCAGAGGAGCGTTGTCATTTACGTCAGTGATATCAATTATGACTTTAGCCTCTGAAGACAGACCATACCCATCTTTGGCCTCAACTAGAACTTCATATTTTTGCCCATCTTCATAATCGATGTTACCAGCTACACTGATAACTCCAGTTTTCTCATCAAGTGAAAACAACTTGCGTGATTTGTCAGAAATTCGACTGAATTCATATGTGATCTCTCCGTTGACTCCCTCGTCTGCGTCAGAAGCACTTACAGTGATAATCGGAGTATTTACAGGAGAGTTCTCCGCTAACCTTGCTGTATATATGGTCTCACTGAAAACCGGGGCGTTATCATTAGCATCCAGTACAATCACGTGTATGCCTACAGTCCCAGATCTTCGAGGAGAGCCTCCATCAACAGCTGTGAGCAATAGTTTCATTTCCTGCTGCTCCTCTCGGTCCAACTCCTTGTCCAAAACCAACTCACCGTATTTGCTACCAGTACTTGTCGTCTGAATGTTAAACACAAAATGAGGATTTTGCTGCAAAATGTAGCTCTCCACTGAATTCTTGCCTATATCTGCATCGTGAGCTGCATTAACGCGATATCTGGTTCCTCTGTCAGCTGATTCTGTAATTTCTAGCTTTATAACATCCTTGGGAAATATTGGTGCATTGTCGTTCACGTCCAGCACCTGGAGGGACAATCGGTGTAACTCCAGTGGATTCTCCAGGAGCAGGTCGAATTTGAGAACACACGAAGGCTTTTCTCCACAATGCTCCTCTCGGTCAATTCTGTCAGACACGTACAAGTCTCCGCTTCCAAGGTTCACCTCGCAGTATCGTTTGTCGCTGCCCTCCATTTCAACACGAGCTTTACGAGCAGACAATCTGCTTACATCTAGGCCCAGATCCCTGGCGATGTTTCCAATGACAGAGCCTCGCTTCAGCTCCTCCTGTACAGAATAGCTCAGGTCTCCGTGTGCGTAATGCACCACAACAAAGAAAAAAATAAAACCGCAGCTCCGAAGAGCGCCCAGTTCAAACGTCATCCTCACAGTAGGTTACTGGAATAAAAACACGGTCTCAGCATTAAACAAAGATTCAGCTAGTATAGTGGCGCAAATTACATACCGTGATTTATTTGAAGTCCATTTCCATCTACACTGTTATTACACATTAGGTCTGCAGCCTCATGAGCTATCAATGCAAGGCAATATTCTCTTTAAAAAGAGTTGAAATCTGTAGAAGGCTAAGAGATTCAGTTTGATAAATCCATTATTGTTACAGGTTTTTAAATGGCAAGCAACTATCTCATAACGTTTATTGTGAGAAAATGCGCACAAATGTCCCCGTTTTTTTAAGTTAGTGGTGTGGTCTCCCTCACATTTCTATTTTCATAAGTTTAATCTTAATCTTCTCTTTATTCTATCTAGTTCTTCTATTTATTCTATCTAAAAATCAGCACGTGATATTCAAAACAACCAAATTTGTTAAACAAACGTCGGTGGTTAATTTTAGAGACTGCTCTATCAGGTGAAAAGAACTATTAGCTTGAATCGATTATGGGTCATTGTGGAGATGTATGGTCACAGTTGTCTGCCAAGCGTTAACTGCTTTCGTAATCCTTTCTGGTTATGCTTAACAGTGGGTAGAAGCTGATCATTCTAACTATCTTGAAATAAATAAAAAAGTATGCAACTAAAAGAAATGGGTAAATACGGCTGAGCTGAATAGCATTTGGCAGATGGCATAAACTGATGCAAAACTTTTTTAAAGAAAAGTGTTCTCAAGAACTATCCTTTGCAAATAATACGTTGCATTTACCAGTTTGTTTGTTAGAGCAGAGGGTTATATTCTTTCTACTGAAATCGAACGCTTAAGAAATATTGGTGTCTAAAGAGCAAAATGTACTTCGGAATAATCATTGCATCTGGAAAGAATCGCGCTCAATCCGAGTACCAAATAATGTTTTCAATTGAGGGTAATGAGATGGTCTCCAAATAAACATTAAAATTAAAATATATATAATTAGAACACTCCAGAAACACGGGACTCTCTGTATATGGGAAAGTGTCATGAAAAAAAACAATAAAAAAATTTTACAGTTTAAGGAAAATAAACAACCGAAGGGAACTTATGTTGTCAATGAAGAGCAAGAATTATTTTCAGCACCAAGGACAGAGTTCCAGCCAAGTTTCTTCTTCCTTTGTTTTGAAAATAATCGTAAATCAAACTAAAACACAACAAAAATAAATAATATCATTACTTAGCTCAACACAGTTCTGATGGTGAAGTGGATAGAATAAAGTAAATTGTGGTTGGATGGATGAACATATCGAAAATTCTACCGACTATCATGAACTCAAATTTACGCTGCACTCAATATTACCATATTGTAAAAGTACCATATCTGTGAAGGCACCTCACACGAAAAACCATGAAACTCATTCCTGCCATCAAAAACAACACGTTACAGTCACTGAAGACTGCTTTTCAGACTAATGCATAAACCTGGTCAGTGTATGGATCTGCTGCCTTAATTCTTTGAAGAATGAAGAAAACATAAATTAAATAAAATCTGAATTTCACAAGTTAACACTGCACATATCACCGTCCGATTAAACGAAACAAACAAATCAAAAGGGAAATAAGAAATAAAAAAAGAAAGATTAAGATTAACCTGGGGTCAAAGAGTCAAGGACAACGGGAGAAAGAATAAATTCGGGAAAAGGCAAAAAGGTCCACTGAAGTCTTCTGTAGACAGAAACGAAATACAAACGAGAAAAGTACTAAGGTACTTAACACTTGATCCTACCTCAGGAGAGTCATCGCAGTCCTCAAAAACATCAGCGAAGTCTGTCGGGCTCTTCCTCAGAGTCTGGTCAGCAGGCAGGGTGTTGTCATTGTAAGATGACACAAACTTGAAGTCACTGGTCCGAGACCCTGTGGTCAGGTACGCGTCATAATTGTAAGCGCTCCGTAAAGTCCCTGTGCCGTCAACATCTGCGTAATTAGGAGGCAGATACGCGCCCGGGATGGCCACTGCTCCGTCAAACAACAGTCTGGGCTTCCTCCGGCGACAAAACCTCACACCCAGGATGATGATGATGAAGGTCAGGAAAAACGTGGAAACACACACCAGAGCGATGATCAGATAAGACGTCAGTTTGGAGTTCTTCTCCTCATAAGAAATGTCCTTCAGTTCGGGCACCACAGACAAGTTGTCAGAGATCAGTAAATACATGGAGCACGTGGCAGACAGAGAGGGCTGGCCGTTGTCTCTCACTGACACCACAAGGTTCTGTTTCATGCTGTCAGACTCGGAAATGTCCCGCTGGGTCCTGATCTCTCCGCTGTGCACACCAATAGTGAAAAGACCCTGATCTGTGGATTTCACGATATGATACGACAGCCAGGCGTTCTGTCCGGAGTCCGCGTCCACCGCGATCACTTTGGACACCAGAGAGCCTCCGTGGGCAGCTTTGGGGACCAGCTCGGTCATGAACGAGTTGCCCTCCGGACCGGGGTACAGGATCTGAGGACAGTTGTCATTCACATCAGAGATGAACACACTCACGGTCACGTTGCTGCTCAGAGGAGGAGAACCGTTGTCTCGGGCCATCACCTGCACTTTGAAGCTCCTCAACTGCTCATAATCAAACGACCTCACAGCGTGGATCACACCCGTGTCTCCGTTCACAGACACATAGGACGACACCGGGGCACCGTTCACCTCACCGCTCAACAGAGAATAAATCACTGTGCCGTTCTGTCTCCAGTCGGGGTCTCGAGCACTCACCGAACATAAAGTGGACCCAGGTTTGTTATTCTCACTCACATATGCGCTGTACGATTGCTCCTCAAACACAGGTGGGTTGTCGTTGATGTCTGCTACAGAAAACTGAACACTTTTAGATGAGGACAGAGGGGGAGAGCCCTCGTCAGTCGCACTGATTGTAATGTTGTAGTCAGACACCAGCTCACGGTCCAGCTGTCCTGTGCTCACCAGAGAATAATAGTTTTTGATAGAAGGAACCAACTTAAAAGGGACATTTTGCTGAATGGAGCAACGGACCTGTCTGTTACTCTCAGAGTCTCTGTCCTGCACGTTGATGATGCCTACCTCTGTACCAGGTGGGGTATTCTCTGGAATCGGGTTACTAAGCGATTTAATGAACATTAGAGGGGCATTGTCATTGACATCTTCAACATCAATAATAAGTGAAGCGGTTGACACTAATCCAAGTCCGTCTTTTGCTGTTAGTTGAATTTCATAAGAATTCAACTCCTCGTAATCAATCGACCCACTCACTTTGACCTCACCAGTTATCTGATCAATCGAAAATACGTTATCACTTTCATCTGAAATGTGATCAAATTCGTACGTCACATCTCCATTTACCCCCTCATCTGCATCAGTGGCGCTCACTGTGACCACTAAAGTACCTAACGGAGAGTTTTCAGGAAGACTGGCTTTATATACGGCCTGGCTAAAGACTGGGGAGTTATCATTAGCATCCAGTACAGTGACGTGAATAACTGCAGTGCCTGATCTCTGAGGTGTGCCTCCGTCTGTGGCCACTAGCACTATGGTTAGCTCCGACTGTTCCTCTCTGTCGAGCTCTCTCTCCAAAACCAGTTCACTGTATTTTCCACCGCCGCTTTTCGCAAGTACATTCAACCTGAAGTTACTCTTTTCTCCCACATCGTATCCTTGTATTGCATTTTGACCAATGTCTGCATCGTGGGCCTCATCTAGACGATAGCGACTCCCGACTGAAGCTGATTCGCTAATTTCAAGTCTCATTGTACTCTTTTTAAACTGTGGTGAATTGTCATTTATATCTTGAATGTGAAGATTAATTCGGTGCAGCGCCAGTGGATTCTCCAAAACAAGTTCTTGTTTTAAAGTGCAAGATGCCCTTTTGCCACAAAGCCCATCTCTGTCAATCCTCTCGGCAACAACAATATCTCCCGTGCTCAGGTTGATGTCACAGTACCGTTTGCTGTTGCCGTCTGCGTCAATGCGAGCCTTTCGAGCAGCCAGACTTCCCGTCTCAAGTCCTAAATCTTTTTCTATATTCCCAAAAATTGAGCCGCGTTTCATCTCTTCTGGAAAGGAATATGACACATCTTCACAGACAGTGGGCCACGCAAGAAGCACTACACCCAAAATGGTAGAGAGGCGAAGCACGGAAAATGCTTTGTGCCCCATAGTCCTGAAATACAAGCGCTTGATCCACGATAGCAAGTGTGCTTGAAATAGAAAACCGGACAGCAGGGATTCGCCTCCAACAACGGCTACAATCCGGTAGAAAAGGACAAAACACCCCTTCAGTGACGCATAACAAAGCTCAGCAGTCAGTAATGTGTTAATGTGAAAGGTATCATAATGTACTATCACTGAGAAAAGCTGGTAGACAGCGACACTTCGAGCACATTTTAAGTATTACAAAAGCTTTGGATATCAAACTTCGTGTATGTAAAAGACAACAACCAAGTCACGTTCAAAACTGATTTCAAAGGAAAGTAAAAGCATCGTAAAAATGACTTTTTCATTTCTAAATCACGTGGTGTATTTGCCATAAAACTTTGTATTTATAACAGATGTGACGTCAGTAGTAATCCGTGGAGAGTGAGGTTTTAGCCCCATGAGCAGATACCAGGTGATACAACGTGGGAAACCTTTCAAGGACCCTTCTCTATGAGGCTAAAAAGACTTCGAAAAATAACGTAAAGAATTTGGTATGCTGTCCTCTTTCATCTGAGAAGAACACTAAAGAAGTTACTGGGAGGTACCATGATATATATAAGAGCATAATGGTAAAAATAGTACAATTTGTTACAATAAAAACTAGAAAAATAAGAAAGTAAATACGAAAAGAATGGGTTTTGCACTGCTAAATTTAATCATGGGCAGCGACTAAGTGAAGGTTGTCGTAATAGAAGTGTTGTTTCAAGCAACGAATTGTCTGCACTTGCAATGTTTTCGTGTAGACTTAACATAAATATATGTTAAATGTTACCTCTCACCACGGCTATGAAGATATAATGATGCCATCATTTGTTACTGAAAGGGTAATGAGTTTTTACAAACCAAGACTAATCTGGACAGTGATAAACGTCACCTCAAAGTGTCATAATCATCCAGATGTTCACAAGGCGGATCAGTAGAGTGCAACCAGGCGTGGTCAACAAAAATCATACCTATGTGTTTCAAGAATTCAAACCAAGATCATGTTGGGCCAAAACAGCTACAAACAAAGGTTAAAAAGTTCGTTATGATTAGCATTAGTTTAACATAGTTTTAAGACAACGTGTAATTTATGGCTTGAGGTAGAATTGATTTAGAAAGCTCACAATCTCTAAAAGTTACAGATATTATCAAATTTTGGAATATAAAAACATCCTTATAAATCAATTGATGACAAGTCTGTTTATTCCACACCTATCCAAGTTACAACAAGAAAGGTTTTCTGTACCAGTGATGCTATTTTATAGTCTGGGGACATGTAAGAGGTGAAAAATGACTTTTCATTGCACTGATAAAAATAAACAAACAACACAGATGTTCCAGAGACTTAAACAGCCATCAGCAAAATATAACACAGGTGTTTACACCAAAATTGATCTGGCTCTTGAAACTTGTGCAAAACCATGACAGAGTGGAGTAAAGCAAACCACTTTAACTGACATGAAGGCTAAACGTCAGTATTAAGAACATTCTTGACACTTGTGCAACGTGGGGAAACAGAAACCACATCCAAAAAATGTTGAATTCATGTCAGATATCAGAAAATATAATACAATAAAATGCTTTTGATATTTCATTATTAAACCCGAAAGAGACGTTTGAACAGGCTAAATAGAAGCAGGCAATATCAACTGCTATGTACGCAAAAAGAAAGAAAACTATATTGGTAAAGGGGATTGAGGAAACAGTAACTATAATTACGACCCACAGAGGACTGATGGGATGGGGGAGGGACAGAGATTTAAAATTTAACAGCTGTCAAAAAGGGTGAACAAAAACTAACTGACTATAGTGCACAATAAACTGTTGTGCTTGCAAAACCTAAAAAAGCAATTAAAAAAGGGAGACCAGCAAACTCCTATGCTTTGAAGATGAGATAAATAGAGACATATCATTCAGAGACCCTTGATAAATAAAAAAACGAGATAACAAATATACAACAGGCAAGCCAGAAGAACAAACACCCTGTATCAGATCAATGTTTTATGAACAAATAAAAAAATAAACAGAAAAATAACAGTAGCACAGAAATGATGTGTAACCGTTACTGGGTTTGCCTTGGGCCCCTAAATGACTAGATAAGCCCCTGACCGCTTTAACACATTCACTTTCATGTTGGGTGGGAAAACTATGAAAAGAATAACGTTCAGAATTCAAGATAAAGGACAGAAAAAACCGTGACCTTAAAAAACAATACTAATAAAATTTAAAATGACTCAAAACCAGAAATACTTATTCAAAACGGTATTCTATGAGCAGGGGAAGAAGTAAAAAATTAAAGGCGAAAGAAAGAAAGAAAGAAAGAAAGAAAGAAAGAAAGAAAGAAAAGAGACGCAAAGGCTGCTTCGTACTATTAAGAACCTGTTCCTACCTCGGGAGAGCTGTCACAGTCTCCAAAAACATCTGCGAAGTCGGTTGGGCTCTTCCTCAGAGTCTGGTCAGCAGGCAGGGTGTTGTCATTGTAAGATGACACAAACTTGAAGTCACTGGTCCGAGACCCTGTGGTCAGGTACGCGTCATAATTGTAAGCGCTCCGTAAAGTCCCTGTGCCGTCAACATCTGCGTAATTAGGAGGAAGATACGCGCCCGGGATGGCCACTGCTCCGTCAAACAACAGTCTGGGCTTCCTCCTGCGACAAAACCTCACACCCAGGATGATGATGATGAAGGTCAGGAAAAACGTGGACACACACACCAGCGCGATGATCAGATAAGACGTCAGTTTGGAGTTCTTCTCCTCATAAGAAATGTCCTTCAGTTCGGGCACCTCAGACAAGTTGTCAGAGATCAGTAAATACATGGAGCACGTGGCAGACAGAGAGGGCTGACCGTTGTCTCTCACTGACACCACAAGGTTCTGTTTCATGCTGTCAGACTCGGAAATGTCCCGCTGGGTCCTGATCTCCGCTGTGCACACCAATAGTGAAAAGGCCCGGATCTGTGGATTTCACGATATGATACGACAGCCAGGCGTTCTGTCCGGAGTCCGCGTCCACCGCGATCACTTTGGACACCAGAGAGCCTCCGTGGGCAGCTTTGGGGACCAGCTCGGTCATGAACGAGTTGCCCTCCGGACCGGGGTACAGGATCTGAGGACAGTTGTCATTCACATCAGAGATGAACACACTCACGGTCACGTTGCTGCTCAGAGGAGGAGAACCGTTGTCTCGGGCCATCACCTGCACTTTGAAGCTCCTCAACTGCTCATAATCAAACGACCTCACAGCGTGGATCACACCCGTGTCTCCGTTCACAGACACATAGGACGACACCGGGGCACCGTTCACCTCACCGCCCAACAGAGAATAAATCACTGTGCCGTTCTGTCTCCAGTCGGGGTCTCGAGCACTCACCGAACATAAAGTGGACCCAGGTTTGTTATTCTCACTCACATATGCACTGTACAACTGCTCCTCAAACACAGGTGGGTTGTCGTTGATGTCTGCAACAGAAAACTGAACACTTTTAGACGAGGACAGAGGTGGAGAGCCCTCGTCAGTCGCACTGATTGTGATGTTGTAGCCAGAAACCAGCTCACGGTCCAGCTGTCCTGTGCTCACCAGAGAATAATAGTTTTTGATAGAAGGAACCAACTTAAAAGGGACATTTTGCTGAATGGAGCAGCGGACCTGTCTGTTACTCTCAGAGTCTCTGTCCTGCACGTTGATGATGCCCACCTCTGTACCAGGTGACACATTCTCAGGTATGGGGTTAGTCAGAGATTTGCGCACAAATGTTCCTATTTTGTAAAGTTATTGTTTCAGTTTTGTTCACATTTCTATTTTCAAGAGATTGACCATCAGGACACAAATTCCAAAATTACTTAATGAAGCTTAGCGAAAGTTCAGTCAGGAAGACTATCTTCCTGCACATGCGCCTTTCTGTCACTTCTATATCAGTCTTGGCTCCACCTCTCACCTCTTTTTCCCAATCACAGCCAGCCTATGATTACCTCTCAGCCAATCACGTCTTGGCCATCATATTTAAATATGTTCTCCCTCTCTGCAGTCGGTCAGCTGTCATTCAGCGAAAAGGTCGCGAAGCCCACCTCCACCCCTTCACCACCTCTTCAGGCTGGTCTTCCTTCAAGTCTTCACTCGAAGCACCACTCCTCATCACCACCACCAGTGTCTAGGCTCCGGGGGAAGTTTCCGGGGAGCATCATTCATTTCTCCTGCTCCCTGAGATGATCACTTCCTGCGGGGTCTAAGCGCCAAAGACTTTCATTCATCAATTCTTTATATCTGTTCATTAAATTTGTCACTCGTACTTTCGTCTCACTTCTTATTAGTCTTTCCTGATTGAACTCTTACTCTCCTCTATCCATTTACATATCCGAGCATGCACAGAATATTCAACACAAACTAATTTGTTAAATAAACGTCGGTGGTAAATTTTAGAGTCTTCTCGATCAGGCACAACAAACTATCAGCTTGAATCGACTTTGGGACATCGTATAAAGATTTATGGTAACAGTTCTCTGCCAAGTCATAATAGCTTTCTTAACCCGTTTTGGTTCTGTTTGACAGAGGGTAGAAGCTGATTATTATTCAAAACATCTTCAAACAAAAAAAAAGCAACCTTAAAATACAGATAAATATGGCTAAGAGATATGACATTTAAAAGCATAAAGTGACGCAAAACTTAGTATCTTCTTTTTTCAAAGAAATTGTCTTCGAGAACTATCATTTGCAAATAATCCATTGCATTTGCTTGCTTGTTTATTTGAGCTGATGCATAGTTTTTTTCTACTCAAATTAAGCGTTTCAAAAATATTGCTGTCTATAGAGAAAGTTGTACTTCGGAATACGTATTTTATCCGGAAAGAATCACCCTCACTCAGAGTACCAAATAATGTATTCAATTTAAGCTAATGAGATGGTTTCCCAAAAAACAGACACGTAATTAAGAAATATTACATCAGAACACTCTCTTTATAGAGAGCTATTTGTATATGGGAAAGTGGCATGGAAAAAATAACGTAATAAACAATTCTACATTTGAAGTAAAATAAACAGCAAACAGGACCTATGTTGTATCCACAGGAAAATAATTAGTTTCAGCACCATGGACAGAGTTACAGCCAAGATTCTGCTTCGCTCATATGAGACAAGAGAGCGTTCAGGATTGCGGGACAGTATTCAACAGTTACACGATAACAGATTTGTCCTTTGATTTGTTGACTACATAGGCCAAACTAAATCATTACAATCCCGAGTTCTTCCAGGAAACAAACACTTAGCCTACATGACAGACCATTAACAGGTGAGTTTTGGCAACTGTGATTCGGATGCAGTCATCTTTCATCAGTGGCGTAGCTGAGATGTATTCCACATGGGTTTTCATCTGTGTCAACGGGGCCCACATGTTTGGCATGCCGCATTGCACACAAGAATAGAGGACAGAAAAAAAAGTAAAATTTAAAAAAAAAAGTAAAATACTGGATACAACCTCTCATTACATCCACTATTTGAGATGTGTTTTTCTTTTTTACATTCTTGCAAATGTATCAACAACCTTGTCCAAGTTAGTCTTCCCAGACATCTCTCTCTCAATGAAAAGTAATGCCAGGCTTGAGAGGCGAGACTCACTCATTTTTGAGTGCAGATAAGTCTTGATCAGTTTAAGGTGACTGAAAGTGCGCTCTGCCTGTGCACCTAATGCTGCCTCACTTTCATGCTCTCCCTCAATATATCCTTAATAATAAATGTTATAATAAAGCCTATGGATTTCATTTTTATTGACAAAGAAAATTAATGATTTATAATGTATGGCTTTTCTGTCTGTGCCCTGAACAATTATCTGGACTACGCATATATGGATTATTTTATGGATGTATTTAGTGGATTTTTTCTTCAGAGACAATTCTGTCCACACCACAGAATTATCTCTGTTCATACAGAATGGCAAAGCTGTAAACGATCACCTCTGAGGCCTGAAATGTCATGCCCAGGCGATGGTGGAGTTCAGAAAAAAATTAAAATGGCACAGAAGAGCATTATAAGCAAGCACAGTCAAATGGTCCAGAAGAAGCAAATGCAGATTTGAGACAAAATAATAATAAAAAATAATAATCACGAGTTAATAAATGTATGGGAAACACTCTTTCAGTGCAAGCATATGGCCCGTTACATGTGGACCATTATTTTTTTAAACCCCCTTTTATCGGTTTAAAAATAGCCATTAATCTCCATTTATATGGGTGAAATCGCTGCGTTTGTGTGGTTGAGATGACGTAGCACCATGTCGCAGCAGTAGACAGTGCATGTTTACCTGCATGTCTACCTGCTGCCAGCCACCACCCGGATGTTTTCTGCCCCAGTGAGGACCCCACTGTGGCGGAAAAGATCCGGAAGTTTGGCGCATTTGGCTGCATCTTCTCTTAAAATTTTATTTTTTCGAGCAATACGTTTTTCCGCTCCACTATAGCGGCTTTTTCTGGGGGCATCCGTCTTTTTTCATCTCTCGTCTTCGGTCTGGCTCAAACGCGGCTGAGCCGATCACATTTCAATGGGCCAATGGATCAGCTCAATCGGCAGGGGTCCCCCCCCCTTAATATGCAACATAATACAGTGACCCAGTCTGACGTCACGTTACACTCTGTGCTAACCTGCTGCTGCAGAGAAGGCAGCTGCTGCGCTCATTCCGCCTCGGATTTAAACAAACAAACAAACAAAAAATCATCGGAAGTGTGGTGAAGAGGGCCCGTGGGTTTTCATAACCCACCAACCCCACGTAAACTACGCCACTGTCTTTCATCATCACAGAGGTAAGAAGGTGGCAATAGTCCAGCCTTGTCGTTTATTAGTACACACTGACACCATGAGTACTTACAGGGTATAGCAGAGGGGTTTCCTGTCTCTTTTAATACTCAAGTTCACATAATGACGTTTTGTTAACTTATCACAAAAAATAACTGTTTTTGTTTCCTTGTCAACAGACAAGCAGGGAACAGTTATCACCTTGAAACAGCACTGCTGAGCAATGTCACAAAAATAAAAATAAAGATTATAATACTATCCATACCAGGTGCATTGTAATATAAGACACTTAAAGAAGGGAAATACTTTTAAAACGTAAAAATGAGGGAAATACAGAATATCAATTCTTATAAATGTTACGTTTATGTGGAAAAAGTGGTGACAGACGACTTTGATCGTGTGTCTTTGACCAAGTAAGTAGTTATTCAATTGTGGCTGAACTTTATATTCCATTATTAAAGCATCAAATTTAAAGTGTAAGACAAATGAGTCTGTCAAGAAACATTTTGGATGAGAAACACACATTTTGTGAGATAAGGGCTCGTGGGGGGAGACTCATTTGAAAAGCACAAATGAAACAGAAATGGGTGAATTATAAGTGGATTTAAATATAGTGAGAAGGAAGCAATTTCTTCAAAAAAGTAACTCTACAAGTCAAGAACAAATCACTAAAGTTCAGCATCAAGGACAGAGGAAATGCATGGGTTGTGACAGTCTATTCTTAAAAATGTAGGAAAATTTTACTAAAAAATATTTTGGACTAACTACGGGGATCTTACTATCTTGGGGGAGTCCGCAGCAAAACATACTAAGAAAACTGCACAATAATGCATCACTCAAACGAGACTCATTACTGAGGAAAGGACAACATGCTAGTGGGATAAAAGAAGTGGCAAAAAATGTACCATATTTACATTTGGTAAAAATGAATAGAAGAAGTAACAAATATTCTAAGATCGGAGTAGTTACATCAGATTTATACTTAGAGTGAAGAGAACATCTCCACTCTCATTGGTTGCTGAAGGTGAGAAAATGGGTAGAAAGTTTACTACAGGTGCAATATAAAAGTTGCCAAAGATAGTTCGTCTATCAAAGTCTTTCGAAAAATATTTGAGAAACAATTCAAAGTATGTTTTTAGTAGGTGCAACAAAATATATTCTGGCAAAACTGTAGGTGGGGAGTCTGTAATCAACATTCAAAAGGAACAATTCTCATGTCTTACAAAAGGGAGACACACTGACTCTCATTAAATAAAGTAGAAAACACACATACATACAAACGAGGTCAAAACACAAACTGAACACCTTATAGACGCTGGTAAATGTTGCCGTAAAATCTTACAAAAGTAACAAATAAACAACACATGATTACGTTTTGTCTCAAAAAGACATGTAGGCCTAGATATCCAAGACTAATAGAAATATATACGTGTCAATACATTCTGCGTTTATGTAAATAAAAGACAAAGAAAAAAAATGCAGTGATACTTTGAATTCATAACATGGGGGCAATACGTCAGTTGCTTGAAGGAGATTCAGCACCACGGACAGAGACAGAAAACAAGATTAATCGTTGCTCAAAATGGAAAAGACCTTGGTAAGTGCAGACGAAATGATAAATGCCAAACAAGAAAAGGATCTGTGCAAATTAAGAGTAAATCTAAATTCAACAGTGGGGATTCCCGAAAAGTCTGTTGCTGTGACATTTAAGTGATGTTAAAAATCTCAGTTTTATGAGAAGAATTTAAGAGAATGGTGATCCCAAACATAAAGACTGACATAACGACAATATTTTGGTCATCCCAGAAGAAAATCGGTTAATCGAACAAAAGCAAAGCTCTCAATTTAAAAGACGTATAACACGGAAAAAAATATATATATGTTCGAGACACCACTGACAGCATCAACTAATCACATATGCTACTACAAGCCTTGCAATTATCAGAGCACAAAAACAAGAAAAAAATCATTAATTGTGCAAACCTGGTGACGAAAACACTAAATAGGAGTAAACAATAACGAGACAAGTAAATCCCAAAATAGTTGAGTACAAAAGGATCAGATAAACCTGAATGTCTTTGTAATGTTCAGATCAGAGGTAGATGTCGTTACCTCAGGCACATTAGAGCCAAACCCATAGTGGACGCGGTCCACATGATCCAAACAAAAAAATAGAAGCAAACGATTTTCACTGACTTCAAAATGGAGCACCTACCTCGGGAGAGTCATCACAGTCTCCAAAAACATCTGCGAAGTCTGTTGGGCTCTTCCTCAGAGTCTGGTCAGCAGGCAGGGTGTTGTCATTGTAAGATGACACAAACTTGAAGTCACTGGTCCGAGACCCTGTGGTCAGGTACGCGTCATAATTGTAAGCGCTCCGTAAAGTCCCTGTGCCGTCAACATCTGCGTAATTAGGAGGCAGATACGCGCCCGGGATGGCCACTGCTCCGTCAAACAACAGTCTGGGCTTCCTCCGGCGACAAAACCTCACACCCAGGATGATGATGATGAAGGTCAGGAAAAACGTGGACACACACACCAGCGCGATGATCAGATAAGACGTCAGTTTGGAGTTCTTCTCCTCATAAGAAATGTCCTTCAGTTCGGGCACCTCAGACAAGTTGTCAGAGATCAGTAAATACATGGAGCACGTGGCAGACAGAGAGGGCTGGCCGTTGTCCCTCACTGACACCACAAGGTTCTGTTTCATGCTGTCAGACTCGGAAATGTCCCGCTGGGTCCTGATCTCTCCGCTGTGCACACCAATAGTGAAAAGACCCGGATCTGTGGATTTCACGATATGATACGACAGCCAGGCGTTCTGTCCGGAGTCCGCGTCCACCGCGATCACTTTGGACACCAGAGAGCCTCCGTGGGCAGCTTTGGGGACCAGCTCGGTCATGAACGAGTTGCCCTCCGGACCGGGGTACAGGATCTGAGGACAGTTGTCATTCACATCAGAGATGAACACACTCACGGTCACGTTGCTGCTCAGAGGAGGAGAACCGTTGTCTCGGGCCATCACCTGCACTTTGAAGCTCCTCAACTGCTCATAATCAAACGACCTCACAGCGTGGATCACACCCGTGTCTCCGTTCACAGACACATAGGACGACACCGGGGCACCGTTCACCTCACCGCCCAACAGAGAATAAATCACTGTGCCGTTCTGTCTCCAGTCGGGGTCTCGAGCACTCACCGAACATAAAGTGGACCCAGGTTTGTTATTCTCACTCACATATGCGCTGTACGACTGCTCCTCAAACACAGGTGGGTTGTCGTTGATGTCTGCTACAGATAACTGGACACTTTTAGACGAGGACAGAGGTGGAGAGCCCTCGTCAGTCGCACTGATTGTAATGTTGTAGTCAGACACCAGCTCACGGTCCAGCTGTCCTGTGCTCACCAGAGAATAATAGTTTTTGATAGAAGGAACCAACTTAAAAGGGACATTTTGCTGAATGGAGCAGCGGACCTGTCTGTTACTCTCAGAGTCTCTGTCCTGCACGTTGATGATGCCCACCTCTGTACCAGGTGACACATTCTCAGGTATGGGGTTAGTCAGAGATTTCAGATAAATCACTGGTGCGTTGTCATTAATATCAGTAACATCTATGATAACTTTGGCATAGGAGGTCAGACCTAAGCCATCCTTTGCTGTGACACGCAGTTCAAACGACGACGTGGATTCGAAATCAACAGTACTTTTCAATTTTATTTCACCTGTCTTATGATGGATGGCAAAAATTGACCTTATATCGTCTGAAATATGTCCAAAATCATACGTAACATCTCCATTTAATCCTTCATCTGCATCAACAGCATTCACTGTCAAAACAACAGTATCAAGAGGAGAGTTTTCAGGCAGGCTGGCTTTATAAACGCTCTGACTAAACACTGGGACGTTATCATTAGCATCCAGGACTGTAACATGAATTACTACAGTACCTGATCTTGGAGGAGAGCCTCCATCGAGAGCTGTGAGGAGGAGCTTAATTTCTTGCAGTTTTTCGCGGTCAAGCTCTTTGTTCAGGACAAGCTCAACAGAATTTGTTCCAACGCCCAAAACAAAGTGATCATTCTTTTGGAGGGTGTAAGTCTGAACTGAATATTTACCCACATCTGCATCATGCGCTTCCTCGATTGGAAAACGAGCCCCTTTGTCTGCGCTTTCTCTAATATCAATTTGAATTAACTCTTTGTTGAACTGCGGAGAGTTGTCGTTTATATCCTGGACATGTAAGCTGATTCGATGCAATTCTAACGGATTCTCCAACATGAGCTCTTGTTTCAAAAGGCAGGATGCTTTGTCCCCACAAAGGCCCTCCCTGTCGATCCTCTCGGAGAGAATCAGGTCCCCATTACGAAGGTTTAACTCACAGTAACGTATGTCGCTCTCTTCGGTGTCTATGCGGGCTTTGCGACTGGATAGTCTGCTAGTTTCAAGACCCAAGTCCTTAGCGATGTTTCCGATCACAGATCCGCGATTCATTTCCTCTGGAAAAGAAAAGCTGATATCGCCACTGGCGATATGCAAAGAACACAGCAGTAAACCTGCAGCAAAGCCTTTTAAAAGAAGTCCTGTGGAAGCCATTCCAATTTCAGTCCAAAACGGAATCAGTCTCTGGATCAGAGTACAAAAAGGAGCAAGAGACTAAATGAGCTTCTGTACAATCACAGACGTAGTCTTTGCTTCACGAGAAAATCAGCTGCAGCCCCTTTAGTCTCTTTTTACGCGTTGACAACAGTGGGTGGATGCTGACATACATAAACGACAGTTGGTGCACAGCGACATCGTGAGCTTCATCAAGAAATTACAAGCTCTTCCAGCAGCAAGTCGACCTCAACTGTGTTTTCTTATGACGAATATAAAAAGAGACGTTGTTTGTTTCAAGATAATTTAAGATTAAACGTTTTTGAGATTAGTTGAAGGATCAAAATTAAACGTGTATTGAAAAAGTCTTTTAGAATTAACAACAGACCAGTCAATTGTCATTGATTTTTTTTTTTTTTTACTTTTGTGAATAAAAGCATGGTAACGCTTCCTTTTACGGTACTAAAATTACCATGTATTTACATGATAATTACTAGGTAAGTACCATGTAATAAGGGGTAGTTACTGTAAAATTACCATGTAATTACAGGGTAACTATATAGGTAATTACCTTGTACTTTTAAAGTAATTACCTAGTCAATTCCAGGCAAATACCAAGTACCTACCTGGTAATAAGTATTAATTACTGGGTAATTATAATGTCATTATATACTAACTATTTTGTTAATTGCCAAGTACTTACTAGGTAATTGCCATGCAATTTCTTGAGAAGTACCTGGTAACAGCTAGGTAATAAGAAGTAATTACTCAGTAATTATTAAGTATTTATATGGTAACTATGTGATTAATTATTAGGTACTCACTAAGTAATTATATTATTTCCTAACAACCACATATAATAATTCGTAATTACTGGGTGTTCCTTAAAGTAATTACAAGGTAATTGCATAGTAATTAATAATGTACTTATGTCATGAGTACCAAGTAATTTTCTGACAACTACCAAGTAACTACAAGGTCAATAATAGCAATTACTGAGTAATTACTAAGTAACACATGGTAAAAACCTTATTATTTACGCTGTAAATACTTAGTAAATATATTATTGATTATATTTATTAAACAAACATTATTGATTGTATTTATTTTGTAACTACACAGCAACTACCCTTTAATTGTACATGAACTACAGAGGAAGGCTATGTATTGTATTGGTAAATACACAGTAAGTACTACAAAATTTAGAAAGAAATTATGACACTACCAGTTACTTTCCTATTGGCTATCAGGTGTAATTACCAAGAAATTATAAGTTTCTACTAGATATTTACCATGTAATTACTAGGACATGAAGAGTATTTACTACATATTACTAGGTACTATTAGGTATTAACGCCATGTATTTCCATAGCAGTCAATAGGTTTTTACTACTTACCTGGTAACTTCTTTGTATTTACCCAGGAACTACAACATTTACCTGGTAATTACAGTTGAACTGTACTGTAAAAGGAAGTGAGGTCTGTTTCCATGTTATTACCTGGTAATTACTGATTTGTTACCCAGGAACTACAAAAATACCTGGAAATCACATAGTTATTAAAGTGTGACTGTACTGTAAAAGGAAGTGAGGTCTGTTTCCATGTTATTACCTGGTAATTACTTATTTGTTACCAAGGAACTACAAAAATACCGACATGGAAATTACATAGTTATTAAAGTGTGACTGTACTGTAAAAGGAAGTGAGGTCTGTTTCCATGTTATTACCTGGTAATTACTTATTTGTTACCAAGGAACTACAAAAATACATTCATGGAAATTACATAGTTATTAAAGTGTGACTGTACTGTAAAAGGAAGTGAGGTCTGTTTCCATGTTATTACCTGGTAATTACTTATTTGTTACCAAGGAACTACAAAAATACCGACATGGAAATTACATAGTTATTAAAGTGTGACTGTACTGTAAAAGGAAGTGAGGTCTGTTTCCATGCTATTACCTGGTAATTACTTATTTGTTACCAAGGAACTACAAAAATACATACATGGAAATTACATAGTTATTAAAGTGTGATTGTACTGTAAAAGGAAGTGAGGTCTGTTTCCATGCTATGACCTGGTAATTACTTATTTGTTACCAAGGAACTACAAAAATACATACATGGAAATTACATAGTTATTAAAGTGTGATTGTACTGTAAAAGGAAGTGAGGTCTGTTTCCATTCTATTACCTGGTAATTAGTCAGTATTTTGCCCTAAACTAGGAAACTATCACATCACTAAGACACTTGGACCGAACATGCCGCATAAAACCAACCAGTGGCAAAGGTACAGTGTCAGGGGACACTGGTACAGGTACAGAGTCTAAGTCTCCCCCCTGAACAGCACACTGTATCTGTCTGGACATAAGAGTTCCCATCAAAAACCACCATTACCAACCATCAAATTACATGAAGATGAATGCATGATTTTTACACTTCCTCACTCAAAACACCTCGCTGTGACACATATACAAAAACAAGTGAGCTGCCAAAGATAAGCGTGTTAATCCAATGGATTTCAAATTCTCTTAAAAAACAATTTCAAAAAAGTGCAAATTTTGGTAACACTTTGTAAGTACACACTATTAAGCATTAATAAATATTCAATTCATCATTTATAAAGCATTTTTCTGACATGAATAATTAGTAATAACACATTTATACGCAATTATAAATATTTTACTCATCATAAATAAGCATATCAGTAAAGGATTTTACTGAATTCATCATTTACAAAGCATTTTCTTGACATGATTATTTAGTAATAATTCACTTATACACACAATTTCAAATGCTATAACCATCATTAATAAGCGTTAGAAAAACAATAATAATAATTGCAGCTTATCAGCATATTGTGACTGAGTAACATGAACAAGGGTAAAAGGTGGCCAAATCAAAACTTGCCAACACCAACTCATCACAGAAAATTACAGTCATAAAATAAATTCAAGTTAACAATTTTGTATCCAAGTACACAAAATAAATCTTTTATATACATATATATATATATATATATATATATATATATATATATATATATATAAATAGATATAGATAGATAGATAGATAGATAGATAGATAGATAGATAGATAGATAGATAGATAGATATAAAGATGTTCTACTAGTATCAAAAAAAGTTCAGAAATATTTCGCTGCTATTTGGTGTTATTCTTAACCCTTTCACTGAGTAAAAATTCAAAAATGATAATTTAACCCCTAAGATAAATACACTTAATACCCCATAATATTATTATACAAATAAAAAATGTTGTGAAAATCAAAAGACAATCTTCAAGAGTGTCCAACTTCAACAATGAACTTTGATTCAACATTCAGCACTGTAGCCTACTTTTTTTTAGGGGAAGGAGTTCCGGGAACCTTGAAGGCTTTAACTTTTTCAGCTATGTCTGTGTCCTCCTGAATTGAAGTGGCACACTGTGTGGCGAACACACTGAGTTTCACCTGACTGTTATAGTTTTCAAGGAGTTCCTTGTATTTACTGGGAGCAGCAATGAACAGCTCTGCGATTGGAGCGCTGACAACAACAGTGTTCTGGTTCACCCCAACACTCTTGAAAGCAGCAGACATGGTCCTTCCTTGAATGAACAGCCGTAGAACTTTTTTGTAACAGGCCACCACCTGAGCAGGATTTTTGGCTGCAATTCAGAGGACAAAGAATTAGGGTTATCCAAAGTAAAAAAAAAAAAATGGTGGCACTTACACAAATTTCTTGTCACTTTCAATAAAGAGGCAGTACTTTCAAGAAAATAGAGCCCGAGACCCTTTTCAGCATTGTGATTAAACCCAGGTATTGGCCTTGCCAACAGAACACAGAGGGCATCCAGGATAGAACTGTGTTCTATCAGAACTCTCAAATATTCAGAGCAAGAAACCTAAAAACAAGTTGAATAGGGTAATTGTTTCCTAAATAACTGCTTTATTTTCTGCGACAATCGAGATTTTTTGTGAAGCATTAGAAGGTAATTTGAGTTACTATAGCATTTTTCTAAAGGTAGGGATAATATGATTCATTGATCCTGAAAACCTACACCTTGCATTTGGAATCATACTGATATCATTGTTAGTTTGGCAGTTATTGAACAAAAACAGTCATTTGCTAATGGTAGTTATCTGGATCACCGCCAAATTATAATAACCTCCTTAGTGAAGGGAAACAATTTAGCTTCTTGGACAGCTCTGTTGCCATTTGGGCATATGAAATGCCAGTTCTTAGATTCATGCAATGCTATGATCTTAAACTATCCACAAAAGGTCTAAAGACAGTAACATCAGTACTTGTAGCTCAAGGAATAAGTTGACAAAACTACAGAAATATTGGAAAACCAACATGTTTTGACAATTGCTGAGTAACATACAGAACAAGCACTTTCAGGCCTTGGCATTAATAAAATAAGGTGATCGTAGTTTGGGGAAAGATAAGTATGCTTAATGTGGCAGGGTTGCTTTTCATATTCAGGATTATTTCGGTAAAAATCATGCATGATCTCATGCTATATGAGATCGAGTACTGTGGCTGCAGTTAAATTTACCTTGGATCAGGTTGGTTGCTGTAACAGACTGCTTGGTGTTTATCTTGACAAAATATTTATAATATTAGGCGAGAATGTGAATTAAACAAAGTTATTTTTTGGTGACCTGAATATAGACTGGGGCTCAGCAGACTGCTCTGTAAAACTCAAACTCAGACCTGCAGATGCATGTGGGTTATCCCAGATTATTAACTAGATTAAGGTTAACAGAGTGTGGCACTGTGAGTTCTACAAGAGTCCTACATTAGTTCTACATACATGGATCAGATTTTTATTAATGTAGCTGAATTATTCTCCAAAAGCGGTATCCATAACTGTAGGTTGTAATGATCCAATTTTGGTTGCTGCTAAATCAAATAAGAAGAAAAAACTATTTTGATATGTATTTAGTGAGCAAAGTAATGGAGTGGTTAAAAAAACCTCTTTACCTCTCTTAGGTGTCTTTGTTTCCATTTCTTTGACTTCTTGGCCTTTCTCTCTCTCCCCTTCTTCTTTTTCTTCTTCTTCTTGTCTTCCTCTGATGAGGATGTATCAAAGGAGGAGTCAGATGAAGCATCAGAGAATATTCACTTGAGCTATCACAAGGGGAAGATGAAGGCAAGTCGACTGCCTGGGTGGAACTGCTGCCCCCCTTTTTAAGAGCTGTTAAAATAAATACAAACATTCAGGCTCTAATGTGGCACAAAGAGGCATAAATATATATGTATATAAAGATAGATATATTGATATATAGATACTCAAGTGTCCAGAGATAAACTAACAAAGTAAGACCAAAGTGTACTTAAATGTGTGTTAATACTGTGTGTAGTAAATCTTACCTGCTGCCAACTGTTCTTTTAGATAGTCTCTTTCCTTGGTAAGCTCTTCAGCCTTCTGCTTTAGGACCTCTACCCTCAGCTGACACATCTCCAAATCCTGTGGTTGGGGCACAGGGGCAATGGAAACACCTTTAAAAACAAACAAACAAACAAACAAAAACATTTTAAAATGTATTCAAAACATTCAGTACCAACAAAGGTTTTCATTAATCTCTGATCTCAGCTAGTCTGTTGTATCTGTAACTGATCCAGTGGATCTCCTGTATTTTGTTACATCATAGTTTGAACATACACAACTTCTTTTTTCCCTTTGTCTTATACTCTTAGACTAAGGGTCTCAAAAGTTTTTTTTTTTTTACACTTTAATTGTGAAAATAAATCTGGAAATCTCTGTGATAAATTAAAAAGCTTTACTATGCAGCAAATTTGTGAACATAGCAGCTTCTTGCATCATTTGGGAAGTAAATAACAGAGACACTGGTTTATACTAACATCTAAGGTGTTGATTCGGCAGTTAAAACTGAGATTTAATATCTGCAGAGAAACCCTTTCACCACTGTGTTTGTGTACCAGCCATTCAATGCAGGTGGAGACAAAACTGTTCTGGCATCACACAGTCAACAAACTATCAGGCCTACCTGTATGACTATTTTTAGCCCAATTTGATGGCATTAATTAAAGAAAAAATAATACAATAATATTTCAGAACTTAATGGCATGTATCTATTTTTGATCACCATACATACATGTAAATACTTATATAGGTCTGCCTGAAGCACTCAGAGCATGTGGTTTATTTTATGTAAAGCCCTTGTTCATTTATATTGCTGTAATTATCATAAAAGTAATTCATAAATATAGATACATATTTTTGTAATATTTCCTAAAAAAGATTTTGTTTTTATTGAACAAACTGAACCAGAGTATAGTGAGGTGATGCTCTCTGGTCTAACACCAGTCAGCATGATTAATGTATGTCAGTTTAAAAAAAAAAAAAACGTAGGTACTTACCACTGGTGCCATCGACGGCCACAGACCCTCTTATATCCACACCAACAATCTTTTTAGCCCGCGTTCGCACAAATCTTCGTGTTTTGCCAGAGTTCGGCATGATATTGGCGACATTCAAGTTTCTTCCAGGGAAATGTGACGTCTGCTCCCGCCTGCAGTTACCTGCGACGACACGCTGATGACGCAGCAGAAGCATCCTGCCCCACGCTGATGACGTATTCAGAGCGGGATTGTAGTCCTTCAGTGAATCAGAGCGGTTCAGTGATAATGAGCGGATTCACCCGATTAAAACAACTGATTAAGAAAGAAATATCAAAAAGAAATGCCCTGAAGCTAATAAAGTGGCTACAGAGGAGGAGACTGCTTCAAAGAAGAGTTAAATGCAGAATTTGCCATACGGACATGAAACTGAAGAGAAAGTACGGACAGTGGAGACAGATATGCAGGTAAGACACAATGATAGATATAGGTAAATTAAACAAATGTGCAGTTATTTGTTGATTTATGTGCATGTTTGGGTCGGATTAATATGAGATGTAATGTTGCAGGATTAAATAATTACATGAAATTTGTTTAATGAGCAATTTAGCAATTTTATCAATGGAGATAAACAGTAATACACACACACACATATATATATATATATATATATATATATATATATATATATATATATATGTATATATATATATATAGATAGATAGATAGATAGATAGATAGATAGATAGATAGATATAGTTATATATAGATATATATGTAGCCCTATATATATAGTTATATATAGGCTATATATATATATATATATATATATATGTATACATACAGTATATGAAATTAGAATATTGCATAATTGTAATTAATCCTTAACTTCCTAATGTGAAAAAACAGGTAGAAGACCAAAAACTGTATCTTTAATTCATTAAACAAACGACCATATCAATGAATAGCCATTTCAAAAAGTAGCAACCTGAGAGGAGTAAATTACTTATTACCAAACATTTAGAACAGGTCACATCAATTACCCCCTACAAAAAGCAAAGTGTTCATGAAGGTCTACAGCTTTACTGTGTAATTTTATAATGATGAAATTGACACATTTAAATAAAAAGTCTAAGCAAATAATCCTTGTGACAAACTACAATCTAATTACACATTTTTTGTGTTGTGCTGATTATATTATCATTTTATGGTAACCTGATAATGCCATCTTGGTTATATTTATTGTTTATTATTGCTACCTAAACCTGTGTGCCAGTGTGTGTCCTAATTACAGTCTGTTCCTTTTCTGTTTAAAAGGACTGGTGTAAATACCAGATAAAGGACAGGAAAAAAAAATTTCACTCAGTCACATGTCCATCTACAGTCACAGAAGGGTCTCACGAACTAACGATGCACTTCATGTGCAGATGGGTAATAATAATAATAACAATAATAATAGTGTAAACATTAAAGCCATTTTCATTTTCAGCACAAAAGAAAAAGTTTGTTAATTCAATTGTGAATTTAAATAAGTTTCAAGGAGAGTTGAGAAAGTTGTACATAGAATGTGTAAATTTAGGTCTTTTATGTTTGTTTGTTTATGCCTCAGTATGGGAGAGGAAGAATGACCGGTGGGTGGAAAAGAAAGAAGTGGGTCTCTGGGATGTTGGGTGTGAGGCATCATCAGGGCGAAAAACCCATCCTGCGCCTTGTGAAGAGAGCGATCTGGAAGACATCTGATGCCTTTAATTGTTCATCATGTGAGGCCTAGATCTTCAGTTTTCAGTGACAAGTGGCATGCTTATCGGGTGCTCTCTGGACTAGGATACAACCATCACACTGTTAACCACAGGAGGTGGTATGTAGATCCCCAAGCTGGTGCCCACACAAAGCATCTTAAGAGGGCCTGAAGATCCTACAAGGAGCAGATCTGGAGGGGAAACCGCACTGACAGTTTGCTCTCTGACCACCTTTCACTGATTGAATGGAATGAGTGGCTGCAAAGAATCACCCTGATGGTGCTTTTGACAGACTGATTTATAACATTTCCAAAAAGTACATGTAATTTGCAGTCACTGTTACCAATGCAAGAACCTTCTTTTGAAGGTGGTAGTGAGAGTAATCACTGCAGTTTGATTTTGTAGTGTCTTTAAAATTACATTGCCAGGATTATTTTCTCTGCTGTTGATTGTTTTGTCTAGCTGAATAATTTTATCAGAGAAAGGGTTTAGAAAAACAGTGACAGTGAAATATCTTTGAACTTTTATATTTGATACTAGAAGAACAAATATAAATATTTGTGTGTGTGTGTGTCTGTATATATGTATAAACACACACACACATCATATATATATATAAATATATATAAATGAATATATATATATGTGTGTGTATATATGTGTATATATATATATATATATATATATATATATATATATATATATATATATATATATATAAAACTTAAAGATTTATTTTGTGTACTTAAATACAAAATTGTTAACTTGAATTTATTTTGCGTACTGTAATTTTCTGTGATGCACAGTTGGTGTTGGCAAGTTTTGATTTGGCCACGTTTACCCTTGTTCATGTTTTACAGTCACAATATGCTGATAAGCTGCAATTATTATTTTTTTTCCAAAGCTTATTATTGATGGGTAAAGTATTTGTAATTGTGTGTACAAATGAATTATTACTAAATAATCATGTCAGAAAAATTTAGATTAGATTAGATTAGATTCAACTTTATTGTCATTGCACATGTCACAAGTGCAGGCAACGAAATGCAGATAGCATCTAACCAAGAAATGCAATAGCAGTATGTTATAAATATATTATAAAAAGTGCAAAGATGAAATTATGTGTTAAATACTGTAGATACAGGTATATACAGGTTGTTTCTAGGCTATGACTATGGTACAAGACATTGACTATCATACAGGCTATGATAATATAATTATGAACAGTAATGCTTTGTAAATGATGAATTCAGTAAAATCCTTTACTGATATGCTTGTTTATGATGAGTAAAATATTTATAATTGCGTGTATAAATGTGTTACTAATTATTCATGTCAGAAAAATGCTTATAAATGATGAATTGAATATTTATTAATGCTTAATAGTGTGTACTTACAAAGTGTTACCAAAATTTGCACTGTTTTTGAAATTGTTTTTTTAAGAGAATTTGAAATCCATTGGATTAAAACGTTTATCTTTGGCAGCTCACTTGTTTTTGTATATGTGTCTGTGAGGTGTTTTGAGTGAGGAAGTGTAAAAATCATGCATTCATCTTCATGTAATTTGATGGTTGGTAATGGTGGTTTTTGATGGGAACTCTTATGTCCAGACAGATACAGTGTGCTGTTCAGGGGGGAGACTTAGACTCTGTATCTGTATCAGTGTACTCTGACACTGTATCATAGTCACTGGTTGGTTTTGCGGCATGTTCGGTCCAAGTGTCTTGCGTGATGTGATAGTTTCCTAGTTTAGGGCAAAATACTGACTAATTACCAGGTAATAACATGGAAACAGACCTCACTTCCTTTTACAGTACAATCACACTTTAATAACTATGTCATTTCCATGTATGTATTTTTGTAGTTCCTTGGTAACAAATAAGTAATTACCAGGTAATAGCATGGAAACAGACCTCACTTCCTTTTACAGTACAATCACACTTTAATAACTATGTAATTTCCATGTATGTATTTTTGTAGTTCCTTGGTAACAAATAAGTAATTACCAGGTAATAGCATGGAAACAGACCTCACTTCCTTTTACAGTACAGTCTCACTTTAATAACTATGTAATTTCCATGTATGTATTTTTGTAGTTCCTTGGTAACAAATAAGTAATTACCAGGTAATAGCATGGAAACAGACCTCACTTCCTTTTACAGTACAATCACACTTTAATAACTATGTCATTTCCATGTATGTATTTTTGTAGTTCCTTGGTAACAAATAAGTAATTACCAGGTAATAGCATGGAAACAGACCTCACTTCCTTTTACAGTACAGTCTCACTTTAATAACTATGTAATTTCCATGTATGTATTTTTGTAGTTCCTGAGTAACAAATAAATAATTACCAGGTAATAGCATGGAAACAGACCTCACTTCCTTTTACAGTACAGTCACACTTTAATAACTATTTAATTTCCATGTAGGTATTTTTGTAGTTCCTTGGTAACAAATAAGTAATTACCAGGTAATAACATGGAAACAGACCTCACTTCCTTTTACAGTACAGTCACACTTTAATAACTATGTAATTTCCATGTCGGTATTTTTGTAGTTCCTTGGTAACAAATAAGTAATTACCAGGTAATAACATGGAAACAGACCTCACTTCCTTTTACAGTACAGTCACACTTTAATAACTATGTGATTTCCAGGTAGGTATTTTTGTAGTTCCTGGGTAACAAATCAGTAATTACCAGGTAATAACATGGAAACAGACCTCACTTCCTTTTACAGTACAGTTCAACTGTAATTACCAGGTAAATGTTGTAGTTCCTGGGTAAATACAAAGAAGTTACCAGGTAAGTAGTAAAAACCTATTGACTGCTATGGAAATACATGGCGTTAATACCTAATAGTACCTAGTAATACGTAGTAAATACTCTTCATGTCCTAGTAATTACATGGTAAATATCTAGTAGAAACTTATAATTTCTTGGTAATTACACCTGATAGCCAATAGGAAAGTAACTGGTAGTGTCATAATTTCTTTCTAAATTTTGTAGTACTTACTGTGTATTTACCAATACAATACATAGCCTTCCTCTGTAGTTCATGTGCAATTAAAGGGTAGTTGCTGTGTAGTTACAAAATAAATACAATCAATAATGTTTGTTTAATAAATATAATCAATAATATATTTACTAAGTATTTACAGCGTAAATAATAAGGTTTTTACCATGTGTTACTTAGTAATTACTCAGTAATTGCTATTATTGACCTTGTAGTTACTTGGTAGTTGTCAGAAAATTACTTGGTACTCATGACATAAGTACATTATTAATTACTATGCAATTACCTTGTAATTACTTTAAGAACACCCAGTAATTACGAATTATTATATGTGGTTGTTAGGAAATAATATAATTACTTAGTGAGTACCTAATAATTAATCACATAGTTACCATATAAATACTTAATAATTACTGAGTAATTACTTCTTATTACCTAGCTGTTACCAGGTACTTCTCAAGAAATTGCATGGCAATTACCTAGTAAGTACTTGGCAATTAACAAAATAGTTAGTATATAATGACATTATAATTACCCAGTAATTAATACTTATTACCAGGTAGGTACTTGGTATTTGCCTGGAATTGACTAGGTAATTACTTTAAAAGTACAAGGTAATTACCTATATAGTTACCCTGTAATTACATGGTAATTTTACAGTAACTACCCCTTATTACATGGTACTTACCTAGTAATTAGCATGTAAATACATGGTAATTTTAGTACCGTAAAAGGAAGCGTTACCAAAAGCATTAAAATATAATTGTTTGTCGGTTCTTGCACAAATAATGTCATTTAGTACTCAACAAGCAAGAAAAAGTGATGGCAAACTTTTTTCTTTTTACTGGAATTAGTTCAGTCTTTTCATGAATTCCTCTTACAGAAAGGGCAAATTGATAATCATAAAAAAGAAACATTGTTCATCAAAAGGCCATAAATAAAGTTGGAAAAAGATCAGACAATATGTTTGCACATCTCAAAGCATCTGTCACATCAAAATCTGCAAAAATTTCAAATATCAGCAAATGTTTTGCCAAACACGAAATTTACAAGACTGGTTGCTGGTTAGTTATTTTTTAGCATAAGCCCTACTGTAGAAAGCAAATAAAGATCGCGTGCTCAGTCTCAATACCTTTAAAATCTTTTTTAAAGGACCAACAAAATTCATTCTGTGGACTGAAGGAAATATCTACAAAAATACATCATGGACAAAAAGCCACATAGACCACTAAAATTATTTACCTTCTCAAACATACAATGGGTTATTTAGAACACAGTGACAAAAGCTTTGCTATTAGAGTAGTGCAGAAAGTGTCAAGGTTGTAAAAAACAAGAAAAGGGATTAACCATATCCATGAAAACAGGATCTCCGTTAACAACTACAAAAACGCATCAAGGAGCTTAACAAGCCCAGAATACCAGGGGCGCTGTTGCACAACACTGATCTTTGTGTCTCACTCAGAGCTACAAGTAAGATGATTAAGAAAACAATTTAAAACTATTTAATGTTGTGAAATTAGGGAAACAAAACCAGGAAGGCTTCTTTAGAAGACTTCCAACTTGTAAGAAAAACCTTGGGGAATAATTCCCCCACAAACAGTGGTAAAGCAGTCATGTCAACTGAGGATAAAAAAGACAGCAAGAGAAAGACTTGTGGGTCTTTTCAAAGTAGACAGTGCCTTCCCTTTCAAATTGATATCCCATTCAAGGGAAAACATCTATGTGGTCGCAGCAGCTACCAACTCTGAATATTTTTTCATCTAAGATTGGATATCAAAAACAACATGCACGTCTCTTAGTTGGCACAAAATTCAAAAGAGAGCTACCGATCAGAAAATCCCTATCCGTCTTTTAAGAACGGATAAAAATAGGGGAGAAACCACCAGAGAGAGTGGGAGTGAGGGGTGTAGAGTGCAGCAAAATTGTATGTGGAGCACACAATTTTTTTTAATTTTTTTTTATACAAGCAGATCTATGAGCATATATGTACACCTGATATGCAAAATTCCTTGGGGGGTTTGATTGTGATAACAGAGACCAAAAACATTGTACTCAAGAAGTACAGTTTATTTGATTAAAAAAAATACTATAAGTAAACGTAGCACTTCATGAATCCATCAAAAGTCAAAAAAATATATTGTAAATGGACTCAGAAACTCTAATCACGCTATTTTGTGATGTGTACAAAGGACAGCAGTTGAAGTGAAACAAGTTAACTATTTGTTTTGTTTCAGTCTTTAATATTATAGTTCAGGATATAAAAAAATGACCCAAATTCTGTATCCATATAATAGTAATTTGCTATATAAAAAGCTAGACTCTAAAATAGATCAGTTATACTGTATTTGTACAATGGTCTATTGTCTTACATGAGAATTTGATCAAAGACACAACAATAGTCGAATGTGAATTTGGATCTATAATTCCCACAATATATATGTTTATTGATATTTAATGGATAGCCTATAAAAAATCTTTTTGAATTCTATGTTGTAAATAAATTGTTAGTTGCAAAACATGACCAAACCTTTAAACCCTCATGCAACTGATACTTCGGGTATCAAGCGGCTAACTGATATTTTGTCAGTCCTGAAAATTGCTGGATTAAGCATTGTGAAATTTAGTGTCAGTGTGGATTTTCTTTTTGGAATACGATACGTCAAAATCACACAACGAAGGAACAAGGTTTAAATCCTCATTAAAATGTCAGAGAACAAAGACAGGCTCCGGTTAAAGTTCATAAACCTGCTTCCCATATTTGATCTTGCAATATAAAGATCAATAAACAAAAAACATACATCAACTGATTGCTTGAAAAAACCTAAATATCAATGCCTACCTGTTAGTGAAAAACATATATAGATAAACAAATCGAAGATAGTGACGTTAAACAAAGACACACAAAACTGTAGATAATCCTACCTCGGGAGAGTCGTCACAGTCTCCAAAAACATCTGCGAAGTCTGTCGGGCTCTTCCTCAGAGTCTGGTCAGCAGGCAGGGTGTTGTCATTGTAAGATGACACAAACTTGAAGTCACTGGTCCGAGACCCTGTGGTCAGGTACGCGTCATAATTGTAAGCGCTCCGTAAAGTCCCTGTGCCGTCAACATCTGCGTAATTAGGAGGCAGATACGCGCCCGGGATGGCCACTGCTCCGTCAAACAACAGTCTGGGCTTCCTCCGGCGACAAAACCTCACACCCAGGATGATGATGATGAAGGTCAGGAAAAACGTGGACACACACACCAGCGCGATGATCAGATAAGACGTCAGTTTGGAGTTCTTCTCCTCATAAGAAATGTCCTTCAGTTCGGGCACCTCAGACAAGTTGTCAGAGATCAGTAAATACATGGAGCACGTGGCAGACAGAGGGCTGGCCGTTGTCCCTCACTGACACCACAAGGTTCTGTTTCATGCTGTCAGACTCGGAAATGTCCGCTGGGTCCTGATCTCTCCGCTGTGCACACCAATAGTGAAAAGGCCCGGATCTGTGGATTTCACGATATGATACGACAGCCAGGCGTTCTGTCCGGAGTCCGCGTCCACCGCGATCACTTTGGACACCAGAGAGCCTCCGTGGACAGCTTTGGGGACCAGCTCGGTCATGAACGAGTTGCCCTCCGGACCGGGGTACAGGATCTGAGGACAGTTGTCATTCACATCAGAGATGAACACACTCACGGTCACGTTGCTGCTCAGAGGAGGAGAACCGTTGTCTCGGGCCATCACCTGCACTTTGAAGCTCCTCAACTGCTCATAATCAAACGACCTCACAGCGTGGATCACACCCGTGTCTCCGTTCACAGACACATAGGACGACACCGGGGCACCGTTCACCTCACCGCCCAACAGAGAATAAATCACTGTGCCGTTCTGTCTCCAGTCGGGGTCTCGAGCACTCACCGAACATAAAGTGGACCCAGGTTTGTTATTCTCACTCACATATGCGCTGTACGACTGCTCCTCAAACACAGGTGGGTTGTCGTTGATGTCTGCTACAGATAACTGAACACTTTTAGACGAGGACAGAGGTGGAGAGCCCTCGTCAGTCGCACTGATTGTAATGTTGTAATCAGACACCAGCTCACGGTCCAGCTGTCCTGTGCTCACCAGTGAATAATAGTTTTTGATAGAAGGAACCAACTTAAAAGGGACATTTCGCTGAATGGAGCAGCGGACCTGTCTGTTGCTCTCAGAGTCTCTGTCTTGCACGTTGATGATGCCCACCTCTGTACCAGGTGACACATTCTCAGGTATGGGGTTAGTCAGAGATTTCAGATAAATCACTGGTGCGTTGTCATTTACGTCTGTTACATCTATAATTAATTTGGCATAAGAGGTTAGGCCTAATCCGTCTTTTGCTTCCACTCTCATTTCAAACGAGCTACTCTCCTCGAAGTCAATTACATCTGTTACTTTTATTTCTCCTGTTTTAGGGTCAACAGAAAACATTTTTACATCGTCATCAGACACGTGACCAAATTGATAAGTGACATCTCCGTTCACTCCTTCATCTGCGTCTGTGGCAATCACTGTAATCACTATCGTATCTGGAGGAGAGTTTTCAGGCAGACTGGCTTTATAAACGGCCTGGCTGAACACTGGGGCGTTATCATTAGCATCCAGTACAGTGACGTGAATGACCACTGTACCTGATCTCTGAGGAGAGCCTCCATCAAAAGCAGTGAGGAGTAGATTGATCTCTTTCTGTTTCTCTCGATCAAGTATGTTCTCCAACACAAGCTCAACTTTGTTGTTCTCAACAGATAAAAGAAAATGGTCATTTTTCTGAAGGCTGTATCTCTGGACATCATTTTGTCCTATATCTGCGTCATGGGCCTCCTCGATAGAAAAACGGTTACCTTTCGCAGCTGACTCCCATATTTCCATTTCGATTACTTTTTTTCTAAATTGTGGCGAGTTGTCATTGACATCTTGAACATGAAGACTTACACGATGAAGCTCCAGAGGATTTTCTAACACCAGATCCGCTTTCACAACACACGAAGGTTTCTTTCCACAAAGGTTCTCTCTGTCCATACGCTCTGATGTGATAATATCCCCGGTACGTAGACTAACGTCACAATACCATCCCCGAGATCCTTCAAAATCCAAACGGGCCTTTCGAGAAGAAAATGCATTGCGATCGAGTCCGAGATCTTTTGCAATATTTCCAACAACTGACTGTGGTTTCATCTCCTCTAGAAAAGAATAACTCAGGTCTCCGTTTGCCAGGTGCAGCGATACAAAGAAGGAAGCGATGCACAAGATCGGACGAAGAGCTGACAATCCATTGTCCCCCATTCTGGCACAAATCACGCCTCCAGACTTTAAAACAGTCCAAAGCAATATATAAAATGCCTCTTTTTAAATCATGAAAGAGTTGATATGATAAATTAATCACCAGTGCGCACAAATCCTCTGTTGAAGTATCACAAATGATGGAGGAAATGCAACTGCTTCTCATATCGTAGTGGTGGGTGGAGTGATTCTTTCAGTGTTTCTGTAAGTCAACAGCGACACCATGAGTGTTTTTCTATCCTTACAGCTTGATGTAAAAAAGGCAGGCAGTCGGATATTACAACATAATATTCGTCAAAGTACAGCAATCCAGTGACGCCCTACAATTGTAAAAGAAACATTACAGCAACAGGGAAAGTCTGTAAATGAGATAGGAAATGCCAGGCAATATGAATTGTATTCGTTTCTCCAGAAAACACCATGAGAACAGCTTAAATGTCAATGGCATTTGTCAGGATAAAAAATACGGCTCCTTGCCCTCAGAGATTTTGTGTTCAGCACCATGGATAGCGAAAAGAGAGGGAATCATGTTAAATGCTGAAGGTGCAAGAAAAGCAATCTGAAATATACAAGGTAACAGGTCTTAATTATGGATAGTGCATTAATTTAATGAAGTTTGACCAACAGACTACATTAAATGGTAAAAAAAAAAGTTGTTTCACACAAAGAAAAAAGGGCGTTACTTATTCCTACCTTTGAAGAAAGTCTTGAGACTCTCATATACAAGTCTGAGATAAATTACATGACTTAATTTATAACCACAATTGATTTACTGGAAGTAACTTTTTCTTTTGCTTTAAGTCTTTAAATCCGGGGCTTACAACAAAGCAAAATGCTTATACATGGGCACATTATTTTTCGGGTTTAGCAGACTTATTTCACTCTTTGGAATGAAAGACGATTTGAGGAACCTCTCCCTTTATTAGTTGTCAAAGTTGACAAACAACATGACGAAAGATCTGTTTATGGTGAGAGAAAAGAATCTCTGGTATCTGAAATGTTTCTAAGTGATTATTTTTTTAGCCTTCAAGTATTTGGCATGAAATTCCACAAGTTTTCCGGAAAAAAAAAGAAAGAAAGAAAGGAAAGAAAGAAAGAAAGAAAGAAAGAAAGAAAGAAAGAAAGAAAGAAAGAAAGAAAGAAAGAAAGAAAGAAAGAAAGAAAGAAAGAAGTAGTTGTGTCAGGAAACAAAATCTGATGCTAGATCTCTTGAACTTGAAAATGAAGCATGTCATATTTAGGACTACATGTACAACCATCAGTGCTTAAAGTTGGCATCATTCAAATTACGTCTCTATAAATTAAAAGATAAATAAAGTTACAGTTAGTATAACTCCAATACACGTCTGTGAACATGAAAGGCTACATATCTTATTACAAAGAAAACGTGTCTGAGTAAGAAAAAAGGTTGGGAAAGCCTGAAAAATAATTAACGAAAAATTTCGACACCATACAAAAATGGTAGTTTATTAAGGCATTATGTCCAAAAGCAGCACCAAAAACCAAAACAAAAAATTGCTTGGATCCTTACAGCTTTTGTGTTTCATCACCTAAAGAATGGGTTGGAATTGTTATTGTTTTTTAAGTGTACAATTTAATTATGAAACAAATTATATAATGGAAAACAAGATTGGTTTATTGGTTCCAATATCAATGTTTCCTTCAAATGAAAAGCTTATCTGAAGTTGCTGTTTTGTATGGGTTGTTTCAACAAAACAAAATTGAAGTCAAGTAAAGAAAAAAACATAAGTAAAAAAAAGGTTATGCTGTATGTTAAATTGTTCTATGTACTCCCCCCATCATTCTAAGAAAAAATAAGTTTGAAAAGGCATAGGTTAAAGTTATTATTAAGGATCAATCATAGGTGGTCTGAAAACTTCCGGATATCCATAAAATCCTTTACGATAACGGCGAAAATCCCATTGCAAAGGCCAAAACCAAAACTCATACAGCAAAACCAGCACAGCAAACATCTTGAAGTGAAAACGATAAAATTCTCATAAATATCTCTTACCTCGGGAGAGTCATCACAGTCTCCAAACACATCAGCGAAGTCTGTCGGGCTCTTCCTCAGAGTCTGGTCAGCAGGCAGAGTGTTGTCATTGTAAGATGACACAAACTTGAAGTCACTGGTCCGAGACCCTGTGGTCAGGTACGCGTCATAATTGTAAGCGCTCCGTAAAGTCCCTGTGCCGTCAACATCTGCGTAATTAGGAGGCAGATACGCGCCCGGGATGGCCACTGCTCCGTCAAACAACAGTCTGGGCTTCCTCCGGCGACAAAACCTCACACCCAGGATGATGATGATGAAGGTCAGGAAAAACGTGGACACACACACCAGCGCGATGATCAGATAAGACGTCAGTTTGGAGTTCTTCTCCTCATAAGAAATGTCCTTCAGTTCGGGCACCTCAGACAAGTTGTCAGAGATCAGTAAATACATGGAACACGTGGCAGACAGAGAGGGCTGGCCGTTGTCCCTCACTGACACCACAAGGTTCTGTTTCATGCTGTCAGACTCGGAAATGTCCCGCTGGGTTCTGATCTCTCCGCTGTGCACACCAATAGTGAAAAGGCCCGGATCTGTGGATTTCACGATATGATACGACAGCCAGGCGTTCTGTCCGGAGTCCGCGTCCACCGCGATCACTTTGGACACCAGAGAGCCTCCGTGGGCAGCTTTGGGGACCAGCTCGGTCATGAACGAGTTGCCCTCCGGACCGGGGTACAGGATCTGAGGACAGTTGTCATTCACATCAGAGATAAACACACTCACGGTCACGTTGCTGCTCAGAGGAGGAGAACCGTTGTCTCGGGCCATCACCTGCACTTTGAAGCTCCTCAACTGCTCATAATCAAACGACCTCACAGCGTGGATCACACCCGTGTCTCCGTTCACAGACACATAGGACGATACCGGGGCACCGTTCACCTCACCGCCCAACAGAGAATAAATCACTGTGCCGTTCTGTCTCCAGTCGGGGTCTCGAGCACTCACCGAACATAAAGTGGACCCAGGTTTGTTATTCTCACTCACATATGCGCTGTACGACTGCTCCTCAAACACAGGTGGGTTGTCGTTGATGTCTGCTACAGATAACTGAACACTTTTAAACGAGGACAGAGGTGGAGAGCCCTCGTCAGTCGCACTGATTGTAATGTTGTAGCCAGACACCAGCTCACGGTCCAGCTGTCCTGTGCTCACCAGTGAATAATAGTTTTTGATAGAAGGAACCAACTTAAAAGGGACATTTTGCTGAATGGAGCAGCGGACCTGTCTGTTGCTCTCAGAGTCTCTGTCTTGCACGTTGATGATGCCCACCTCTGTACCAGGTGACACATTCTCAGGTATGGGGTTAGTCAGAGATTTCAGATAAATCACTGGAGCGTTGTCATTAACGTCAGTAACATCTATGATAACTTTGGCATAAGAAGTTAATCCTAAACCGTCTTTTGCTTGCACTCTCATTTCAAATGAGCTACTCTCCTCAAAGTCAATCACAGCAGTCACTCGTATTTCTCCTGTTTTAGAATTTATTGAAAATACATTTATATCGTCATCGGACACGTGGCCAAATTGATAAGTGACATCTCCGTTCACTCCTTCATCTGCGTCTGTGGCACTCACTGTAATCACTATCGTATCTGGAGGAGAGTTTTCAGGCAGACTGGCTTTATAAACGGCCTGGCTGAACACTGGGGCGTTATCATTAGCATCCAGTACAGTGACGTGTATGACCACTGTACCTGATCTCTGAGGAGAGCCTCCATCAAAAGCAGTGAGAAGCAAACTGATCTCTTTCTGTTTCTCTCGGTCAAGTGTGTTTTCTAACACGAGTTCCACCTTGGTGCCATCAGCAGCAAGAATAAAATAGTCGTTCTTCTGAAGGCTGTATCTCTGGATATCATTTTGACCTATATCTGCATCATGGGCCTCTTCGATAGAAAAGCGATTACCCTTGTCCGCAGACTCTCTAATTTCCATTTCAATCAAATTTTCTCTGAATTTTGGAGAGTTGTCATTGACATCTTGAACATGAAGACTTACACGATGAAGCTCCAGAGGATTTTCCAACACCAGATCCGCTTTAACAACACATGAGGGTTTCTTTCCACAAAGGCTCTCTCTGTCCATGCGCTCCGATGTGACGAAGTCCCCGGTGTTTAGATTGATGTCACAGTAGCTTTTTCTAGTATCCTCTAAATCCAAACGAGCCCTCCGGGATGATAATGTCCTTTGATCGAGACCAAGATCTTTAGCTATATTTCCGATCACAGAGCCGCGTTTCACCTCCTCGGGAATAGAGTAGCTCAGGTCTCCATAAACGAGGTGCAGCATTACAAAGACGGAAGCTAGGCACACGATCCACCAAAGCGCTGAAAATCCTTTGTCTTTCATCTCGGGAAATGTCTTTTTTTCCCCTACTGCCGCTTCTGTTTACCTTGATGCTCTATGAAGTAAAATCAGATGCTGTTTTAATGTTAGATTATTAAAACCTTTGACATACGCTTACGTTAACGTTAAGTGTAGATGTCCCTGGTTCCGATGAGAATCTAAAACTGCTGTTTGTGCTGGAGCAGTGGGTGGAGTGGTAAGCGCCAGATTTCTGTCAGCCAACAGCGACACCATCGGGTATTTTTTCATAGTAAAACTAATATGCAATCACTTTATCTCTACACACAGTTTCAAGCACATGAATTAATAAATAAACTTAGGCTAAAATGAGACGTCTGTATGCGCCTGTCTACTTTTGAACTTGTGTTTCGCCTCAGTCACTGCAAGTTATAAGGTCTTAAGGTCTTTGATGCAACTTCAACTCACGTTTGAATAAAGTTGCAAAGAATTATAGATTTCCTTCCTCTGTTAGTCCCTTAATCCATGCAGACAGAGTGAGGTAATAAATCATAAGACTGGAATAGCCCCGCTAAGAGAAAGGTAACAACGTGTGAAGGACGATGCTAAGAGTTTTGTTTTAGACAATGCCACGCTCTGGTAAAGGCATTGAAAAGTCTCCTGTACTTAGATGACAAAACGTAAACTCGAAGATTTCAAGAGCTCAGAGATTTCAATTTTGTATCGAAAAAAATATTATGAAAATGTCAATGGTATCACGCGGTCATTAAAGTAGCACGAAAGACCGGATAGGAAGGATCAAGACCAAAACTCAACAGAGGCAGAGTCTGATTTTGAAAGCTCGAGTCGGATATCACATAATATTCCCTCATTCCTTATCTATTCTCAATTCACTCCAGCTGTACGCCGTTCATAAATTACTCTAGCAGACTCTGAAAGCGAAGCCATCATCTGACTGAAATTCACATTTTCTTATCAATGAGAAACAATATTTCTTCTTTAATGACCAACCTCAAGCGTCATTTTTAAACAATAAAAGACAATGTAGCATCAGTACAGCATGAAGACAAAACGTCTTAAGATAACAAGAAGATAAATATAAGACCCCTCCAAAGGCACACAAAGAGAACACCAAATAATAAGCAATACTTTAAAAGCATGCCAATGTTAAAATAACTTTTATACCAAAGTACAGATTCCACCAATAAGTTATGAGTTCTAGAGATTTAACAGAAAATTGCAGATCCAAAATAATACAGAAAGTATGCCTCACCCTCGAGACAAATGGTAAGCCCAAGAGGAGAGGATAAGGGGAAAAGACTACAGAGCCTAGTGAATAAGTCACACAAGATCGAAAGAAAAATGAAGTTGTAAGAAATGTCCGTAAAAAATACCAAAATGTGTATGCAAAATAGGAGCATTTCATTGGTGATAGAATGAATGTGGTTCCGGTGGAATGGAAAAGGGAAAACCATTTTTTAAAATTAAGTTCTGGAAGAACAATTGAAAACACAAAATATAGCCTACACCAGACAGATCAGGGTAGCGTTTCATGGTAAGAAAGCTCCGTCACTAAAATGGCGCACATCTTTCGGTAACCAGAAAACTCATACAAAAGAAGATGGAATGCTTAATTCAACAGGAAAGTGTACTTAGAAACTCAGGAGACACTGTCAATAACCGATGTATTAAATCAGAAACATAACGATTTCACTGTACATTTTTCAAAGGTGCCATCAAACGAAGGAACCTTTCACACGAGTCATTGAATCACCTGCGGGTAAACGTTGTTTGGTGGGGGTTGTTGGTTTTAAGAAATGTTGCATTTCAAATTTACAAAATATCGTATTCAAGTCTTGAATATCTAATTACAGTTTCACATTAAAGCACAAAACAAACTTTCCCCAATGAAATAAAACTTCAGTGTATTTACATGATGTATCGATACGTTGTAATGGAAAGTAAGGGGACTTTTTTAGGGGGCAAGCTCATTTGAATAAAATGTTGGCCTGGTATGTTAGCACTCATATGTTAGCAGGAGTGCTTTCAATGACTCATAGCTATGGTTCTTTTTCAGGTGTAAATTGGTAACAAAAATGTAATGGTAAACGATGTAAATGATAAACTCCGTAAAATCCGCATCTGCTTTTGTTAGCTTGAGCTGGATATCAGCACCAGGGACAGATCCTCCATCTACTCTCAAGTCCTGCCACTCGTCATTCTTGCACTGATCTATATTCAAGAGAAAAAATAAATTAAAAAGATCAAATCCAAGTTTAAAACTTCTTAAATAATATGTGGCACTTCTGTGTGAGCGCAGCATACAGACAATGCATTCTTGTTTGTTAACTATAGTGAGACAAACAACTGCTCCATCAAAAGCACAAAAGCAGAGAACAAAGATTTCAAAGACCAAAACTGATAGGATTCAGTTCCCTTTAAAAAAAAATAAGCAATTGGAAATGGACTTTTAGCCAACAGATAGATTAGCTGAGCACAAATAAGACAGGAGTTTTCTGAAATTCAACAGAAAACTGCAGGTCCCTAAGTAACAAATCAAATCTGCCGAAAACAAGAAAAAAAAACGGTGGGTGGGCTTCTTCACAAGCATCTGCTTACTTTTTCAGCGTAGTCCAATCACACACCTAGACATTAGAGAGGCTATTCTTACTGTAGAAGACCTGTCCACACACTCAAACTCAACAAGGACACCCTCCTATGAATTTACAACTCTTGGCAAAAATTATGGAATCCTCCACTCTTGGAGGTTGTTCATTCAGTTGTTGAATTTTGTAGAAAAAAGGCAGATCACAGACATGACACAAAGCTAAACTAATTTCAAATGGCAATGTTGTCGCTTTAAGAAACTAAAATAAATCAAGAAAAGTCAGTAACAATTACTTTTTTAGACCAAGCAGAGGAAAAAAAAATATGGAATCACTCAATTCTGAAGAAAAAAAAGATGGAATCACCCTGTCAATTTCCTTTCCCACCTGCATCAGATTAGATCTGCTCGTTAATCTGCAGTTTAAAAGGAGTGATCGCACCTTGGAGTTGTTGCACCAAGAGGATTGACATGAATCATGGCTCCAAGACGAGAGATGTCAATTGAAAAAAAGGAGAGAGTTATCAAACTCCTTAAAGAGGGTAAATCATCACGCAATGTTGCAAAAGATGTTGGTTGTTCACACTCAGCTGTGTCTAAAATCTGGACAAAGTACAAACAGCAGGTTGTTAAAGGAAAGCGTACTGGTAGACCAAGGAAGACATCAAAGCGTCAAGACAGGAAACTTCAGGCAATAGGTCTTGAAAACAGTAAATGCACAGCAAAACAAAAGAGGAACAAATGGGAGGAAACTGGAGTCAACATCTGTGATCGAACTGTGAGAAATCGCCTCAAGGAAATGAGATTAACATACAGAAAAGCTAAACGAAAAAACCGTCATTAACACCTAAACAGAAAAAAAACGAGGTTACAATGGGCAAAGGAAGATAATCTTGGACTGTGGATGACTGGATGAAAGTCACATTCAGTGATGAATCACAAATCTGCATTGGGCAAGGTGATGATGCTGGAACTTTTGTTTGGTGCCGTTCCAATGAGATATACAAAGACAACTGCCTGAAGAAAACATGCAAAGTTCCACAGTCATTGATGATATGGGGCTGCATGTCAGGTAAAGACATTGGGGAGATGGCTGTCATTAAATCTTCAATAAATGCCTGAAGAAACATGGACATTTTGGACACTTTTCTTATCCCATCAATTAAAATGATGTTTGGGGATGATGAAATCATTTTTCAAGATGACAATGCATCTTGAAAACACAGACAACACATGTAAAACGCTCCCCTGGAGTAATAAGCTCTCAAATGAGCGCAAGAGTGATTTGACAAGCCTAGGCTTTGACCAAATAGTTTATTCCTTGGTTTAAATATGCTGAATCACAAACGATAGTTTCAGCACTTCAAAAGGGTAGAAGTGAAGATTTATTTTCTACAAAAAAATGGATGGTGAATGGCACTTATTGGGTCAATTACAGTAATTTAAGTGTTCATTACTATGAAGGTGCATCAAAGTCCTTAAACGGCTCAGCAAAGTCATTAAAGAATTTCATCTGTCTTTTCTGTATAGCAGAAAGGTTTCCATTGATATGTGAATTCAGGAAAGAATCCATATGTAATTTTCACGGGTGATAATCAGAAAATTAATAAAACGCAAAGCGATTTCAAGGAGACTGGAAAACTAAATTTCAACTTGTATCCGCATAAAAGAAAACAGAAACACAAAATGTGAGTGTGAGGTTACTAAAGAAGAAAAACATTATCAAACTTACCAAATCCATTAAAAACGACTAAAACTATCTCTCTGTGGCAGCAATGAAATGTACAAAAAGAAAAAAAAAAATACAATAAAACTACAGAGGTCCTACCTCAGGAGAGTCATCACAGTCTCCAAACACATCAGCGAAGTCTGTCGGGCTCTTCCTCAGAGTCTGGTCAGCAGGCAGAGTGTTGTCATTGTAAGATGACACAAACTTGAAGTCACTGGTCCGAGACCCTGTGGTCAGGTACGCGTCATAATTGTAAGCGCTCCGTAAAGTCCCTGTGCCGTCAACATCTGCGTAATTAGGAGGCAGATAGGCGCCCGGGATGGCCACTGCTCCGTCAAACAACAGTCTGGGCTTCCTCCGGCGACAAAACCTCACACCCAGGATGATGATGATGAAGGTCAGGAAAAACGTGGACACACACACCAGCGCGATGATCAGATAAGACGTCAGTTTGGAGTTCTTCTCCTCATAAGAAATGTCCTTCAGTTCGGGAACCTCAGACAAGTTGTCAGAGATCAGTAAATACATGGAACACGTGGCAGACAGAGAGGGCTGGCCGTTGTCCCTCACTGACACCACAAGGTTCTGTTTCATGCTGTCAGACTCGGAAATGTCCCGCTGGGTCCTGATCTCTCCGCTGTGCACACCAATAGTGAAAAGACCCTGATCTGTGGATTTCACGATATGATACGACAGCCAGGCGTTCTGTCCGGAGTCCGCGTCCACCGCGATCACTTTGGACACCAGAGAGCCTCCGTGGGCAGCTTTGGGGACCAGCTCGGTCATGAACGAGTTGCCCTCCGGACCGGGGTACAGGATCTGAGGACAGTTGTCATTCACATCAGAGATGAACACACTCACGGTCACGTTGCTGCTCAGAGGAGGAGAACCGTTGTCTCGGGCCATCACCTGCACTTTGAAGCTCCTCAACTGCTCATAATCAAACGACCTCACAGCGTGGATCACACCCGTGTCTCCGTTCACAGACACATAGGACGACACCGGGGCACCGTTCACCTCACCGCCCAACAGAGAATAAATCACTGTGCCGTTCTGTCTCCAGTCGGGGTCTCGAGCACTCACCGAACATAAAGTGGACCCAGGTTTGTTATTCTCACTCACATATGCGCTGTACGACTGCTCCTCAAACACAGGTGGGTTGTCGTTGATGTCTGCTACAGATAACTGAACACTTTTAGACGAGGACAGAGGTGGAGAGCCCTCGTCAGTCGCACTGATTGTAATGTTGTAATCAGACACCAGCTCACGGTCCAGCTGTCCTGTGCTCACCAGAGAATAATAGTTTTTGATAGAAGGAACCAACTTAAAGGGGACACTTTGCTGAATGGAGCAGCGGACCTGTCTGTTACTCTCAGAGTCTCTGTCTTGCACGTTGATGATGCCCACCTCTGTACCAGGTGACACATTCTCAGGTATGGGGTTAGTCAGAGATTTCAGATAAATCACTGGAGCGTTGTCATTAATATCAGTAACATCTATTATAACTATGGCATAGGAGGTTAATCCTAAACCGTCTTTTGCTTGCACTCTCATTTCAAATGAGCTACTCTCCTCGAAGTCAATTACACCAGTAACTCGTATTTCTCCTGTTTTAGAATTTATTGAAAATACATTTACATCGTCATCGGACACGTGACCAAATTGATAAGTGACATCTCCGTTCACTCCTTCATCTGCGTCTGTGGCACTCACTGTAATCACTATCGTATCTGGAGGAGAGTTTTCGGGCAGACTGGCTTTATAAACGGCCTGGCTGAACACTGGGGCGTTATCATTAGCATCCAGTACAGTGACGTGTATGACCACTGTACCTGATCTCTGAGGAGAGCCTCCATCAAAAGCAGTGAGGAGCAAACTGATCTCTTTCTGTTTCTCTCGGTCAAGTGTGTTTTCTAATACGAGTTCCACCTTGGTGCCACCAGCAGCAAGAATAAAATAGTCGTTCTTCTGAAGGCTGTAGCGCTGAACAGCATTTTGACCAATATCTGCATCATGGGCCTCTTCGATAGAAAAGCGATTACCCTTGTCCGCAGACTCGCTTATTTCCATTTCAATCAAATTTTCTCTGAATTTTGGAGAGTTGTCATTGACATCTTGAACATGAAGACTTACACGATGAAGCTCCAGAGGATTTTCCAACACCAGATCCGCTTTAACAACACATGAGGGTTTCTTTCCACAAAGGCTCTCTCTGTCTATGCGCTCCGATGTGATGAAGTCCCCGGTGTTTAGATTGATGTCACAGTAGCTTTTTCTAGTATCCTCTAAATCCAAACGAGCCCTCCGGGATGATAATGTCCTTTGATCGAGACCAAGATCTTTAGCTATATTTCCGATCACAGAGCCGCGTTTCACCTCCTCGGGAATAGAGTAGCTCAGGTCTCCATAAACGAGGTGCAGCATTACAAAGACGGAAGCTAGGCACACGATCCACCAAAGCGCTGAAAATCCTTTGTCTTTCATCTCGGGAAATGTCTTTTTCCCCTACTGCCGCTTCTGTTGCCTTGATGCCCAATAAAGTAAAATCAGATGCTGTTTTAATGTTAGATTATTAAAACCTTTGACATACGCTTACGTTAACGTTAAGTGTAGATGTCCCTGGTTCCGATGAGAATCAAAAACTGCTGTTTGTGCTGGAGCAGTGGGTGGAGTAGTAAGCGCCAGATTTCTGTCAGCCAACAGCGACACCATCAGGTATTTTTTCATAGTAAAAGTAATATACAATCACTTTATCACCAAACACAGTTTCAAGCACATACAATAATAAATAACTTGGACTAAGATAAGACGTCTGTTTGCGCCTGTCTTGTCACTGCAAGTTATAGGGTCTTTTATGCAACTTCAACTCACGTTTAAATAATTTGCAAAGAATTATAGATTTCCTTCCTCTGTTAGTCCCTTCATTCGTGCAAACAGAGTGAGGTAATAAATCATACGTCTGGAGGAGCCCCTCTAAGAGAAAGGTAACACCGCATGAAGGACGATGCTGTAAAAGAGTTTTGTTTTAGACAATGCCACGCTCTGGTAAAGGCATTGAAAAGCCACCTGTACTTAGATGACAAAATGTAAACTCGAAGATTTCAAGAGCTCGGATATCTATTTCAAACACATCTTTAATGAAGATTATCAATAGCTGACAGTGTTAATTTTGTATCGAAAAAAATATAAAACCCCTCCAAAGGCACAGAAAGAGAACACCAAATAATAAGCAATACTTTAAAAGCATGCCAATGTTAAAATAACTTTTATACCAAAGTACAGATTCCACCAATAAGTTATGAGTTCTAGAGATTTAGCAGAAAATTGCAGATCCAAAATAATACAGAAAATATGCCTCACCCTCGAGACAAATGGTAAGCCCAAGAGGAGAGGATAAGGGGAAAAGACTACAGAGCCTAGTGAATAAGTCACACAAGATCGAAAGAAAAATGAAGTTGTAAGAAATGTCCGTAGAAAAATACCAAAATGTGTATGCAAAATAGGAGCATTTCATTGGTGATAGAATGAATGTGGTTCCGGCGGAATGGGAAAAGGAAAACCATTTTTTTTAATGAATTTCTGGAAGAACTATTGAAAACGCAAAATATACATCAGACAGATCTGGGTAGCGTTTCATGGTAGATAGCTCCGTCATAAAAAATGGTGCACATCTTTCGGCAACCAGAAAACTCATACAAAAGAAAGATGGATTGCTTAAATCAACAGGAAAGTGTTATAAAAAACTGAGGAGACACCCTCAAAGATTGATGTATTAAATCGGAAACATAACGATTTCACTGTGCATTTTTCAGGGGTGCCATCAAACGAAGGAACCTTTCACACGAGTCATTAAATCACCTGCGGGTAAACGTTGTTTGGTGGGGGTTGTTGGTTTTTTAAGAAGTGTTGCATTAGAAATTTATAAAATATCGTATTCAATTCTTGAGTATATAATTACAGTTTCATATTAAAGCACAAAACAAAATTTCCCCAGTGAAATAAAACTTGAGTGTATTTAGGTGATGTATACGTTTCAATGTGCAGTAAGGGATCTTTTATAGGGGGCAAGCTCATATGAAAAAAAAAATGTTGGCCTGGTATGTTAGCACTCATATGTTAGCAGAAGTGCTTTCAATGATTCATAGCTATGGTTCATTGTCAAGTGTAAATTTCCTGGTAACAAAAATTAAATGGTAAACGCAGTGATATCCAGATCTGCTTTTGTTAGCTTGAGCTGGATATCAGTACCAAGGACAGATCCTCCATTTACTCTCAAGTTACTTCAGCCACTCGCCATTCTTGCACTGATCTATCTTCAAGGGGAAAAAAATAAATTAAAATGATCAAACTCTAGTTTAAAACGTCTTCAATAATATCTGACAGTTCTGTATGAGCGCAGCATACAGACAACGCGTACATTCTTGTTTGCTGGCTATACTGAGACAAAAAACTTTCATCAAAAGTAAAGATTTCAAAGACCAAAACTGATAGAATAAAATTCCGTTCTATAAAATAAGCAAGTGGAAATAAACTTTGGCCAACATACAGATTCCCTGAGCACAAAATAAAATAGGAGTTTTCTGAATTGCAACAGAAAACTGCAGGTCCCAAAGTAACAAATCAAATCTGCCGAAAACGAGAAAACACCGGTGGGCTTCTCCGCAAGTATCTGCCTTCCAATGACACGCTTAGACATTAGAGAAGCTGTTCCTCAGGTAAAAGACCTGTCCACACAAACTCAACGGGCACCCTTCTATTAATTTAGAAGCACGTACACGTTCTTAAAAAAATCATGATGAAATATCCATAAAAAGGAACAACGCTGCCGGTGTGAACAGGTCACATACAAACGACAGAAGACGAAACAGAAGTTCATTGACAATAACTGGGCACGGGTGACAAAAACGGATGGAAGACGCAACCTAATCAAACTAATTTTAATGTTTTTGAAGAGCTGTAGAAGAAAGTAAAATACACCGTGCAGGTCGAGGAGGGTCTCACTGAGTGGCACTGGGTGACCTACCTCGATCGGAGAGTTCCGTTATCAAAAACACACAGTGAAAAATACACACACATAAGATGAAATATTTACATCTCGAGAGAAAAAGTTGTAAAAAACGGAAAAAGACTGCCAATATCAGAGAGATGTAACGGTGTGACGGTACATCTGTTGAAAAAGCTTATGCCGCAAACGACAGAGCATTTCAGAGATCATTGGTATCCTACAGAAAACACATGTAAAACGCTCCCCTGGAATAATAAGCACTCAAATGTGCGCAAGAGTGACTTTGACAAGTCTGGGCTTTAATCGAAGAGTTTATTCCTTGTTTTAAATATGCTGAATCCAAAACAATAGTTTCAACACGTCAAAGGGGTATAAGTGAAGATTCATTTTCTAAAAAAATGGATGGTGAATGGCACCTATTGGGTCAATTACAGTAATTTAGGTGTTCATTACTATGAAGGTGCATCACTGTCCTCATACGGCTCAGCAAAGTCAGCTAAGAATTTCCTCTGTAATTTGTAATTTTCACGGTTGATAATCAGAAAATTAAGAAAACGGAAAACGATTTTAAAAAACTAAGCGGGGATTGGAAAACTCAGATTCAACTGCTATCCGCAAAAAAAAAACAGTAACGTAAAATTTGAGTGTGAGGTAACCAAAGAAAGAAAACATTATAAAACTTACGGAATCCTTTCAAAACGACGAAAACAATCTCTCTGTGGCAGAAAAAGCCAAGATGTGTACAAACAAAAAAGAAAAAAAAAATACAATAACGCTCCTACCTCAGGAGATTCATCACAGTCTCCAAACACATCAGCGAAGTCTGTCGGGCTCTTCCTCAGAGTCTGGTCAGCAGGCAGGGTGTTGTCATTGTAAGATGACACAAACTTGAAGTCACTGGTCCGAGACCCTGTGGTCAGGTACGCGTCATAATTGTAAGCGCTCCGTAAAGTCCCTGTGCCGTCAACATCTGCGTAATTAGGAGGCAGATAGGCGCCCGGGATGGCCACTGCTCCGTCAAACAACAGTCTGGGCTTCCTCCGGCGACAAAACCTCACACCCAGGATGATGATGATGAAGGTCAGGAAAAACGTGGACACACACACCAGCGCGATGATCAGATAAGACGTCAGTTTGGAGTTCTTCTCCTCATAAGAAATGTCCTTCAGTTCGGGCACCTCAGACAAGTTGTCAGAGATCAGTAAATACATGGAGCACGTGGCAGACAGGGAGGGCTGGCCGTTGTCCCTCACTGACACCACAAGGTTCTGCTTCATGCTGTCAGACTCGGAAATGTCCCGCTGGGTCCTGATCTCTCCGCTGTGCACACCAATAGTGAAAAGACCCGGATCTGTGGATTTCACGATATGATACGACAGCCAGGCGTTCTGTCCGGAGTCCGCGTCCACCGCGATCACTTTGGACACCAGAGAGCCTCCGTGGGCAGCTTTGGGGACCAGCTCGGTCATGAACGAGTTGCCCTCCGGACCGGGGTACAGGATCTGAGGACAGTTGTCATTCACATCAGAGATGAACACGCTCACGGTCACGTTGCTGCTCAGAGGAGGAGAACCGTTGTCTCGGGCCATCACCTGCACTTTGAAGCTCCTCAGCTGCTCATAATCAAACGACCTCACAGCGTGGATCACACCCGTGTCTCCGTTCACAGACACATAGGACGACACCGGGGCACCGTTCACCTCACCGCCCAACAGAGAATAAATCACTGTGCCGTTCTGTCTCCAGTCGGGGTCTCGAGCACTCACCGAACATAAAGTGGACCCAGGTTTGTTATTCTCACTCACATATGCGCTGTACGACTGCTCCTCAAACACAGGTGGGTTGTCGTTGATGTCTGCTACAGATAACTGAACACTTTTAGATGAGGACAGAGGTGGAGAGCCCTCGTCAGTCGCACTGATTGTAATGTTGTAATCAGACACCAGCTCACGGTCCAGCTGTCCTGTGCTCACCAGAGAATAATAGTTTTTGATAGAAGGAACCAACTTAAAAGGGACATTTTGCTGAATGGAGCAGCGGACCTGTTTGTTACTCTCAGAGTCTCTGTCCTGCACGTTGATGATGCCCACCTCTGTACCAGGTGGCACATTCTCAGGTATGGGGTTAGTCAGAGATTTCAGATAAATCACTGGAGCGTTGTCATTAACGTCAGTTAAATCTATGATGACTTTGGCATAGGAGGTTAGACCTAATCCGTCTCTGGCTTCCACTCTCATTTCAAATGAGCTACTCTCCTCAAAGTCAATCACACCAGTAACTCGTATTTCTCCTGTTTTCGGGTCAATTGAAAACAGATGTACAACGTCATCGGCCATGTGACCGAACTCATATGCAATGGCTCCGTTCACTCCTTCATCTGCGTCTGTGGCACTCACTGTAATCACTATCGTATCTGGAGGAGAGTTTTCAGGCAGACTGGCTTTATAAACGGCCTGGCTGAACACTGGGGCGTTATCATTAGCATCCAGTACAGTGACATGTATGACCACTGTACCTGATCTCTGAGGAGAGCCTCCATCAAAAGCAGCGAGGAGCAAACTGACCTCCTTCTCCTTCTCACGATCCAGTTTATTTTCCAGGACAAGCTCTACATTCTTGCTGTCAACTGATAAAACGAAGTGGTCGTTCTTTTGAAGGCTGTATCTCTGGACATCATTTTGTCCTATATCTGCATCATGGGCCTCCTCGACAGAAAAGCGGATACCCTTCTCTGCGGACTCTCTAATTTCCATTTCGATTGTTTTTTTTCTGAACAGTGGCGGGTTGTCGTTGACATCTTGAATATGAAGGTGTACACGATGAAGCTCCAGAGGATTTTCTAACACCAGATCCATTTTTACAACACACGAAGGTTTCTTTCCACAAAGGCCCTCTCTGTCCATACGCTCTGATGATGTGACCAAATCTCCGGTAAGTAGATTGACATCACAGTACCTTTTCCGCGTTTCCTCAAAATCCAAACGGGCTTGTCGAGTAGAAAAGGCTCTGGGATCAAGACCAAGATCTTTGGCTATATTTCCGATCAGTGTGCCGCGTTTCATCTCCTCTTGAATTGAGTAACTCAGGTCTCCATGCGCGAGGTACGGCGACACAAATGAGGACGCGAGGAAGAAGATCAGACGAAGCGCTGAAAATCCTTTGTCCCCCATCATGGCACAAATCGTGTCAACAGTCTTTGAATTAGTCCACAGCAGTATAAAATGTCTCTGAAAAAAACGTCTGATACTTCATTACACAACGGAATCACCGGTTTACTGAAATCCCGTCATGTACCTCACAAACAATAAAATACATCTGGCTCCCCTACCGTGGTGGTGGGTGGAGTAGTTCATGCTTCTGTTGGTCAACAGCGACACCATGGGTCGTTTTGCTGTCCTCACAGTTAGAAGATTTGAAAAAGTGCAGACGGTCAAATATCTCAAGTTGATATTTAGTACAGTCAGCGATCCAGTGCAGCCTTACAGAATGTTGGGATACTTAAAAGCAACAGAGAAGTAGCCCGCCATTAACCATAAAAATCATGGCAACATAGGCATTTCCTAAATTCTTCAATTAAAAAAAACACACCGCACATCTTGAACGTCAGTGTTCACAGTCTCCTGTAAAATGCAGCCCCTTGCCTTCAGATATTTACATATCAGCACCATGGACAGCACCAGGAGATGTACTTATCTCATAATCTAAATGGTGCAAATAGCATGATATGCAGTTTAATGTATGAGGTATTCACATGGAATAATGATGTTGAATAGTAAGAGAAGAACAATCAGAAAAATACAGTAGTTTAGATTTTTCCAAGTTCAGTAAGAGTGGACGTTTAAATACTAATACATGAGCGCCTTGAAGGAATCTCACTCCCTAAACTTTGTTCCAATACTTCAATATCCATTTATTTGTAGTAACTTTTGTTTTTGTGTCAGTTCTTAGTATTTGCAATTGCAAACAAGGAAAAAGAATTGGTCCAACAGGTAAATAAATCTCCTCCTGAGACTGATTTCACCATTGTTTCCTCAACAATTTAATAACAGGCACTTGTGTGCAAATCCGCCATTATTGATTGTAAAAATGAACTAAATTAAAAATATTTGTCTGTTAGATGTAAAACATTCATAGGTATCAAAAAGGTGTCAAAGATCTCCACTTGCATCATTCTAACCAGTCACAAGCCAGGCCCACTGTAAACAACTGAATACCTCAAATAACAAAGTCTCACAAATTATTTTTAAATCTTCTTATAGTGTCAATTTCAAATCTTAATTGTTGAAAAATGTAACTCTGGTATGAATTTTTCATGAAGGGAAGAATGCAGAACGTGTCAAAAAATAAATCCATTAAAGTTAAATACTTTAATTCAACATAGAAAGTTCTCATGATAATTTTAACTATATGGTTTGTTCCGTGATTAAAACGTCATTGGTCATTTAAATTAAAAATACAAACATGTACAGCACAAAGGAGAAAAGCTCAGACGCACCTCTGTTAATGATACAAAATATTTACTTCCACCCAATATCCATAACCTCAAGGAGGACGCGAGCAAGCTAGTAAAAGAGTTTAGGCATTCAAAAGCATCAATGTAATTCAGAAACTGAGATTGTAAGTCACTAATCATTGATCAAACAACTGCAGAAAATGAAGTTTGTGTCTGGAGACTTGTCATATGTTGTCTGTGTTACTGTAATCATTTTAAACTGCAGCTCTTACGTTCTTACTGAAGGATTCCAACGTTAACTAAAATAGATGGATCAAACTGTATGCAAATCTCAACACTCCATGGTCCCCTGCAGGAGGTTCACATAAAAAGTGATTTAGCACTGGAGTTCAAGTGAAATCAAGGAACGATAAAGGCCATCATGGATTAAAATGTTCCTTTTTAAAGTGGTCCTCTATCCATGTCCAACATTTCTAAACTCCGCTGATTTAAAAAGATCAGATGATAAGAATAACAAAGCAAAAATCTTCTGTCCTGTTTAAGGATTTCATAAAACAGCAAGTGTCCATGTTTCAGCAGTTGCTACAATAAAAAAAACACAAAATTGGGAATCATTCATATGTTGGTGAGGAAAAATACATTGAAACGTGTAAAAGCAAACCAGCATGTGTGGAAAAATCATTTTATCTTTGAAGTGTCAAATACAGTTAAAACACAAGAAAAAGATTGCCGTACAAAGGGCAGGAGAAAATATATACAATGTGAAAATTAATTTCTTTTCCAAAGCTAAACTGCATAAATGTATATCGATTGACTCAAAATCGAAGACAACACTTTCTTAGATTAACCTGGATTTTATATGAATGCCAAGTTGAACAAAAAATAATTCTTTAGAGAAGTAATTGCACAAGAAAGTGTCATTAGGTGAAAATCAAGTGCATATTTTGAAGACAAAAAGACGTTCGTGACAAGAAAAAATAATTAAGAAAACACTAATACAAACAATACTTCACTAATACAAAATATTGCCAAATACTAAAACAAAAACTCATTGCGTTCCAAATTCGGGAGCACCTAAAGCCAACAAAAATGGAACAAAAAAATCAAGCCAGACCATATTCATTTAAAAAAGAGGTAATACTCTGAAAATGTCCTACCTCAGGAGATTCATCACAGTCTCCAAAGACATCAGCGAAGTCTGTCGGACTCTTCCTCAGAGTCTGATCAGCAGGCAGGGTGTTGTCATTGTAAGATGACACAAACTTGAAGTCACTGGTCCGAGACCCTGTGGTCAGGTACGCGTCATAATTGTAAGCGCTCCTTAAAGTCCCTGTGCCGTCAACATCTGCGTAATTAGGAGGCAGATAGGCGCCCGGGATGGCCACTGCTCCGTCAAACAACAGTCTGGGCTTCCTCCGGCGACAAAACCTCACACCCAGGATGATGATGATGAAGGTCAGGAAAAACGTGGACACACACACCAGCGCGATGATCAGATAAGACGTCAGTTTGGAGTTCTTCTCCTCATAAGAAATGTCCTTCAGTTCGGGCACCTCAGACAAGTTGTCAGAGATCAGTAAATACATGGAACACGTGGCAGACAGAGAGGGCTGGCCGTTGTCCCTCACTGACACCACAAGGTTCTGCTTCATGCTGTCAGACTCGGAAATGTCCCGCTGGGTCCTGATCTCTCCGCTGTGCACACCAATAGTGAAAAGACCCTGATCTGTGGATTTCACGATATGATACGACAGCCAGGCGTTCTGTCCGGAGTCCGCGTCCACCGCGATCACTTTGGACACCAGAGAGCCTCCGTGGGCAGCTTTGGGGACCAGCTCGGTCATGAACGAGTTGCCCTCCGAACCGGGGTACAGGATCTGGGGACAGTTGTCATTCACATCAGAGATGAACACACTCACGGTCACGTTGCTGCTCAGAGGAGGAGAGCCGTTGTCTCGGGCCATCACCTGCACTTTGAAGCTCCTCAGCTGCTCATAATCAAACGACCTCACAGCGTGGATCACACCCGTGTCTCCGTTCACAGACACATAGGACGACACCGGGGCACCGTTCACCTCACCGCCCAACAGAGAATAAATCACTGTGCCGTTCTGTCTCCAGTCGGGGTCTCGAGCACTCACCGAACATAAAGTGGACCCAGGTTTGTTATTCTCACTCACATATGCGCTGTACGACTGCTCCTCAAACACAGGTGGGTTGTCGTTGATGTCTGCTACAGATAACTGAACACTTTTAGACGAGGACAGAGGTGGAGAGCCCTCGTCAGTCGCACTGATTGTAATGTTGTAATCAGACACCAGCTCACGGTCCAGCTGTCCTGTGCTCACCAGAGAATAATAGTTTTTGATAGAAGGAACCAACTTAAAAGGGACATTTTGCTGAATGGAGCAGCGGACCTGTTTGTTACTCTCAGAGTCTCTGTCCTGCACGTTGATGATGCCCACCTCTGTACCAGGTGGCACATTCTCAGGTATGGGGTTAGTCAGAGATTTCAGATAAATCACTGGAGCGTTGTCATTAACGTCAGTTAAATCTATGATGACTTTGGCATAGGAGGTTAGACCTAATCCGTCTCTGGCTTCCACTCTCATTTCAAATGAGCTACTCTCCTCAAAGTCAATCACACCAGTAACTCGTATTTCTCCTGTTTTCGGGTCAATTGAAAACATCTTTTTATCGTCATCAGACACGTGACCAAAGTCATACGTCACATCTCCGTTCACTCCTTCATCTGCATCTGTGGCACTCACTGTAATCACTATCGTATTTGGAGGAGAGTTTTCAGGCAGATTGGCTTTGTAAACGGCCTGGCTGAACACCGGAGCGTTATCATTAGCATCCAGTACAGTGACGTGTATGACCACTGTACCTGATCTCTGAGGAGAGCCTCCATCAAAAGCAGTGAGGAGCAAACTGATCTCCTTCTGCTTCTCCCGGTCAAGTTTATTTTCTAGTACTAGTTCCACCTTGCTGTTTTCAACCGACAAAACGAAATAGTCGTTTCTTTGTAGGCTGTATCGCTGAACAGCATTTTGACCAATATCTGCGTCATGGGCCTCCTCGATAGAAAAATGACTACCTCTTTCAGCTGACTCTCTAATTTCCATTTCAGTCAAGTTCTTTTTGAATTTTGGCGAGTTGTCGTTGACATCTTGAATTTGAATACTAACACGATGAAGCTCCAGAGGATTCTCTAACACTAAATCCACTTTCACCACACACGAGGGTTTTTTGCCACAAAGGCTCTCTCTGTCCATCCTCTCCGACGTGATCAAGTCTCCGGTGTTTAGATTGATGTCAACATATCTTCTCCGAGATCCCTCAAAATCCAAACGGACCCTTCGGGATGATAAGGTCCTCAGATCAAGGCCGAGATCTTTGGCTATATTCCCGATCACAGAGCTGCGTTTCATCTCCTCGGGAATTGAGTAGCTCAGGTCTGCATCAACGAGGTGCAGCGTTAGAAAGACGGAAACGTAGCACAATGTCAGAGGAAAGGCTGAAAATCCTTTGTCCGCCATCCTGGCTCAAAACCACGTCCTTGGCCTTTACAAACGATTGTTCAAAATGAAATTGAATGACGTTCGAAACGGAAGCGTTAATCCAAAGATTCAGAATAGTTTCCACGTCTGAAAATACTCGTATGAAATGATTCTGCCAAGAAATAACAACCCCAGTTGTTCATGCAATCAGTGGGTGGAGATGTCTGTGCGGCCCTTGTACTGGCCTACAGCGGCACCACGCGTCGCTTGACATCTTTTACACATGCCAGCATCCTCGACACAGATCAAGCCCTCAAGTAAATTATGTGACTCGTCTTACATTTAATATAAAAATCCCATGTATACAAATCGAACATAACAAAATAACGTAGCGGGTGCAAATAACCTAAATATATAATAAAACTTTAACATTCATACAGATTAGGGTCGTTTTCATGTATTATACAGCCCGGAACTACGCAAATTAATCATGAAGGAGGGTCGCCGCATTCCAGAAATGTTAAACTGCTTTAACAAATACAATGCAAATTAATGTCAGCAACTGAAAATTTAAGAATAGCTAATGGTGGTGGCATGGTACCAACTTGGGAAATATTACAATTAGCTTGAATGTGGTTATAAAACACATGAAGTTTAAGGTGATGAGTAAAGCATTACATTCACTATCATAAAATACGAGCAATATACTTGGGTGAGGTGGGGGTAGTAAAAAATTAAGTTCATTTAAGGTCACAGTCATCATAAAAAGTATAATATGCGAAGTAGCAACATATTCTCAATAGCATTAGTGACTGGTAGCTACAGTAGTAAATGGAAGGGTTAAATTCAGGAAGCCAAAGGACAAAAAATATTTTAGCGTCTCTGGTTCTTTCAGAACCATGGACAGCTACATTAAGAGTCTGATGGCGACAAACGGCCTCACTCCACTCATCCGACTATTTCACACAAGAGTCAAGAAATGTGCTCTTTCTTTCGTGTCTCTCCTGATGTGACATGATCAAGATAGCAGGATAATCAAACCTCTGCTACTCCACTTCTCTTTGTTTGAACAAACTTCAGCATTTCCCGCTGAAGAAATTCATGCTGGACTGTACAAACGTTTAATCTGATCACGATCAAACACAAAAGATACACTCGACAAACAGCTGTTAAACGCCGAGGTGAGTATAGAGCCCTCTCTGGTCTCGCTTGAAGCTATTCTTCAGCGGCATTTCAGCTTAGCTGAAAAAACTCAAATGGAAGATTCGACCGTTTGGAGACACAATCGGGAATCATGCAGGCTAAAGCACGCCCAAAGAAATTAAATCTTACATAATTTCTGTAAAGTGAGTGTAACTCTTGAGGTATAGGTCAGTCTCTCAGTTTGGACAACAGCGTGCGGCTGTTCAGAGGAACTCCATCTCCGGGCTGCGGCACCATAACCTCAAAGCTACAGGAACAACTTCAGAAAGTTTCGCCAGCCTCCAAACAGAGCAACTTTTTAAATCAAACTGATTTCAAATTTATTGACATGGAGGATAGAAGCAGAAGGAAAACCTATGTCTGATGAACCAAAAAGAGGGAGTAAAAATGGAAAACGCTTTGGCCTATCTGACTGCAAACAGACCTAAATGATTCCCATCTCTCACTGGTAACTTCCCTAACCTCATGCAGGCTCACCTCATCGGGGCTCCACGTGTGCTGTCATCAGCCCCACATTCATTATCCTGGGGTGTCTTCGGTTAACAAAGACCGCATCCTTGAAGAATCCAGGAAAACACCAGAGGACGTCGCCAGGCTAACCACCAGTTTCAAGGCGGATTACAGTGACTGCATATCAAGAGGCTGAGGTCCCTGTAGATCAGGGATGTCTAAATTTTTCACATCAAGGGCCGCAGAAAGAGGATGCATGGACAGCTGAGTTACTTGCTTTTTTTTAAAGTTAAAGTTGTTCTTCATTGTCAGACACAAAACAAGAGTTAACTGCAAGAATGTTGGTGCTTGAACACAATATTGCAATATAAGTTGTAAATGAGACCATGTGACAAAGTAAATATGGCAGAAAATGTTAATGATTGATGGTACTTGCTGCTGTAATCAAAATGTCTTTATTCATTCAACTGTTTCAGGGCCCCAATTGCCCCCGGGCCATAGTTTGGACACCCCTGCTGTAGATGAACCAGCCTCTGAGTTTGGGCTGTGATGCTTTCTTGCTTTACCTTGCTGTCATCAAACCAAACCATCGAGCTTAACATCAGCTTTACAGAGAAGTTTATGACCTCTCTTGAGGAGAGTTGGTCTGTTTAATTGGCAGTAAATCTCATCACATGAGCATTCTACTGGCTTCTACTACTATAGCGTACTGTATGCTGATTTGTTTACTGCCAGGAGTAACGTCACCATCTGAAGGCTCCCATACCTGCCGGACTTTCTTTGAACTGGTCTCAAGATCATAAAGTTTGTTTATCTCCAGAAATAGTTGTCAAGTCACACACTGTAATGGCCAATACATCTGCAGACTCTTTATTGCCTCTTTGTTTCTGGCCTATGATTTCCCTTAATTACTTGTTATTCATATTGAGTATTCCAACTTTGAAGGGTATCGACTCGTTTACCTGAATTATCATGGCCGTCTTCCACTATACAGATGATTCTTTCCCATCCGCCTCTCCTGGTGGGGGGTTGTTTTAAGCAGAGTTGCCTTGGGGTTGTATTAAAGGGAGGATATGGTGGGATGGGACAGACACAAGTACATTGGATTATCTGCGCAGAGACAAAATTGATTTAGCTTTTCTTCAAAAATCCCAATTACTGAATAAAGATGTTTGCATACAAGTCATATACTATTCTTTGTCTCCTCCTGAAATTAACAAAAACAGAGGAGTTTTAACAAAAGCAGATAGCCAACCCCTCATCAAGCAAATTCACATGATACTAATCTTGCCATAGATTATTCTCACGTATTGATTATATTTTTGTATCAAAACATCTTTATGACAGAACATCAGATTTCAGTTTGATACTAATGGGCCTTTCTGACCATGGAGCAGCCATTGTGTCTCTAGTAATTGTCCCAGGCCTAAAACAGGCAGCTCACTGGATAATGACCCTGCTGCATTATGAATCATTCTTAAGCGAGATGAGAGTACAATTAAACAAAATCATTGCTATTTAACAAACTATGCATGTTAGAACCTATAGTACATTGGGACGTAGTGAAGGGGTTTATCAGGGTATCAGATTGATTACCCTCTTATCTGCGCACATCTAAATTAAAGCATATTCATGATCAGAGACAGAAATTACTAACAGAGTTCTCCATGGCTTTGAATCTTTCCCCTGATCTAAAAGGGAATTGTTAAAGAAAGAGCTTAACCCAGCATTCAGATTCAGGGCAAACTATTATCGACAGGACTAGACAAAACTCTTATTTTCATAGTGCTCAACCAAGTTACCCATTAGCCAAAATTTAATACTAATTAACAATTTTCAATCATAACTCACCCACTGGTAATTTGCTAGTGAAACTTGGAGATATCAGCAAATGCTTTTTTTCATTCTACTCCAACTTGTATTCCTCTGCGATAAGGCCTTACGAACAAAATTGCCATGAGTTCCTCAATTCCTTACATCTGACTCAGGTCCACCAGGAAGCCTGCTCACTGTGAGATGCTCTTTTAACTCTGGGCGAGACAAACCTAAGGGACAGATAGCAAAATTCAGTTTTGTGACTCAGTCACAGAAGGAAGACTGTAGCTTCCAGTACTTAACACACCATTGCAATTACTCAAGTATGACATATAGTGTAATTATGTACTAGGAAAAAAGTATGTGCCAGTGGGTGGTCAAACAGGGCCACTCAATTGGCTCATACACAGTACAATAATGACTTAGAACCTTAAAATATGTTATAAACCTTAAAGCTCCATGAGAAACAATATCCAAAGACTCATGGCATTGAGAAGATGCAGGCATATACAAAACATCACCTTGATAAAGCAAGGGCATAAAAGTAGCAGCACCAAGATCCATTTTTGGAGCAAAAGGGGAAAAAAAGGCTTATTGCTGAAGTAAAAGACCACTAGTCGCTTTAGTTTCTTAACTAAATGTGCAGTATGAAGCTTAAAAGCAGTGAATTTTTAATCAAACACCCAAGGTATTTATAATATGATACAGACTTAAACACATCACCATGAGATGTGATGATAGAAGGCAAGCTCTGTAACCTTTTCTTTAAATTTAAAACATCATGAGTTTGTTTGTAAGGATTCAAAACCAATCTTTGCACACTTACACTGTCCAATACACCATTACAGGCCTCCTGCAAAAAAACAGAGGGTCTGATCATGCATGGGGGCAAAGCATTAAAAACAGGATAGCATTAGGAATTGTATAACTGATACTGTTAATGTGAAGTGTAAATAAAAGTGTTTCCAATACTGAGCCCTGTGGTAATCTTTTCCACCCTTTGATACTCAAAGGTTAAGACTTCAGCCTGAACACACTGTGATATGTTTGAGAAATACTTATCAAATGTACAGACAGGTTGTTCTGATAGATCAATACTGTGTAGTCTCTTTCAAAATGGCACAGTCAAAAGTATTAGTCCTTTGAAAAATCTATGAAAAGGGCCACACAATGTTCCTAAAAATCCAAGTAATCAATAAAATCACCAACAATTTTCACAGCTGCTATGGTCGTGCAATGCTTTTTTCATCTAAAACCTGACTGATATTCTGATAACTTTTAAAAAGCAGATTTCCACACAAAAAGATTTTCACTTGAAGCCAGGGGAAGGTTAAAAAGGTAAATATAATATAAAAACCATGGTTAATTTTTAAAATAATAAGTGTCTAATGCCGAAAAGTCGAAGGCCATTGTGCACTTTACAAACACTGACTGGTTTAGCATTAAAAAGCTAAGGCACACTGACATTATAAAAAGAGCAAACAGGGAAAGCTTTTGACATAGAGATAACTGTCAAACCGAGATCCAGAGGCAATACAATGGTCATTAAATATACTGAGCTCAGTTGCTTTGTCACTTACATTGTGACAATCTAACTTTATCTCCAGATATTGATTTATTTTCACTGAATCAAGAGATATGAAAGTGCTACAGTGTGATTCTATCTGTGTAGTCCCCGTTACAACAACCTGTGAAGCGTCACAGCAGCCAGAGCACAACCTGAGAGCAAACAACATCCATACACATAGATCAGAGTAGGTACAACAAAACCCCAGTGGGCAAGTAACACAAAAGTTAGTTTGTACTGAAGGAACTTGCTCAGAAAAAGGGCACATATTAAGAACCAAATTATGGTTATTCAACTGTATGAAATCACCACTGAAACTGTATGTATCACTTTGTTTAAAATGTTCTTAATACAAAACCTAAAACCAGTGAAGTTGGCACGTTGTGTAAATCGTAAAAAAAAACAGAATACAATGATTTGCAAATCCCTTTCAATCCCTCATAGTCAATTGAATACACAGCAAAGACAAGATACTTAATGTTCAAACTGGTAAACTTTGTTATTTTTTGAAAATATTAGCTCATTTGGAATTTGATGCCTGCAACATGTTTCAAAAAAGCTGGCACAAGTGGCAAAAAAGACTCAGAAAGTTGAGGAATGCTTATCAAACACTTATTTGGAACATCCCACAGGTGAACAGGCTAATTGGGAACAGGTGGGTGCCATGATTGGGTATAAAAGCAGCTTCCTTGAAATGCTCAGTCATTCACAAACAAGGATGGGGCGAGGGTGACTACTTTGTAAACAAATGCGTGAGCAAATTGTCGAACAGTTTAAGAACAACATTTCTCAACGAGCTACTGCAAGAAATGTAGGGATTTCATCATCTACGGTCAGTAATATCATCAAAAGGTTCAGAGAATCTGGAGAAATTACTGCACATAAGCGGCAAGGCCGAAAACCAACATTGAATGCCCGTGACCTTCGATCCCTCAGGCGGTACTGCATCAAAAACCGGCATCACTTTGTAAAGGATATCACCACATGGGCTCAGGATCACTTCAGAAAACCACCGTCAGTAACTACAGTTCGTCGCTACATCTGTAAGTGCAGGTTAAAACTCTACTATGCAAAGCCAAAGCCATTTATCAAAAACACCCAGAAACACCGCCGGCTTCCCTGGGCCCGAGCTCATCTACGATGGACTGATGCAAAGTGGAAAAGTGTTCTGTGGTCTGACGAGTCCACATTTCAAATTGTTTTTGGAAACTGTGGTCATCGTGTCCTCCGGACCAAAGAGGAAAAGAACAATCTGGACTGTTATAGGCACAAAGTTCAAAAGCCAGCATCTGTGATGGTATGGGGGTGTAGTAGTGCCCAAGGCATGGGTAACTTACACATCTATGAAGGCACCATTAATGCTGAAAGGTACATACAGGTTTTGGAGCAACATATGTTGCCATCAAAGCAATGTCTTTTTCAAGGACGCCCCTGCTTATTTCAGCATGGCAATGCCAAGCCACATTCTGCACGTGTAACAACAGCGTGGCTCATAGTAAAAAGAGTGCGGGTAATAGACTGGCCTGCCTGTAGTCCAGACCTGTCCCCCATTGAAAATGTGTGGTGCATTATGAAGCGTAAAATACAACAACGGAGACCCCAGACTGTTGAAACAACTTAAGCTGTACATCAAGCAAGAATGGGAAAGAATTCCACCCGAAAAGCTTCAAAATTGGTCTCCTCAGTTCCCAAACGTTTACTGAGTGTTGTTAAAAGGAAAGGCGATGTAACACAGTGGTAAAAATGCCCCTGTGCCAACTTTTTTGCAATGTGTTGCTGCCATTAAATTCTAAGTTGATGATTATTTGCAAAAGAAAATAAAGTTTCTGAGTTGGAACATTAAATATCTTGGCTTTGCAGTGTATTCAATTGAATATAGGTTGAAAAGGATTTGCAAATCATTGTATCCTGCTTTTATTTACTTCACTGGTTTTGGGTTTTGTATATCGTATGGCACTTCCTTGTCCAGACAGATTATGTAGGTAAAATCAACATGCAACTGAAGAAACTTTTAACAGACTTTTTCTTCAGAAGTTAGGATTAACAAAAACATCAGGGAAAATATATGAAACAAAAAATGCAGCTAAGGACAAGACAGGAATTTTGGTCAGTTGTGCAGGTGCATGAAAATGGAAAGAAACATTTTATTCTCTGTTAAGTTAAAGGTCTGGTTGTGATAGCAGAGAAAAACAAATTAATGCAACAAAAATAATAAAGATTTGGTTACTTTTTTTTTTTTTGTACTCACAGCTTATGAACTGCTGCTGAAAAGTTTCATCATAGTCCATGTCATGTGTAGTACTAAATGTTAGTAGGTATTGAATCATTTCCAGAACTGGGCCAATAGCCTCATTAATGATAATATGTCAGAAAACAGCCAAGCTGGTATTCAGGTATCAATCCATCGCATTAAATGCTGCATCAACACATCAACAGCACAGAAAAGAAGAGCAAAAAAGAGGAACATAATAGACCAGACAAGAAAAACATAACATGACACTTAATAAACATTTTACATATGTAGACCAAAAACCTTTGTTCAACACCTTTGCCACCTAAATGTTGTGTTTAAAATGACATTTAAATTCAAATACATTAGCCATAGTATGTTGCTCAAACGCCATTCTCTCAGTTAATCTTCACTTTTATAGTGTACAAAAGTGACTGATTTAAATTGATACATATTCTTTTGGGAGATTTTTATGTATTCAGTAAGTCATATATTCCTTTTTTCACCTTAGCAGCCCTTACATCCCTCATCCACCAAGATGATACTTTGGTAGGGCATTTCACTCTACCTAATGTAAGAATGTGCTCTCTGAATGTATTAATTTTGTGTCTCCTCTGTAAATAAAGCAGTGATTCTCTGTACCTATGCCAGGAACAAAACTGAAGCGTGCAGACATTCAGACACCACACCTCCTCAGGCTGAAATGTGTTGGTACATAATAAGTGTATCCCTGACTAAATTAAGCCTTGTTTGGAGACTTCCCACCTGAAATAACAGAACAACACATTAAGAGTCTGAACGATACAGAAGTGAAAACAAGACCCATAGACCGGTGTTACATATCTGCTGATTTTTTTAACTGTAATAATACTCGGAGGCAGCCATATGCTCGAAACGTGTGCTTTACTGTGCTTCTCAGTCATTACAAAGAAAATACATCCGGGTTACCTATCACACAGACCCAACTACGGTAAGCGTGTGGGGACAAACATAACATTTCCTTCCCCCTTAGAATAGAAGTCCCCATACACAAAAAAAAATATGGCAACACCCACAAATTATATATTTAGAAAATTGTATTGAAATTTGAACTTCCTTTTTTTATATATATATATATATTATATATATATATATCTGAACCTACGGGATGAGGGTCGACTGCCTCACCCCGTGACGGCACCCCTGGGTATTATTCTGCCCCAGATGGTTGGGTGTGCCGCACTAAAGACCTCACAAGTCCATTCGTTTGGGAGGACGCCGCTTCCTTTCTGGATATCGGCGTTCACGGGATGGACCTGGTATGCCAACTTTGGGAGATGCTGATATCACTGTTGGGGATGGTGGTGGCAACCCCACCAGCGTCTCTGGCGGAGGATCAGGTACAGGTACTTCAGGGACGGAGGTAGCCCCTGGAGCTGCAATGGTGTCAGCACCGTCGTCTTCCAGTAAATCCCTACAGCCAACCATGGAAGGCAGCGTGGGTGCCGGTGCTGTACTCAGTAAGAGTTGGTCCACGTGCCTCCTCCACATGCGACCATCAGCAGTCTGAAGGGTGTACGAGACTGGACCAGTCTGTGCCACAATGGTCGCTTGCACCCACTGTGAACCCGCACAGTAGTTCCTGGCCAACACATGGTCACCAGGAGAGAAGTTCCTTTTCTTGGTCTGTCCGCGCTGCTGTATCTGTTTCTCTTGCTGCTTTTGAATGGTGTCTTTCACAGCTGTGGGTTTTAGCAAATCAAAGTGAGTCCGCAGGTCCCTCTTGAACATCAGGGATGCTGGGGAAGACTTGGTGGTGGCATGGGGAGTATTTCTATAAGTTAGCAGAAATCTGTGCAGCCGCTGATGAAAAGACCCCTGACCCTGGGACGTCTTCAGTGCATGTTTAAGGGTTTGCACAAACCTTTCAGCTAAACCGTTGGTAGCGGGATGAAAAGGTGCTGATTTGATGTGCTGTACCCCGTTTGCTTGCAAGAAGGTGGTCATTACTTCCGACACCAGCTGGGGCCCGTTGTCAGAGACCAATTGCATGGGACATCCAAAACGGCTGAACATTTCCCCGATTTTCTCAATGGTTTTCTCTGCAGTGGTGGATTTCATGACTGCCACCTCAGGCCATTTGCTGTGGGCATCCACGGCAACGAGTAGCAACTGCCCTTCCACTGGACCCGCGAAATCGACGTGGACTCACTGCCATGGTCCCTCTGGGAACTCCCAGGGGTGCAAAGGCGCTAACTGAGGAAGGTTTCGGACCCTCTGGCATGTGTGGCAGCACTTGGCCACACTCTCAATCTCTCTGTCCACTCCTGGCCACCAAAAGAAACTCCTTGCCAACTCCTTCATGCGCACAATCCCACTATGGCCAGCATGCAGTTGTTGCAGGACAGTCTTGCGTAGTGTTGGTGGAATGACCACCCTCCTCCCCCACAGCAAGCATCCCGACTGTATTGACAGTTCCGTCTTTCTCGACAGGTAGGGCTGAAAACCTGGGATATCGCTGACAGAATGGCCCCTTGTCACCATATCCATTACTCTCGCCAACACAGGGTCAGTACGAGTTTCTTTCTTCACCTGTGCTGCCGTGACAAGCGCGCCCTCCATCTGGCTGAAGTAGCAAATATCTGCACAGTAGGCCTCGGGTTTGGTCACAGGCAGCGGAAGCCTGGATAAACCATCTGCATTTTGGTGTTGGTCTGCTTTGCGATATTTGATCTCATATGAATTGGCTGATAACAGCATGGCCCAGCGCTGCATGCGGCTCGCTGCCAGAGATGGTATGCCCGAGTGTGGCCCCAGGATTGTGGTGAGAGGCCTGTGGTCAGTGAGGAGGGTGAACCGTCGCCCATAGAGATATTGGTGAAAACGTCGCACTCCAAAAACGATGCTCAGGGCTTCTCTCTCTATTTGTGCATAATTAGACTCCGCTTTATTTAATGTTCGCGATGCGAAGGCGATAGGTTTCTCTTCCCCATTTGGCAATATGTGGGAAATGACTGCTCCTACTCCATAGGGAGAAGCATCACAAGCGAGTTGTATGGGCAGAGAGGGGTCGAAGTGTGTGAGCACCCCCGACTTCAACAGTGTATCCTTAGCCTGCTGAAAAGCCTCCTGACATGCTTCACTCCATTTCCAGGCTTTTCCTTTACACAGCAGACTGTGCAGTGGCTTCAGTATGGATGCTAAGTTGGGTATAAAGCGGCCATAGTAGTTTAGTAATCCCAGGAAAGAGCGTAACTGACCCACACTTTGGGGTGGTGGAGCATCAGCAATGGCGCGGCTCTTTGATGGTGCAGTGTGCAGTCCCCTGGCATCAATAACATGTCCCAGATACTCGACTGACTGCTTGAAAAATTCACACTTGTCTTTGCGCACTCTAAGGCCATAGTCTTGCAACCACTGAAGAACTGCGTCAAGGTTGCGCAGATGTTCCTCATCTGTGGCTCCAGTGCAAAGGATGTCGTCGAGGTAACATTGTACGCCGGGGAGACCATTGAGGATCTGGTCCATGGCGCGCTGGAAATGGGCAGGGGCTGATGTGATTCCAAAAGGAAGTCGACAATATCTGAACAGGCCCTTTTGTGTTGTGATGGTGAGAAGCTCTCTGGACTCTTCTTCGACAGCCATCTGCAGGTAGGCCTGATTCAGATCTATTTTGCTAAACTTCTGTCCGTGACTGAGCCCAGCAAACAGATCATCAATGTGTGGGAGTGGATATTGTTCAGGAGCAAGTACAGGATTTAGTGTCACCTTGAAATCCCCATAGATTCGAATGTCTCAGTTTCTCTTTGACACAGGGACAATAGGCGTTGCTCACTCACTGATAGCTACTGGCTCCAGCACGCCACTGGTGACCAGGGAGTCTAGTTCAGCATCGACCTTTGAGCGTATGGCATAGGGCACCGTTCTAGCTTTCAAGAATTTTGGTCTGGCATCTGTTTTGAGGCTAAGCTTTACAGTAATGTCTTTCATAAGGCCTAGCTCATTTTTGAAGACATCTTGGTGCCTTTGCAAGACAGTCGCTAGCGCACTGGAGCTGGGAGACAGCATCTTCATAGTTCGCCAATTTAGTTTCAGATTTTCTAGCCAGACTCGACCTAAAATAGCAGGACAATTACCCTTAGCCACATAGATGGGGAGTTTCTTCACTTGATTGTCGCTTTGGACAGTGACTTCAGTCATACCAGCCATTGGCACTGGTTCGCCGAGGTAAGTGCTAAATCTGGTGTCTGAGGGTCTCAAAGATAAGTGTCGTAGGTGACTCTTATACACTTTTTCAGAGAGGATGGACGCTTTCGATCCGGTGTCAATCTGCATATTTATGGGGTGTCCTTCTAACAGAGGTCTTGCCCAGTAACCCTCATCATCTGCATCAACTTTATGTATCCTCTGCGTATTCACTCTCACCTCTGATTCTTCATCTGACTCACTAGACTGTCCACCTTGTCTCACTGTGTGGACTGCCCTTTTCTTCTTTTCTTTTCTGTAGTCTTGCCTATTCTCAAACATTTTTTCATTACTCTCATTTTTCAGCACTTTTCCAGCATTTCTTTTGCTTTGACACGCTCGCTCTATGTGGCCCCGTTTCCCACAGTGACGACAATCCATATCTTTACATCTGCATGTCGTTGCTAGGTGACCCATTCTGCCACAACGGTAACATGGCCCCTGTGCATGTGTTTTGTCAGAGCTCACTGAGTGTACTTTGGTGGTTGCATGTAGCTGTTGAGCCTCCTTTGATGCCATTTCCATGGACAGACTAATACTGATCGCCTTGTCCAGTGTTAAATTTTTAGTGGTGAGCAGCTTCTTTTGTGCTGCTTCATCTTTAAGGCCGCACACTAGCCTGTCTCTCAACATGTCATTTAGAACGTTCCCAAACTCACAATGTTCCGCCAATTTCCTCAGCGCTGCCACAAACAAAGACACCAACTCTCCTTCTTCTTGGTCACGTTTATGAAACCTGAACCTCTCAGCGATTAATAATGGCTTCGGTGAATAATGCTCTGACAACACTTTGACTATTTCAGCATATGTCTTTCCCCCAGGCTTGGTGGGTTGAAGCAAGTCACGTAGTAGGTTGAAAGTTTTGGGTCCCATCACGGCTAGAAAAGTGGGGACTATTTTGTGATTAGCAATGCCGTTTGCCAGAACAAAGTAGTCGAAACGTTCGAGTATGAGCTCCATTGTTCCACATTCTCATCAAAAGGGCCAATATTACCGATAACTGCAGCCATCGTCGGGGTTTGTTCTCCCTCTGCAGGTTGACTTGCAGTCGCAGGGCTCGGGTTAACAGTAGGCTGTCCACCGTCGGATTCCTCCGCGGTATTGAATATTTCCTCCTCAGAAGACGAACTCGACATAATCCAACATCCTCTCCCCGTCATGCAAAAGAACCGTCTGGTGACACTCACGTAGACCGTTCGCGTAGAGCCGTGCTATCCTCGTCGCCACTTGTTATATATCTGCTGATTTTTTTAACTGTAATAATACTCGGAGGCAGCCATATGCTCGAAACCATAGACTGTAAAAAACATGGACGCCATGTCGCTGGGCTCAAATTGAAGCCTCCACGAAAACTGATCCCCCTGGTGACTGGCTGCAGTATAGGTCAAATTTCCGTCTCCCCCATTCATCTGGACGGGCCGAAGTGAAACTTCAAAAAATTATTACACCCCGTACAAATATTTCTCCCATCTGTATGCTGTGGTGACATTAAAGTATTATTGGGCTGCGTGTTTTCCAAGTCCTCTTTTTTCTGAAAAGTTTCTTTTTTATAAGTTATTAGACTTTAAAAATAACCGCGGTTTACGGCAGCTTCACAATGATTGTGTACGGCGTATGCTGCGGAGTGTTGCGACCGTTTACGACAGCTGCGTCCGGATTATGGCCCAAATTCTCTACTGGCTGCACAATGGCGGCGCCCTGACGGGGGATATTTAGGCTTCAAATCCGTTACATGGTAGAAGGCGGAGCCACGCTATCCAGTTCTTATAATACATCCATGCTCGAAACGTGTGCTTTACTGTGCTTCTCAGTCATTACAAAGAAAATACATCCGGGTTACCTATCACACAGACCCAACTACGGATTGAGTCCACTTGTATTGTTTTTGCTGCGATTGCAACAAGTTTTTAAAGAGAAACCAATGAGCAATAAACAAAACAGTAACCACGGGTTGGGTCGGGCGATTTAAACAAGCTCAGTAAAAGAAGACCTTTATGAGTAGCTCATGAGACACTAATAAAAAGACAGGTGTTGAATCTGCTAGCTGCGCATATGAGCTGGAAACGCTTCTGTTATCATGGCATTGCAGAGCTCCCACACAAAACCATTTAACAAATACAGAAAAAAGTCAACAAGAAATGGTTGCTTACCATGTTGAGAGTTTCAGCCTTGTAAAGGTAAGACACGACAAATCAAAGGCTACTGAAGATGCAAACTGAATTCGGAGGATAGATTCTGCTGCTTTTAGTTGGTGGGAAAAGTACACACAAAGAGAAAAAATGGGGATAATTGTGTGGCCACTAAGGTCCTCAAACAATGACACTTTCCTCAAAATCGTGCCAGCAAAGTAGCTCAACCTAAATTTTCAACATTTCAACGCAGATGCTAAATTGGAGGGAACTTTTCCAACCATCTAGGTTTGGGGGGACTTTTTGATTGAGGGACCGAAAAGTCCATTCAGCGACTTCCGCAATTAAAATAATACATCCATGGTATCCCAGACATTATATACTAATAAAAAACGTATATAATGTCTATGTGTGTGACGATCAAAAATATTTAAGATGGAATTTTGATCTAGATATCCTCAAGATAAGGTCTTTTATAGAATTCCACACAACTGTGATGATGTCATCACCTGACACAAAGTTAGAAATTAAGATTGTAATATTTTGCAAAAAAAAAAAAAAAGTAAGTAGAAAAGGTATCAAGGATAAAGGGTTAAGGTCCTAAGGAGTATTATTGATCCATATATATAGCACATAATTACTTTAAAAAAGTTTAATTCACAAAGTGTAACGTTTCGTTGTTGTAGATTAACTTAGAAATGATCACATTAAGGATTACCTCCAACATTTATTCAGTTACTGAACGTGACATACATAAAGTCAAATTTTAAATTATAAAATCCTTGAAGTTTAGTGAAATAAAAAAAATCGATGCCCAAAAATTGTGATTCAGGGATGTCATATTGAACTAAACAAAAGCAAAACAAACATAGACGACGTTATGAAGACAGTGTTGATTCATTTATTTGTGTTTTTTTTAAATAGCCCATTTTTGCAGGGCTTACTTTTTCCTCGTGTCCACCAGTGAAACCCCGTGGGGAAAACTTCTAGGAAAAAGAAGAAAAAATACATTATTCAAATGACTTGATTGTTGGCTATGGACAATCCCTCGGAGGTTACGAAAACAGAAAGAAAGAATTGAATTCATAAATTAAAAAAAGAACATTCCCCAGAAGTAGCCTGTAAATACCAGTGCTTAATTTGGGATCAAGTTGAAAATTGTGCACATGCACAGACTTTTAGACTGTTAAAGGCAATAGGCTAACTCACAAATCAGTATCTTAACATGAAATATCTTAGGGGCACAAACTGAGGCAGACTGGCTTCATGGCAGCTCAAAGTTGTATCTAGCTACATTGAAAAGACAACATATTTTGTTCAGCTTAAGGTGAAAACAGTTGACAGGTTTTAGGGAAGACATTTTTTCAGTATCAAACAGGTGTAAGAATTAAAATATCTTGGAACTCAGCAAAACTTTTTCTTACCACATTTACAGACATTGACAAAACTGTTGGAACCTTTTTATTAAAGAAAGAAAAATCCACAACAGTCACTGACAGAACTTAAAACCGACGAAAGTAATAAATAAAATTTACCGAACTAATGAAAATCAGCAGCTGCTTTCGAATTGATGTTCAAGAGAATTATTAAAAATAAAATAAAATAATGAAACTAGCCTGGACAAAATGATGGTACCCCTAGAAAATAATTTGACCACTGGGGGCTTGTTGAACTAAGGTGTGTCCTGTACTAAGCATCACAGTTGTTTCCAAGCTTGTGATCAGTTATTCTGCCTATCTAAAGGTGAAAAGTGGTCAATGTGCTGTATAGTATTGTGGTGTGCACCACACTGAACATGGACCACAGAAAGCTGAGGAGAGTGGTCTCAGGGAATTAGAAATAGAATAATAGACAAGAATGTAAAGGTAAAGGCTATAAGAACATCTCCAAGCAGCTTGATGTTCCTTTCTCGAGGTCTGTATATTCTCTCTCTCTGTCTGTCTCTGTTATCACCTTGTTTTTTAAATCTCTGACAGCGAAGTGCAGTTACTTTCTTTTCATGCTGAAAACGGAAACTCACTGTGCAGTAAGGAGCGTCCTTTTAATCTTTCTCCAAAACAGAAGATTCGTTTTTTTTCTCTTCCTGTCAGCTAAATATTTCAGGCTTTAAAGCCACCATTGCTTTGATGCCCGGGATCAAAACTGAATAAAATAATATGTCAATGGTGAGAGCGTCATGGAACAAACCTTGTTTGAACTTTCTTCACCTGCAAGCTCAACTCGAAATGGAGTCGACAAGGAAAGAAAAATGTTTTCATCTGATAATTCTATTAGATTTTTTGCTTATAATGCAGTACTACATTTTCTTTTGTTGTTTGATGTTGCAATTTTTTCTTCAATGTTATTTACAGTGTGATTTAATATCTATTGTTTGAATGCATGTAGTTCTTTGAATTAAGCTATATATTTTGTAGGTCTAATGATAGCAACAGCTTTTAAGTAAATATATTATTTTACACTATAGGAACTTCAAGAACTTCTGAATATGCTAGAAAGTTATTAAATTATTAAAAAGTTGATTTCAATGTCAGTGGGGAGTTATCTCCAGTGAAACATTCTGGCCCTTTGAACTTGGTTTAAATTGCATTCAGGGCATTTTCAGGAAAATAAAATTTTAAAGTTTTGAAATTCTAAAAAAAAACACAATGAAATATCAATGTCAACTTGATACACCACTGAGAGTCCGACATATACACTTTTTCCTTGCTCCTAAATTTCTCTGAAAAGTTTACCCATTAAATACGACAATAGATAAATTAATGTAATGTAGGATAAATTACATTTTCCCTGTCCCACCGTCAAATGCGCTGTGAGGATTTTACCAGAAGATGGCGCCTTGTGCTTAACCCTCATACACGTAGAACAAGCGCAGCAAATGTGGATGATCACGGGTCAATGTCCTGCTTTACCTTTTTTTCCTTCTACCTCCTCTTTTCCTTCTTATTTTTGTGTACGGGGCACAGCGTTCACGGTAAACGGGGGTTTCTGATAGATTTTTACAACAGGTCTATACATCCATTTGTTGTTGTACAGTGTATGGAAGAATGAAATGTGACCGCGTGAATCACGAAGTCCTAACGTTATGGTGGACTTAAAACAGAAGGCAGACAGTGAAGGCAATGGCACAGTTTCCCTCAAACGACCTTTGCTCTGTGACCGCACGATTTGACAGACAGACAGACAGACAGACAGACAGACAGATAGATAGAGTAGTATCTCGACCACTCGTGATGTGCAGAAGATTGAAGGAGGCTTCGTGACACTGGCTTGCTTCAGAAAAATCGGTTTATTACAAAAAGCAACACCAGAATAATACAGGCACAGCTGATACCTGGAAGGGACTGCCGATGATGTCCGTCTCTCAGACTTCAGGCTGACAACAGTTTATATAGGGTCAGGAGTTGTGCACCTATGTTCTCCTAACATCTGGTCAGTAATAAAACAGTTGTTTGTTCCTTGAGCTGTAGCTATATCCTCAAGGACAGGTTAGCTATTTCTAAGGACACAGGGTCATTAGGGATAGATAGATAGATAGATAGATAGATAGATAGATAGATAGATAGATAGATAGATAGATAGATAGATAGATAGATAGATAGATAGATAGATAGATAGATAGATAGATAGATAGATAGATAGATAGATAGACTTACAGACTGATTCCTCCATTTGGTCATTCATTATGTGGTTGAGTGACTGAATGATGTTATTATGGTGGACAAAATAATTCTGTTTGCGAAATTTTCAGTGGCACTTCTGGTCACCACTAACCAGCTGATAAAAACCAAACTAGTGAGAAGCATACTAGCTGATATTTTGTCATCATCAGGAGATTGTTTGAACCGATATAAACATTATATTCGGCTACTGATCACAACTTTCCGTTAAAAACTTCCTAAATCCTTTCCCTTGCCATTATAGAACAGTACCGAATAAATTATCATTTTCCTTTTTCACACTTAATACGTATTGAGTATTTTTTATTTAAAAAAAACACACATTTCTGGTCCAGTTACGTTGAAAATAACTCTTAATTTAGTCTTTGTCACTCTGGGCACGTTTCCTAATCATAAGTAAATCCGTGTTTTCAACTGATTTACTTGTAGTTTTGTACGAGTTAGATTTCATATTTCTCACTTAATACAATAAAAAGTGACACAAAAAAATGGTAATGTAGCATTTTTAACCTTCTTCTTAGATTTCTGTTACTATCTTAATTCAAAGACCGACATGCATTCTTACGTCAGCCATAAATACCCTCAGAACTATGCATCATCTAACTTGTTTCTCGATTCTTGTTATCTTGTCAGGCTTCTGTATCCATGAAAATATTGGTTTAATATTATTGGTGTGGCCTCCTGCCTTGCTTTTGACAGAATACCCCTCCTTTACACCCAGGCGAAAAAAAAGTATACTTTAGCATACTAAATTTAAGTACATTTAGTATATTTCACATGCACATACTTAGTGCACTCAAAGTGTGTTATTTTCGAGTACTAAAAAGTATACTTAGTACTGTATACTAATGCTATATCATTAGTGCTACTCAAAAAAATACTAAAATACAACTTGGTGTACTCAAGTCTACTATTTTGAGACACCATTATGTTCAACTTAAATATACTAAAGTACAACTGTCTCTACTGATATACACATTTAAAATTCAACTTAAATTATACTTCACTCTAATTTTCAGATTACTGTTAACAAATTTAGAATATACAGAAAAGCATATGAAGTACATCGTTAACACATCGGAAATATCACACTGTGAGTACACTATGTGCACATGAAGTATATCAGATGTACTTCATTAAAATACACTTCAATAGTTCACAGAAAGTATCTATTCAAACATGTAAAATAATTACAATGTACTTGACATAGAAAAAAAAGTTTATTTTTAACAGGTGCATTACACAAAACATATGTGCATAAATACAGCACATTTAAGTGCAGCTTAAATGCTGTATGTACAGTTTAGTGTTGATACATCTTACCAACTTTTCTGAACAGTTTCTTTTTATCAAAACATTTTTTTTTCAGCTTTGGATCATTTGACCCCTGGCAATTCTTTTTAGTGATACTCAATAGCCAGCTTTAAAAAAAAACAAACGCACTAAAAAGAAAAAAAGAAAAAAGTTTTTCAACTACTTTTACATAAAACATAAACCTCCCTTTTCAAACTTTTACATGTGAACCTTTTGGGTTTAAAGAAACCATGTCACATTTATATCATATAAATATAAATATAACAAATGAACAAAAACTTACTGTTGTTATTGCTTACTTTTTCTTTCTGTACACAAAATCCTCATTGTTACATTTTCTCCGAATCACTGCTCTCACATCAGACGCATTTGTTCCTGGTAATTCAGCAATAATATCATGTTAGCAAGAAGGAGGCGTACATACATGACGAAAATCTGAAACATGTTGCTTCTGGGAATGGTCAAGGCAAGCGTGGGGATGTAAAAACAAAGCGATAACACAGAAAAATGGATTTAACCAATACTTACCAACAAGGGCACTCAGCTTTTCTGGATGTAGCTGCTCTTTCGATGTTCCTGTAGGCCCTGATTTTCCTGTTAGAGTTGAAGATGCCAACATATCCCGCCCGAAGACTAGCACAGCTAATTCCTGTGTGAACAGGGACATTTTTGCTCGATTTAGTCTTCGGAGATAGCTTCTGCTGACCTGTACCCCTGTGTTACCCAAGGAAATCTGAGTCCAGGATAAAAAGTTTGTCAGTTATTACAATTCACATTAGGAGTATGTTTCTGGAATGCATTGCTTACATAGCAGTATTAGAGTTCCAAATATTTGTCAAGTTGGAATTTCTGAAAGTGGACTTCAATGAATTAAAGTTTAATTTCTGAACAGCTGCATGCTGAAATGGAAAATACAATTTCTATCAAATACAGTATTTGCAAAATGTCGGTCAAGACTACAGAGAAAAAACTTTTGTCAATTAGTTTGTAACAATTTTGGAAGACACAACTAAAGGAATTTGAAAACTTTCTCTGTAAAGCATTCAAACACTATTTACCCAAGTAAAATTTCATTTTAAAACATACTGACTTCTTTGTACAATTAAATATTTCCTGTAATATAGGGCATTGTTTATTATATGCAAACCAAGTATATATGCAAAACATACCATTTCTTGAGCAGGACTGGAAGACCCAGAACTTGTACTGTCAGTGTCCATACCAGGTGCTGTTCTCTTCATGGTTGTAATAAGATTTTTGACACACTTGACTAAGGCTGGTATTTCTGCAATAAGGGAAAAAAAAATCAACAGTCACAGATATTTGAGAGATAAGATTCCTATCAATACAATTACTGACAAAAAACATAAATTATTATCCTTTGTATAAATGCCTTTGAGGGCATCCATCACTTCCTGTTGCATGTCAACATTGGATCTTGACTGATCCATCAGGACACTCTCCTCTTCTTCACTTGCCCCTCGGTCTAGGTCCTGCATAAATAAAAATGTCAGCAATGCTACGTTAAAGGTGCTGTTCGTAGGATTTTGGTAGCCAATGCTAATTTTTTGTTTCCTTAAAGTGATATTCCGGGATTGAACAAGTTGGGTCCTATCACAAGGGTTAGGGCAGAAATTACCTCTACAGCAGCGTTTCTGTGGAGAAGAAACCCAGGGCGCTAGGACCTAACTCCCTCTTCCTCCTTCGGATCTGCTCGTCTGCTCATTCCGCTGTAGTCAGACGGGGCCATATTTTACTTGACCAAAAACACAAATAAACGGACTCCCACCGAAAAAGTCTGATATCGGTCTGCATTCACGCTTTATTTAGAGAATTTTCAGTGCGTTACTTTCACACAAAAACACCGCTAAATAAGGCTCTAGTTCGCATAGCGCCGTGAAACGGCCTCCGCGGAAGAGAGCGGAGGCTCTGCAGCCACAGCTCTGGCTGTGCAGCGGAGGCTGTGGCTCTTCCGCGGAGGCCGTTTTACGACGCTATGAGAGAGAGTTCTCCCAGAAGAGCATGAAGAAGGAGAGCGAGAAGAACAACAACAAAAAATCTGGAACAATGATGGACAGCAGTAATCCAGTGTGCAGCGGTAAAGTGCATATTCCTCCTCTGCCCCAGGCAGCTTCCAACCAGAAAGTTGGAGGACCGTGCAGGAATAAAACAAGAATCAATGTTGGCTTTGTGTTTGAGAGGTGGAGGACCCTTCGGGATCCCAAGGATTTCAAATCCGATGCAGAGCTAGCTTTGTTTCTGTTGGACAGTTAAGATATTTATTTTTCTCTTGGAAAACAAAAATAACGTCCTGTTTCCCCCATGGGGCTCTGTAACCTCAGTAGGCCTATCTGGTGAAATCCGGGACGTGCCATGTTCAAGATGTCCCAAATATTAAAATGGTGGTGGTGGTGGTGGCGGTGGTGGGGGGGGGTGGGGGTGGGTGGGGGACTTTGCACGTCGAGTCTCTTAGCACCCGGGTGTAAATTTATAAACAACATTTTTCCTGGCCGGCACAATGACATGCTCGTGGGCACTCGCGTGAGGGAGGGATCTTAGAGAAAACAGGACGGGAGGGGCAGGGCTGGTTTTCTAACCACCATCTAGCTGGCTGTGTACCAAAGTCTTACCAACGGCACCTTTAATGTGAGTTACTTGAAACCAAAACTGGAATTACCATTATGGAGCTGTTTGCTTCTGCAAACAAGTAAATGTGCAGTTTCCATCCATATTCTTCAATAATCAAACATGCAAGTCAAAACTTTGAAGGAACAATTTTATCCTATTAGGCATTAGTGTGAAATGTTGCTACCACTTGAATATGAATTCTTTAACTGTAGACAATTACATGTTTTGTGAGTTCACAGGGAGAGAAATCAACACTTTGTAACAACATGTATAAATACAGACTTCAGCATACTACTGCTGTTCCAAAACGAAGTGTGTAATCCTGTCTGTGAGAGAAAGCAGGAGAGATTTTTTTGAATGTGGTGTAGTTATTCTCCAGAATAACTACTGTAAACCAGAATCACTGGAGCTCCCAACAGAAAAAGCACCACCAGCATGAAATTTGAAAGCGCAAGTAAAATCTCCATTCAACACATCAGATTTACATTTACTCTATTACTGACAAACAGTTTAGTTAGAAACAGAAAGGTAAGGGAAGTAACGATTGCCTTTTTTTAGTATAGGAAAAGGCCATTACATGAAATAGTGCTTGAACGAAAAAAAAGTCGAATAAAGTGAATTTTTAAAATATTGTGCTTTCACAAAACATATTTTTTCAATGGAAATGTTGGAGATGCAGCCAGAGGCTCATTGTGATTTTAACAAAAATGTAAGCATTCGGTACCTACACCTCAACTGTGGTTTACCAATAAATTTGGTAGCCTGAGTAATATCAGGCCATTTTGATGGTCAGATATATTGTCTGCTTGGTTTTTTAGTATTATTAATCATAACTATTTAATCCTTGCGTTTTTGGATCCAGATAAACACACAAACACTACACTTTCTCCTAATCCTGCTGACTGATATGTTAAAGCCCATCAGAACACCTGAGAGCTGTGATCCTATCCTGCAGGCATTCTGCGGGTATTTTTAGATTTAGCAAGCTCTACAACAAAGATAAAAAAAAAAACCGCTTGTCAAGTTATGATGTAGTTTCGGCCCAAACTGCCAGTGATTTGAATGGTTCTTCTGCGATTTAAGTCCACAGTGCTGTGTCCCTCAATGTTTTAATGGATCAGAGACAAAAAAACTCGACACAGACACAATTCTTTTTTTTTTCTGGCTATCCTTAGCTAGGTACCGTTGCCCAATCTTGTCTGACAGCCAACTGAAACACAAAGTTGTTTTTATGCTGATGTTTCAAAAAAAGCAGAGGTTGTGCCTCTGGAATAAGACAAGACCAAGACAATTAAATCGTAGCCTCATGTGTGGCTTTGAGGGATATATAGAGAGAGCGATCATTGTGTAGTTTAACACATAGAAGCAGCACAGTGAGATGAGATAAGAAGTGTGAGATAAGACTTCACTCATGCTTTATGACTGATAGACATGGATGGAAACTCACACTTGACAGGTTTATGGGGAGAACAACAACATAGAGGTAATTCTAGTTTCCTTTCTTGCATTAATTGTTAATACTTACTGCTGATCTCGAAGCCTGAGGTGGGTCAAATTGGTCCACATTGGTGTCTATGTCTGTTGCATCATCTTCACTTGTCAAGGGGGTGAAGGTTGTTGGATTTCTACTCAGCAGTGAAGATTTCAGATGGGAAAGGACTGTCTCTTGCAGCCTTTGCCATTTTCAGTTTCTTGAACAGGGCAGAAAATGTGAAATGTTTAAACTTAAAAGGCAAAAGAAGGATTAATGTCCAACTTGTTTGTAGAATCTATCACCTACTGTATAGGATAATACATAATGTAGCATCAGACCAGATATCACCAGAGGAGCAGTCCTCACACACAGTTTTAAAAAGCAAAAGGAAGAAGCTAGTGAAAATAGCATTGTTTCGTCTTGGCATGGTCCTGTGAGAGTCGGCGTGCTTAACATTATCAGCATTTACTGCCAATGAGCCTGGTCATAGTCCACTTGTTAATTGGACTTGAGCTTATATTGAGTTTTTCTAGCCTCTTGACTACCCAAAGTGTCTTTACACCGCAGGTCACACTGACCCATTCTCTCTCACATTCACTCACTGATAGTTCAGAGTTTCTTTATTAGTTTTTCCATCAGTATCGCTAACACATACACATGATTTCATGCCCATTTACACGCCACTGATGCAGCAGGGAGCAACTTGGGGTTAAGTGTCCTGCTCAAGGACACATCACCATGTGTCACCCTGGGCTCAAGCCTGCAACCTCCCAATTACTGATCAAGAGTGATCTGTGTTTCATCTTCATCTGAAGTGAGCAGGGTTGGGAGGGTTACTTTAAAAATGTAATCCACTACAATTACAAGTTACCTGTTCAAAAATGTAATCAGTAACTTACTCTAAGTATCACAATATTAAAGTAATGTAACTGATTACTTTTAGTTACTTTTAGATTACTTCAATACCAAACATGAAGGAAAGACAAGAGAGTATAAAAGATGTGTCATCTGCTCAGTGTATTTTTTTAAGAAAAACATACAAAGCTAAATTGCCTTTTGTACAGGAAACGCCGTTTAACTTGAACACATTTACTGACAAAACAGTTTTTTTTAAGAAATCAGGTGTCTGAATAGTCTGAATTTAGTAGTTATACAGTACAGTAGTGGCACGAGTAGCAGACTGGTTACTAACAGCTTCGCAAGCTAACAAACCTGAACTGAACAGGACGTTAGCAGTTTGTCTTCGTACCTGTAGATGTTTTTTCAGGTTGGACGTAGAGTCCTTGGATGTTGAAAGTGTTTTGATAGCTGGGAGGCATAATTTGCACTGCACTATTATGTTGCTCCCTTTTTGTGATTTTAATTCAAAATTATAGCGCAGTTCCCAGCGAGTGAACGACTTTTTCCTCGCAGCGGCCATAGCTTAGACAGTTGACTGTATGGCTCGTTGCTATGCGGGTGGTTGCCTCACGTGTTGGTTTGTTGTGGTGTTGTGTCGTTAAGTGTCGCAAATGCCTGCTCACTAAGCATGCGTCTGCTGCATCGTAGTATATCCCATTTGATATTAAAATGTAATCCTGCTAAGTAATCCCTGTTTTTATCAAATATACCGGTAATCTGATTACACGTTTTTTTTCTGTACTGTAATGGATTACAATTACCTTTTTTTTGTATCCTGATTACGTAACGCCGTTACATGTAATCCGTTACTCCCCAAGCCTGGAAGTGAGACAGGAAGTGGCAACCATTCTTGTTTTTCTGTAGCCAAGAGAAAGGATATATGACATGACAACAAAATATTGATTTAACTGCTGGTTGAGGGCTTTAAAAACATATTTAAACTATAAAAAATCATAGTATTACAGTGTTATAAATTCATCAGTGATTGATATGTGTATGACATGACCCTCTCTGTCATCTTTGCAGTCAGCGAGAGTAGAGAAATGTTTCAATAACTACTGCAATACGTTGGGATATTCATTATTCGTTTTGTATATATATTATTATTATTCATTTTTCACTTGAATGACAACTAAGATATTAACAACAATAGTGATTTCAGGTGAATGATTTCAGGTGAAGTATTAGAAATGTAAGTATTATGAAAAAACAAGTGTTTTTGATCTGATGTTAATTCAAAGAGAGTAATTCAAAGAGAAAAAAAAAAGCAAAAACACAATCAAATGGCAAAGACAATAAACAAAGTAATAAAATAAGCAATAAAACAATAAAACTGCCTTCTAACTGACCACTATGGATGGATTATACAGTGAGTATTTTAATGTACCGGTCCCAGAGTGGGACTTGAAACCGGCTGACAAGCGTATGGATCTATCCAGGAATATATGTCTGACTACTCTGGAGGATTTCTCTGCAATGACAAACCGGGCTGTGGTAGAGACAAACAATTTTGCAGAGATTATGTCCCGCGCTGAAGCTCCATTGCCGTGGCCCCCGCTAAGTGCGGCTAAATCGGTTGGATCTAAATAACTTCTGAAGGACTCCGAGCTGTACGATGTTTGTCTGAGTGAGTATATGAGCATGCACAAACCTAAAAATAAGGTCCAGGTGTCAAAAAACCGGAGTTGCTCTTTGAGGTTGTGTAGTAGGTGCAATGAAAATTAAGCTACAATTCTGATGCTTCTGAACCCTGTCAGTGGAAGGAATTGATAAGGGAATCGATAAGCAAAAAGATCAATGATATCGATTCTTTGATGGAGCTGTTAACAGTTCTCAACTGGAATTGGTTTTCGATTCCCATCCCTAGAAAATGTTCCAGGCAAATTATTACTTCGGTTTGAGTGCAAGGAATTCTGGTATGTAAATTAACCAACATGGCAGGCATTATAGGATTTATGCTTTATCAACTAACTCATTTGAGTGAAACAGAAGCAGGGAAATGGTGCATAAGGTAACAGAAGCTTATACTTTACAGAGTTTCTCATTTTTAAGAGGCTGCCATATTGTTTAGGCAGTGATGTGACGTCACAAGACGTAACTCGGAGTACATCGATCTGGTACGAGTTCTGCTTCCCAGAAAGCCTTAGCGGAAGGAATTGATGTTTCCTGACAGAGACTCCTGATAGGATTGTTATTACACTTCTTGTTCATGAGGGTCAGAGCTCCTAGCGTTGGTGCAGGTGTAGACTGAATGTCACTATCTGGGCTAGGGAATCACATCCTGAAACTAGTCTCAAAATACCAGACGGTATTGCATTAAAGACAACAGCATATTCCTTTGTAGTGACTGGAATTCCGTACTTTCTTAAAAATGCTGTACAAGACAATAAATGTCCGGTTTTGTCCAGCAATTGTGTCACCCTGATAAATAATGATGCTAAATTATTAGCTCTAATATTCACTCAAAGATTGAAGGTATGCCTTGATAGTATTATTGATGAGTGTCTGGTCAGGCTTTATGAAAGGAAGTCATATATCTAAAAACATTTGTCTAATTTTAGACTTAATTGATTATAATGACCTACTTTCTGATAATAGCTTCATTCTATTTGTGGACTTTTATAAGGCCTTTGATACAGTTGGGCATACCTTCCTGTTCAACACACTGGATTTCTTTGAATTTGGTGGTTACTTTAAATGAGCTGTTCAGACTCTATATGAAGGGTGTAAAAGTTTTGTTAAATTACCATATGGGACCACACCCAGATTTAACATTGAGGGATCAAACAAGGAGATTCAATTGCTCCCTTCCTGTTTTTGTTAATTATGCAGACAATGGCATTATATATTAAGAAAGATCATTTCAGAGGCATTGAATTAGATGAAGAAGAGTTAAAATGCTGACATCTAGCAGATGACACCAAAATATTTTTGCAGAACGAGTGTGAAGTGGGAAAAGCCTTAGGGGCCGTTTACATGGAAACTCCTGACTTAAAGACACAAAGATTCTTCCTTTGCGTTTTCAAATTCTTCTGCATTCAGATGACAACGCTGGAGATGAGTTAATCCCCTGTAGAGTGTCTGAATGTCTTCTCCTCTATCAGGTTTGAGAATTAATGTCAAGAAATGTGACCTCTTCCTTTTAAAGGATAAACCGGCAGATTTATCTTAAATATGTGAGATTCCTGTGAATGAAGTGGTATCATATCTATGCATTAAAATTTGCAAAAATCCAGAAGAAAGAGTCACTGTAAATTTTGCTTCAATAATTGAGAAGATAGGCAAAAAACTAGATAGCTGGCATTATCTGGTCGAGTTTTGTTGTCAAAAAGTGAAGGTTTATCACGGCTCATATATGGTGCCCTGTTGTTGGACATTCCTCAAGCCTTAATTAAACAAATTGATTATACTATTTGGGAAATACCACATACATAAATCCAGATGGTCCAAAAAAATCCCACGCTTCTTACAACTTAAAATGGAAATTGAACATTACTTTGGGACACTGACAGGACAAAAGAATCAAAAGGCAATTGAAAATTTACAGATATGTGAAGCCTAAAGGTTATTTGTGTGATTCATGAATTCTTAGTTTGATACCCCTGTGTTGGGTTTGTCTTTTTGTGTTTCTTTATGTGTATTGTAAGTAGTACTGTATGTATATATGGCGTGCTGTGCTGTGCTGCATATGTCTGGATGATAAGAATTAATTAATAAAAAAAAAATGATCTGGTACGAGTTCACGGGTCCGAAGTTATGAGTTCGACTGCCGATCCATTGCACTTCAACGAGTTACAGGTGGGAAAAACAGGAGTTACGGGTTGCCTGGTACGCAGCATAAGCACCAACAATACAAACCTCCGAGTGGTAGCAGTAGCACTTTTACTGCCACCTTGTTTTTAGGTGCTTACCTAGAGGCCCAGCACACTTGGATCCATCCGTCTTCACCCGAGAGGTCCGCTTGTTCTAAAACCTGAACAAGCTGCTGTCTGCACTGAGGTGTTACAGTGTCAGTACTTTCGACGCGAATTGCTTTGTCCCTAAAATAAAACATCCCAAATTTGAACTGCGCCATTACAGCTTAACGACGACGACAACGCTTCCTTTGTCTTCAGCAGCATCTAAGCAGGTTGCATTCGGTATTCACCAATTAGCGGCAGCACTGCGCGAGACTACTTCAGGGTCAATTTGAAAAAGTCCAACAGGTGTTGTTCGCCCACTTCTAAGAAACACCAAACAGCTTAATGTTTTTTTGTGGATGTGATTAACCATGTTGGTGGTGGTTCGTATACAAACAAAGGCCCAAAACCACAACTGAAGCTAAGCAATTTGATCACGTAATGGCTGCAACACCAGACAGTCCAGTAATGGGAGTAAAAGGACCTTCACCATTAATGAAACTCACGAAATTTCAAATGATCAATGGATTTGTTCCAGAGTACCAGCATTGCGTCTGCCTTGGTGTGACAAGACAACTAGCAAAACTGTGGTTTGACTCAAGAAATCATGACAAAGAGCGGCTCATTATACAGAAACATGCATTTTTCTGACCCTCGACGCCTTAAGAGATATATTACTCCTGAAGAAAACAGTCTGTGTTCGATTTTTAAAAGTATTTTATTTAAAAAACATATTATTTCAGCTATCACACTATTTGGACCCATCAGCTTGGTAATATTTGCTTTTAATCAATTATTTAGAACCCCAACCACAACAAAAGTGCCCAGCCCCACAGTCATTGATGGAGAGAAACTGCTGTATTTTGAGTTTAAAAGTATGTTTTTCTAAAAAAAAAATACATGTATAAATAACTATCAAATATATGATATAAATTACATTTTAAAAGAAAATGCCAAATAAGTATTACAAAACATATTTAAACGTAGTCGTCCCCTGCAGTCACTGGTGTTACCATGTGACAAAATTTTATTTCAAGACAGTCACTCTGCTGACATTACTTGACTTCCTTTGACCTCTTTCTTGAAGATCTATGAAGAGGGAGCCCAGTAAGAACATTGTCCTTTTCAGTTTTCAGAAATATTAACATTTATCTCATGATTTCATATGAAGCTTTTAGTTGACGTCACTGATGTAACCAACTTTATTGGCAGGGAATTGCAAACGAACGAATAAAAATGTATTTCGAAGGCATAATTTAGTGAATAGATCAAGATAAGTAACATGCTGTGTCATGCTCTGCAGCAGCCATTTTGTTAAAGGGCATTTTGTGTGAAACTGTAACTGGTTACCTTTCGGTAGCACTTTAGATTACAGCCCGCGTCTTACAGTGTAGTTTCCTCAACTGTTGGGGTAACTCTCAAACATTTACCATGATATTTTGCAGTATCTATGGGGTAGTTACGCTCGTGTCTTACAGTGTAAGTCCTGGAGTCTTCCAGTGTAGTTTCCCATGTCTTACTGTCGCACAGCAGAAGTATTGGTTTTATATTGTATTTTTATTCTGCATGGTTTTATATTTTGTGTGATTGTATTGTTTTTAGTTTATTTATAGCATGGTTTTTAGTATGTTTTTAATTACTTTCTGCCGGGACACTATTAATGTTGATAACCTGCACTTGTACAGCACTTTATCCCCAGGGACTCCCAATGGGGCTTGAGAACGGAGCGGGTCTGTGGCCAATCAGACGAGAGAGGGGACAAATTAACCTGTGACACACCTGGAAGTGGGAGAACGCCGGAAGGAGCAGAAACGGGGTGGCACCATGGATGTTAAAATAATACATCCATGGGTGGCACTTGTCGACAGGACGCAACACGACGAGCAGCCGAGCACAGCGGACCAGACAGTCGCCGAGCACCACGGACTTGCTGAGCACCACGGAGCAGAGTCCAGCTGAGAAGGAAAGTCCAGAGTGTTACGACGCATCCTTACAACAACGGCAGAGCGAGGAGCTCTGCCTGCCGCGTAAGTACTCTTCACTGTAGTAGCACTCTGGCTTACGAGGAAGAGGTCACTCGGCTTGTATTGCGTTGTGCACCCCCACTGCCGCTGTTTTCTTCTTAATTACAGGTGTCCTTGGCTGAGGTCCTGTCTGTCACTGGAGAAGCAAGGTAAGAGGAAGGACCCTAACTGCAGGCTGGCGTTTTAATCCTTTTTAATAGACTTTGCATCCTGTAGGACAGATGCCTGCTCCATTTTAAACCCACCTGCTTGTGTTTTTAAAAAAATGTTTTTAATTAAAAAAGATCTGGTTTTAACAGCAATCTTATTGTCGTCTCGTTGGTTTTAACTTGCTGCTCACCACTTGATTTTAAAGGACCAATTAAGAGATTTTTTAAAAATAATTTCATGTTAATCTGTTTAACCACCATTACATTACCATGAACTTAGGGAAGTGCTGGGTACTTACAGGTAAAGTAGAGGGTAGTTACACAGTAAGTAAAGCCAACAAGTGTGCACTTTATAATCCAGCCCGGTTCCAGATGTTGATCAGTAGTTACAGTGAAGTAGTGGGTAGTTACACAGTAAGTAAAGCCAACAAATGAGCACTTTATAATCCAGCCCGGTTCCAGATGTTAACCAGTAGTTACAGGTAAAGTAGAGGGTAGTTACACAGTGAGTATAGCCAACAAATGAGCACTTTATAATCCAGCCCGGTTCCAGATGTTAACCAGTAGTTACAGGTAAAGTAGAGGGTAGTTACACAGTGAGTATAGCCAACAAATGAGCACTTTATAATCCAGCCCAGTTCCAGATGTTGACCAGTAGTTACAGGTAAAGTAGAGGGTAGTTACACAGTAAGTAAAGCCAACAAATGAGCACTTTATAATCCAGCCCGGTTCCAGATGTTAACCAGTAGTTACAGGTAAAGTAGAGGGTAGTTACACAGTGAGTATAGCCAACAAATGAGCACTTTATAATCCAGCCCAGTTCCAGATGTTGACCAGTAGTTACAGGTAAAGTAGAGGGTAGTTACACAGTAAGTAAAGCCAACAATTGTGCGCTTTATAGTCCAGCCTGGTTCCAGATCATGACCAGTAGTTACAGGTAAAGTAGAGGGTAGTTACACAGTAAGTAAAGCCAACAAATGAGCACTTAATAATCCAGCCCGGTTCCAGATGTTGACCAGTAGTTACAGGTAAAGTATTGGGTAGTTACACAGTAAGTAAAACCAACAAATGAGCACTTTATAATCCAGCCCGATCCAGATGTTAATCAGTAGTTACAGTAAAGTAGTTGGTAATTACACAGTAAGTAAAACCAACAAATGAGCAATTTATAATCCAGCCCGGTTCCAGATGTTGACCAGTAGTTACAGGTAAAGTAGAGGGTAGTTACACAGTAAGTAAAGCCAACAAATGAGCACTTTATAATCCAGCCCGGTTCCAGATGTTAACCAGTAGTTACAGGTAAAGTAGAGGGTAGTTACACAGTGAGTATAGCCAACAAATGAGCACTTTATAATCCAGCCCAGTTCCAGATGTTGACCAGTAGTTACAGGTAAAGTAGAGGGTAGTTACACAGTAAGTAAAGCCAACAATTGTGCGCTTTATAGTCCAGCCTGGTTCCAGATCATGACCAGTAGTTACAGGTAAAGTAGAGGGTAGTTACACAGTAAGTAAAGCCAACAAATGAGCACTTAATAATCCAGCCCGGTTCCAGATGTTGACCAGTAGTTACAGGTAAAGTATTGGGTAGTTACACAGTAAGTAAAACCAACAAATGAGCACTTTATAATCCAGCCCGATCCAGATGTTAATCAGTAGTTACAGTAAAGTAGTTGGTAATTACACAGTAAGTAAAACCAACAAATGAGCAATTTATAATCCAGCCCGGTTCCAGATGTTGACCAGTAGTTACAGGTAAAGTAGAGGGTAGTTACACAGTAAGTAAAGCCAACAAATCAACACTTTATAATCCAGCCTGGTTCCAGATCATGACCAGTATCTACAGTAAAGGATTGGGTAATTACACAGTAAGTAAAGCCAACAAATGAGCACTTTATAATCCAGCCCGTTTCCAGATGTTGACCAGTAGTTACAGGTAAAGTAGAGGGTAGTTGCACAGTAAATAAAGCCAACAAATGAGTACTTTATAATCCAGCCCAGTTCCAGATGTTGACCAGTAGTTACAGGTAAAGTAGAGGGTAGTTACACAGTAAGTAAAGCCAACAAATGAGCACTTTATAATCCAGCCCGGTTCCAGATGTTGATCAGTAGTTACAGGTAAAGTAGTGGGTAGTTACACAGTAAGTAAAGCCAACAAATCAGCACTTTATAGTCCAGCCCGGTTCCAGATGTTGACCAGTAGTTACAGGTAAAGTAGTGGGTAGTTACACAGTAAGTAAAGCCAACAAATCAGCACTTTATAGTCCAGCCCGGTTCCAGATGTTGACCAGTAGTTACAGATAAAGTAGAGGGTAGTTACACAGTAAGTAAAGCCAACAAATGAGCACTTTATAATCCAGCCCGGTTCCAGATGTAAACCAGTAGTTACAGGTAAAGTAGAGGGTAGTTACACAGTAAGTAAAGCCAACAAATCAGCACTTTATAGTCCAGCCCGGTTCCAGATGTTGACCAGTAGTTACAGATAAGGTAGAGGGTAGTTACACAGTAAGTAAAGCCAACAAATGAGCACTTTATATTCCAGCCCGGTTCCAGATGTTAACCAGTAGTTACAGGTAAAGTAGAGGGTAGTTACACAGTAAGTAAAGCCAACAAGTGTGCACATTATAATCCAACCCGGTTCCAGATGTTGATCAGTAGTTACAGGTAAAGTAGAGGGTAGTTACACAGTAAGTAAAGCCAACAATTGTGCGCTTTATAGTCCAGCCCGGTTCCAGATGTTGACCGGTAGTTACAGGTAAAGTAGAGGGTAGTTACACAGTAAGTAAAGCCAACAAGTGTTCACTTTATAATCCAGCCCGGTTCCAGATGTTGATCAGTAGTTACAGGTAATGTGCTGGGTTGTCGCAGTGAAAGTACTGAACAGTTAGACAGTAAGCAAAGACAAGTGTGATCTAAATGGCTGGGTTACTTAAAAGGTGAATTACTATGTGAGGTGTCTGTGTGTTTAAAAAAAATGAAGGTATTTTATACATCTGCATGTCTTGTCATTATTCTGTGAAACACATACTCATCAATACATTACAGCGTTTTAGTTCACCACTGGTCTACATTATCTGTATCCATGCTGATTCTTAACAGGTAGTGGCACATCAAGGTTTGCACAGCAAAAGCGTATGTCCAGGAAAATTACACAGTCCTGTTAAGTTCATGGTAAGACATGGGAAACTACACTGTAAGAATACAGGACTTACACTGTAAGACGCGAGCGTAACTACCCCATAGAAACCGCAAAATATCATGGTAAATATGTGAGAGTTACCCCAACAGTTGAGGAAACTACACTGTAAGAGACGGGAAACTACACTGTAAGACGCAAGTGTAACTACCCCATAGATACCGCAAAATATCATGGTACATGTGTGAGAGTTACCCCAACAGTTGAGGAAACTACACTGTATTACACTGGAAATTACACTGTAAGGCGCGGGCTGTAATCTAAAGTGCTACCTACCTTTCTTATGGGTAACAATAAGGAACACCAGTGACAATCAGATGTGTGGATACACTTTATTAAATGGTGTTTTGTGATACATGTACCAAAAAAAATCATTAAGTTTTCATTTATGTGTATTCATAAAGTCAATGACATATGTAACAATGTAGTTGAAGTTTAAATGTTAGAAAAGAAATAATACAAAAGACATCTTGCCATCCCAAAAATCCATGTTTCTGTAGAATGACCCACATAGGAACAAATTTAGACCAGACTGACAAAGAGCTAATTGCAATTCAACCCCCTGTTGAGATAACAAGAGTACCACGATCTGTGGCAGACAGAAAATATTGGACAGCATCAGAGTGGAGGTCGTTCCTGTTATTCTATGCTCTGCCTTTACTGAATACTGGAGCTTAAGACTGGTGGACAGCACTGCAAGGACAGACAGCTGAACATTGCTTCGACTTTTATGTCTGAGGTGTCAGAATCCAGGAATGTTTATGCGGTGCCCACTGATCTGTTTGTAGGGACCTACTAAATATGGGACTTTGGAAAGAGTGTTAAGGCATATTCTTTAAAAACTTCATTTCCCATGATGCTTGGTTGCATTACTTCCTGTTGATTCAGCCAATAAAGGATGGACTGTACGGAAGAAAAAAAAAGGAGAGAGACTTTGGGGAGCGGGAGAACGGTGGAGTTTTACGCACGTTGTTGGAGCTGTAAGTTAAGAATAGCTAAAAGCTACAGGCTGTGTGTAACACAGCGAAAGACTTTGTTGTTATTTTCCTGCGTGAGGAAAGTGGAAGAGTGGCGCGTTAAGGTCGTTTTATTGTTCTGGCGAACTTTGATGTGTGTACGTTTGGACCTATAATGTGTCCACTCTAAGCTAGCACCGTTTCGTGTTGGACAGTTTTTCTCTTCGCGTGACGGACCTAGTTTACCCGAGGACGGTAGGAGACCGTGGCTGTGGACTCCTGGTGTGTGTGAGAAGCTGGTTCCACGGAGACAGAGCCGGAAGACCGGAGCGGAGTTTTTTTTGTTTTTTTTTTACAGACTGCTGCATCCCGCCTGCAGCATCCTGCCTGCTGCATCCCGCCTGCTTCCTCCCGCCTGCTTCCTCCCGCCTGCTGCATCCAGCCTGCTGCATCCCGCTTGCTGCATCCCGCTTGCTGCATCCAGCCTGCTGCATCCAGCCCGGTGCATCCCGCCTGCTGCAACCCGCCTGCTGCAACCCGCCTGCTGCAACCCGCCTGCTGCAACCCGCCTGCTTCATCCAGCCTGCTGCATCCCGCCGGCTCCATCCCGCCTGCTGTATCCCGCCTGGTGCATCCCGCCTGGTGCATCCCGCCTGCTGCATCCAGCCTGCTTCCTCCCGCCTGCTGCATCCAGCCTGCTGTATCCCGCTTGCTTCATCCCACCTGGTGCATCCCGCCTGCTGCATCCCGCCGGCTGCATCCCGCCTGCTGCATCCAGCCCGCTGCAACCCGCCTGCTTCATCCCGCCCACTGCATCCAGCCTGCTGCATCCCGCCTGCTGCATCCCGCTGTCTGCATCCCGCCGTCTGCATCCCGCCGTCTGCATCCCTCCTGCTGCATCCCGCCTGCTGCAACCCGCCTGCATCCAGCCTGCTGCATCCCGCTTGCTTCATCCCACCTGGTGCATCCCGCCTGCTGCATCCAGCCTGCTACATCCTGCCTGCTGCATCCAGCCTGCTGCAACCCGCCTGCTGCATCCCTCCTGCTGCATCCCGCCTGCTGCAACCCGCCTGCATCCAGCCTGCTGCATCCCGCTTGCTTCATCCCACCTGGTGCATCCCGCCTGCTGCATCCCGCCTGCTGCATCCAGCCTGCTGCATCCCGCCTGCTGCATCCCGCCTGCTGCATCCAGCCTGCTGCATCCCGCCTGCTGCATCCAGCCTGCTGCATCCCGCCTGCTGCATCCCGCCTGCTGCATCCCGCCTGCTGCATTCCGCCAGCTGCATCCCGCCGGCTTCATCCCGCCGGCTCCATCCCGCCTGCTGCATCCAGCCTGCTTCATCCAGCCTGCTGCATCCCGCCTGCTGCATCTCGCCGGCTCCATCCCGCCGGCTCCATCCCGCCTGCTGCATCCAGCCTGCTGCATCTCGCCTGCTGCATCCCGCCTGCTGCATCTCGCCTGCTTCATCCAGCCTGCTGCATCCCGCCTGCTGCCCACTGTCGGCTGCTTTTGGATTCTTTCTCAATATCTATCGTGGTCGCGTGAGTAACTGGAGACTTTTATATTGAAAGTTCAGCGTGTAATGGAGGTAAGGATTTCCCTTCTTCAAATGTACACCAACTTATGGGCCCCAACGGTTTAAAATCCAAGCGCTTGATTAGGAACATTTTAAGGAGTTGCATTGGTTAACTAATCGACCCCCCCCCCCGCCGTGTTTCTCCCCTGTGTGCGCCTCTTTCCCTCCTTTCTTTCTCTCAACACAAGACTCTTTGCTTTCCAGTCTTCATCAATGAAATGGGCAGTCACTTTCATATTGGACTCCATTCGAAGAGACGTACACATCTGTTATCTTTTACTATTAACTCAGAAGCTTTCTCTCTTTTACTCCCTTGTATTTTGCTGTTAGTGCATGCGTAACTGTTAGGGATGCACCGATCCAGGTTTTTACACTTCCGATCCGATAACGATACCTGAATTTGGGTATCAGCCGATACCGATGCTATTCCGATACCAGGGCTATTATTACTGGAATATTAATATTATCATTATTGTTGAAATTATGTATAAAATTTGATTGTGAGGCTGTAATTAACCACAGAACAGTTATTTACATAGAAGATAAACAAAAAACATACACTTGTAAGGGCTTTAAATTGAATGGCAACATTCATTGAATGAAGTGCAGAACACTGTAAGGGTACAGTCAATCTCCATAGAGACGAAGGCTGTTTGATATGAACAGCAGAGTATGGCTCTTGGAGCAGGTCTTTTATCAATTGTCTCACTTTTGATATAAAATGTGTAACAAGAAGACAGTCTGTTGTTCTAAACTATCAACACTACCAAAAAAAATAATAACACCATAAGGACTGCTGCTTCTGAACAGCGCACAGATCAAGTATAGTGCAGCAGCTTTCAAAAGTGACATATGATATAATTGTAAACATCTCTACCCCCCCAAATAAAATATAATAAAATAAAAATATTCCTGGTGTTCATTCACGTGGTGCCTTTTCAGATGTTTGATTAATTTTTAACCGTGATACTTAAATAGCTGATCGAATATGGGGATAAATATCTAACCAAATAGTAAATAAATATGCGAATGTAAAATAATGAGTGTAGCAGCATGTCAGGGCGCTGTGAGCGCAGCTTGACCCTCAGAAACATCCGCTTCTCTGTTGACCTCAGTAAAGAGTTTCCACTCCGAACAGAGCAGAATAAATAGCTCTGTATGTTCTGAGGAGAGCTGTGTGGAAGTATTTTTGGTTCTACACCGTTGATGGGAAACTTAAAATCAAAGTCCAGGCTGTGTGTTCTGTGAAGTCACTCGTCCTCCACTTATTAGCGGCTCAGCTGACGGCTTTTCATCCAAGCTATACGGCCGAATGCAGCGGAGCTTCGTCAAGAGTTTAACCCCGTGTGACGGTGTTCTTTTCGGCAGGGTGTTTACCGAAAGGGCGGATAATTGAGTCTCTGTACCTTATTCCGGGGGGCATGTCCGAAAACTGTTCGGCTTTGATTTTGAGGAGAACTGACAGCATTACTCCACACAGCAGATATGTTGTTGTTAGCGCTCGTCTGTTAGCTCAGGTGGCTAATAGACGGCGTCACACTCACAGGAGGCACTATGCTACGCACACACTGGCTGGCTGCAAACTGTGGAATGGATTTCTTGAAATGAGGGGTGGCGTCACATGTCTCGTATGTGTTGTGGAATCGGGCGCCCCGTGGCACCCGGATCGGAAAATTCCGATCCGTTAATTATGCCTGGATCAGACGCCGGTACCGATACTGGATCTGATCGGTCCCATCCCTAGTAACTGTGTGGCGCGCTGACACTGAATATCCAGAAAAACATTGGAACCTGGATATTCATGGGACTCTTTTAGTGTTCCCACACAGAGTTTCTTATTACAACGTTGTTCACTACAACAGACACTTTTTCTGCTGGAACTTTGAAGGCATCGGCAACTTCATATAATCGCGCAGCGATTATTTGGGCCTCTCCTTTCTTTCTCTCAACACAAGACTCTTTGCTTTCCAGTCTTCATCAATGAAATGGGCAGTCACATTCATATAGGACTCCATTCGAAGAGACGTACACATCTGTTATCTTTATCTGTGAACTTGGAAACTTTCTCTTTTTACTCCCTCAAATTCTGCTTTTAGTGCATGCGTAATTGTCTGGCGCGCTATCTTAACTATCTTAATGAATAGTCAAAGTAAATTTGATACACTGAAAAACACAAACACAGGAGACACTTTGTTCATCCCCAGACAGGGTCTCATACGCAGCATAATAAAGGTCCCATGTTATGCAAAAACCACCTTATTTAGTCTTTTAGTGAAATTTTGAGGTCTTGGGCTTTCCCCCCAGCCCATAAAATGTGATATCTAATGACAAAACCTGTATTTAGTAGTGCCTGTGAATGTAAAATCCTGACCTTCAACGAGCTGTTTCAAATTTGGTGGTTGCCGATGTCACAGTTGATCTTTTGAACCAATCAGGAGCATGTCTGACCTGATTGGTCCACCACAGCAGACACCCCCAACCCCCCTCCCTGCCCACCCCCCTCCCCGCTGCTGGAGAGATTTCTGTGTGAAGAGCAGCCATCGGAGTTCAGAATGCCCGAGTTGAAGAGCTATTACTGCATTGTTGTTGGCTGTAAACAGCCACGTGGTTCTATGTGCCAATGTTTTTAAATGTGCTGATTTTTAATAAAGGCTTGTTTAACTTATGGAAAGCTGGCTCTGTTCTCACTGGCTTTGCTGTACATCCTTCCTCCTTGGATTTTGAGAAGCTGACTTTAACCAGCGGTTCACCATCAGAAGATGTTGCCTGAGGTCGACCAGCATAGACACAAGAAAGAAAAATGTTTAACCTGTTAGTGTGTGAAAACACAAATTATAGCCATGCATTTTTACCTTTTTTGTAGATAAAATGTTTATTTCACGTTGTAGTGAAATCTAAATAAATTACATGAGATGTTACATATAGTTTTTGTTCCTCAATAGATACATTAGGGGTTCCTGGTAACTGATAATTCAGCTGAGGACCTTTATTTTTGTCATTTATCTGACTGTATTTATTTGGGTTTTTTGTGATATATTTTTTGATCATTTTGATTAGACACATGTATCAAAAGTATGTCTCAAATAAGATACAACAGGCTTTTCAGGGGTTAATGAGTGTTTACTTACAAATGTCACATTATGTGATGCATTATAAAATGTCTATGCATATATATTGTTAGTAAATGAAATGGGGCAATAATTAAATCACCCATCTTATTGACCTCCCTCAGTTTTTTGTAAATTACTGCTATAGTGTTAGTAATTGTAACATTTCTGAGTGTTTAAACTCACAGAAATCTGATTAAATTAGTTTGGTGATAACGACAGAGGCCAGAAAACCCAGTGATCACATCTGCAGATACATTGATCTGATCCGAAGTTAGCGTTACAAGTTATATACTCTCCCTGTTATCAATATTTACATGATCTGCTGCAAAACACAGAGAAACATGGCCTCCACTGATCGTTTCCCTCGTCCACAGTTTAGACACGAAATGAGTTTTGATACTTGATGAGATAATTTACCGATTACATTGCCTCAGTGAGTGCAGCAGATCTCCTCCTCAGATCTATGTACATCTAACAGCAGCCAGCAAAGTAATAGATGACAGAGACTAATACTACTGCCCAGAAAAGACATGACTGTAAAGTCCTCAAGGTTAGAAAACAGCGAAGCTCGTTTATCGTAACATTACAGGCTAAAACTACAGGCTAACTGCAGATAAGCTTAGCCTCCTGAAGCTAACACAGAGACAGGGGGGACACTGAGGAAAAGCTCTTAGTTCTGCTCCTCTTCCATCTGCTATTAGCAATTAGCAAAATAACAGCACACAACATTTAAAATACTCACGGTTCCAGGGTCCGAGGTTTGTTGGCGGATGGTTGGTAATGCGCCTTGATTCAGGAACAGTCTCTTTGCAAGTCTTCTGTTGTACTGTCCAAAGTTTGAAAAGCAGTCGGCCGTGAAGTGACTAGCACACACATGCGCATTTTTACCGACTGTAGCTGGCACATTTCCTTGATAAATGAACTCTAGCCACTTAGTCTTTTGTTCTTCCGAGATGGGAAGCTCGTGCATGGAACTATGTGGCTGTTTACAGCCAACAACACTGCAGTAATAGCTCTTCAACTTGGGCATGCTGAACTCCGTTCTCTCACTGCAACCAACGTGGCTGCTCTTTGCACAGAAGTCTCTCCAGCAGTGGTGAGGGGGGTGGGCGGGGAGGGGGTTGGGGGTGTCTGCTGTGGTGGACCGATCAGTTCAGACTTGCTCCTGATTGGTCCAAAAGATCAACTGTGACATCGGCAACCACCAAATTTGAAACAGCTCGTTGAAGGTCAGGATTTTACATTCACAAGCACTACTAAATACAGGTTTTGTCATTAGATATCACATTTTATGGGCTGGGGGAAAGCCTAAGACCCCAAAATTTCACTAAAAAACTAAATAAGGTGGTTTTTGCATAATATGGGACCTTTATTATGCTGCGTATGAGACCCTGTCTGGGGATGAACAAAGTGTCTCTTGTGTTTATTGTGTTTTTCAGTGTATCAAATTTACTTTGACTATTCATTAAGATAGTTAAATATTGTGTTTGCATTGATGATGGATTTTATTTATTTTTTGCTGCATTATTCCAACAATCTCAGAAACGATCAAACAGACACCAGCATGAGGCACAAAAGCATTTCCTCATTAATGATTACAGACACGCTGACAGGAAGGGACAGGATCTATGTTAACTCGTTCTCTGGTTGATTGTCAGATATACACTCACTGTAAACATTTCATTTTTTGCTGTGTGGGAATCCTTCGTTATGTTCTCTAATGTACTCGTAATGGACACAGAACAGTATGTGTCGGAGTGTTGGTAAACACACTGTAAAAGAAAAAAAGCTTTTCCTCTCAGTCCTCTATCCCATTCAAACATTTCATTTTATCAGAAAATGCACTGATTAAACTGTGGAGTATGTGTGCTGTTGTGCATCTTGTGTGTGTAAGTGTGTAGACTACGTTGTAAACTCGTATTCTACTCTCAATATCAGGAACACCCAGCACGCAGCGTATTCTTGAAGTTATTGTATCTGATTTCAGACTTTAAATATGCTGATGTGAACACAGCATTAGGCTACATATCTCTAGCTAACATAGGACACCTGCCCTCGTCTCCACTAGTTCTCCTCACACCACAACTCAGCTGCTCTCCTACTGCCGTTATTCCTCTTAATACTGCCCTGTTCCTGCTCTCTATCTTTCCTATCAATCTCATAATTATAAGCTTGAGGACCATCATATAAATAGGAATACAGATTTTCTTCCTCTTCATTGGCAGGAGTGACAGTCAGATCCATGTTTATTAATGTTAAACAGAAGCAGAATTGTCGGGACTGAACGTACTAAAATGTCTCTGTGAGACCCTTTGGTTTATAAATTTCAGAATTTCTTTCAAAATATTAGCAGTTATATTACTACAAATTCATTAACTGTTGTATTCAACCTGCAATATACTCTTTAGGGAGTAAAAGAAAATGTAACATCCTATGCCACTTCCATTTGAAGAAGACTTTATCATTTTTTTCTGGGTGTCACCATACATTACCAAAAGAGCAGCTATTTGATACACAATACCTTTCTTTTATGCCTGAATTTGTTCTCATCCAAGACAACAAACACTCTTCCTCGTCCTATGCGCATTTGTCGTCTTCGCTCCAGTCGTTTCACTGCTTTTAAGCAAACAGTGTGTAGAATTGTTGAAATTTTTGTCAGTGTGCAGCTGCTTCCACATGTGCCATCCTCCAACAGGTCAAGCTGGCGTCTCATCAGGCCTTGGCACAAACTTGTTGGCAAAGAAAACTAAAAGTGGGAAATGACTGAACTTGAACTTTGTAGGTGTTCTGTATGCACTTGATCTTAGGTGAGACAAGACACAAAAACAATTAAAGCTGCAAGCAGCATTGGACGGGTCCTCGCTGTCTCGCAGGTCCCTCATGCCCGTTGACCTCCATTTTTAGGGTGTCATCCATTTTTATTTATCCCTTTATACTACTCTAAGTTTGGCTGGTATGTGTTTCTGCAGCTCTGTCTAGAGCCTCAGTTGTTATAATGGTTGTGTTTGAGACATTCTATTGTTCCTCCTTTAGTCACATGACCAGCTGCACTTGACTGTTATTTCAGTGAGTGACATCATTGTAAAAGCTCCTGAGTTAGAGTAAAGTTTTTATTAAATTTCACTCTCACTCACAGCCTCACTGATGACACAATTTTGACCAAATCTCTGTAACTCGTGGCACAAAAAGTGGGTATTCACTTTACCGTATGTATATCGTGATGGGGAGGAAATTATTTTCAATGTGTAATCACTTTAATGAATTTTTAAAGAAAAAGTCATAAAAGTACATCTTTGTGATCAGATAAATACTTTAATAGAAACACTATTGCTGCCAACAGTGACTGGGACAGAGAGTAAATAGGTCAGAGGTCAACATACAGCCAGGATTCAACAGATCACAGGCCAGCTTTACCCTAAAACCTGTTCCTAGACTCAGATATGGGAGTGGCAGAAGCTGAAAGTGAACACCTTTTGAGAAATAGATCACATTTCTAGAATGTGATAGTCCAGCTTTCATCAATCATCATGCCATTGTGTGGATAATAAAGAATTATACAGGGGTAAATATTGCACTAATAATTAAAGTTGAGGCCATCATAAGAGTTGTGTCTTATTACCTAATGATAAAGAGAACATACAAATAATAAATATTAACTGCAATGTAAAAAAAAAAAGAATAAGCAGGTAGAACTTCCTGAGAGATCACAGAATGCAATACTTGTTATTGAGAGTACTCAATCGATAATCAGAAGATTTGATAGAGAACTATTACAAAGCCACACAATTACTGCAGCCTTCCTGGCTACTGATTCGTATTTACAATATAACAGATTATGAAAAGAAAAACAAAAATGTGTTTGTGGTGATTTTGATTCTCATACAGTAATAATTTCTTTAACTAGATGTTGAACAATAAAAGAGATCATTCAGTGAAACACTGAAGTGTAATTGTCTTCACCCAGATATAATACTACAGTGATGTGGGGATGTATCTGATAAGTCTGATTGGATGAAATATCAATCAGTAACTGATATCCAGTAAGGATATACCTTTGAATTAAAATTTCAGATTCATTACATGTAATTAAACTGGTATATCTTTAAAACCTTCTTAATACAAAGTTCATGTCATTCAGGTTTGAGGATGGGGAGAAAAAAAGAGAGAAATACAGAATGAATCAGGAGAGACAGGGGAAGAAGACAGGTTGGTCTTATGTTAGATGGAGGAGCACAGGAACTGATACCAAGTGATTCATTTGTAATTATATACTTTTGCATTGGCAAGGTGCAAACTATTTTCAAAGCTATCAAATAATGAACTAACCCCAACCCTAATAATGAAAGTATATTGGTTAGTATTTATACACAAAAACAGGTCGGTTTGGGGCAGATTCAGAAAATCTTTGGAGAAATAACATTTTCCTTGTGAAGGTTTTGATCAGCATGGCCTCCTGTGTGATCTGTCCACATTTCAAGGTGAAACCATGTTCAGTGGAGGAGGAAATACATTTTTATAGACATTTTTTCAATACATTTTTTTCAAGACAATCTGCCAGCATCCTGTTAGAGATGGGTTAGGGTGTCAGCGCATGATTTGTGGGTCTCTAAGACACAAATGTTAGTTACAGCATTAGTATCATCACTCTATTACATTCCTACTGGTAGTGTGCCCAGTGGGTGCTTGAGAGGTCAGTTCTGCTTATTGGAGGTTATTTTTTAAATAAAATGTAAATATCTTATTCACAAATCTGGTTAGGTCCAATTTAGACTTTATTTGTGTATATGTATATATGTATATATGTATGTATATATATATATGTTTATTAATTATGTATATATATATATAAATTAATTAAATCACACATATATAAATGTATATATATATATATTTATATCTATATATATCTATCTATCTCAATCTTTATATATATATATATATTTATTAATTATATATTATATATTATAATTATGTAAATATTATATATATAAATTAATTAAATCACACACATATGTATATATGTATATATATGTATATATATATATGTGTGTGTGTGTATATATATATGTATATATATATATATATATATATATATATATATATATATATATATATATATATATATATATATATATATATATATATATATATATATATATATATATATATATATATATACACACATATATATATGATGTAATAAATTAAGATGCAGGCACAAAGTCAGTTTTGAAGGTTTCACTGGACCTCCTGTGATCTGCTCATATCTCAGTCTGATTTGCTTGTTTGCCTTAGTCTGTTTGATATGAAATTTTTACAACATACATGTACGTACAAACTTGATTTATAGCTTAAAACTATCACAAGACTTCGACCTACAAATGTTCCATTTACATGCTCTTACCATCTGATACTGTTTTAGAGATATTACAGGGTTTTTCTCAGTCTAACATGTATTGAAGTCAGATGATGTTTCAAAATGGAGTCTGACTGGCACTCACACACTGACATCACCACAGCAGTGTGCTCTGATTGGTCGTCCTGATGACCTGTCATGAAGTCTATAAAGCCAATGGTCTGGATGTCAACAGTCCTCCATTTTGTGCAGACTCCAGAGAGGTAAGAGGCCTATTTTTCTTTCCAACTTAATGTTAGCATATCATGTGTTAAAGCTGTGCTAGTCTGAAGTTATCAAGATTAAACAATGTTTAGTTTAAAATGTAAGAAGAGTTAACTTGTATTTCTGTTTTTGCTGCTCTGTGCTGAAATTTTAAACTTTCTAGAACTTTCTGTGAAGTGTGTATTTGTGATTAACTTTAATCCTGAGACAATGAATGCCCTGTAAAAACATCTAAATCAATAAATTCATATTTAGGATAGTAGGATTTAATGTTGGTGGATGTTAAAAACGTTTTTGTTGGGTTTTTAGTCAATTACCACGATATTTTCTCCCATGCTAATCATATGCTAATGTTATGAAGCACTCGGCCTTTGTTCTTTGTTAGCTTCGGGTTAGCCACATTAGCTGTTAGTTCTTGTGTCATGTTGAGACATGTTGTTTGATGAAGTTCACTCCGTGGGCATTGATAACCCTTAAAATAAATAAAATACATATATTTATGGTAGTATGATACGTATTTGGTGTATTTTAAAACGTTTTGATGGATTTTTGGCTGATTTTCATGATTTGTTCTCCCATGCTAATCATATGCTAATGTTATGAAGCACTCGGCCTTTGTTAGCTTCGGGTTAGCCACATTAGCTGTTAGTTCTTGTGTCATGTTGAGACAATTGTTTGATAACTTTCACTCCGTGGGCATTGATAACCCTTGAAATAAATTAAATACATATGTTTACGGTTGTATGATACATATTTGGTGGATTTTAAAACGTTTTTTGATGGATTTTTGGCTGATTTTCATGATTTGTTCTCCCATGCTAAACATATGCTAATGTTATGGAGCACTCGGCCTTTTGTTCTGTGTTAGCTTCGTGTTAGCACACTGGCCTTTGTGTCATATTAAGATGGATGAGTTCATTGAATGAGAGAGTGTGTGAGGTTTGTGTGCCTGTGTTGTTGAGCTTAGTTTGTGCTGTGGTTCAGTTGTGTGTCTGTGTCCTGATGAGCAGGCCTGAGCTAATGAGATGTTGTGTTAGCCATTGTTTAAGCACTGAGACACACTGAAGTCAGAGCATCTGTCTGTGATGGTGTGTGTGGACATCATTTGGTTTCTCTGAGTCTTCAGCAGTGTGGGTGACACAGATCATGTGTTTATTTATTTTTTTCTAAATTCTGTGTAGCTTTGAGGAGACAAAGGGAGCATGCCATGATTAATGCAGCCATATTATTAATTATTAGACAGAGCTGATAGGAACTTTTTAATAGAGCATGATGCTAAAGTTCATTAGCTCCTTAATTATTATTCTTGGAGGAATATTAGTTGTTTGTATAGCTAGGGCTGTGGAACAAAAGTTAAATAAATTACTTAAATTATTTTCTACCTAAGATTTTAAAACTAAAAATCCAGATTTATATTTCTTACCTTAAGTTTTACATTGAATACGGTAAAAGTATTGATGAGGTCTTCAAGTATTTTTCATTAAAGAAAAATGTTATTATGAGTAAAAGCTGAAAGTATATGACGTGATGACTGATATGTGTGTGTCTGTGTGTGTGAAGCTGAAGTAATTGGTTTAATTTTATCTCCATTTTTTATTTATTCTGGAGTTTTTCAGTCATGATCAGAGTTAGATGGACTTTATTGATGAGTGTGTGTTTATCCATATCTCTGTGGGTGATATTTGGCTTCATTTTTTAGTGTAGAGTTGTTATGTCTGTGTGGCTGAAATCAGATGTTGGTATTTTTTAAATGCTGTGTTGCTCTGAGTTTACTTTTGTCTGTTTATGAAGTGAATTTAATTCTGTGGATCCAGTGGTTGTGTATTTTGGCTTTAAGCAGAGAGCTGTTGCTATGCAGTTTAGACAGTGTCAGCCATTTAGTGGGCAGTTTACATCCATTAAGCCCCGCCCAGTTTTTAGAGGAGCTTTCAGTGATTGGTTGAGTTTTGACAGAGGCTACCAAAGGCGGGAATTTTTTTTGTGTGTGATGGAAGTGACAAAGAGACATGACATCATCATGTAGCATATTGTTTACTATTAGACAAAGCTGATATGAGCAGCCATTTATCAAAGATTATGATATCACTGTTAATTATTAACACAAAATATGTGTGATCAAAGTATTTGTTAACATTTTAAAAACAGTGCAAAGTGATTTTTAGCTCCTTAACTATTATCCTTGGAGGAATATTATGGGGTTTTACAGCAAGAGCTGGTAAATATATCAGTTAAATAAATTAATTTTAATTATTTTCTGCAGATGATTGGAAAACTAAAATCTAGATTTATTTTTCTTAACTTGGTACCAACTAGTGTTTGTAATTTATTATAAAGTTTGTGTGGGGGGTGTTAACTTAGACAAACAAAAATGCTGTACATTGATGTAAATGGTGCCTGATTCTCTAATGAACACAATCACACTTCTGAACACCCCAAACTATCAATTTAAGGCAGTAAATTCATTTTTTACATTGACTCAGGTCAAAGTATTGACATGGTATTTAACTTTTCTTATTTGAAGAACATTATATTTGGTTATACATAAAAGTTATTTTATTGTTAATTATTCACACAAAATATGTGTGATAGGAGTAATTGTGAACTTTTTACAAACAGTGCAAAGTGTTCATTAGCTCCTTAATTATTATTCTTGGATATTTATTGTTTCTATAGCTAGGGCTATGGATACAGCTAAATACAACAAGAGTTAGATAAATTAATTTTAAATTACTTTCTGCATAAGATTTTAAACTAAAAATCCAGATTTATATTTCTTACTTTATTTTTTACATTAAGTACAGTCAAAGTATTGATGAGGTCTTTAACTATTCTTCATTGAAGAAAAATATTGTGTTATGAGTAAAAGCTGAAAGCATATGACGTGATGACTGATGTGTGTGTCTGATAGTGTGAAGTTGAAGTAATTGGTTTAATTTTCTGTCCATTATATATTTTTTGGAGTTTTTTAGTGATGATCTGAGTTAGAGGGACTCTATTGCATGAGTGTGTTTTATCTCTGTGTGTATTATTTGGCTCAGCTTGTAGTGTAGAGTTGTTGTGTCTGTGTCTTAAGTGTAGCAGACATCGGGGGCTGTGTTACTGTTGTCTGTGTTTTTTGAGAGCAATTGTTTTACAAAACTTGTGTGCTGTGTAGTCGTGTTTGTAAGATTAGTATTCCTAGCAATTTGGCGAGAAAACTTTCCAGCACTTTTTGTGAAAACATTTTGGAAGATCTTTGTGTGTCTGTGAGAGACTCAGTTTTGTGTCTCCATCGTAGTTGAAGGATATCGTATCATCTATCACATTTTTTCAGAGAACCAATGTGTGATTCTTGTGCTAGCTAGTTTGTTAACCATAGTGTCAAGATAAAATATTCTGTGTAGAAGTGAAGTCAAAAATTTAAGAAAAATATTTTCTACAGCTAAGGCTAACAAATATGTCAGTTAAATTAATTAATTTGAATTATTGTCTGCAGATGGTTGATAAACTAAAACTCTAGATTTCTTTTGATTAACTTGGTACAACCTAGCAGTTATAAGTTGTTGTAATGTTTGTGTTGTGTTTTCTGAACTGTGTGTCACAGTCAAACAAAGCTTAGACACTAATGCTATACATTGATGTACATGGTGCCATATTCTGTAATTAACACAACCACACTTCTAAACACCCATAACCTCCAATTCAAGGCAGTACATTTATTTTTTTACGTTAGGGCAGGTCAAACTATTGATGAGGTCTTTAAATATTCTTCTTTAAAAAACATTATTTGTTGTTATGCGTGAAAGTTGAAAGCATATGACGTGATGAGTGCTGTGTGTGTTTCTGTGTGTGATGTTCAGTCAGTGTAAATACGTATCTCTGTGTATATATTATTTGGATTAGTTTGTATTAGGGTTGTGAAATATATTGATAAAATTGAATAGTTAGAATTACTTTTTGCAGATTTAAAAACTAAAAAAATCTCATTATGTTAATACCTGTAAGTTGGTGCAATGTATGAAAATGTAAATAATGAAAAGTTAGTTTTCAAGAGTGTAGGCCTGTCAATAATTTCTATTTTTTATGTATTTATTTTATGAAACCTTTATTTAACCAAATAAAACCCATTGAGATCAGGATCTCTTTTACAAGGGTGACCTGGCCAAGAGGTCAGCAGCACACGTCATAATTATACAAGTTCATAATAAAGTTTAAGGCAGTAAATAGCAAATCACAACAATTATTATGGCAAGGCACTCACTAAATAGGAAAATAGATAAATATGTCTTGTAATTTTTTTTTAATGAGATTACTTTTTAACAGACTTTGATGTTAATATACTGTGAAAATTTCTGAGCTTTCAGTATTTACATAGACATCCTGTCTATGTTTGAACTGCATTATCAGCATTTTTTGACGAATATTGTAACTTTAAGAGGAAAATACTGTTAAGTTTGGGAAATATATTTTAACAACATGTACCCAAGACTTGATGCATGTCATTTTGTGTCACTGATCATTTTTATGTTATTATTTTTTTGAGAGGGAAAAATTAATCAATTTAATGAATTTAATTTGAGTGATGTGGCAAAAAAGTATGGGGCTTTATTACTAATAATATACTCCAGCCCTAGTTTGTAATGTAGAGTTGTTGTCTTTGTTTAGAGCAATTCGGCTTACTTCAGGACCTGAAGTGTCAATTGCATCAACATCAACATCAACATGACACCTGAAGTTCAGGTGTCATGTTGATCTGTATTTTGGGAAAACAAATGTTATTGAAAATATATTTTTTTCTTAGTAGTCATGTTTGTGAGATGATTTGTCCTTGTCATTATGGCTGAATAGCACTTAATGTGAAGACATGTCTTCTTGTAGATCTCTGTGCATGTGTGTGCAGGTGTCTGTGTGCATGATTTGTTTTTGCAGTGCATCTAATGAAGTATTTGATGCAGATAAAGTTTAGAAAAATAGACATTATTAATGGTACGGTATTGTTGTAATGGCAGTATAAATTGTATGATGAAGATGTGTGTTTACCATCTGTTGTGAGAGAGAAGTGTATATTAACGTAGTCAAGCGTTTATTTGGTGGATTTGGATTAATCAGCATGACTTACTTTCATGCTGAACATATGCAAACACTTTACTCTCTGCATTGTGTGTCTGTTTGTGACCCTCTCTGTGCATCTGTGCTGCATTTTGTGTGCTGGTCACATTTAGCTCCTGACATAGACTCATTTTTGTTTCTCTATCATAGTTGAGCGATGTTTTGTCAACCATCATATCTTTTTAAGAGAGTAAATATGTGATGCTAATGTTAGTTTGTTTCTTAACCACTATGCTAAGATTAATGTTATTGATTATGTCAAGAAGTTTTGTCAAAAATTTAAGTTAAAAATATCCTACAGCTCAGGAGGGACTATAAGTCAATTAAGTTGATTAGTTAAAATTAAATTTATTATTAAAAAATAGAGTTTTTCTCTCAACTTACTCCAATCACAAGTTATTGCGATGTTTGAAAATATGACAGAAAATGTAAATCTTTTTATAATGGTAGACCTTTTCAGGTTTTGCATAAGCACATGTTTAGGCTTTCATTTGTTTCTTAAATGAGATAAATTATTGATCAGCTGTTTCCATGTAACTAATTCTAATTGATCTTATTGATTTGTAGATTCCCAACTCTTGTGGCTGCGCGATCTGGTACTCTCCTGCTTTGGTCACTGTGGTTATTTGCTCTACATCTGAGATCTTCTGATCCAGAACACACTCACACATCTTTACACACAGATACATCTATTCAATAAACAAACACATAGACAAAGTAATATTCTGCACACATTTTAACTGATTCTATACACATCCACACTCAAACAGACACACACACAGACACACAAACAGACACAGACACACACACACACATACACACACTCTCCCTCAACCAAGGTGAGTTCACGCTTTCTATCTTTCAATGTTAGGTTAGATTAGGTTTTCTATGTGACGGCTTGTGAGTATGATTAACATAGATTCAGATTGAAATTGCTTTGCTTTCTTTTGAGCACTGACTAAAAATGTTTTTTGTTTTTACGCTTAGATGTCAGCGGCGAAGGGCCACCGCCGAGCTCAAGCCCTGAAGAGGAGGATGGCAGAGGGCACCCTGACCGCCCTGGCGCCTGTCCCGGAGTTCGTCGCCCGTATGTGTCAAGCTCGCATTTCAGATCTTTCACTGATATTGTTTAGGTCAATTATCCTCTAATGATGTTCTGTCTGACTTTAACCTCAACGAAACAGGGCGCGGTACGGGGTACCGCCATCGTACGCGGAGATGGCAAACTTCTGAGCTGACCCATCGGACTCGGAAGTTTGTCTCTCCAGCGCATCGTCCGACCAGAAGGTATTAGTTTTTCTGTTTCACATAGAAACTGCAGCTCGTACGGTGTCACGGTTGGTTCCTCTGTTGTAAAGCAGTGTCTCTGTTTTTGCAGCTGGTGTTCGTCGTTGGAGACTCCCACCTCCGGGCCATTGTGGACGACTTTGTGCCCATGCCGGTAGGTCCTGTGTCCTTTGCTTTTCTGTCTGTTCCAGGTGCGTCGGCCGCCGAGCTGAGGACAGAGGCCATGCATGCTGATCTCCCGTGGACCCCGGACGCCGTCTGCGTGGTTGCCCCGAGCAACAACCTCACAGCTAGCCGGACAGTTGGTGAGGCAGCGTTGGACTTTGGTGCTCTCCTGACCTCGATCTGCAGCCGCTGGCCCAAGGTGTGTGTTCAGGTTTCAATTTATTGTTGTTGTTGATTGTTTGGTTCTGTGTCAGCAAAACTGTTGTGAGCAACTGTTGTTTTGTCATGCACTTATTTTGGAGACATGAATGTGATCTGATGACCAAAGTTTTTCTGTAAGGTGTTCGTGCTGGACTTCCCTCCACGCCTGAACATCGAGCCGGGCCTGCAGCTGGCACTGCGTCAGGAGTTTCACCGTGTCGCAGCACGCATGGGTATGTTTAAGTTGAGCTTGTTTCATATCTGCTGCAGTGTTTGAGAAATGAGAATTTTTAAATGTGATCGTATGCATTAATGATCATTTACATGTAAATGCATGCCCATATGTAATTTAACACTTATGTAAAATCAGACTTTGAGTTTTTAAAGTTTTTTTTTGTGTTTTTTGACATTTGTGTCAGGTCTCCCTTACGTGTCTGTGGCAGAGCACCTCCCTCTCCATCGGTTGGAGCTGTGGTGCCCCGATGGCGTGAGTACATCTTACTTTATTGTCATGACAGTTGGAGTTGGATGTTTTCTTCAGTGTCAGATACACTAATGAAGGGAAATGTCTTCTGTGTTGGACTTTTTTCAGGTGCACCTCAGCGACACCGATGGCACCCCTATCCTGGTGGAGCTGCTGTGGGACGCCGCCCTGCAGCAGCTGGCACCACCTCCGCCCACGCCCACGGTGTCCCCCCGGACATCGCCGCGTGCCACGGTGTCTCCCAGGCTAGTTGTGACAGGACACGTCCCCGTGCCACGTCACAGCGACCCCTGGGAGTGGACTGTGGTTGGAAGGGAGGGCAAGGTAATGTGTTTTTTTTGAGTGATTGTCAAACAGTTTTGTGCTGAGCCTGCATGTAAAATGTTATTAACACAATTCTGTTTGTCTTTGTTTTCAAGACTGCACCTGCTGTGGTTCGGTCTGTCATCCCGCCCAACCCTGTGTGGTTCAGCGGTGACATGTTGGATGCTATGGAGAAGGTTAGTCCTTCTTCTGGCTCTGGCTGCACCGCTGAGCCACCAGCTGGCCAGGTAAAGTGCACACAAGTCACATGTCTGAAAAAGTTGAGAACAGAAGTGGTAGACAGCTGTTACAAAGGTTTGTTTTTCTTCCTCCAGGCTTCTGTGAAGGCCGGCCACGAGGTGTTGCCACGAAGCGCAGAGGAGGGAAGCGGCAGGTGTGTTTTTTCTTTTTTTATTGTTTTGTGGAGAGAGACTGATGAGGTGTGGTACATGTTTTGAGAAGAGTTGCATTGTTTTAATGTTTTTTTTCTTTTTCTGTTCTTTGTAGGTGGTGGCAACACCTTCACCTGCCCAGGTGACGGAGTCTGCCTCCAGTCCCAGTCCAGTCCAGCAGCAGGCATGTCTTTGTTTAACATAATATGTGACTTATGGTGAAAATTGCATTTTTTCTCCTGATTTTATTAAGCAGTTAAACTTTGGTTTTGATTTGTGTCAGGCGGAGGCAGCAGCCCAGGAGGTCCCGGAGGTCGTCGTGGAGGAGGTCGTCGTGGAGGAGGTCGTCGTGGAGGAGGTCGACGTGGAGACAGCGCAGGAGCCCGTGGTCCCAGAGGTCGTCGTGGAGGAGGTCGCTGCAACGTGCCCCGTCGTGCCCCAGGGAACCCGGAGGCCACAGAAGATCATCAAAGCTAAGGATGTTTTTTTTCCTAATGTTTGCATTGCTGATGTTGGTTTAGATTCTGACAGTAATGATGTAGCAGCAAAGACTGAGGGTAGGAGAAGCGTTAGGCTAGCAAAGGTTGTGCGCGGGTCGTTTCACCAGGGGAGCAGGCGCTTTGTGTACGGGGGATTGCAGTGTATGGCTATAGCTTTGGTCAGCTTAGCCAAACACACGTTTAGCAGTGTTTTTACCTGGGGGAGTCGTGAGCTGGATCGCGTGTTGGTTTTTGGCGATGAGCTTTACACTAGTTTGCGTGACCTTGGTGTGTTTAACCATGTGACAAATCTGCTGTCTGTGCCAGATTTGCCACAGCAGTTGGTGGTAGATGATGAGGTTGTTAGGTTTGGATTTGGTGACACCGTGTTGGGGGATGTAGGCGTGACTGAGGGTGAACACATCGACAGCGGTGTGTTCATCAGTTTGCGTAACGGACTGGAGAGGATCTTTCAGTCAGTACAGCACATGTCTACTGACAATGTGTGAAACACTTCTGCCATCATCTGTGAGGATGGACGGTTCGCTGTGGTCGACAGTCACTCACGCAGTAACGCTTGGCTTGTCACACTGTAACGGGTACAAGCGTGGTTTTGCATTTTGCGTGCCTGGATGACCTGCACCACTACATCTGTCGCTTTGGCTGACAGTCTCAGTTCAGGGAGAGGCTCTTGAACTGTGTGGCATCTCTGTCGGTGTGGGTGCAAGTCCAGTGCTGCCTGGTGTTTCTGTGGAGGGTGAAGGCCACAGAGGTGACTACTGCTCCAGCACCAGAGTCTAGTGTTGTTCCTGAGCATTGTGGTAGTTTAGATGCCAGTCCAGCACTGTCAGGCATTTCTGTGCGGTCTTATGCCAGTGTCGCGGAGCAGTGGCTCAGAGGCAGGACCGAGTGTTACTGATGGCAAGAAGCGAGCATTTCTTCTGGAACTTATATGTCAAGAAATCGGAGGCGATTCGGTGTTCAAGGGTAGATTCACATGTACAGGTTGTTAATCCTTTGACATATGATGAGGACTTCCTCCTCTCAGTGTCGATGTTAGTGTAGAGGCCAGTCCAGCATTGTCATGTATGTCTGTGGGGTCTTATGCCAGTGTTGTGAGCAGTGGCTCAGAGGCAGGACCAAGTGTTGCTGCTGGCAAAAATCAAGGCATTTCTTCTGAAACTTATATGTCGAAGAAATCGAGGCGATTCGGTGTTAGAAGGGTAGATTCAGATGTAGTGGTTGTTAATCCTTTGACATACAATGAGGACTTCTCCTCTCAGTGTTAATGTTAGTGTAGAGGCCAGTCCAGCATTGTCATGTATGTCAAGAAATCAAAGAAGTCAAAAGTTAGAAAGGCAAACTCAGATGAAGGGATTGCTAAATCTGTTAGAAATGAAGAGGAGTCCCTCTTAGTGTAGATGTGAGTCCAGTGTTGTCTGGTGTTTCTGTGGAGAGTGGCGTCACAGAGGTGACTACTGCTCCAGCACCAGAGTCTAGTGTTGTCAGTGAGGGCAGGTCAATTAATGTGGTTCCTGCAGGCAGTTGTGTGCCTATGCATTGTGTTAGTGTAGATGTGAGTCCAGCACTGTCGGGCGTTTCAGTGTCGTCTTTGGGCAGTGATGGGAGCAGCGACACTCGTATGTCAAAAAAATCTAAGCGGTTTGATGTTAGTGAGGCGAATTTAGATGTAGAGTTTGTTAATGAAGTTAGAAATGCAGAGCTGGTCTTCCATCCTCTCAGTGTAGATGTCTGTAAGGCTTTGTGTATAAGTTTTGATATGGAGTTTAGAAGGTTGGTGGACCGTGTCCACACGTGTTGGATTGTTAGGGGTTCCTTGTAGAAATGAGAGGATTGTAGCCGATGGTAACTGCTTCTTCAGAGCCATCTCTCAGGCTGTGAGCGGTTCACAGAAGCACCATCGTAAGATCAGGCTGGCAGTTTGTAAGGAGCTAGAGAGGAATGCAGATAGGTATCGCAGTATCATTAGGAGCGAGTACTCGTCAGTGTTAGAGTACATTCAGCAGTCCAGGATGAGGAATGTGAACACTTGGGCCACAGAGGTGGAAATTCAGGTTACAGCGGATTTGTTAGGTGTTAGCGTGTACTTTTTGATGGTCGTTGGCTGAAGTACAGCTGTAGCAGTAAGTGTTGTTCTGCAGAGTGTATTTATTTAGAGAATATCTTAGGGAAGCATTTTGAGAATGTTGTTTGTGTTTATGAGCCTGGACTGCAGAGTTGTTATGGTTATTGTAAAGTTAGTGATGTGTCAGGTTACAGCTTTAGGGCTAGGTGTCCAGATGTTATGGTTGTAGATGGTGAGGAAACAGCAGTTGTATATAATGAGGGCATTGAAGTTTCAGATAAAGGTGTAGATATAGAGGTTGTGGAGGGTGATAGAAAGGTAGAGTCAAGTGGATTTTCTGGAAGATCAAAGCATCTTAGGCGTAAATGGAAGGCACAGGAAAAACGACTTGTCATATCGGGAGAGATGTCGGTTGAGTTTTAGAAAGTTGTATCAGGAAAATGTGGGGTTTAGAGAAAAGGACAATATAAAAAGCATAGAAAGGTATAATAAAAATATGTCACACAGAGAGAGGGTTAAAGAGATGAGTGTAACAAAATATAGAGAGAGCGCAGAGCACAGGGAGAGGGTTAAAGCCTTGAGTGTAGATAAATATAGAGATAGCACAGAGCACAGGGAGAGGGTTAAAGCAATGAGTGTAGATAAATATAGAGATAGCACAGAGCACAGGGAGAGGGTTAAAGCAATGAGTGTAGATAAATATAGAGGTAGCACAGAGCACAGGGAGAGAGTAAAAGCATTTAGTTTTCATAAATATAAAGAAAACATCAAGCACAGGGAGGAAAAAATAGCTAAAAGTTTCGTAAAATATAGAGGCAGTGTTGAGCATAGGGACAAAGTTAAGGCCAAGAGTAAAGCCAACAGTGCAATAAAATACAGAGGCAGTGTCCAGCATAGGGAGAAAGTTAAGGCCAAGAGTAAAGCCAACAGTACAATAAAATACAGAGACAGTGTTCAGCATAGGGAGAAAGTGAAAGAGAAGAGTAGAAAGGGAAGTAAAAGAAAGTATGATAGTTTAGAACATAAGCAGAGAGTTATTGGTCGTGTAAGGTTGACTAGGGCACAGAAGGTAGAGCAGTTGAAAGACTTTGACCTTGTCATCAATGAGTTTTTAGAAAAGGTCAGAGATGGTCCAGATTTTGTTTGCTGTGTGTGTCATAGGTCATTCTTTAAATATCAGGTTGTTAGTTGTGAGAGGGAGGCTTACAGCACAAGTGTAGAAAAAGCTGATCTTGCACAGAGGTGCATTAGTGACTGTTATTTGCATCGTTGTAATGATGAATGTGCTATACCTTGTCAGTTGGCAGTATCTAGAAGTGACCTTTGCATTTGTTACACGTGTGATGGTAAGATTAGTAAAGGTGAGATGCCAGCTGAATGCTGGATCAATAACCTGGAGCTGGATCCCATTCCACCTGAACTGGGATGTTTGAACAGCTTAGAGCAGCATTTAATCGCGTTGCATATTCCGTTCATGAAAATGTTGGCGCTGCCAAAAGGTGGGCAGAATGGAGTGCATGGACCTGTGACATGTGTTCCAGCCGACATCGTGCAGTCGACTCGTGTGTTGCCCCGGTCCAGTATGGAGGGGTCGTTGGTACAGGTGAAACTGAAGCGTAAACTGACATATAAAGGGCATTACGAGTATCAGTTTGTTGATACTTTACGTGTAAGACAGGCGCTAGAGTATTTAAAGAGGACAAATGCCCTTTATGCTGATGTAGAGTTTAATGAGGATTGGGTTAATGAGTTTTGTAGGATTGAGGATGAAGAAAAGGAAGAGGCACAGTCTAGTGAGGATGAAGCTGTTGTAGAGCAGGGTGTTGGACAGGGTGAGGTTGGTGCTGTTGTGGAGCATCTTGTTGGACAGGGTGAGGAGGTCGGTGGTGTTGTAGATCAAGTTGTTGGACAGGGTGAGGTTGATGGTCAGGGAGCTAATCAGCTGAAGGTAAAGGCTAACTTAGCTGAGAATGTTGAGGAATCATCAGAAATAATACAAGATGAAATGTTACATGACAGGCAGCAGCACTGCATGTTTCAGGACACTTGTCTTATGCCTGTTGATATTGGTCAGGAAGCATTAGATCAGTATTTTGAGGATATTGTGAATATTGGCGCCTGCAGAGGAAATTGTCCAGTGAAGATGCTTTCTGACCGGACGAATGAGACTAAGTGTTTCCGGTGTTGTTTCCGCTGTGGTGATAAGACTTTCCATGACAATCGGCCTTCTTACTTGACGCTGACGCTACTTTTAATAATAGGGTTTTGCATGCTGATGGTCGCTTTTGGCGCGTAATGTTGAGTATATCTTTTTCAGTATATGTCAGAGCTGGATCGGTGGTGTCGAGTGTTTCTGTGGCGCTATGTAAGGGCAAAGTAGGTCAGAGGTCTCAGAGGATCACCAGAGCATGTTAAAGGATGAAGAGGCTTTAAAGAAGTTGTTAGAGTTTGATGATGGTTTCAAGTTCCTGAGACCAATTAGAGGGACTCCAGCGCTTTTGGCAGTCAGTGCAGAAAGAGGTGATGGCTTGTGTTCGCAGTTAGGGATCCCGACATGGTTTTGCTCGCTGCCTGCTGATATGCGCTGGCAGAACCTGCTGACCAGCATCCTTAAACAGGAGGGCAGGATGCAGACGGTGGAGGATTTGGAGGGCAGACAGGTGTCAGTTGTTGCGTCAGTAATCCGTGACGGCTGCGCGGATGTTCGATTACAGATGGCACTGTTTTCTGAAAGCAGTTCTCATGTCTCCTGCTGAACCAATTGGCAAAATCGTCGATCATTTTCATAGGGTTGAATTTCAGCAGCGCGGCTCTCCTCATGTTCACTGTTTGTTTTGGATCGAGGGCGCCCTAAAATTGGTAAGAACACCGATGAGGAGGTCGTTGCTTATAGATAAATACGCCACGCGGCGAAGTTGCCCTCTGACGATGACACATTATTGGACATTGTGACATCGGTTCAAACACACTCCAAACGACATGCAAAAACATGCAGGATCAAGAAGACAAAATGTCGTTTCAATTTCCCAAAACCTGTTTCAGCACGGACGTTTATCTGTCACATGAAAGAGTGCACATGTGATCGGAAAAAGGCACGTGGCACAGAGAAGGGTTCTGATTCAAAAAACAAGCCAGTCTGTAAGTGTTTTGACGAGGACATTAAGATTCCTAAAGACGTAGCACAGGCGATTTTAAAAGCTTTAAAGGAAGCAGTAGAAAAGGAGGTGCCTGCTGCTTGTGTAGAGGAGTTGTTTGCGAGTTTGGGCATTAATCAGGAGATCTTTGAGCTGGCGTACAGGCGTTTAGAGAAGAAGACTAAGGTAGTGTATCGGAGAGAGGTAAACAGTGTTTGGGTTAATCAGTACAGTAGGAAGTTGTTGAAGTGCTGGAATGCCAACATGGACCTTAGCTTTGTCACTGACGCCTACGCAGTCGTGATCTACATCATCTCGCATACATTAAATCAGAGAGAGAAATTGGCCTTTTATTGAGCAATGCCCAAAAAGAAGCCTCAAAACAGGGAAATCTCTCTGCTAGAGAAAGCTTGAAGAAGCTTGGCAGTGTATATTTACACCACAGAGACGTCTGCGCCCAGGAGGCAGTGTATAGGCTAACGTCCATGCATCTGAAGGAGTGTCCCAGAAAGGTTGTGTTGTGCCAACAGGGAGCAATGTAGTTAAGATGAGTTTACCTCTCAGTGTTCTAGCACAGGGCGCCATCACATGATCTTCGGTCAGAGGATATGTGGATGACCAGCATAGTGGACAGGTTCAGAACAGGCCCGATAACGAGGTGTTTAATGACATGTGTATGGCTACGCTTATGCCGGAGTATCGTGTTCTCTACAGGAATGAAAACCCAAAAATGCAATCAAATTGAAAAATGACCTGGGCTTCATCCTGAGGAGAACACGATCTCAGTTTGCGGTGAGGTACATGCTTTTAACCTGGAGAAGCAGGAGGAGGCTCATTTCCAGAGTCTGTTGTGAAAATTCCTTCCTTATAGAGTTGACTCAGACCTCAAACCTGAGGGCTTTGAGCTGTTTAGTCAGTTCTATAAGGACGGGAAGTGACGCTAGTGACGGCCTGTGCATCCGTGCAGGCCGTGGTCGACGAGAATAGGGCCAAATTTGAATTTGATCAGAAGACATTGAGCGAGCTCAGGAGATTGCTGAGCTGCTCAATGGGGTGGACGAGGATGCGTGGGGTGAGCTCTGTCCAGAGCAGGAAGTGGAGCGCCTCGAGTGTTTAGAGGAGAAGAGGCTGCAGCAGGCAGCAGAGATTGAGGGAGAGCAGCTAGTGGAAGGGTTAGAGAATATTCCAGATTTGGTTGTTAGTGCTAAACAGGTTGTGAAGTTAGAGAAGAGAAACATCATGTCTCGTAGTGAGGGTCTGTGTTTGGTCAGGTCTCTGAATGAGACACAGTTAGCTGTTTTCTATCAGGTGAGACATTGGTGTTTGCAGAAGGTGATGGGCAAAAACCCAGAGCCTCTGCAGGTGTTTATCACAGGTGGAGCAGGTACGGGGAAAAGTCATTTAATCAGGGCTATTCAGTACGAGGCAGGGAGGCTGCTGTCAGCACTCTGTGATCAACCAGATGATGTCTGTGTTTTGTTAGCTGCTCCTACGGGCATCGCTGCATACAATTTAAATGCAGCAACAATTCATCACACATTCGGCATTGGCAAACAGGCTAGTTTACCCTACACCCCTTTAGGTGAGGAGAAACTAAACTCTCAGAGCTGAATTGGGTCACCTCCAAATTCTAATCATCGATGAGATCAGCATGGTTGATCACAGTCTGCTGGCTTATGTTCATGGCAGGTTGAGGCAGATTAGGCAGACAGGAGACTTTTCCCCTTTTGGTGGTGTTAGTGTGATAGCTGTTGGAGACTTCTATCAGTTGCCTCCTGTTAAAGGGAAGCCTCTGTATAGCTGTCCCATTGGTGTGGATCTGTGGTGCAACTTTAGCATCGTGGAGTTGACCACAGTAGTCAGGCAGAAGGACAGTGTGTTTGCTGGATTGTTGAATAGATTGAGAGTGCGCTCCAAGGACACACCCCTGTTAGATAGTGATGTCCAAATTTTAAAGTCGCAGGAGACCGGGAGCAGAGCTCAGCGTTGCATATTCTCCCGATTTAATAGGCAAGTGTCTGAGCACAACCTCAAGCAGCTCTTTGCCATGTGTCCTGATTATGTTAACATTGATGCTCAGGACTACAAAAACAGTAGCAAAACAGGCAAATTGGAGAAGATGACCGGGCATCATAGTGCAGCATCAGACACATGTTTGCAAGAGCGTTTGAGTTTGGCGAAGAATGCGCGTGTCATGCTTTGTAAGAACGTGGATGTCGGGGATGGTCTGGTCAATGGAGCATGTGGCACAGTCACTCAGATCGATTTTGATAATGATGATGACACGTTTCCTCAAACAGTTTATGTTAAATTTGACGACCCTAAGATTGGCTCACAGAGGAGGAGACAGCGTGCACATGCAGCAGTAGAATGCAGGGATTCTACTGCTATTGATCCAGAGCAGGAGAGGGCAACCAAGTGGGGGGGTCTGCGTGTTCAGTTTCCTCTCAGGTTAGGCCGACTGTGCACAAAGTACAGGGTTTAACTGTAGACCAGGCTGTAGTTTCCTTTGAGAAGGTGTTTGCACCTGGACAGGCGTATGTAGCACTGAGTCGTTAGAGCTTTGTCTGGACTGATCATCACGGATTTTGAAGAGAAGGCCATTTACTGCAAGGCTACCATAAAGGAGGCTTTAGCAGCCATGCCTCCATTTTTAATTGGACAGCAGAAACCTTCATTAGATGCACACAGTTTCTCTGTGTATCTAATGAACGTTCAAAGTTTAGGCCGCCATGTGGTGGATCTGGTGTCTTGCACACAGCATTTACAGCCTACCTGTTATGCTGTCACAGAAACGTGGCTCACTGCACAGTCCTCACTGCACAGTGTCCAAATTGATGGTTACACTTTCCACAGCCGCCCTCGTGGTGTGTGTTACAGCAGCAGCAGTCATGCCAAATTGTTAGAGCTTAAGGAGCTAGAACATGGTGGAGTTGGTTTATACAGTGAAGCTAATTTGGACTGTGAGATTCTGCAGGTACCTGATTTAAATCTGGAGTGTTTGGTGTGCCTGTGTGTCAAACTGAACATCCTATTGGCAGTGATTTATCGTCCACCATGTTATCCAAATTCAGTATTCAAAGACAATCTGGGGAAGTTACTTGTTTGGTTAAATCCAATCAGTAACACAATTGTAATAATGGGAGATTTTAATGAGAACATTTTACAAAAATCATCAATTTGTAAATTCATGGGGTCAAAAGGATTTAGGCAGCATGTAACAGAAGCAACCACAGAGAAGGGGACATTAATTGATCATGTTTATGTTAAAACAGCTCAGTACAATGTGGATTGTGTTGTGATTCCCACTTACTTCAGTGATCATGAAGGAATTCTGTGTAGTTTTAGAGTTAAAGATGATCAGGGCAGGTAGAGGAGGATTTTGATGCTGATGATTTAGAGGAGCTGTTGGATGCTGAGTTTGGTTTAGATCAGGTTTAGTGTTGTTGGTTTGGCAAAGGAGGCAGACAAAAATTCACAGTGGCAGTGTGAGTTCTTTGTCTGATGAGTCAAACAGCTACATCGCCGTGTCATGGTGCAAATGTTGGTGCTGTTGTGTTAGATGTGTTTATTTGGGATTTAAAGAGGAAACTGGTGTGTGGTGTTGCTCATGGTGTGTATTTTGGCTACCACCATGGTTGTAGTGTTTTGTAGTTGGTCCAGAGTCTGCCCACTGGCATAGTGAAGATCGTGTTGACATTTTAGCAGTAAATTGTGTTTGTTGATGGATTAGAACTTGTATATTTATTGTATTTATATATTTATTTATGATATTTATTGATGGTGAGACTGTTGAGTCATATGTGTTTATTGTGTGTGAATTTTGTGTAGTTATGATGAAATGGTAATCATGATGTGATTATTACAGAAATCAAGTATGACGGAGGAAATCAGTGTTTAAAATGTTCATCATGAAGGCAGGAAATTTAGATGATCATGTTGTGGCATAGCTTTTAGTGTTTGTTAGTGTTTTTGTCTTTGCTTGCTGCTCATTAACTGTTGGTTTCTGTGTGTTTTAAATGTACATATGTGTTAATTATTATGTTTGTAGTTCAGTAGTTCTCTTAAATCTTCATGTGGTTCACTTTCAACAGTTCAAATGAAAACTGTTGATGTTTGTGACCATGAAGTAAGAGTAAATCTGTTCTGGCACCACAAGGCATTAGATTCCTCATTCTGTATGCCTGACTGCCTGACAGGACAGTTTCTGAAAGAAGTTATAATTGTTGTTGTTGTTATTTTTGTCATTTTCCATGTTTTCTCTTCCACTTCCTGTCTTCCAGTCTTTTGTCATCTCTCTCCCTATCCCTCTGAAACTTTTTACAGAGCAGAGGTTTTGTAAATCAATGTTAGGTAGATTTTTGAAAAATCTGTGTTATCTATCTATCTATCTATCTATCTATCTATCTATCTATCTATCGATCTATCGATCTATCGATCTATCTATCTATCTATCTATCTATCTATATATCTATCTATCTATATATAAATATATATATGAATATATATATATATATATATTTATTTATATATATATTTATATATATATATATGAATATATATATATATATATATGTATATACATATTATATATGTGTGTGTGTGTATTATCTATAGTTACTTTTGTTGATAGTGTTCATAGTCAGATGATTTTGTTCTGAAATTATTTTTTGTTCCCTCTGAGGTCAAACTGGCTGGTCAAAGATGCTGCAGTGACCCCCAACCTCTCCACCCCAATGAGATGATCAGCGAGAGATTTTTGGATACCAAACAAAGCATGTTTTTAGTCTTTGTGTCAAAGTAATTTAGATAAACTGTAGTCATATATTAATGTTCAGGACTTTCATTAAAAAAATTAAGATGTCTTAAATGTACTTTGACAGCAGAGATAGAATCATAGTCTTTAGATTTGTAATTAGTGTTACATGAATTGTTCTATTGAATTATTAATTTTTATTAATGTTCATGTTGACTAACTTTTTTTCTATATGCAAGAGAAAATTCACCAGAAAAATGTGCAGATAAATAAATTTTTATAATATAATATGTATATTATATAATTTAATATAATGATAATTAAAGTAACTGAAAATAGATGTAATCAAGAAATCATTAGCATTTAAATGTAATTAACTGTTTTGAAAAATAAATTATTTAGTGTTAAATATATCAATGTTGTCCGTCATTCTTTTTAAAGTTAAAATGTTTCCCATGTTATGTGATAAACAAAGGTCAATGGTAACAGTTTTCAGCCTGCTCAAACTTTGATGGAGGTGTGATGTGTGTTCAATGAAGCCAATTCACTTTAATTTAAAACCCACATAAGGTGTTCAAAGTGTGTAATCAAAATTTGATGGAGGTGTCATCTGAGTCGGGATGAGAAGTTTCTGTGGAGTGATATTTGTTGGTCTTCCTCTCATGTCAGTCACACAGATGTGTGTTCATTTAAGGTAATTCACTTTAGGTTTGTGTAGTGGAAACCCCATGATGAAGCTGGATGGAGAAGAAAGGATGTTCCCTGTTGTCAAGTGTGTTTTTATAAGTTAGGATTTTAATTTTAAAAGGGGCCAGCTGCTCTGAGCTGTAAATCAGTGGCTGAGTGACATCTCAACACCTGAACAACAGTGCAACTGTTTGAAAAGTTATATTGTGGCCTTCTTGTTTTAGATTCGTAGGTGGACATACAGGTGTCAGCATTACGTGGCTATGTGCTATTGTTTAGGAGGTATCTCTGTTTATGATTTCATTTATTATCTTTTTTCGTCCTAGCTTGCCCTCTCTTCAGCAAACAGATGTCAGTATTAAATGGTTGTTAATATAACATAATTCTAATGTATGGATTTAATCAATATATTTCCCAGCCCTAATACAAACTGAGCAAAATAATATTGTAGTTGTGTTAAGTAGAGAATGTGGCACACAGTTGGGAAAACACCACAACACAAACAATACAACAACTTGCAAGGACTTAGTTGTACCAAATTAAGAAGAATCAATCTGGATTTTTAGTTAAAAATCTTCAGCAGAAAATAATTCAAATTAATTGACTGAACTGATGTATTGTCCAACCTTAGCTGTAGAAATTATTTTCATTATTATTATTGTGAATGAACAGCTGCACTGAACCTGTCAATCAGTGAGTGACATCATCTGCAGGTTTTTAATGGTTCTTTTTTTACTCCTCAAGGTTGGTCCTCCCTACATATGGATCTCAATTTGACATGTTTATCTGCTCTTTTTCTTTTTTGGAAACCGTTTGAGAAACAGCAAATCACTTCATAACTTTTGATCATCAATGTCTCCGCATTTCAAGCTGATACCATTTACAGTGTAGGAGGAGATCTTTTTTAAAGAAAATGTTTTTCTCTGGTGTTACTTTGAAAGACAAATAGCCAGCTTCCTGTGTATCACAAATGATTACTTCTCTGAATTTAACATGTTTGTAATCAGTGTTTTTGGAGATATCACAGTGTGTGATGCTAGAGAGAATATTTTGGCATTTTTTGGGTTCAATCTGATCCAAGTTTGACCCTATTTTAGTTTGCTGTTTCTAAATGACTTTTTCCTCCTCAAAATTTGTATTCCTCAGAATTTTACGTGTTCATTATCTGTTCGTGTTTTGGAGATATCACAGTGTGTGAGGGAGAGCACATTTTGGTATTTTTGGGGTTCAGTTTGATCACAGACAGACCCTGCTTTAGTTTGTCTGTTTTATATGAAAGTTGCACTCCTCAAGGTTGGAGGACGACAATGCCCAGATCTGAATTTTACATGTTTGTTTTCTGTTTGTTCTTTTTAGATATCACAGTTGAAGTTTCATCATCAATGTCTCCTCTGTCATCAGTCCGTTTTTTCAAGCTGATAAGATTTACGGCCTCAGAGGAGATATTTTATTTATGTTTTTGTTTTGAAAGGGCAAATTGATGGCTTCCTGTTTGAGATAGGTCAGGGATGTCAGTGCATGATTTGTGGGTCTTAATGAGATGAACATTTTGGTGTTGGTTTCATCTCTCTACTACATTCCTAGTGGAAGTTACAGCTGTTTTTGTGTTTGTCTTGGTCCAAAGATGGCACTAGAGAGCACATTTTGGAATGTTGGGGATTATTTTTTATCATTTTATGAATTCCTTTACATCATTTTGCATCAGTGTATGTTTTGGTCTGGCTGTGAGCTTGTTTGAGGGGTCAAATCATTGTGCGAAGTTGGGATGATCGAGTGAGCTTTAGTGAGCTTTTGTCCTTGCCCTTTGGCAAGGACAAAAGCTCACCTCTTCTCATTGCGAAGTTGGGATGATCGAGTGAGCTTTTATTTTGAAGGGCATATTGCCGACTTCTTGTCTGAGATGGGTTGGTAATGTCAGCGCTTGATTTGTGTGTCTTGAAGGGTCCTTGCCCTTCGGGCAAGGACCTTTTGGTGCTGTTCCTTTTTTCAGCTTTTCTGTTTCATATTATAGTGTCACTCCTCAAGGTTACAGATCTGAATTTTTACATGTTTGTTATCTGTTGGTGCTTTTTTGATATGACAGATAAAGTTTAATGTGTTTCTTGCTCCTGCTCTTTATAATGAGTTAGTATTACACAGTCCATTTTCCCTCCTTCACTGTCACACCAACTGCTCAATGAACCTGTCAATCAGTGAGTGACATCATCAGCTGTGAACATCAAAGAGAGGAGAGCTCCATCACTTTTGGCCTTCGGCCAAATTTCTCTGTGACTTGTGCTCTGTTTCATCTGAAACAACTCCTCATAAATGCCACAATTTTGACCTAATCTCCCTAAAAATATGACCTTTTATGTGAATTTTTCTCAGGAACCCAGTAATGTAACTTTTAAAGCTGAATTTTGTTTATTTTTTTCTGTAGAGTCCAACTGACACAGGATGTGACTGGCTGTTCTGCTGTTCCAAACATCCACTAGAAAGGAAGGAGTTGCGAGGGTTGTTTCAGCATGACTAACTTTGAGGGCTCGTCATTTGGAAACTGTTTTAGAAACAACAAATCCCTCTACAACTTTTGTTCATCAATGTCTCCTCTTTCATCTCTCCTCATTTCAGGCTGATACCATTTACGGTGTAGGAGGACATAATTTTCCCCGTCCAGCTTGTTTTTCACCTGAAATTTTACTTTGAAGGGCAAATTGCAAACTTCCTGTTTGAGATCGGTCAGTAATGTCAGTGCATGATTGGTGGGTCTTGAAGTGTCCTTGCCCTTCGGGCAAGGACCTCTTAATGCTGTTTGTTTTATCACTCCTCAAAGTTGGTCCTCTCTTCGAGAGGACATTTACATACAGATCTCAGTTGGACATGTTTATCTGTTGTTTTTTTTTCACATTTTGGCATGTTGGGGATTATTTTTATCTATTTATGAATTCTTTTACATCATTTGGCATGTGTGTATGTTTTGGTCTGGCTGTGAGATTTATTGGGGGGTCAAATCATTGTGCAAAGTTGGGATTATCAAGTGAGTTTTAATTTTGAAGGTCATACTGCCGACTTCCTGTTTGGGGTAGGTCAGTAATGTCTGCACGTGATTTTTCTGTCTTGAAGTGTCCTTGCCCAAAGGGCAAGGACCTGTTCTCATTTTGGTATTTTTGGGGTTCAGTTTGATCACAGATAGACCCTGCTTTAGTTTTTCTGTGTCTGATTAGAGTCTCACTGAACCTGTCAATCAGTGAGTGACATCATCAGCTGTGAACATCAAAGAGTGGGGAGTTCCATCACTTTTGGCCTGCGGCCAAACTGCTCTGAGGGACCTGCACTCTGAGTCAAAACTTGTGAAACAACTCCTCATAGATGCCACAATTTGGACCCTATCTCTCTGAAAATATGACCTTTTTATGTGAAATTTGGTCAGGAATCCAGTAATGTGACTTTAAAAGCTGAATTTTGTTTCGTTTTTTCTGTAGAAACCCAACTGTCACAGGATGTCTCGTGCTGTTCCATCAGTCCCCATTCATGTCTATGGAAGGCCTGTTTCAGCATGACTAACTTTGAGGGCTCGTCATTCGGAACCCGTTTGAGATATAACAAATCCCTTTACAACTTTTGTTCATCAATGTCTCTTCTCTCATCTCTCTGCATTTCAAGCTGATACCATTTATGGTATTGGAGAAGATAATTTTTTCGTCCAGCCTATTTTTCACCAGAAATTTTACTTTGAAGGGCTATTGCCGACTTCCTGTTTGAGATAGGTGAGGGGTATCAGCACGAGATTTACAGGTTTTGATGAGACGAACATTTTGATGTTGGTTTCATCTCTCTACTACATTCCTAGTGGAAGTTACAGCCATTTTAGTGTTTTTTGCCTATAGGTGGCGCTAGAGAGCACGTTTTTGCATGTTTGGGGTTAATTTTTTCATTTTATCAAATTTTTTGGCATACCGGAGGTGTGTGCCCGTTTTGGTGAGTTTTCGAGCATGTTCAGGGGGTCAAATTAAGGTTTATTTGCCCCCATAGGTTAATAATAATAATAAGAAGAAAGAAAGAAAGAAACGAAGCAGGAACAATAGGGTCCTTGCCCTTCGGGCAAGGACCTCTTCTCTGGAGAGAGAAGAGGTCCTTCCCTTTGGGCGAGGACCCTAATTACTGCACTTCTTAGCTCTATCCACAAGGTGTCTACTTGCCCAAATAAAGGTTGCATTGTATAGGCTGGATTAGTAACAGTGAGCCCTGCTGGCACTGCTTAAAGATCTATTAAGTAGCTCTCTGCTTGGGTTTATGTGGCCCTGTTTCTCCCTGGTCCTCCTCCTTCCTCTCTCCTCTCTCCTCTCTCTCTCACAGGTCCTCCTCCTTCCTCTCCTCTGGTGCACACCTGAGAGCAATCTGCACTCAGGGAGGAGAGGAGGAGGGGTATTTGAAGGAGCTGAGAGAGGAGCAAGATTTGGGGGCACACACAGACCCGAGGAGCAGGAGGTTCATATATTCCTCATTTATTTCTGTTTTCCTGGATTAGCAGGTATTTTTGTCGTCTTTTTCCTCTTTATTTCCTCTGCAGCACTACGTTGCTGGGTGTTTTTGTTTTAGTTTGGGCTGGAGGTTGTCGGTAGTCCTGTTTTTTGGCTTTGATTGTTCTTTGTTTTAGTTAGATTTTTGTCAGGCAGTCAGGGAGAGGTGAGAGATGCGACAGCCCCTTATGGGTTGGACAACTCATTTTCTCCTCTTTTGTTCATTTTTGCCGACAACTCCAGCCCCTTTTGGTTTATTGAGTTTGTTTCTCTTTTGAACTTTTTACTTCAAAATAACATGAAAAACAATCAACCTTGTCTTTTGTGTGGCGTCCTTTAATATGTTTTGGTCTTCCTTTGTGGTCAAATTTGAGACAGGTATTAAAGTGGTAAGGAGACCATAACAGAAACATCTCACAATGTTTCCACCTCCTTTCCTGCTGATCAACAACCAACAAACCAACCACCAACCATCTCTGGGTTGTGTTTTTGTACCACCATTTGCTGAAGTTTAGTAGCTAGCGATTCTGTGTGGTTTGTGTGGTTATGGTATCCGACAACCCTTATTTTGTGATGCTCAAAACTTGTCCTCAGATCTGTTTTGACTTTCCAGCAATGCAAAGTCTGTACAGAACACCCTCATTCAAAGAAGAGAAGGACCTGTTCATGGGGTTTATTAAGTACTGGAACGGTTAAATGGCACTTGGGATAGAGCTTTACATGACAGACTGTAGGGCTGGGCGATTATGGCAAAAATCAAAATCATGATTGATTGAACATTCTACCTTGATTTCAGTGAATGCACGATTATCCCACTCTCATCCTCATGTAAACAAAGAAGAGATGAGTACTGATAAGATTTTATTGATACCAATGCTCTTATCAATTCCACTTGGAAATCTGATTAGTTTTTGATTCCCTTATCAATTCTTCCTGTGTCAACATTTGATCGAGATTAGAACTAAATAAATATGAAATTAGTCAATAGATCTGGATATTTCAACATAAATAAAAAAGTAAAAATCGCACATAAGATGTTGATGTATTGTTTTGTTAATTGTGGCTGACTGAAGTACGCCATCCAGTGTCTAAAATTGGTTAGAGCAATGCTTTGAGTTGTTTGGAACCTTGAGCTTTCCGTACTTAGGCTGAAGTGAGCCTGCAAGTGACTTTTCTTTCATCTCCCTGTATGGAAACATTTGTCTTGTTAGTATTTCGACATTTAGTGTTTTCAGTATTGTTTACAAAGAGTAATTGTGATGTTTCTGTGATGACATTTAAATCAATATATGCTAACTGCTAGCATGTGAATGCAATTTCCCGTAAATGTTAGCATGAAGCTAGCGCTGTGTTTTCTCTCTGGTTTCTGGTACATTAGGAGATGTATAACATGTTGAATGTATTGAATAGGAATCTCTTGTGAGAGAGTAATGTACACATTTCTTTTTGTGTTCAGTTTTACAGAGTTTCTTAAGGAAAACATCAAGCAGAAAATCATGAATGAGAGTTTTCTTAGGAAACTACTAACCATCTGCTAAGCTAAGATAGCTGGGGCAGAATAGTTGACGTAAGGTCTGGTAATGTAAAGAATCGACAAGGGAATTGTTAAGTATAAAGGCTATCGATACACATTCCCATGCCAAAGTATGTCTAAACAATTGACACAGAATTCCTTGTCAGTACAAGCTGCTCACAATGTTCTGCCGACTTGGTGTTCCAGTGTTCGCTTTTCCAGTCTCGCTTCAAACTTTTTATTTTATACAGTCCATGGTAGCAGACTGGATGTGGCTACTTCTTCTTCTGCTGGTTTTCTGGCAGCCTTCACACTTTGTGACCCCTGCTGCCTGTTCTGTAACTACATAACCAGTTGTGTATTTAAGGGGATGCTGTAGTAGAGAGAAAAAATCAAGGGGGAAAACTGCAATAACCGACATGGCAGTTTTACGTCAGAAGCTCTAAATGTTGGTTTTGGTCATTTTTCAATTATATGCCCAGCCCTAACAGACTGCATAGATTAGGTCCAAGCATGTAGAATCCGTCGAGAAAACGACTGCTGAAAACATTTTTTCTGTGTCGGTACCCTGTAGAAAAGTGAACTTTGCTGTTATTAGTAAAAACTTCAATAATGTTGCATCTGGGAAATCCACTTAAAGGATGGGTTATAAATTATAAAGACCTTTTTACTATTTGACATTGATGCATACAAAAAAAAACTCACCATCTGTATCCATCCTTTGTGCCACTAGCTTTTGTAAACTTCATTTTCTTTTTACATATTCGGCACAGCAACTTCTTTGCCAACAGGCCCTGCCTTTGGAGCCATCTCACCAAAGGCTTGCCACCATGTTCTGTCTTATGCTGCGTTCACACCCCAAGCGACCCAGCTACCAAAATCGCGTCGCCCACTGACGTAGCGTTGCACATCCATAAATACCTAATTTTGGTCACCGTTGCTGTCGGCCGTCGTTCGGTGACGTCACGTCCGCTCGAGATTCACCGCGATCATATATATCATATAATAGAATGTATAAGCGGACATTTATCCAGCTGTATCCTTTTCATTAACTAATCAAACACAAAATGCTGCAGCTGATGCCCTGCAGCAGCATTATCTGTGAGTTTCCGGCGGTCCGTCTAGGCAGAACTAATGTCCTTACTGACTAATGTTTCCCACATGGCCATAAATTGTTCCTCTGTAGTCCGGATGAAAAACTGTCTGTCACGGGCACCATCACACACGCACACACCGCCGATTGGCTGTTGCTGCACAGCCACACACGACATCGTCTGAAAAGATAAACTTTTTACTTTGACATCACGCGACAAGCTATTTGGTAGTGTGAAAAGCGGCGGGAGGATTAGCCCCGCCCCATTGCGGCTGTACATTGACTTTACATGGAGAATGATCGCCAAGGTAGTACAAGTAGCGTCCGGTGTGAACGCACCTTTATGCAGCATGGTACAGATGATAGAACTTGTGAGGAGAAGAAAATACACATGCTTAGTCATAGTCATACACATAATACAGGACTTTTTGATCAAAACATTTGAGTGTGCTATCCTCTGCTGTTTAGTGCATTGGGATTCACCCTCAGTTTACAAAATGAGTAGCAAAATGGCAAGATCAAGTGGCGCAGACATGCAATTCAAATGTAAGTATTGGGTTTATACTCGATTTTTACTCATTTGAACATCTAACTGAATTGATTAAAATCCCATCTTTTTTCTTTTTTGGTCCTGGGCAGCAGAAATCGTGATGTAAGGGTAAGGGGGGGAGCATCTGATGACGCAACCAGGAAATAATACTTTAAAGGTTAGACCGTCCAATTCAACAACTGTTTCCATGGTTTTTGAAGATGCATCTGAAAAAACTCTTCAAAAAAGGCTGAAAGGCTGCAAAGGCTGGGTCCTTTGAACGATGCAGCCCCTGAATTTGGACACAGCGACATTCTTCATCTGTGTCAATTAAGAATTACATGCTAATAATTTTTTCATGGAACAGTCATTGTATTGATAAAAACTGGGTTTACAGACAATTCTTAAGGACTGCTCTCAAATCAATAAACGTTTGTAAACAAAGTAACACTTATAACATTAAATACCTTTGGTCTCCAGTATACCAGTTTATTAGGTTCTTTGTTCTTAATTTCGTAGCATGATTTCTTTTTGCATATGTTGCTGTGTAAAGACTTATCTACTACTGTCTACTTTTCTTACACCATAGACGTTTCCCAGAGACTGGGTTAAGGAGAAAGTGGGAATTAGCTCTGAAGAGAGGGTTTTGCTGCAAATTATGTCACGCGCGACATAATTTTTTTGTGTTTTTGTTTGTGTGTGTGCGTGTGTATATTGTTACGTGCGGCCCTGATCCGCTCCTTTTCTGTCCCTGTGATCTCCCCTTCTTGCTCCTCTCTTGCTCTCTTGATCTCTCTCTCTCCTCCAGGTGGCTCTCTCTCTGTCTCTCATGTTTCTCCTCAGTCTCCCTTGCTGCACACCTGATAGCAATCTGCACTCAGGAGGAGAGGAGGAGGGGTATTTGAGGGAGCTGAGAGAGGAGCAATTTTTCTCTGGGGCACACACACAGAATTGAGGAGCAGGAGGTCCATGCGGTTCCTCCTTTTTGGTTTGGTTCCTGGATTAACAGGTATTTTCCTTTGTGTTTTGTTTCCGTCTCTCATTTATGTCCTCAGCAGCATGAGGTTGTTGGGTTTTGTTGTTTTAGTTTGGGCTGAGGTTGTTGGTAGTCCTGTTTTTCGGTTCTGATTGTTTTTTTTTTTGATTTTAGTTAGCTTTTGTCAGGCAGTATAGGGAGAGGTGAGAGGTGCGACGGCCCCTTATGGGTTGGACCTCTCATGCTCTCCTCTTTTGTTCATTTTGGCCGACAACCCCAGCCCCTTTTGGTTCATTGAGTTTGTTTGTTTTTCTTTTCATTTGAGCTCCACCTTAAAAATACTTTCAATAAAACGATGAAACTTGTCTTTAGTGTGGCGTCCTTTTGATATGTTTTGGTCTCCTTTGTGGTCAACTACGAGCCAGTTGTTTCAGGGTTAAAGAGGCCGTAACAATATATACGTACATATATAGTATATAACAGACTGCATGTACATGCAGACCCATAGATCTTGTGCTGCTAAAACTGATGCTGTAATGATGACTACTAGGGCTCTCACTTTATATTAGATAGTCTTATAACCGTTCGAATATGGATAAATATCCGTAACCGAATATTAGAATGTAAAATATTGAGTGTAGCAGCACATCAGGGCGCCTGGAGCAGTGGACCGTTTCATCCAACAGAGGGCGCTGTGAGCGCAGCCTGACCGTCAGTCACATCCGGTGCTCTCTTGACCTCACTAAACATAGAGTTTCCGCTCCGAGCGGACATCATTAGCTCCGATTCATCTGAAGAGAGCTGCGCTGTCGGCTTTTCATCCAAATTATACAGCCGAGTGCAGCGGGGCTTCTTCAAGAGTTTAACCCCATTTGACTGTGTTGTTTTCGGCAGGGTTTTTAACGAGGGGGCGGATAATAGAGTCTCTGTCTCTGTCAGTGCTGCAGTCTTTAGTGTTAGCCGAGTTGCTAACTCTACTCGTGTTGCTATATCAATCAAACAGCCCGCACTCCTTAAGCTTTATACTAGCGCGCGCTCCAAGTGTTTGGTGATGTTGCTAGTGTATCTCCCCCCTTAGATGCAACTTCTCTCTGACAAAGAGAGTTTTCATTAGCTTTGCCAAAGTGAGCTCAAACCTTAGCCCTCACCGACATGCTTGAGCCGGGCGGCGCTAGTGTCATAACTACGTGACAGTTGAAGAGACGTTTAAGTACCGATAACGCTACCCTTTTTCCAGATTCTTGACGGTCTTCGGGTACTGACCCAAATGTGGACCGGTACATGAAAGTACCGGTCCACAGTATATATCCCTATGTGTGTGTGTATGTAGGCCCTATGTATGCACACTGAACAACAATATAAACGCAACACTTTTGTTTTTGCTCCCATTTTTCATGATGGACTCAGAGATCTAAAATTCATTCCAGATAAACAATATTACCATTTCTTTCAAATGTTGTTCACAAATCTGTCTAAATGTGATAGTGAGCACTTCTGCTTTGCTGAGATAATCCATCCCACCTCACAGGTGTGCCACATCAAGATGCTGATCTGACATCACAGGTGTACCTTATACTGCCCACAATAAAAGACCACTCTGAAATGTGCAGTTTTGTCTCACAGCAAAATGCCACAGATGTCGCAAGCATTGAGGGAGCGTGCAATTGGCATGCTGACAGCAGGAATGTCAACCAGATCTGTTGCTCGTGCATTGAATGTTCATTTCTCCACCATAAGCCGTCTCCAAAGGCGTTTCAGAGAATATGGCAGTACATCCAACCGGCCTCACAACCGCAGACTACGTGTAACCACACCAGCCAAGGACCTCCACATCCAGCAGGTTCACCTCTAAGATCATCTGAGACCAGCCACTCAGACAGCTGCTGAAACAATTGGTTTGCGTAACCAAAGAATTTCTGCACAAACTGTCAGAAACCGTCTCGGGGAAGCTCAACTGCATGCTCGTCGTCCTCATCGGGGTCTTAACCTGACTCCAGGTCATCGCCGTAACAGACTTGAGTGGGCAAGTGCTCACATTCGATGGCGTCTGGCACGTTGGAGAGGTGTTCTCTTCACGGATGAATCTCGGTTTACATTGTTCAGGGCAGATGGCAGACAGCGTGTGTGGCGTCTTGTGGGTGAGCGCTTTGTTGATGTCAATGTTGTGGATGGAGTGGCCCATGGTGGTGGTGGGGTTATGGTATGGGCAGGCATCTGTTATGGACGAAGAACACAGGAGCATTTTATTGATGGCATTTTGAATGCACAGAGATACCGTGATGAGATCCTGAGGCCCATTGTTGTGCCATACATCTGTACACAATTCTTGGAAGCTGAAAATGTCCCAGTTCTTGCATGGCCAGCATACTCACCGGACATGTCACCTATTGAGCATGTTTGGGATGTGCTTGACTGGCGTATACGACAGCGTGTACCAGTTCCCACTAATATCCATCAACTTCACACAGCCATTGAAGAGGAGTGGACCAACGTTCCACAGGCCACAATTGACAATCTGATAAACTATGCGAAGAAGATGTGTTGCACTGCATGAGGCAAATGGTGGTCACACCAGATACTGACTGGTTCTGAGTCCCCAGACCCCCAATAAAGCAAAAAAAAAATGCACGTTTCAGGGTGGCCTTTTATTGTGGACAGTCTAAGGCACACCTGTGCACTAATCATGGTGTCTGATGAGCATCTTGATGTGGCACACCTGTGAGGTGGGATGGATTATCTCAGCAAAGTAGAAGTGCTCACTATCACACATTTAGACAGATTTGTGAACAATGTTTGAGAGAAATGGTAATATTGTTTATCTGGAATGAATTTTAGATTTTTAAGTCCATCTCATGAAAAATGGGAGCAAAAACAAAAGTGTTGCGTTTATATTTTTGTTGAGTATATATATAGGGTATCCGTAAAGTGTCTTTACAACTTAAAAAATGTGTAACAAAGGCAACTGATGAGATACCCTAATCATATGTGTTCTGTGTACCCAGTAGTTATCAGAGCTTTTAATTACACTGAATTTGTGTATGAAATTCTTTTACTTTTCAGATCCTGTATTTATGAGATAGTTATGTCGTAAAAAAGCAGGCCGTTTTTTTCATTGTTTTCATGCGAATGCAATACGCCACCGTAGAGAATTTAGCAAGTTATGATTTAACTTCGATGTAGCCTACATGTATTACTTTTGTAGGAGCATTAGGAATGTTTCCCTCACAATGATGGCGGACACGTTGCTTAGCAGTAACAGCAGGCTGAGGAGACTAAAGGTCAAAACATAATTGGGCGGAAAGGACTCCGTGGAGGTCCGCTCCGCTCACTGTATGCCAGAGTATGTTTGGTCCATAACTCCTCACACGACGCCAAGCCTTCATGGTGCACTATTTTTTGATAACTGCACACCTCATCCCTTTCTTTTGGTATAGCTAGGCCTGGGCGATATGACAAACAATGTTATCACGATATAAATTTTCTTATCAGTCGATATCGATAATTATCACGATAATTATCAAATCATTTTTTCTTTCAAATTTGAAGGCTGATTTTTGCCCCTGAGTGAAAGTTGACAAAACCAGATGCTGCTTTTGTACTTTAACCAATCTTTGATGTCAGAACATGACAAACTACACAGCATTTCACAAATATGAGGAACATTGCACAAAATTAAAAGTTAACAAAATGCAGAACATTGCACATGAGGTAGTCAAAATGTAGAACATTGCACATGAGGTAGTCAAAATGCAGAACATTGCACATGAGGTAGTCAAAATGCAGAACATTGCACAAAATCTGAGGTAGACATGCAATCCTAAAAAATTAAATATAACAATAAATAGACAAACTAATTTTAATTTACACTCAGCAACATGTTAAAGCCTTTTGTGCATAAAGTCTTAAGGTGTCTGACAATGTCAACAAAATAAATAGACAAAAGAAAATGTTCAGTTTCAAAAATGTAAAAAATAAACAAACAACACAGCCATTGCTTTAAAGGTTGCGGGCCAGAAAAATAAGTCTGTCCACAGTATCGGGCTTTAATGCTGCTCTGTGGACAGGTCACGATGTTCCCTCCTGTACTGAATACCCTCTCAGAGGGGGAGCTGGTTGCAGGGATACACAGGTAGCGCCTTGCTAGCTGGCTCACTCGTGGAAAGTTTTTTTCATACATTCTCCACCATTCTAGGGGTTCGGTTTCCCCGTCTGCATCTGGAGCTTTTAGGTAGCTCTCAAGCTCTGCCTCAGCTGACTGCAAATCAGTGATTCCTGTGCTGCTGAGGTGTGGCTTCTTAAAAAAGCTGTCCAGTGACTTTCGCTGCTTCTTGGCGGGTAGCTGTGCTGTAGCAGCTTCTTCTTCTGCCTCTTCTGAAGCCTGTAAAGTAGAAGGACGTCCTTGGTCCCCTTCCCGAACCTCAGACATCACTCTCATTTTGATGGCCTCAATCTTGTCTGGCTTGATATATTGGCTCTTGAATTTGGATCAAGCAAGGATGCAATGTCCAGCAGGTCATCTGTTTCCTCATCAACATATTTGTCATTGAGATAGTCCATGACCATTTTCTTGATGTCTTTTGTGAGCTGTGTATCATCATTTGAGGGGTGAAGAATATTTGTTCTAAAGAGGTGCAACACAGGCTTCAGGTATGACACACTCACATATGATTCACCAGAGAGGGAATCTGTGAACTCCAAAAGTGGCTTTAAGGCCTCGTTGACTGATTCGAGGACATCCATATCCTGCCAGGTGGGCACTAAGTGCCTGTTTTTTTTGTCAGCACTGAGGACCTGAGAGATGGGCTTGTGTTGCTCCACCACCCTTGCCACCATCTTCTGGCATGAGCCCCACCTGGTTGGTGACTCTGTCGCCAGCTTGTGCCGGGGTAGGGTTAGCTCTTCCTGAGCAGCTGCAAGGTCTCTCTTCTTTTTCCATGAGAAGGAGAAGGCTGACACGACTTTTTTACACAGGCTCAAGGCTCGCTCCACCCTCTTATCCTTCCACACCGTCTCTGAGAAAGAAGATAAAAGGGAATAGAGATGTTAAATAAAAATACTTCTCGGCAAAGAAAAAATGTGACACAAACATCTACCTAAAACAACATGTAACCCACATGGGTACCAGAGCCATTTATGTCATTTAAGAGAGTTACAGTGCCCCACCACAAGGTGGCGCACCAGCCCTGTAGTCATGTTTACAATCACGCGGAGCCTGCTCATGCAGAGACTCGCACAAAACGCTGGCCAGACGTGCTACTTGTTGAACGAACTGACAAACTTGGGTATGAAACGTGATATAAATCCCATAAATTAATGATTAATTGCTCCACAGTGTATTGATAAATCTCTTATTTATTAGGAGAAAGCCTTGTGAGTCATTGAGAGAAAGAGAGGAGCTGCATCAACTGTGTAAGCCCTCTGTTGGACTCCGGTAAGAGCATTGCTACATGTTAAGAGGCTAGGCTAGATGTTATTAGCTTGTTGATGTTAGCTCATGTGAACATGCTGAGATACTTTCATAAAACCAATCGGAGTTGCAGAGATGTTATCCAAGGTTTACCCTCCGTGGTACTGTTGTATTGTTGTGATATGTGGAAAAATTACTTTAGAAAGATCATTAGCTAACGCGCTAACGCTAATCGCGGGTAGCATCGCTAAGCTAGCTAAAGTATGTACTTGGTGTTCAATATGGCTAATGTGTAGTTGGCTAAACTACCCTGTCAACATCATATTTAATGAGATAAAAAGATATGGAGTATGATGTCAGGCTGTAATATTGTTCTGGTATACTTTACTGTGTACAGGATGTGATTATTTCAGTGAGGTTACTTAGATACTCATGTTAATTTAAAAAAGGAGTGAATTGATACAGTTCATTTACAGTTAAAAACGTTAAATATTGATTTAAAAAGATGTTTAAAAAATATAAATATTGTTTAATGACATAAATAAGCTATTTATGTTAAAATACAAGTTCATGATGAATAATTGTGTTAAAATAGTTGTACTGTAAATGTGTACATCACCATTTACGATGATTGGAACAGTATATGTACTGCATTTGGATATGCATATGCAGAGGATCAGAGTAGGAGTAGTGGAAGTCATGTGATGAATATGGATACAGTAGTAACTGAAATTTATTTTCTGCACCATGCGTGTAGATTGGTTTTTTTGCTGGACCAGAGACTGATCAGTACGATTCTGAACCTTCGGCGGTTCAGTGGCGAGCCAGGCGATCGACAACGGACAGAGATCGGGATCCACTCCGAAGACCACAGTCATCTACTCACTCCCCTTTGACACAGATAAGAACACACACCACAAAATCTACCCGGGTAGTAGAACGAACGAACGAACATATGACAAAACACAGGATTGAACCCCACCTTCTGACATAGAAGGACGCTTCCCTTGAACTTTTTCATTTTTATTTTATTTTTTATTTTTTTATTTGAAAGAGCTCTATTTTTGTTCTTTTCTTTATTCCATGCACTGCAAAATAATAATTGTTGGGTAATAAATAGATCATTGTTCAACTTACAGTCAGAGTCCAACTTTCTGAACCTAGAGGGAATGTGATTTACTTTCTCATATTGAGGTAAGGGCGTTACAAACAGAATATTAAAAAAATAAAAACAAACATTAGAACCTATCAGTGTTTAAATCAGTATGCTTCATCTATTTCAGTTTCAAATAGGTCTCAAAATGCTCAAAATTGCATCCTTAATTTAATGGAAATAATGTAAATTTATTTCTGTTTTACAAATTAAATATATGTTAAACTTACCAATAGCACTGTGTAGTCTATGTCCAAAACACTGCAGCCGTGTCCATTTGTTGAGTGAAGTGGCCTTTACTATGTTTGCCCCACTGTCAGTTGTGATGCATACTTGTTTGTGTTCAGTCAGCCCCCAGGAAGACAGTGCTTCAGTCATTCCAGATACAATAATTTCGCCGGTGTGGTCTTCAGGAAAGTAAGCTGTTTGGAGACATTTGCTCTGTAGATTCCAGTCACTGTCCACAAAGTGAACCGTGAGGCTCAGATAAGGCTCAGACGTTCGGCTAGACCATGTGTCACACGTAGTGGCAAAGGATGAGACTGTGTGCAGCTGCCACTCCAATCTCTCTACACTCAGTGTACATCAGGGGAAGAGCAGTCAGTGAAAAGTGTTTTCGTCCAGGCAGCTCGTATCTTGGGTCAAGTACTTTAATAAGCTGCTTGAATCCCTGATTTTCAACAGTGCTAATAGGTAGCATGTCTTTTGCGATGAAAAACGCAACTGCATTTGTAATGTCTTTGTGTCTTTGTTTTTTTGTCGTAAGGCACGGTGCTGGAAAACGCTGTAATGAGGGTTTGTTGCTGCTCAGGCTCAACACTCACTGGCCCGGTGCTTGTTGAGGGTCCGCTAGCACTCGTTTGGGACTGTAGTTTTTTTCCTTCTGCGTATTCTAGCGGGTGATACTGTTTTAAATGGTGGAATAAGTTAGTCATGTTGCCCGTTTTGGTTGGCACATGTTGTCGGCAAAGTTTGCAGTGCATGCCGCTCTGTTTTTTATCAGACTCGAAGTAGCCAAAATACCTCCAAACAACTGAAGATGAGGGGCCTCTCTTGTCTACAATTCTTTCAGCATTCTTTGAGTGGGTAGGCTCGGTGTTATCCTCCGTCTCGTCATCGCTCATTTTGGCTGTGTTGTTGACCTTTCGCTCTCATGCTCTGTGTGAGCCGCTCTGGTCCTCGTCACCTTCTTCTTCGCTTGAATGTTGGTCGGGAACTAGCGTTCATGGCGCATTAGCGCCCCCCTTTCTCTGGTGTTCGGGTGGTGTAATTACAGTTTAAATCTATTGACTTTTATCGAACGTTTTTATTATTTCTGTTGGAAAAAATTATATTTCAATAATTATCGTTATCGTTTTATCGCCCAGGCCTAGGTATAGCTATATTCATTCGAATATTCTGTTTTTTTTTCTTAAATGCAAGTATTGTATTAGTTATAGCTCCCTAATCTCTTACCTTCTCATCGCCAAGTCTTCAAAAAACCTTAAGAACAGTTAGAAAAACAAACAAAAAAAACACCTGAAACCACTTTCACAGCAAAAAAAAAAAAAAAAGATGTTTACAGCCTGGTACAGAATGTCTTCCTCTGAATATTTGAGTTCTCTGTCGGCACACACGAGGTCGAATTATTTTCTATAGAAAGAAATTAAGAAGAAATTAGAAATTAAGTTCACCCAATCAGAAGCACAGCTCAGCTCAAGCGACTGACGGGTGCCCTCTAGTTGTTAGTGCAGAGACTCAAAGCCCGCCCCATTTACAAAAAGCCCATCTGAATCATACTAATGTAATCCACTGGCACTCCGACTATTGGTTTGGCTGGTTTTAGCATGAGGGCAAACGATAGGCCAAACAGAGGCTCAGCACGGCGAGTCATATGCTGCATTCATGTGTTGTTCGGGTGGTTCAGGTTCTGAGTTGGCCGACTTCGGTGCATTCATAAAGTTGTAATATTGTAAGAACAACAAAAAATATTGTGGATGCTACAAGAATTAACAGCTAAATGTTACTTTTATAAGTTATACTTGCTGTTAACAAGTTAATTTGATATACGTTGACTAAAGAAAAAAAGTATGCTAACGTTAACATAACATATAGCCTACTGTTAAAATAAAAAGTTTAGGCCCACATCACTTTAAGTGAGATATTTTGGGATGTCAAATTTAATCCATTAAAGTGTAAAGAAACTTAAAATTTGGTGTTGTATTTGTGCAGGCTTGGATGTCACTGACATCTCCTGAGCCATAAAGTCTTTAATTTGTTACTGGAATGTTTTGAAACCAGAAGCTTTTTGCAGTTTCACTCACTTTAGGGTTATTTTTTCTCATAATGTTTTGTAAACAGAACAATGTGTTTGTAAACAAATTCTGTGGTGAGACAGTTCTTGTCTTCAAAGCAGCAGAAAAACTTAAAATAAATAATATATCAATTAAAATGTCTGTGTTTCAATAAGAGGGCCTTAACTTCTTTTTTTCTTAACAGTTTATTCCCCCCACCACCTAGTTGTTTTCCAAGTTTTCAAGTTGATATTCCGACTTGAGTGGGTGTTTATGTGCATTTTACAACTCGGGAACTCATTTTCCAATGTGTCCAACACCATGTGAATGCAGAAATGCATCCACCATCCTAGGGGGAAAATGCCTACTGGAGATTCAAGTAGTAAGGAGGAGTTCAGCCATTCAGTCTACTATTAATTTAGTATCTACATTAGGTAGTAGTCAATACAAATGCAGCTAAGATGATTTCACTTCAAAGTAAAAGTGAAAAAATGACAACGAAATAAAGATAAAGCAAGCGACTGACTTCCATATTAACCCAACGGTATCTAAAGACACACCTTTGTGTATAATTTCGTGTTTGCCTTTGGATAAAAGAGAGTAGCCACACAAATATATTTTCTCAAAATATAAGGGACAAAGCTTACAACAACACTTTTTTAACAATTCAAGTTAATCATTTTCACTCCTTGATTTGCGGCTGTTAAACATGTTGCGATCTCCTCTGCGTAATGGCTTCCAAATGTATAAGAACCACTGCAAAAAACACAACACTAGCAATACACTAAGGACAAGAGGTCGGACTGATCCCTCAAAAACAATGATTTTGTCACATTCAAGGTAATTACGAATTGCACTTTAATGCAGGTGTTGTAGCAGAAACTTTAGTGTGAACTCTATTTTTTTCATTACCCAAGTTGACCTTATCGCTTAAAATGGGCCAATAATCATTGTTCATTAGTGATTAGCATCCCATGAACTAACATAAAAGGACTTTGCATTTCTAAAATTGTAAAAGAATGCATACATAAGCCAATATGCTTCAGAAATTACTGCAACAAAACCCCTTTTAACATTACCCATCCAAATAACTTGAGTTTTCACTTAAAATGAAACAACAAACTTGGATTTAAAGTTATAAACATCCCATATACAAACAACTACACCAAACAATAATCAAAAAGGCATGTGTTGATAAAAAGAAGTTGGCAAGGGAATTCAAAACCCAATGGAAAATCTACACTTTGAACAACTTAAGTGCCTTTTACAACTTGCAGTAACCTGCTATTCTAATGCTTGAAGAATGTGAACTTCAGGGGCAGCAGCTCCTTCTTTTTCCGCATTTCTGTCATCTCCTCCATTATAGCTGGGTTCTGGTCCAGAAAGGCCTTGCATCTTTTAGCATATTTTGACAATGCTTCCCCTTCCTTGAATGTTGGCACACTGTCCTTATTTACCACAATGTTAACCTCTGCAATTATTGAAGACAGTTTAATTGTCTTTTTGCTCACATTTAATCTTTTGCACCCCATAGTCAAACTCAGTGACTTCCTGTATTCTTTGAGAACGACCTTGTAGCGGTTGGTGACCTTGTCAGGTGTCATCACATGGAGGGTGTTAAGATCAGCGGTTTATCTAACGATGCATCCGGGAGAATAATTACGATGAGATGAAGCATTCAATTTAGCTTAAATGAGTAGCATATTTATTTGCTGACAACCGCTTCTCGTTCAGCACTGGACAGCGACAAACATACATCCATGGCAGCAACATACAGACGTTGGCACGATACATGTGACGTCGTAGGTTGGGTTGCCACATCGGCTCAATACAAGTATCACACCCTTCATACCATACAGCAGTAACAGAACACATTATAAAGAATACATCACAGCATTACACAAAATGAGGATACATAAATAACGTTATCACTTAACACCCCCACTTATACTCAGTTTGCTGTCATGTTACAGTTTGCTGTAATAAACAAAACAACAACAACAAAAATATATATATATTAATGTGGACTCTCTGTTTTACACATTTCAAACTCCAAAAACAATAGGTGCAAACTCAATTAGCTTGGACTTAGTTGTTGGCTTAGTCATAATGTCAGCCACCATGACCTCAGTAGGACAGTACACCAAGTTTACTTTACCCTCGTTAACTGTGGACCTGATAAAATGATACTTAATGTCCACATGCTTACACCTCTGTTTGTTAACAGGATTTTTAGCAAGAGCAATTGTTCCTTGGTTGTCCTCAAATACAGTTGTTTTTGTGTACTGGTAGTAGGAGTGGGAGAAAAAATCGATACACCTAAGTATCGCGATTTTTTGTCTGCCGATTTTAAAATCAATATTTTTATTCAAAAATTGATATCCCCCCCCTTACACACACACACACGCACACACACACACACTATAGGCGCTAAAGTCGCCAAATTGAGGCAAGCGACATTGCTGGATAAAACAGGCCATAGCTGTTAAAATAGTGCTGAATAGTGTTTCTACTTTTTACCAGCAGATAGTGGACAGGTGACAGGTTTCTATTCATTGGCGTAAATTTATTTTAAAACACACACACCGGACCGAGGGACGCGAGTGTGGCTGTGGAGCGGAGCAGAGAGAGAGGCACAGAGTGATAGAGACTGAGTAAGAGTACTCACGATGCCGAGAGTACTTTGTCAAGTACTGGCTGACTCTGAATCTGAGGAATATTTACTCTCTGAGGATGACGGTCAGTCGTCCAGTGAGAACCAAACTGGCAGCGAGTGTGCGCAGCGGGAGCGGCTCCGCGCGCCATTACAGTCCCGGAGCAGTACATACCGACAGCTTTTCTTCTCCATGGCCAGCGACTGCCGAAGAGGGTACATGGTCTGGGATGCAGGGAAGCTCAAAACACCGCGAAAAGTGACGGTGTTAGCGGAGAATGAGACCACAGAGCTCTGGGCAGACGAGGGAGAAGCCGAGGGTAAACAGTGCAGGCAGCAGAGGCGTTCATGCTCGGCCCGTAAATTACAGCGATGACGATGGCTGGGAAAGCTAACCACTTTGAAACTATAGCCTTTTTAAATCTTGATAGCAAAATTGAATATTTCTTGAAAAAACTCTGTTGCCTGAAGGGATAATAAGCCACTTTTTATATGCAATCCAGGCTTTTGAAGAGAGGGAGCATAAACAGCTGGTTGATATATATTGCTGAATAAGTCCAAAATACAGACTCACATGTGATGTGTATTTTTCCTGATATAGTCTGTGGGCATCATCATTGTTCATCTTTTTCGCTGGTTTTAAAAAAGCTAACTAAAGATTGCAAAAATCGGCAATATCGTAGAATCGCAATTTAAATCATATCGGCACCTAAAAAATCGCAATAAATCGAATCGGGAGAAAAGTGAATCGTCCCAGCCCTAACTGGTAGTCATCAATAGCCTCTAGTAACTGCTCTAGATATAAGCACTCTTGTATGGTTGCAGCCAAAGCCATATATTCCGCCTCACAGGTTGAAAGCGCAACCGTAGGCTGTTTCTTGGTTTTCCAAGAAACTAAAGAGCTGTTTTTACTGAGACTCGCACAGTGTCCTGTGGTACTGCGCCTGTCGCTGGCATCAGATGCCCAATCCCGCATCACTGTAGGCTTGTATGCCTAGTTTCTGGCTGTCATCCCTTTTGAAACTCAAACCCTTTGTAGAAGTGCCTTTGAGGTATCTTAGAACATGTTTCACAGTGACCCACTGTTCCTCTGTAGGCTCAGCAAAATACTGTGATAACCTGCTCACTACAAAACTTAAATCTGGTCTGGTACAGGTAGTTAGGTAGATCAGGCTTCCTACAGCTTCCCTGTGTGTTCTGACATCGCTCATTTTCACAGCATCATCAGAATATTCCAGCTTTTGTTCACAGGGTGTTTCTCTGACTTTACAATCTTGCATATTGAAACGCTGTAGTATTTTGTCAATGTACTTTTCCGGTGACATTTTTACACATCCATCAGATTGGCTGAAATTGATACCCAGAAAATGTTTGAGTGTGCCCAGATCTTTCTTCTTGAACTTTACAGAGAGCATTTCTTTCACCTCTTCCAAAACTATTTCATTGCTGGCCGCAATGATCAAGTCGTCGACCCATATGATTATGATTACCTTGTCACCTTTTGACTCTTTAGCATAAACACAATGGTCTGCTGGGTTTTGCTTGTACCCGTTATCAGTTAAACAATCATGTAGAACTCTGTTCCAGTTTCTCCCTGATTGCTTGAGACCATAAAGTGATTTTTGTAGTTTGTACACTAGACCATCATCTTTCTCTTCATAACCCTCTGGTGGATTCATGTAGATATCATAGTCCAAATCGGCATGGAGGTATGCTGTAGTGACGTCCATCTGGTGAAGAAGTAAATTCTCCTGAGCTGCTTTTTGTACTACCACTCTTACACTTGTGAGATTTGCAGTTGGTGAAAACGTTTCCCCATAGTCGAACCCTCCACCTGACTGTAACCCTTGGCAACAAAATGGGCTGTGTACTTGTCTCTCCCATTTACATCACTTTTGATAGAGTAGACCCATTTACCCCCCAGTGTTTTCTTGCCCGCTGGTAGGGTAGTTACGGTAAATGTTTTGTCATTTAATGACTGGACCTCCTCATCCATAGCTTTTACCCACTCTTTTGAGGTAGTTGACCTCATAGCTAGGGCTGGACGATTATGGTAAAAATAAGAATCCTGATTATTTTAGGTGATATTGAAATCACAATTAATATACACAATTATTCATTTATTTAAAAGCTTCAGTATTGATTTAAACACAACTTTAAAGAACCAGCAAGCGGCACATACAGTATTATTGATCCACATAAGTCACACACACTGGCTGTGGCTGCACGTGGAACACAGAAGCGCTATGAAGCGCACGAACTAACTATATATAAATCGTTTTTCTTCAATTATAATGTTTTTATGATTGTCAGATGGCAAAATTGAAATTACGATCAAAATCTGATTAATTGTCCAGCCCTACTCATAGCCTCTGCATATGTTTGTGGAATACCACATACTGCTCTGTAGCAGTAGTCCACTGTCGTATGAGCCCCGTCACTAACACTGTATTCATCCACAAAATCATCTAAGTGCCTAGGTTTCTTTCTTTCTCTAGTCGGATACCTTCTGTTTTCAGGTTCAACCCTTGTGTCACTCTGTTGTGCTTGGCTATGGTCATTAGGCCTCATCTCTGCACTTGGACTGTCATTATATGTACCCCTGCTTTGTACACTTGGCTCTTGGGGACTCTCTTCCCTCTTATTGGTCTCCTGAGTGGTCTCACTAGTCCTAGGCTGCCTCAAATTGTCATAATCTTCATTTGGATCTGTCTCATTTGTCTGTGTCTGTTTCTCTACAGCTGCCTTGCTCACAAACTTCACAAGCCTGTGTGTGAGCACTCTGTTTGTGTCTGGATTATAGACCAGGTACGCTGGGCTATATTTGTCATACCCCACAAATAGACCTTGATCACACTTGGAATCCAGTTTTCCTTTGTCCTGTTTGTACGTGTAGCATACAGACCCAAACTTATACAATTTGGACACATTTGGTTTCTTATCAGTCAGCAGTTGATAGGGAGTCAGCCCTGTACGCCTGCTGAAGCATCTGTTGCGTATGTATGCTGCTGTTTGTACTGCATAGTGCCAAAGCTCTCTTGGTAACTTGCTTTCAACTAGCATGCAATTTCCCATCTCAAAAAGAGTACGCCAGCCCCTCTCCGCAGTTCCATTCTGGTGAGGCGAATACAGAGCTGACATCTCATGTCTGATCTTGTTTTCCCTCATCAGTGTTTTGAAATCATTGCATGTGTACTCTGTCCCCCCATCTGACCTCATACGCTTCACTTTCCCATAGGGGGCTACATCTGCTAGGAACTTTTGCGTAGCTTGTACTGTGTCACTCTTCTTCTTTAGAAAATAAACAGACATTGCGCCTGAGTAATCGTCAGTGAATGACACTGCATATTTGTGGCCATCAATAGACTCTGCGCATAGGGCCTGCAAGGTCTGTGTGTACTAACTCCAAAGGAGCCTTTGCTCTGGTATCAGGATCCCTGTTTCTACTCTGGGTAAACTTTCCCTGAATACACACTTCACATTCCAGCTCAGGTTTACATGCTTTACCCTTAACATGCATGCCATCAACTACATTCTGCAGTTTTAAAACATCATCGTAGTTACAGTGGCCTAATATCTCGTGCCACTCCTGTATGTCATGACATGCATTACATTTGTCACTTGACTCACTCTCAGTATGCAAGTAATACAACTTCCCATACACATGTATATCATATTTAGTGTCGCTTTTAGTAATCAGTGCATTTTTGCCTTCTTTAAATACCACTGTGGCTCCGCTGGCGGTCGCCTTCTTCACAGAGAAAATATCCTGGGGGTAGGAAGGGATGTATAAAGCGTCTCTCAGTGTCGCCTTGTGTCGCTGTCCTTTGTTGTCTATTAGAGAAACCCTCCTCTGTGCGACTCCGTTGCATTGTGTGCCGTCTGCCAACTCAACGCTGTGCTTTTCTGGTCTGAATGTGCTGTCAAAATCTTTAAACATGGTCACGTCGGTGATGATATGAGAACTGGCCCCCGTGTCCACCATCAGTCCTCTCTCCCGGATGGCGCCATCCGTCTGCTCCCTGGAACCGGTCTCCCCGTCCCTCATTTTGAACACGTCGGCGTCTGAGACTTCTGAGACTTTATTCACATCATCCCACCAGTCCTTATAGTCCTTTTCCTTGTGCCTACATGTGGCATCCTTGTGTGTGTCACTTCTGCAACGACTGCACCATGTCTTCTGTCGACATTCTTTTGCTCTGTGGCCTTTGATTCCACACTTGAAACACACCATACCTGTGTCATCCTTGTACCCCTCACGGGTGTTTGTTTTGGTGGACCGCCGCCTAGCTCGTCCCTGCATCTTCATCACACTGTCGCCTGACTCTGTGTTTAAATTCTCAGTTGCTTCAAAACTTCTTAGCTTAGTCTTGAAATCTGTAAATGTGATTTTCTCATCTGAATGTGCCACATGTATCGCGAATGGTTTAAAACTTTCAGGCAGTCCTTTTAATACCATGGCAACAAGTAGTCCATCTCCCATAGTCTCACCAGCATTCCACAGTGCTGTGATGGCTTTTTCTGCTCTGATGATGTAGTCCGTCACACTTTCGTCGGTTCCCTTCTGAAGCGACATGAGCACGGTGTACAGGTTAATTATCCGTGGTGTTCCCTTCCCAGCATAATACTCCCTTAATATTTTCAGAGCCTTCCTACCCTCATCTGATGCATCTCTCATGATGAGTGAGAGGCTTTTGTCATCCAGCATCTGTATTAGCTCGGCATAAGCGTTTGCATTTTTCTCTGCATCTGTCGCTCTTTCGGGGCTTGTCGTCGGCTCCCCAAGCACGGTCTTCTTTAGTCCAGACAAGTGTAAATGTCCGAGCATTTTTGTTTCCCATCACTCGTACTTTGCTTCATCTCCATTGAATGCCAGGCGAGGTCTGCTTGCTGCTCCTCGATCCATTTTGCCGGTTAGTGATAGCCGTTAGCTCACCACTTTTTTACACTGGATACGTTGGCTTCTCCTTTTATCTCCTCAATGTCTCCTGGGCCCATAACCTGTTAAGATCAGCGGTTTATCTAATGATGCATCCGGGAGAATAATTACGATGAGATGAAGCATTCAATTTATCTTAAATGAGTAGCATATTTATTTGCCGACAACCGCTTCTTGTTCAGCACAGGACAGTGACAAACATACATCCATGGCAACAACATACAGATGTTGGCACAATACATGTGACATCGTAGCTTGGGTTGCCACATTGGCTCAATACAAGTATCACACCCTTCATACCATACAGCAGTAACAGAACACATTATCAAGAATACATCACAGCATTACACGAAATGAGGATACATAAATAACGTTATCACTTAACAGAGGGAAAGAGAAAACAAGATAAGCTCAGCTGTTATTGAATGCACTGATTCTTCCTTAAAGGGATAGTTCACCACAAAATCAAAAATACATATTTCATCTAAATTCTAGTGCTATTAATCCATCAAGATCAATTTCAGTTTGAATTGTAGACTTTTTTAGGAATTAGCAATAGAGCTGTCTTCCCTCTCTCAGATACAAGCTCACAACTAACTTCACTTTCCAGCAATCATCACCCAGTTTCTCAAAATAATCCATAGAACTTGTGGTGAGAAGTTTCCTGTATGAACTCAGCACATTTCGTTCAGTCAAGAATTATATTTACCGTATGAAATTGAGATAGACCTGTTCACAACAAGATCAAATTATTATTTTTAGGGAAATATCTAAATCATTGAAATGTTTTTCAAATGTATCTTTTTGGTGCAGTAAGCACAACAAGCAGAGTGCTATTTAGTCACACTGTATTTGACAGAAAGCAGAAATGTATACAGCCAATATTTTCAAAACTATTCAATTCAAAACAAAACAATCTCTATTGATAAATTGCACGACAGGTAAATGGAAAATATGTGCTTTTGATTTTAGGGTGAACTGACTTATTTTAAAATATACTATGAACAGTAAAATATTGTCAGTGGCAAAAATAGTTAACATATGGGTGCTATAATACCGTAAAATAGCTAAAATGCAATTATTGCAGGTCCACACACACACCAGGAGAGATCAGACTTCCAGAGATTATAGAACTTTTCATATAATAATGTAATGATTATCAGACATTAAACATGTTTCTCTCTGATAAGAGAGCGGAGTTCCTTTAGCCCCCTAATCTGTGAAGTGATATCAATGAGAAGCTCAATGGTAACACCACACTGTCACTTGAGCATCTTAATATTCCCCCATGATATGATGGAAAAATAAGTGTAAGATAAAATATGAACTAAATCATTTCTTAACAATAATTCTATTGTAATTAAGTTAATGACTGAAGTTTTAAGGATGTTATAATTCCCATCTTATATAGCTCTAGCTTCACATTTCAGTGGCATTCAAAAATACAAACATTTCAGTGTTGACTTAATTCATTTACTTGACAAATACCTCTTCTGCCAAACTTTTGAGATCCATCCCTGCTTCTATGCTTTTTCACTCTCTTGGACCATTTCTGCTCAAAGGGGTCAGATGACTCTGATGAGAACCCAAGATCTGAAAATAAATCTCAATTTTATTATTCCCGAGTGGTTTTTAGCTCCAACAACTCAGTGCCATTCAAAACTAAAAAAGAATTAAAGTATTTATTTGATTGTACATTTGCTAACTTGACAGCTGTCAATTACCTCCTCTGCCAAATTTCTTCCTTGATTCTTGCTTTCTCTTGTTCATCCTCTTCTTTGACCTCTTGGTAAGTTTCTGCTCAGTGGAGTCAGTAGACTCTGATGATGATCCAAGGTCTGAAGATGTGTCAGAATCTGAGGGGTCTAACAACATCAGTCAAAATTAAATGTATAAAATAGATTTCTTTAAATGAAAAGCAATACCCATCAACAATATAATTTCAAAACATCTGAGGACAAAGTAGTGAAATGTTTCCCTACTTTCCTACCTTAAGACATACACATATCCAAAATATATACTTTCTAAAATATAATTTCAGTAATAAAAGTTGTGCATACAGTGTTTGTAACATACAGTGAATGGAAACGCTAGAGATGTTTGGTAAAACAAATTGGAACATTAACTATGCAGACAATATACCTTGTTTGGTTGGCTTCTCCTTTCTTTGGACAATGGCACCTGGTGTTTGCTTATCCATACCAGTTTTTGGTTGAACTGCTAAGGCATTCACAACATCATCCCTCAATAAATCACGCTCCCCCTTCAGCAACTCTCCTTCTTTTTGAAGCAACAGCGTTTTGTTTTTCATGTTTGTAATGGTTTTTCTCAATTTTGTAATGGTAGCTACTGCTGTTGGTGCAATTTTTGAACTGTCATCACTCTCTATGCCAGGAACTTCTTCTTGCACATCAGGGACAGTTTCCAACACAGGGGAAACTGGGTGCTGTAGATCTGATATCACTGCCAGAGAAGAAACATGTTTGAGAACATTGATGTAAACTGTGTGGAATACTAAATATACACATGCTAATTTGCAAAAAAAATACAATTTTGTGATCATTGCACTTTATGTGGACGTCTCACAACATTGTGAATTATCAGTCACATGTTAAAGGACCATGTCATAAGTAGTCACTGTCCATGTTGCTCCATGACAGGTGATCCACTTAAAACACTCGTATGGTCTCATTTTGTTTTACTTCACCAATTACTACCTTTCTTAGTCTATAGCGGTATTTTAAAAACCACTGGACACCCAAATCTACAACAGCCTTTTAACTATGTAAGTTTAGGTTTTATATTGATATTAGAAAATAAATCTACAAACATCTTAACATCTTAACAACTTAAATTTTGTTTGAACTCAATACATTTCTGTGAAGCAATCACAAAAAGAACTGACAAATTAACCAGAATCCAATCTATCTACCAAACTTATCTTTCAATAACTTAACCTATGACTGACAAACATGTCATTGCTTACACCAGGGGTGTCCAAACAATGGCCCAAGGGCCAAATGCAGCCTGCAGCCCATTTTTAATTGGCTCCTGAAACAGTTAAATGGCTAAAGACATTTCGATTACAGCAGTAAATACCATCAATCGCGTGAATTTTTCTGCCACATTTACTTTGTCACAAGGTCTCATTTACAAAGTACATTGCAATATTTAACTTTAAGCACCAACATTCTTGCAGTTTACGCTTGTTTTGTGTCTGACAGTGAAGATCAGTGTTTCCCATCTCTGCTGCTCAGAAGGTCATTCTCACTCTGACTAGGTGTGAATCCAGTGATAGCCCAGGGTTATAAGGACCTCTTGACAGGTGATAGCCCACCCCTAAACCTTAAAACTGTAACTTAAATACACTAAAAGGGAGGTGGAGCAAGTGGCTCAGTCGTCCATGTATTCCTCTTCATGTGGCCCTTGATGTAAAAAGTTTGGACACCCCTGGCTTACACTATATACACAAGGCTAGAGAAAAAAAAGGCAGTGGTCCATCTAAATGAACTTGCATCAATAAATTACATGCATCAATTGCTTAATTATTTTCTGTCTACGATTGATAGTTTTAATCAAAGTGGGGCACTTGTTCCACCCTTTGGAACGGAGCAACCTAGATCTATAACAGATAGAAATGTGCACACACTTGGGACTTGAAACTATCTAAATGTGGTAGTTATATGGATTCCAGGTATGTTTCTCATGCAGCCTTACTGTCTCTGCTTTTCTTTCATATTTCCATTTCACTACCTGTATTATTTGTTTATCTATTGTCTTGTGTTTATCTCTTTCACAAGTTTTCCAATATGGGAAATGGCAATAAACTGAACTAATACCTGTAATGGGGTCACAAGCTCTGGGCACTTAATTAACAGTCATGAGACTGCAGAGCTAAGAAGAGGAAAAGATACTGTTCAATAAACTATTAGAATTATTTTGTTTTATAGATTGAAAATTCTCAATTAACTTGATACAATCAAAATCATCATACAACTTCTCTGTCAAATAATTATTGAAACCTCACCAGCAGCCTGGACTTTAAGGCCTAGCCCATCTCTGACATCAGCCATGAATATTTCCATGTCATCAGCTTTTTCAAAAAAAAAAACCCAAAGAGGTTCTGCAGTGACTTCCATATCTTCCTTAGACCATGTATTTCGGAATTCCTCCATGGCCTCCTTAGCCTCTTCACGGCTATAGTTTAGGATGGACGGCCGCGACACAGCATCAGAAAATAACACCTCATTTTGACTAAAGGTGCGTTCACACCGCAAGCGACCTAGCGACAAAAGTCGCATCGCCCACTGATGTAGCGTCGCGCGTCCATAAATAGCCTACCTGTTTGGTCGCCTGGTCGAGTTTTACGCGATCGTATCATATATCACATAATAGGGTGTATAAGCGTACATTATTCCAGCTGTGTCCTTTTCACTCACTTTATCAGACACAAAACTCTGCAGCTGATGATGCAGCAGCATCATCTGTGAGTTTATCCGTCTGCAAATGTCCTCACTGAGATTAGTTCCGCCTATGCGGTAGTCTTCCGCTCTGTAGTCCGGATGAATAACAGCACCGTCACACGAACACACACCGCTGATTGGCTGATGCTGCACAGCCACGCACGACATCGCCTGAATAGATCAACTTTTTTTAACTTTGACATCGCGCGACGAGTGAAGTGGTCGTCTTGTCGCCAGCTGTCGCATCGCGGGAGGGTTAGCCCCGCCCCATCGCGGCTGTACATTGACTTTGCATGGAGAGTGATCGCCGAGGTAGTCCAGGTAGCGTCCGGTGTGAACGCACCTTAAGCCACTCCACTGCTGACCTGGCATCTTTAAGGAACAGATATATTGGGAACAAATGGCCAAAGAAACCAAACAACTTTCAGTCAAGCCACAACATCTGTAGAAATGTTGGAAGATCAATTAAATCTCAATGATAGTTGTGAAAGATATATGGAAGTTTCATGATTGTCCAGACAACCCTGAGGCCGGATGTGGTGCTGTGGTCTGATGAGGCAAAAAAAAGATCCTCAGAGAACTTACAGTCCCATGGGAAGAGGGGTGTGAGCAGGCCTTTGAAAGGAAGAGCGCCAAATACCAAGACCTTCTATATGACTGCAGGGGGAAAGGATGGCAGGCTTGGCTGTTCCCGGTTGAGGTCGGCTGTAGAGGATTACCTGCCCAGTTGGTGTGGAGAATGTTTACAGCCATTGGATTGACAGGGAAGGAGAGGAAGACAGCAGCTCGCAAGATGGGAGAGGCAGCAGAAAGAGCCTCTTGCTGGTTATGGAGCAGGAGAGAGGAGTTAAGCTGGAAGCCAGGAGGAGGAGATGGGCAGTGACCTGGCCACCACTGCCGACCCACCATCGGGAAGTTGTGGCAAGGGTCGAAGCACCCACTGAACGATGGGTACCAGCTGATGACATCAACTCCTCTTGGTCAAGGCTACATTCATGTAAGGTGAATGAGGATAAAGCATCGTCAGATGTATTTGCAAAATAGAAGTATGACAAATCTGTCTTTGGAGAGGTGTCACAATTCTCTAAATTCATGGTTCTGAACTTTGTGTATATGTGGGTGTGTCTGTGTGTTTGTTGTGGAAGGGGGGTAAAGGAAAAGTGAGGTGTAAAGTGGATTTATTAAACCAACTACAATTCGGAATATAAAGAACCTTAGTGACCACTTTGAAAGTATAGAAACTTTATAAAGTGACTTAACAGAAAAGATAAAAGTTAAAAAAGACATCACTTCTTGTCTTCTTCCATTTACAAACTGCACAATTTCTCTCAATGAATTGTCACACATTTCAGTATCTTTATGTCATTTCAAAGACTGATTTTTCCAATGTACATGCACTTGTCATTCTTGTACCATATTATTGATCCTGCAGCAGTCATAGACCATAAACTTGTATAAAAGCGCCTGCCAAATGCCCAATCATAACCATAACCATCGTTGGCTACATAAAACTGCCATCTACTAGTTAAATTCAGGGGTACTTATTTGTGGATTGTAGTGTGCAGTAAGAATGTCTCTAAAAATTGTCATCATGAGAAAAGCCCAAAAGCTATCCACAAATGCGGAATCTGCACACAAAGTCAAGTATATTCAGCTCTCACATAAAGAATCATCAATTATTGAGTAGCTATGAAGGACACGGCCCATTTCATTTTAACTTTTTTTATGATTGAATGGTAGACAAAAATGCAGTGATAGTAAAAGCATAATAATACATCAATTATTGATTACTGGTATTTCGTCCTTGAGCAGTCAGTCTGGAAATGTGAATGAATTACAATATCAGTGTCAAGTAAAACATGCTGTTTGTTAAAACCACTCACCATCTAGGTTGTCAGTTTGTCTAGGGGTTATCATTCTTGCCCTTCCTCCTGTTGACTGGGTCCATTGTCAGACTAAACTGTGACATTACAGCCACCAAATGAAAAGGAAAATTAGATTAAAACAAGACACGTTATACATGAATCAACATATTGTACCATCTACATCAAATAATCAAAATATAACACATAAGGAATTAACGTTCATATTATCAAATATCAGCAAGGGTTCCAGACTAACTTCTCTTATTGTAGCAACTTCCTCTGAGCACATGATGTGACTGATGTGTTCAAACAAATGTCTCTTAGTTCAGTTTTTGTACGATCAAAATGTCAAAATTGCTTATGAGGAATGTGGCGTGAGGGAGGCTTAGGGTAAAAGTTTTTGCAGACAACGCCACCCAGGGAATTTCACCTCTGGGAAATTACAACCGGAAAACCCCTCTCTGGACTCTAGAAGAATCAACACAGGTTCATGATACCACTTGACAGAGGCAGGTCATAGTACAAAAATATATTCTTTATTTTGTGACACTATCTTAAAATACAAACCCAAAACCAGTGAAGTTGGCACTTGTGTAAATCATAGATGAAAACAGAATACAATGATTTGCAAATCCCTTTCAACCTATATTCAATTAAATACACAGGAAAGACAAGATACTTAACGTTCAAACTGAGAAACTTTATTTTTTGCAAATATTAGCTAATTTGGAATTTGATGCCTACAATATGTTTCAAAAAAGCTGGCACAAGTGGCAAAAAAGACTGAGAAAGTTGAGGAATGCTCATCAAACACTTATTTGGAACATCCCACAGGTGAACAGGCTAATTGGGAACAGGTGGGTGCCATGATTGGGTATAAAAGCAGCTTCCCTGAAATGCTCAGTCATTCATAAACAAGGATGGGGCGAGGGTCACCACTTTGTGAACAAATGCGTGAGCAAATTGTCCAACAGTTTAAGAACAACATTTCTCAACGAGTTATTGCAAGGAATTTAGGGATTTCATCATCTACGGTCCGTAATATCATCAAAAGATTCAGAGAATCTGGAGAAATTACTGCATGGAAGCAGCAAGGCCAAAAACCAGTACTGACTGCCGGTGACCTTCGATCCCTAAGATGGTACTGCATCAAAAACCGGCATCACTGTGTAAAGGATATCACCACGTGGGCTCAGGAACACTTCAGAAAACCACTGACAGTAACTACAGTTCATCGCTACATCTGTAAGTGCAAGTTAAAACTCTACTATGCAAAGCCAAAGCCATTTATCAACAACACCCAGAAACGCCGCCGGCTTCACTGGGCCCGAGCTCATCTAAGATGGAATGATGCAAAGTGGAAAAGTGTTCTGTGGCTAGTGCCCAAGGCATGGGTAACTTACACATCTGTGAAGGCACCATTAATGCTGAAAGGTACATACAGGTTTTGGAGCAACATATGTTGCCATCCAAGCAACGTCTTTTTCATGGACGCCCCTGCTTATTTCAGCAAGACAATGCCAAGCCACATTCTGCACGTGTTACAACAGGGTGGCTTCGTAGTAAAAGAGTGTGGGTACTAGACTGGCCTGCCTGTAGTCCAGACCTGTCCCCCATTGAAAATGTGTGGTGCATTATGAAGCGTAAAATACAACAATGGAGACCCCGGACTGTTGAACAACTTAAGCTGTACATCAAGCAAGAATGGGAAAGAATTCCTCCCGAAAAGCTTCAAAAATTGGTCTCCTCTGTTCCCAAACGTTTACTGAGTGTTGTTAAAAGGAAAGGCGATGTAACACAGCAGTAAAAATGCCCCTGTGCCTATGTTTTTGCAACGTGTTGCTGCCATTTAATTCTAAGTTGATGATTATTTGCAAAAGAAAATAAAGTTTGTGAGTTGGAACATGAAATATCCTGTCTTTGCAGTTTATTCAATTGAATATATGTTGAAAGGGATTTGCAAATCATCATATTCTGTTTTTATTTACGATTTACACAACGTGCCAACTTCACTGGTTTTGGGTTTGTACAACTAGAAAGCACTCGGAGAGCGCAGACCTCCGCCAGTCCTCCTCAGTCCTCAGCCATATTGTCATTTTGATCATAAATATTACTCCTACCTTTATTTCATCTAAATATTTAGATTCCTTGACCATGAAAACATACCATTAGCAATTGGATTCGTAGTGATATCTATTTTAGTTCAGTAGTTATTCACAGAAATCACATTTTTCGCCATGGCAGCCAGACGCTGATCCGGATTAACACCAAAATGGAATCAGTTCTTCCTTTTCCCATGCTGAACATTTCCTAAAAATTTCATCCAAATCCCTCAACGACTTTTTGAGTTATTTTGTTCACAGATGGACGGACAGACGGACAAACTCTCCCAAAAACATAACCGCCTTGGCGGTGGTAATAAAACAAATCCAACCCCAAATAAAGAGATTCAAGACCAAATAATTATATTTGAACCAACTCAAGCAACAAATACAAAAAAATAAAATAAACACACTCATGCAATGAAAAGACCTAACTAAACCAAATGCAAGGAAATAAAGAAATGAAAATAACTACACTCATGCAATTCAGAAAAACACAACATACTAATGAAACAAATTATAAAATACCTGAAACAAACAAATGACCCAACACAAGATTAATTTACCAAACAACTCAACCCACAATTAAACAACCTATTTTAAAAAAACAAAACAACCTGCTCTGGACGTGGACAGTGACAGCAGCGCCTGCGGAGCACTGAGACGAGTACACAGACCCGCCCAACTTGAGCCTCTGTAGAGAGGGATTGCAGCGCTAAGCTTTCAGCCAGAGTTCATTCAAGCAGTGAATTTAACAGTCCTGCAGATGAAGGCCCGAACCTCGAACCTCCTGTGACGTCACTCGCCGTCTCGTCAGAACGGTCAAACGTCAGCACAGAATACGCAGAACAGAACAACAGCGCCAGTCGTGGGCCCGAGGCCACAGAGTAAGTGCTGCGTAAAGGGGTCGCTGCTCCGGTTAACCCAGGAAAAGAGACGCCACACACCAGAAAATCTCCCACAAAGCGACCTGTCCACTACGGAGCCCCTTAGGTGCCACGGAGAAAATGATACATAACTCGTGCGCACGAGATACTTATTCGTGCGCAAGATATATTTAAACGTGCGCACAACATATTAAAATGTGCGCGAAATACTAAAACGTGCGCATGATATATTAAAACGTGCGCTCGGAATAAAGTTATTTACCACGTTTTGACTTGTCCTTGTTCTTGTCCGCTACGGCTTCCCGTAGGGACGTCAGATGTTTACAAACACACACAATGGAGAGAAGAAGTGAGCTAGTTAACTTTTACTTTCACCTTGGAATATCATATAATGACATTCTTACCGCTCTTGCCATGAGAGATGGAATAATCTTAAGTAGGAGAACTTAGCTGCTTATACTAAAAGACAACAGGCTCAGCCGGTGTACTGCGTTAAATTAACTGGTGACCATCCAGGCAGATATGAGGGGGGCGTGTCTGAAGGACCCTTCTGTTTACTATCTGAACACCTCCCGAATCGATATTATACACAAAAATTAGCTCTTTACACCCATTTACTTACTGGCGGAAGTGACTTCACAACATTTAACATGACAACGAAGGTTTTGAAGAAATACAGACTTACTTGACAGCGTAAATATACGGAAGGTAATATATAGGTAACTATCCTAGATGCCTGATCAAAATGACAAATTTTCGACTGTGATAACTTGTGATAGCCCCGAAACCCGCATTTTGCTGTCACTTCGGCGTATCAACAAACAATGTGTTCATGTTCAACGTATAACGTAGTTGGGAGGACTTGAAAATAGGTACAGAGAAGTAGGTTTTTTACAATTGGAGGAAATTTTCGCTTCATCTTGGGATCAAGCTGATGGCACATATGCCTGCATTAAGTGTAAGCACAAGAGTGCATTTCTGTAAGCATGCTGAATTACCGAGGAATATTCTACTGTAATGTGTGTGGTGTTGTTGACGACAAAATGACTCATCCTTGTAACCCATGGTAGTACTTTAATCCCCGTTAAGATCTTAATGCGAGGGTTGAATGATACTTTGTAAACTTTACAGCCTTTTAAGAGTTTCACGATCACTGACTTTTGACATCAGATCGGGACACGAGCCTCCAGGAGTGGACGGGAGAAGAGGAAGAGGCCAACTAATTAGCCACACATGTATCGACGCGCCAGGCACCCCCCACTCTAACCATGGGTGAGACCCATGCACAGTGCCAACAGTAGCCGGGAGGAAAACACCTCCGGCCACAGAAATGTTTTAAGAAAAGCTAAAAATATATGCTTTCGTTAGGACACGTTACGTCCGACAGCCAGGCGGTTGACGGTCACCAGATAACATGGTAGCTATTACAAATGTAACACCAGCTAAGATTTTTGCCGAACACTTCCAGCGATGAAGTGTTCTGTATGCTTCTAAAATAATGCAAGTGGTCTATACTCAAAGTTTATCTTGATATCTTGCTTTCTTGCGGTTCTTGAGTATTTTCAATGGTGACCATTGCTTTCCTGAGCGTCTTTTTTGCCTTCCGCGCTGGTAACACCACTGAAAGCTATGATCGTCACACACTAGCATGAATCCGAACACGTGGTAATTTAGCTTGCAGTCTGCCATCAGTCCTGATAGCGGAGGTTATGTTAATTTTATTTTTTGCAGTACATTTGCAGACCTGGAATTTGCAACGTTACTAAAAAAAACTGTAGTTCAAAAGTATGATTGTAATACATATAGATAGCATCTACATACCATACTTCCATCAGGAGATGCACATGTGCATCGCAAGAGACACAGTTGACAGGAAATCACCTGACCCAATAATCATTAGTTAAAAAAATGTTTACATTCCTCCGATAGGGAAATTAATGCACATTTCGCAACAACAGCAATAATCTGTACTCATCAACATAAATACAGCCTTAACCATGTAGGACGAAAAATGATTGACCAAATCTCAGATATTCTAAGGGGGTGTCTATTGCAAATTAAAGCTGTTTTTTTTTTTTTTTACTTTTTTACTCGGGACACAGACACGCGCCGAAGCAGAGCACCACATCAACAGCTGATTTTAGGTTGACCTGCTGTGGTTTTGATCAGAAGTAACTGACGTTATGCAAAAACAAAGCCCAGGATCAGTTAAATGGTGTTTTTTTTCCACAGTTGATTATTTTCAAGTGATGAGAAATGGATGTAGTTTCAAACACAAATACAGATAGTATAGTATCAAATACTGCAACCAGATATTATGGTCAAAACTCAAACATTTTAACAGAAAACATATTTAGAGTTAGAATAGTAATCATCAAAGACATTATCAGTATTTTGTACATATGTGAACATGAAGAACATATGAAGAGACCAGTGCCCTCATGTAGGCTAATGTGTAAGGTTCACTGCTATTTTGCTAACAAACACACACACAGACACCCAGTGTTGTAGAATTACAACAAAGACATAACGTGCTTAAAATCACTTTTAATGAAGCTCTCTCTCCCTCTCTCTCTCTCTCTCTCTCTCTCTCTCTCTCTCTCTATATATATGTATATATATATATATATATATATATATATATATATATATATAGATATATATATATATATATATCGCTTTGAACATCGCCATCGCAATGTGTGCATGGGCAATAGTCACATCGCGCATGCTATGTGACTATTGCAAACACGCAAACTTTTGTTTTGCTTCACAAGCTCCTGTATATCATCTACATTTATTGGGGAAATGAAAAAAAGCAACCAGAATTGAAAGCTATTCTATTTTGTACAGAGACATGGCCTCCTGGATCCCTTTTATATACAGCAATCTTCATCATTCACAGATGAGCCCCCTTAGCCTGGATTAAACAATATTATATGAATACAATGGTATCATTGTGAGTCAACCAAATTCTTCCCAAACAGAGCTATTCAAGTCATCTGGTGAAAATTGTTTTATTTTTAATATCGCAATATATATCGCAATATATCGCAACCCCCCTCCAAAAATCGCAATGTCAGTTTTTTCCAATATCGTGCAGCCCTAATACATATATGTATATATATATATATATATATATAAATATATATATATATATATATATATAAAAATGTATATGTATATATCTATATATCTATATATATATATATATATATATAAATGTTTACATACCACATAGATGTGTTACTCTGTAGTTGATGCTAGAGCGAACTTCAGACTTACTTCCACATAAACTGAGCAAGTGTGGTTGTTTTATTGTCCTGTATTACAGAATAAACTAGTCTGGACGCTCTGTCATCCTCTCTCCGGAAGCTCTTTCGATGGAGAAGCAGAGCAAAGCAGAAGGGGTCACTGATGGTTTGGTCTGAAGTGTATTCATTATATTGCTAACCAGTCTTGCTATGTGTTTAGCTAACTGCTTAGCCAGAGCTCTCGACTAACTTTTTGAGTTGGTTGCAACGGTGCACCTAAAAAAAATTTCAAGGTGCACCAGCACAAAATTTAAGTGCATCCAAATTTTTCAGTGTCGCCTTTAACGCCATAAGGTCACCATTTTATTACTCTCCATAAATTTTATATAATGTAAATGCTTTTTAAACAAGACTAAGATGTAAAGAAAAACTAAATTATACATTTAATGAAAAACAGAGCGTTTAAAGGGACAGTTCAGTATTTTTGAAGTGGGGTTGTATGAGCTCCATATGGTCACTAAGGACAGTAGATACTGTAGAAAGTTCTCTCCTCTCCACCAGAAAGCCACAGACTGTGACCATCGGTGACGAAGAAAAAGACGCTAATAGAAAAGTACCGTACCGGAGTTAAAGGCTATTTTCTCCGCCTACCAGAACTCAAATCAAAAAGTAATACCACAGTTTAAGAGTACGCTACATAGACAATTTTTGAAGTGCATTAATCTTTCGGAAATATAAATTTTATTCGGACCTAAGCCGACTCATGCCGTGTGTCCCTCCGCTAATTCACTCCGCCGTAGTTAGCTAGCTGCTTTTAATGGCTGTTTTAGACTAATCAAAAGCACATTATAAGACAAATATTGCTGAGATGGGTTTTGTGATGCTTCCCTTGATTCAGAAACAGATGTGCATCATGGAGAACTCAGCTTTCACCGTATTCCTCTGCGTAACGAGGGCATTCGGTTACACAGTATAGTGAATGCATCTCTGTTACCTGTTACCTGACAGATTGTTATGATCAACAAACAGCCTCCTCTACTCTGCTTATTTGTCTCTGACAGATCATTATTACTTTGAGCAGAAACTGTCATTAGGTCCTTCAGGTCTGGGACGTTTTTCCAGTTCTTCGGGAAGTGAAAGAACTTCACTGAATGAAATTTACAAATTTAAACTAAAACATAAAGCAGAATAAAACATCTCCAAATAAAAGTGCTTGTTCTTAACCCTTTAAGGTCCAAGACCATAGATGATAGCCAGAAAATTCTAATTTTTTGGAGAGTTAATTTTTATTTCACTTTCTGGTAAAATCCGACAAAAATCAGAATGCCCATAAAATTCTACATATAGATTTTTCGTATCTCATTTGGTACATTAGGTGTTTTTGGCAACTGATAATCCATTTGAGGACATTTTTATCATTTATCTGATTTTATTCTGATGTTTTTTTGTCATTTGATGATCAAACTGAGTAGATAGAGGTATTATAAAAGTATGTATCAAATATGATACAATTGGCATTATAGAGTTATAGTGTTTTACTGAACTGAAATTTGATATTTCAAACTCAAATATCTCAAGTTAAATAAAATATTTCAAAATAATTAAAGCTAATGTTTAAGGTGCTATACTGAGCTGAAAAATGAAATAAATATCCATATTTTTGTGTAGGTATTGTAGGTATTTCGAAATGTGCTTTCTCAACTTCTAAACTTTTGATTTGAGAGAGAGAGATGAGGGGCTTGCGACAGCAGTCAGTGTTTTCACCCGGGGAGCGCCAGGTGCACCGGTGCGACCAACAAAAAATGTTAGGTGCACTCTTACAAATTTTGGTCGCATATGCGACCAAAATGGTCGCACTTGAGAGCCCTGTTAGCCTAGCTAGCTTCTCTGGCAATGAACACAGTTGACATATTGTCATTTCAATGTGATGTTATAACAACAGTGTTTACTGCAAAAATTGATGTTTGGTTGTCAAGTTGCAAATGTCATTTACAGTCATTCAGTGCCCGAAGTTAATGCTGGCTATTAATTAGAGCTCATAGATGTGCGTGCATTTATTTCTTAGTGCTTTGCTTCAGAAACCAGAGCAATAAGCACCATAAGCTATACTGTACTGCTGCCTTCATTCTGTTAGTACAGTTTTAACTAAATTGATTACCCTGCTCTGAACAGAGCCCTGTAGTGGTTAATAATAAATAAAGATGGACCAAATGTGCCAATATTCCCCAATATGTAAGCTAAAAATCACTGTTTTACCAACAGCAGATGCTTAAATAAGTTTCAGTGTCTGATGTATAAATCAGAATGTGAAAGAGATTGTGTAGGTGAAGAACTCTTTCCCCCCTGTTGCTGTTTTATTTTTCTCTGTCATTCCAGTTTACTATAGGCTATGTCCCAGAGGAGGTCCTGGGTTCTTGATTTGTTGAAAGTGAACAAAAATCTAAGAAGCTGGTGAGGAGAAGATCAAAGCAGCTGGTACCACATGTGTAGGGATATGTAAAGCATAGAAGCAACATCATCAGATTGTTAAAGAGCATTTCAAAGACTGTTGCAAGTAGGGATGTATATCGTTATGATTTTATCGATACTGATACAGATACCGATAGGGAGTATCGGTATCTGTATCAGTATCGATACTTATCGATACTACAACACGTAATTTGTGTTAAAAATAAAGACTTTGCAAGATATTAAAAGATTCAACCTTTTTTTTTATGACCACAAGGTAATAATAAAGCTTCAACAGAATAGAAGTAATGCATTACAAATGCTTCTCAGAGGCAAAAAGAAAGCTAAGGAGATGGCAAAACCTCTTCATGCCGCCCAACAGACTGCATGTCAGACCCATGTATCTTGTGGTGCTAAAATAGATGCTGTAATGATGACTACTAGGGCTGTCACTTTATATTCGATATTTGATAACCATTTGAATATGGAGATAAATATCCGTAACCAAATAGTAAATAAATATTCGAATGTAAAATATTGAGTGTAGCGGCACATCAGGGCGCCTGGAGCAGTGGACCATTCCGTCCAACACAGACACATCCGCCGCTCTCTTGACCTCGGTAAACAAAAACTTTCCACTCCGAGCGGACATTAACAGCACCGAATCATCTGAGAAGAGCTATGTGGAAGTAGTTTTGGTTCTACACCATTGATGGCAAACTTAAAATCAAAGACCAGGCTGTGTGTTCTGTGAAATGCAGTTTAGTCACTCATCCTCCGCATCAGATTTGCGGGCTCAGCCATTGGCTTTTCATCCAAGTTATACGCCCGAGTGCAGCGGTACTTTGTCAAGAGTTTAACCCCGTGTGACTGTGTTGTTTTCGGCAGGGTCTTTACCGAAGGGGCGGATAATAGAGTCTCTGTCCCTTACTACGTGTGTGTGGGGGGGGCTGCATGTTCGAAAACTGTTCGAATTTCATTTTTAGGAAAAGTGACAGCTTTAATGACTAGAAATCTAGACAAAAAACTTGCCGTGACTTGACATAGCAGAAACAAAACCGCCACTGCACTGCAGTCTTTAGTGTTAGCCAGGCTGCTAACTTTACTCGTGTTGCTATAGCAATCAAACAGCCCGCACTCCTTTAGCTTTATACTATGCGCGTGCTCCAAGTGTTTGGTGATGTTAGTATTTCCCCCCTTGTACGCAACTTCTCTCTGACAAAGACTGCATCGGGCCGGGTTTTCATTAACTTTGCTAAAGTGAGCCCAAACCTTCGAGCGCTTAGCCCTCACCACATTCTTGAGCCAGCTGCGTCATCACCTGTCGACAGCGGTAGTGTCATAACTACGTGACAGTTGAAGAGACATTCAAGTACCGATAAAAGTACAGTTTTTCCAGATTCTTAACGGTATTCGGGTACCAACCCAAGTAGGGACCGGTACATTAAAGTACCAGTCCGCGGTATACATCCCGAGTTGCAAGATTGGCACATCCATGGCACATCCATACTGCTAAAGTTAGGGTTTTATTTCAGGAACAAGTCTGGTTTCTCAGGTCCTGTTTTTAAAGACATTGTTTTATGGGGACATGTACTCTGGAGCCCTCGCTCATCATTGGGCGCACTTGATGTTTTTTATTTGTTTTTTTTTCTTTCAGTTTCCTTGTTATAATGGTGTTGTCTGTAACCTTATTATACTACTGTCATGGCCAAAGACCAAAGATCTTCATGGGACAAACTGGTTAAATAAGGGTTGCATTTTCCTACAGCTCAAAATGAACCACAGAGATTATTTCGGACGTGGTGGTGGTGTAGCAGCTATTTGCCATTCTTGTCTCCAAATCAATCATAGACCATAGGTTAATTATGCTGCTTTTGAAAGCCTTTCCTCTAAATTTATCTCATACGGATTCAAAAACCTGCCAGCCAGTCCTATATGTGATAATTTACCATCCTCCAGGCCCATATTCTGAATTCTTATCAGAATTCTCTGAGTTCATATCAAACTTGGTCCTTAGCTCTGATAAAATAATCATTGTAGGTTATTTTAATATCCATGTCGACAAAGAGAGTGATAGTCTTAGCTCAGCTTTTATGTCCTTAATAGACTCAGTTGATTTTAATCAGTCTGTTAGTGAAGCTACCCATCATTTCAGTCACACCCTTGATTTGGTTCTAGCATGTGGCCTTGATAATGAGCTAAAAGTTTTTCCTGAAAATACTTTTTTATCTGACCACTTCTTAGTAACTTTTAATATCTTCTTAGAGGATTTTGTGTTTTGCCACAAAATTGTGAACAGTAGAAATGTGGTGCCATGGCTGAATTTAAAGAGGCCATTCCCGCTGCCTTAAACTCAATGAATTAGCCAACTGATAACTGTGATATTTGCTTTAGCCCGTCTCAGCTGGATCAGCTTTTTGATGACTCTGCCAGTCTGCAAAGATCCACTTTGGACTCAATTGCCCCACTGAGACAAAAAAGTATTAAATGTCAAAGGACGGCTCCTTGGTTTAGCTCTGAAACCCGTGCACTTAAACAAGCAACCCATAAATTAGAGAGAATGTGGCGCTCCAATAAAAGGGAGGAGTCACGTATACTTTGGTGGGAAAGTCATACAAACATGACAGCCTTAAGACATGCTGGAGCTGCCTACTACTCCTCATAAATTGAAGAAAATAAAAATAACCCTAGATACCTTTTCAGCACAGTAGCCAGATTGACACAGAGTCAGAGCTCTATTGAGCCTGTGATTCCTCTAGCCCTCAACTGTGAGCACTTTATGAGCTTTTTTAATGATAAAATTCTGAAAATTAGAGATAAAATTAGCAACTCCTGCTGTACCATTAAATGTAGTCGGACTTAAGTTAGACTGTTTCTCTACAATTAGCCTTCAGGAGCTAAATTCTCTTGTCTCCTCCTCTAAACCATCAACCTGTGTTTTAGATCCGATCCCAGCTAAACTGTTCAAGGAGGTTTTTCCCCCAGTTTGTCCATCCTTGCTGGAGACAATAAATATATCTCTATCAACAGGCTACGTGCCACAGTCTTTTAAAGTAGCAGTAATTAAACCTCTCCTTAAAAAAACCTAACCTCGATCCAGGAACATTAGCTAACTACAGGCCTATATCAAACCTTCCATTTACTTCAAAGATCCTGGAGAAAGTAGTGGCTGATCAGCTATGTGACCTCCTTCAAGACAACAGCCTGCTTGAGGACTTTAAGTCAGGATAGGACTTTCAATCAGGATTTAGAGCTCATCATAGCACAGAGACTGCCCTAGTAAAAGTAACCAATGATCTACTCTCTAGACTTGGGGGGGAATCTAGCACATTAGCTCTCTCTCTTTGTCTCACACTCTCTCTCCACATCTGCCTTTGTCCCTATTTGTTTGCTCCTGTACTCATCTCTGGCTCTTGTTTTGTAGGTGGCCTGGGATCCTTGGTGGAGATTGCCTGCTGCTGTGGAGTCACAAAGTCTCAATAACTACAATTACAGACACAACACATATTTGGCCATTTCATTAGCCCCATTCCATTCCAATTATCATTATAGCTTTTAATGTAGATATTAGCATGGTCTCTTTATCCATGGTTGACACAACTATAGTAACTATCTTTAGCACCATATAGGCATGAGGTCCCTCTTGAAAATAGGATGTCACATCTCAAGAGGCCTACCTTTAATACATTTATATTTAACGTAGACAAATATGGTAGGGATGCACTTGTGGTCTGGGCACCCATGAGTTCATCACTACTAGAATGTCATTGATTATACTTCTATAAAATTATCACCACAACCATTCAGACATGAGGACCCTCCTGAAAACGAGATGCTGCATCTCAAGAGGCTAACTTGTAATATATTTTTTTCAGCAAAAACAAATATGATGACAACAGGTCTATGGTTCATGGATCTGTCACTAACTTTAGTTCTTACTTATGTATATATACTAACCCTTTTTGTCTGCCGATTTTTAAATCGATTTCTTCAAAAATTGATCCCCACCCCCACACACACACGCACACACTCACACACACACTCTATAGGCGCTAAAGTCGCAAAATTGCGGCAAGCGACATTGCTGAATAGCAGATAGTGGACAGGTGACAGGTTTCTATTCAAAGTTTTGGCGTATATTTATTTTGAAACACACACCGGAGCGAGGGACGCGAGTGTGGCTGTAGAGCGGAGCAGAGAGAGAGAGACACACACACACAGATTGAGAGAGACTGAACAAGAGTACTCACGATGCTGAGAATAGTTTGTCAAGTACTGGCTGACTCTGAATCTGAGGAATATTTCCTCTCTGAGGATGACGGTCAGTTGTCCAGTGAGGACGAAACTGGCGGCGCGTGTGCGCGCAGCGGGAGCGGGTCCGCGCGCCATTACAGTCCCCAAGCAGCACATACCGAGGGCTGATGCTTTGCCTCTCCAGGGCCGGCGACTGCCGAAGAGGGGACTGATCTGGGATGCAGGGAAACTCAAAACACCGCAAAAAGTGACGGTGTTAGCAGGAATGAGAAAGACCGAGAGCTGTGGTCAGACGAGGGAGAAGCCAGGGGTGAAAAGCCCAGTGCAGGCAGCAGAGGCGTTCATGGTCGGCCTGTAAATTACAGTGATGATGATGGCTGGGAAAACTAGCCACTTTGAAACTAGTCTTTTTAAATCTTGATAGCAAAATTGAATATTTTCTTGAATAAACTCTGGAGCCTAAAGGGATAATAAGCCACTTTTTATATGCAATCCAGGCTTTTGAAGAGAGTATAACAGCTGGTGAAAATATATTGCTGAATAAATCCTAAAAACAGACTCACATGTGATGTGTATTTTTCTTGATATAGTCTTTGTGTATCATCATTGTTCATCTTTTTCGCTGGTGTTTAAAAAGCTTACTAAAGATTGCAAAAATTGGCAGTATCGTAGAATCGCAATTTAAATCGAATCGGCACCTAAAAAATCGCAATAAATCGAATCGGGAGAAAAGTGAATCGTCCCAGCCCTAGTATACATATCTATCTATCTATCTATCTATCTATCTATCTATCTATCTATCTATCTATCTATCTATCTATCTATCTATCTATCTATCTATCTATCTATCTGTGTATCTATATGAAATAAATGAAAACATGTCTTTTATTCTACTTTCTTCAAAGTAACCACCCTTTGCTCTGATTACTGCTTTGCAGACTTTTGTCATTCTCTTTCTGAGCTTCAACACGTAGCCACCTGAAACGGTTTTCACTTCTCAGGTGTGCCTTGCCAGGGTTACTTGATGGAATTTCTTACCTTATAAATGGGGTTGGGACCATCAGTTGTGTTGTGCAGTAGTCAGGCTGATGCACAGCCGACATCCCTATTAGACAACTGTTAGAATTAATATTATGGCAAAAAACAATCAGCGAAGTTAAGAGAAACAAGTGGCCATCATTACTTTAAGAAATTAAGGTTAGTCAATCCGAAAAATTGCAGAAACTTTGAATGTGTCCCCAAGGGCAGTCGCAAAAACCATCAAGGGCTACAATGAAACTAGCTCACATGAGGACTGCTCGAGGAAAGTAAGACCAAGAGTCACCTCTGCTGCTGAGAAAGAGTTCATCTGAGTCACCAGCCTCAGAAATCTCAAGTTAACAGCAGCTCAGATTAGAGACCAGATGAATACCACACAGAGCCCCAGCAGCAGACACATCTCTACTACAACTGTTAAGAGGAGACTGCGTGAATCAGGCCTTCATGGTCAAATAGTTGCTAGGAAACCACTGCTGAGGAGAGGCAACAAGCATGAGAGATGTGTTTGGGTCAAGAAACACAAGGAATGGACATTAGACCAGTGGAAATCTGTGCTTTGGTCTGATGAGTCCAAATTTGAGATCTTTGGTTCCAACTGCCGTGTATTTGTGCCATGCAGAAAAGGTGAGCAGATGGATTTTGCATGCCTGGTTCCCATTGTGAAGCATGGAGTCTATGGTGTGATGGTGTGGGGCTGCTTTGCTGGTGACACTGTTGGGGATTTATTCAAAATTGAAGGCATACTGAACCAGCATGGCTACCACAGCAGCCTGCAGCGACATGCTATCCCATCTGGTTTGCATGTAGTTGGATCGTCATTTATTTTTCAACAGGACAATGACCCCAAACACACCTCCAGGCTGTGTAAGAGCTATTTGACCAAGAAGGAGTGTGATGGAGTGCTGCGCCAGGTGACTGGCCTCCACAGTCAACGGAACTGAGCCCAATCGAGATGGTTTGAGATGAGCTGGACCGCAGTGTGAAGGCAAAAGGGCCAACAAGTGCTCAGCATCTCTGGGAACTCCTTTAAGACTGTTGGAAACCATTTCAGGTGACTACCTGTTGAAGCTCATCAAAAGAATGCCAAGAGTGTGCAAAGCAGTAATCAGAGCAAAGGGTGGATACTTTGAAGAAACTAGAATATAAGACATGTTTTCATTTATTTCACACTTTTTTGTTAAAGAGACTGTGAGGAGTTTTTAAGTAATTACAAAAAAGTCTCACTTTTAGATGTATGCCTGATCGAAATACGCACTTATGGATGAGTTTAATAGCATCTAAATAGGTTATCTATAAATGCTATTCTTTAGCCTCCTGGTCGGGTCGTACAGGGCTGGACTGGCCTGGATACTCAACTTCAGGAACAAGACAATTAAAACTAGAGCAAATTTGTTTTATTTTATTATTTATATTACACGTCTGAGAGCGCCGGGCTGTAAGTAGCGATATATAGCCGTCTACAACTACGATAGTAACTTTTCCCCGCATTGCTTGTGGTCACACATCAAAAACTACCGCTACCTAACTAGGAGATACATTCAGTGGTTGCTTTGCATCCTGTAAGTTGTTGAAAAAGAACTTGTAAAGCAATGCAGAGTTCCGACAAAGATCCATGCTGCATTTACCACAACAAACAAACACATTTGGCTTCACGTCTCCGGTGCGTTCAAGTTGTAGTCAGAAGTAGGAATTTTGAGCTCCGACTGGGAAACTAAAACTGGAACGTCCCCCGAAGTCTGAATTTCCTACAGGGAACTCGGTGAAACCTCGCCACCCCGAGGTGACAATCGCAGATGGATGCCCCCAGTGTGAACAGTTATTTAGCTCCTGTAATAATCCATTTATTTGCACTTCTGACTGGGGTGTGTCGCTCTAGATCAGCTGTATACATAGTATTGTTAGATTTATATTTACAAAAATGCTGCTATAGTGATAATCACATTCTTCATACAACAACGCAGGGCGTGCTAACAACAGCTAACAATAGCCTGGTAGTTAGGCATTATTTTTTCTGACTTCAACTGGAACGCTGATAAGTCGGAGATGATGTCACTCCCATTTCCGAGGTTACAGGAACGCAGCATTACGCCGGCGATAAATTCTCCTCATAGCACCTTTAAGTACATAATTCTACATGTGTTCATTAATAGTTGTGATACCTTCAGTGAGAATCTACAATGTAAATAGTGATGAAAATAAAGAAAAAACAAGGAATGAGAAGGTGTGTCCAAACCTACATATATTAAATGAACAGTTTATATGCTCTATTTTTTTTACATGTATTTCTGGCATTTGTGCCTTTATTGATAGGAGAGAGACAGTGGATAATAGGCTTGTGAAAGGGGGTGAGAGAGCAGGGGAAGACACTTTACAAACTGGTCACTGGCTGGATTGGAACCCGGATAGGAAGAAGTATGTATGTAGGATGTGCATGGTTGCTAACCACTCCGCCAAACTAGCGCCCCCGAGTATTAAGCTCTATTTTAAAGTGTCTTCAGACAACACTTGTTATGAATTGGTGCAATACAATTAAAGATTGATTGATTGATTAACTGACTAGAGTCTAATATAAGTAGGCCAGGGATTAATCAGGGTTGGTTATTCTGACAAAGTCTAGCACAAGTTTGTAATATGATATGATATAGGGGTGCCATTAGCTCAGTCTGTAAGGACTTGGTTTGGGGTTCTGCCAGTTTGAATCCCGACGAAACCATGTCTGGGAGTTGGTTTGGTAGCTGGAGAGGTGCCAGCGGACTTCTGAGCACTGCCAAAGTGCTCGAGCAAGGCAATGAACCCCAAACCTGCTCGGGAGTGCTCCTTCGGGAGCAGAAAGCCAACACTCATATTTTACTTGTCTCTGTTGGTTGTGTGGCCTCTTAGGTCCCTTTCACACATGCTTGCTTCAATATAATTACCAGTATGTTTCAAGACTTTAAGTCAATGAGGTCAACGAATGGGGGACAAAAGATTACAAAGGGGCTGTAGGTTAGATTTGAAGGTAAAGTCTGGGTAAATAACAGTATTCAAAGATGCAACTCACTCTGATAGATTGATGGAATTTTCTGGGTTTTTGTGATGTGTGAATAGAGTATTGCTTTGCTTCTGAAGGCTATACAGCTTCTAACAAGGCTGAACACTATGACCCATTGCTCTGCTTGCCTGGCTGTGTTCACTCTGCCATAATATATATCCACAGTCATTAGCCAGATATTCACTGCTCTGCAGACCAAACACTGCAGGCTACTTGTCTGCATACTGAGCCAGTGTGCTTGTTTGTTAATTTGTTTGCATAACTTATGTGGTGCCAAAATTCATAGTCAGGCCAGGGTCTTCTGTAAATTTTCATGGGAATACATGTAGTCACTTAAAATGTGGTGGGTGTTGTTTGTTGCTTGTGTAAATTTTGTTCTTTCATGAGCCCATTAGTCTCAAAGGTAAAATGTCAGGGAGGAGACAAAGACACTGTGGAGCTGCACCTGGGTCATTTGTTCCTAGCACATGAAAGGAACTCACACATACCTTGACCCCATCCCCTGTACCCCACTGCTTTCTCTCCTGCTGAGGACACAGGAATGTTGCCATAGAGACTATTATAGCTGTAACCATAGAAACAACTCATGTCTGTCCTAGAGAGAATAAAAACAAGACGATGCTGCATTTATAGGAGGAAAAGTGTGAACTATTGAACCTCCTCCATGCTAACTCTTCATACCTGACAGGGAGAACTAGATTAATTTGTTTTTGGTTAATATTTCAAGAGAAGACTCAGACTGAACTACAAGACCACTATCATTAAACAAAAAACAAATTAGTGAGATTTTATATATTTTATTATATTTCAACAACAAAACAGGAAATATGTCCCAGTTCCAAGAGCTCTAAATGACCTTTTAGTAAATATTGAGCTGGCTGCTGGAGTAGATAATTGGATAAAAGCATTGATTATCAATGCTGCACTTCTTCTATCTGGGCCAGCATGGCAAATGTGACCCTCTTGTGATGCTTTTCCTACTCTTGCCCACCATGAAACAATAAATCTGCTTTGCCACCTTATTAAGTCTTGCTGGAGTCTGGAAGCTCCCTTTCACATGGGACTGTTTCGGCCATCTGTGACCATGGCTATCAACACGGAGAAATAAGGCCTCAGTGCAGAGAAGGTCATGCTGTCCATGTCTGTCAATGGAGTGGTTGTCCTAGCAGAAAAAGAGCAGTCCAAATATTTACAGAGAGCTGATGAAGACTGAACACTTTTAAGATTTTTGCTCTGAAGTGTCATTGATCCTCTCATCATCAAACTCTGTTTATTTTTGTAAAAGCTCTTTATGAAGTTTGTTCATAGTTAATTCATTTTTTTCACTTGCTTTAGTTAAGTTTTAGATGTCTCAAAACATGATATTAAAACCTCTCAAGAGTTAGGATTCTGTTCAGGAAATAATTAGTTTCTCATTTATTCTGCAGTGTTTTTGTATGTGCAAAAGAGAAGGTAGTCTCCGTTTCTCAACAAATTTGTTAAAAAACAGCAAAAAAAAAAAAAAAGACTGGCGTACTGATTAATAATTACAGTTCAATGTCATGTGGCCTTTTTTAAAGACGGTTCAACAAATTTCTTAACAAAAATTGATTTTTCCCCCAATAATATGAGATTTCTCGAAATATGTTTTTTTATTTGCGTCATAAAAAGATGTCATTTTGTGGCATAGATACTTATCATGTGATTGGCAACCATCTTGTTTGAAGACACACCTGTGAATTTTGATCATAATGCACAATCAATGGAATGATTTTTCATTTTGGTGGTAGCAACCAGAAAACCAGGGAAATGTTAAAAAAAAAAAAAGTAAATTAACCATTAAAGAGATTTTTGTGCAGATTTGTTGAATATTACACATTCTTCCTGATTCTCAAGTACTAAAATGTGAAAATCTACTTTATTAATTGAGAAATTCATTTTTTTAACCACAAAGAAATTCTTTGGAGGTTTGAGGTTCATGTAAGGATTAAAGGTTTTAATTTGTTTAAAATGAACCAGAGCATATGAGAAAAAAAATGTAGTAAATCTTCACAGTGTGTACAGAATACATGTACATTTGTATGTGTCTGTCATTTTGTGCTTTGCAAGTTCGATTTTTGTTGCTTTTTTGTGTGTGATTTTTCATTGTAATTTATTTTTAAGTAATGTGGTGAAGTATCAGTATATTCTGATCTGTATGAATTTGTGTATTACAACATATAGCTTTCTGGAGAGGTTACAATAACCAATTAAATGTTTTTGGTGGCTTGCTTACTTTTGGAAACATACAAAAGGGTCCAATGAACCATTAAACTGAGATGGATTAATTGAGAGGAAAATTTCCAACTCACCTATTGTCACAGCAGCAAATAATCATGGTGAGTTATTTGAAATGTTTATTTTATACTGAGACAACTATACTCCCATATCACTCAGAGGCTGTGTTAAAAAAAAAAAACCCACTAACAATTAAGAACAAAACAGTGTTATTCTGTGACTCATTACATTGTTTCAAAACCATAGATTGTGTGTACTATTTTTTGTGCCATGAAAGCCTAAAAAGCTATTCCTCTAGAAAAAAACATGATGATATTTCTTACGCTGACTCTCCATTTATCCTCTGAAATTGAAAATGATCAAGACACACTCGAACAGGCATCTCAAACACATTAAATGCAGATTATCTTAAGAAAAGAAACTTTATTAGTGATTTATAAACAAAACACATTACCACTGTATCCATTTAGGTAAAATAAAAAAGTCAGAAAATAACTGAAATAAATGAAAATCACTACTTCACTGTCACAGATGATGAGCGGGTGTACAAAAAAGGGTTTACAACAGATCTGGGCTGGTCCATTTAGGACAGCACATTTCCACCATAGTTCACCACCATACATCAGGAAAGAATGACAGCATGAACGCTCACTAAACACAAGCATACAATACATATACATTTTTTTACACTGGTATTTTTTTGGTCATTTTACTTTTTCCTAGAGTGAAAGGGAAGTGAAAGCTCATCATAGGATCATACATATTTCAGTTACAATATTACAGTGTTAGTTAGATCGTCATGTCAAAGCCGGACACAGAGTGTTTCTTTCTTTTTATTCTTTTTTTTTTTCTTGCTTTGCTTGTTCTCAAAAGCAAAAATCATAGTTGATAAAACAAAAGTAATAAACTTGCGTTGAAAGGTATCACACTATATCATTTACAAATATCTAAAGAGGTTTAGTGGATGCCATAAAACATCTGTGGAGTGTGAAGATTGTAGTACATAGATGCCTGGCAGACAGAAGCACATAGAAATATCTCCTGTGCGAATAATGAAGAAAAATGATGATACAAAAGAATAAAATCATAGCCATCTATCTATTTATATATATATATTTCTCTATATAGTATGTGTTTCCTTAGAGCAGTACATGCAGCAGCCACTTAATGGAGTGACGTCATACAGAGCCGCAAAACTTTGGAGACATGGCAATGAGTTACAGGCAGGGGAGGGAAACCAACAGAAGCAGGAATGAGTGCAGCCCCTTTTTCAAGATCTCCTGAGAGAGGATTGGTGGGATACAGCTGAGGGTTAGGGATCCATAAAGATGCCCAGATTTTTAGCAAGTTCCATTAACTAATGTAGAAACAATCTATGAAAAGTCAACGTAACATATACAGCGTACATGAAAGGTAATACGTGACTTAATAACCCTAAACAATCAATTTGAAGCACAACCATCTTCTCTTGTACATGGAGGCAGAGGGCCAGCCCACGGCACCCATCACCTCACTTCCTCCACCCTGCCAAATCCCACCTGGTCCCCTCTCATCAGTGGCTACAAACAGGAAATGATCAGCATACTGGCAAGTTAAAAGCACTGAACCATCGTGAACTTAGAGACACATCTGACAAGTGCTCACGGCGTAGACCCCCAAACCCCCCCAAGTGGGCTTTCCCTGGCCCCATCCACATTACTCCATGCTGTTCTTAGCACACCACAATGTTTAGAGCAGCAGGGTCTGAAGGGGTCTGTGAAAGGGTTATGTGCAGAGTCTGAAGGTAAATGGGGAAGGGAATGACAAGCAAAATGTGGTTAAAGCTTTAAAGACAAAAAAGGAAAATACCAGAAATTGGGATTGTGAATCTTTTCAGAGAAAATAAATCAAGTCACACACTTCATTATGACATGAACAGGCAGTAAGAGGGATGGGTGACAGTGGGGAAAGGCAGTTTGGAATGGGAGGATGGTTTATGGCAGCCTAGGGCAGGTACAAGCAGGTGAGCATTTGTAAACTCAAAGTTTTCAGCTAAGGACTGGTTGCTACCAAACATTCAAAGCAGAAAGCATCATGCTCTGCTGCGGAAGGGGGAGAAGAGATTATGTTAACAAAATCTCAAGACTCTCCAAATATTCTTTAAGGTTTCTCCTCAGAGTCTGCTGACTGAAAGCAGAGTCACAAGCCAGCTCAGCTGGACTCTCCCTTCTGTGATCCTCAGGAGAGGGTAAGGTATCCTCTTATCTCTCCACCTCTCTGGTGCTCTCTGTATTCCTCAGGCAGGCTTCTGGCTTGAGATGAAGCTCTATGTGTCCATCAAATGTAGCAAGCAAATACAGAGTGATTGCAAAGGATGCTGCTTTCATCCTGAGAAGGTTGATGTACACATGCGCATCACGTAGGCGACTGTGTGGGGTAGAAGCTTGCAGTGTCTAGATTTTAAGAAGATGTGGGTTGAATTTCCCTCCTCTTTTATTTTCCTTCCCTCTTTAGGTCCAAAGTAATTTCCATGCCTATGTTGTCATGGGAAGTGTGTGTTTGCATGTTTTAGGATGTGAGCATGCGTGTATGTGCATGTGGTTTCATTGAGATCTCAGGAAACATTGGTGGTTATTTCCAGAAGAGACTTTGCAGCAGTGTCATGTAAGCCTTTGTCTGGGTGACTCTCTCCAGTGCTATTTACAATAGTGTGTGTCCAGCTCCAGGAGACTTACATCTGTCTCAATTTTCTTTGTCATTCTTCTTTTCCATAGCTGGCACAGAGCTTTTTGTTGCCCTTGTCCAAAGTATTTGTCTCCTCTCAGAGAGAGTGGTTTACACATAGTTGAGGACAGGGTAAGACAGAGGTGCCAACGTGCCCAGTGGGTAAAGATAGAAAAAACTCAAGACGTGGATTTTCTTGCTGGGAAAGATACTGACATGAGTTGACTTGGGGTGTTCAGGCACATAGGGGCATGGAGCAGAAATCAATCATTTGTTGTTTATAAAGGCAAGATTGTTAATTTACCTCAGGGGGGACTGAAGGTGAGATAAATCTTTATAAGGCCAGTTTTAGAACAGAGACAATGTTAGAACTTCAACAGCATATATAGATGTAAAAATGAAAATTGTAAATCTATCATAGCTTCCACGTTTTCTTTTTGCCCAGTGGACTTTGGTTGGTACCTCTGTTTTAACAGCCCCCTTGACTTCTTTGTTATTTTCACTTTCTGCTCCTCTACTCATCTCCATCATCCTTCCCCTTATCTTTCTTGTCTTTCTTCTCCTTCTTCTTCTTCTTCTTCTTCTTGGCCTCCTCCTTCTTTCCAAAGGTGATGAAATCGCTCTTGTCGTCCTCCCCACCCTGGTTCTGTCTGATGGATATTATGGCAGGTGAGCCAGGGATAATGAAGGCTTCTGGGGGAACTTCTCCAGGTTTTAGGTGCTGTGGGGGTGCTCCAGGACCCCCAGGGCCGTAACGAAAGTGCCAGCTATTACTGTCTACACCAGCACCCATTGGGGGGGACACCTCTCCCCCTTCGGGATCTGAAAGACACAGAAAGAAAAGTGAGAAGGTGATTATTAGTACTGAGCAGAGCTGTCAGAGAAAATGATCACAGTGTTGTCTTTCCTAGTGGCAACAGTAGATAAGGCAGCATTTTATATCACACATTGTGTTAGGAAAAACAAGTTTTCTGGTATTCTCAGATTTGTACTTTTGCTGTGAGAAAGTATTAAACGCATAATTTTTCTGAATCTTCAGCACAGCTTTTGTATGTTTGCAGTAATGTATAACAATGGAGGATAGACAAACGGAGTAGGAGAAAAAAATGGAGCTTGGCTGTTTACAAGGAAATTCATCAGTCTTTATGAACTGGAACATCCATGATGTTGACAGCAAAATGAAAAATATACCACTTGAACGATAAAAAAGGATGGGTAACACTTTCTATGAAGTCCACATTTATAATGCACTATAATGGCATCCATAATGCATTATAATGCATTCATAATGCCTCATAACTACACTTATAAGCAAAATAATGCTTCATGATGCTTTATATCAAGGGTCATAAAACATTATAATGTAATTTTAATGAATTATAATGACTTGTTCCATGGATACTCATGAATACTCATTAACACTACGTCCATAATGCTTTATGAGGTATGAAGCCCAACAATCACAATGCATTATGAGGGCATTCATAATGCTTTGTAACTACACTCATAATGCTTTAAGATGCACTATATCAACAGTCATAAAACATTACGATATCACTTATAATGAACGATAGAGCTAGTCATTGTAATTCAGCTTTACACCACAGGCCACATTACCCATTCACTCTCACATTCAGCCATTGATGGCTGGACTGCTATGTCAGTTATTCATCAGTATCAACTAATGCATTTTAGTTCTTTAATGCCTATTTACATGCCACTGATGCAGCAGTGGGAGCAACTTGAGGATAAGTGTCCAGCCCAAGGACACATTGCCATGTGAAAGCTGGAGCTGGGCTCAAACCTGCAACCTTTCAATTACCAACCCAGCAGACTATCAGATCGCACCTCAGACTTGGTTGCCTGTAAATTAGAGGAAAGTGAGAAATGCTATTATCTGTGAGATGGGGTTGATATCTTCTGTCTAAATGTTGTCTAAATGAAGTATAAAACAAAACTTGAAGTGAGTCCACCAACAGTGACCTACTTATCACACTTTCGTCTTTGTTTCTGACTCCTTCTTTGAGGTCTTTCTGAAGGGGGGACTTCAGAAACTTCAGGGGACTGACTGAGCATGGTGCCATTCAACCAGAAGGAGCAGTGTCTGGAAGAAAAGCCTGACCTCAAGAAAAAAAAAAAACCTCTCTCCACTCTTAAGCTATTTTCTTAAATTAGGAGTGCATGGGTTATGTGGTAAAAACCTTTATTGTATCTGTAAGAAAGTAGACAATTTTAACATTCACTGATGATTAATAAACATTAGTCCATTAATCAATCAGTAAAATGATGTGAACTTGAAGGTCCTGTTCCAAACACAATATAACCCAATCATAAAATTACAGGCCGGTGTCTGATGATTTTCTTTCCACTGTTTCCCCATGGTTTCTCTTCCAAATTTCTCTATTTTGAGTTATCAACTCTCAGTGAAAGCTGTCCCCAGAAAAGGATTTGTGCAGTAAATCCATGAAAAACACAATATCCCCTGCCTGTAATACAATACTGTTCGGTCATACAAATAAAGAGCTGCTGTTAATCTCCGCCTTCAGCAGGGGGAATGGTCCAAGTGGAGGCAAGACAATTGTTTTTTTGGTTGTTTGTTTTGTTTATTCTCATAGGAGATAAAAGTTTCAAGATTATTTCTTTTTGTTGATAAAATTTAATTCAAATAAGCTTTTTATGGACAGTTGTATTCTTAATGAAGATATATATTTGAAAATCTTGCCTTATAGATGACTTTTTTTTTCAAACTTTTAGATACAATTTAATAATACACTTTAAATTATTAATTCAATATTGGTTAAGTATCTGTACATTTTTATTTAACCATCTACAAAGTATCATTATTCTTTCTTTGATCATTCATAAACACACTTAGAAATGCTTTATTATTGCCTTAATAAATATTAGTTAAGCTACAGTTTAGCATCTGTAAATAATTAACGATCATTACTTAAATATTATCAATGAAGCAACTGATAATTTAGTAGATTACATTGTTAAAAAAATCAGTATTATAAGATCAGGAATGCATAGATTATGAGTGAGACTAAGGATTTCAGTTTTTCAATTAATGGTGCCAACATAATTATGTTTGAAAATGAAACTTGATAATAATAATTATAAATACCTTGTTGATGATGGAGTGATTTTAATCAATAACACAAATGAAACATTTAATAGCTGTGTTGATACACTAAAAATGAATATGATAAAAACAAATAGGTGCTATAGATATCATTAAAAATTAACAAATGCTTCACCTATGCTCAACTAAGACTTGCTGACTGCAATTAATTTGAAGTGTTACTGTCTTTTCTTTAACCTGCTAAAAGCTGCTAAATGAAGAAGTCTCCAATTGTTAATTTAAGTAATAATGATTGCAACCCACTTTAAAATGGCCATTTTATATTTCATTTTTATTGCCTTCACATATATTTATGTAATTAGACTGGGACTGCTCACAAGAATTAAATGGGTCATGCTTTTGAGTTGTTTCACTTCACTAGTCCCCTAAAAGCTCCCCTACTTCCACTGACTGTGACAACACAGCTGTGAGAGTCACAGAGAGGAGAGTGAAGCTGACACATAGACCGAGGAGATTCGGACAGGACAGAGTAGATCCAGCCACTGCTTCCTCCACACAGAGACACTAAGACAGCCAGAGTCACTTTCTTTTAGGAGGCAGGAGTCTCCCCCTGGTTGATAAGTCCTCATCTGACTCCCTGAGCAGAAACTTGACCTTATTTATATAAACTCCAAAAAGAGGCCAGGAGCAAAATTATCCAAATATTTGATAAAAAAATTGTAATATCTGGTGTTTTCTTACCATCTATAATAAATTACTTATCTAACTTATTGTGGAAACTTAATGAGACACCAGTGCCCCCGTGCAAACTGACAGATATAAACAAAACAACACCCCCGAGAGTGATGAGTCACGCTGAGAGCAGAAAAATAGAGGTTAGTCAGGGTGGTGTAAATCTCTGGAAAGGGTCAATGTATCAGAGTGTATCTGAATAAAAAATACAAAACAAATCATGACACACACTGCAGCTCTGCTGCGTCAAACTCAGCTGCAACACTTAAGGTCATATCATGACAATCCTCTCTGCCTTGAGAGATTCTTTTTAAATAGCTGAAAGTCGACTTATCCTGATATCAAATGCAATGTTAACCATATGAGATCCGATCTTTGAAATAAGCTACATCTCATTCATCTGTGTTTAGCATGTCATATCTCATGCTGCATGCCTCAACTTGCCATCTTTGCACCTCTCCCCAGTTGAATTTGTCCATGAAAAATATGTCCAAGAATTCTTAAAAAAAAAAAAAAAAAAAAAAACTTCTCCAAGAGAACAACGGATAATTAACTGACCAGCCAGAAATAAATATCTGATAGTAAAAATTACAACCAAATGTTTGTCTGTTTTTGTCAACCAAACAGGACAAAGATGTTAAAACTGTGCTGGTGGACGTTCAAAAACCATATTCAGGTTTTAAAGGAGAAACATATTTTATTTATCAACAACATAAAAGGTATACAAGTTCTGTTTGAAGCGCAGTCTCTCAATTTTTAATCAAATAACAAAGAGTATTGATAGTGGTATCGATATAAACTGCAGAGTGGGCACTGACATCAATAAAACATAGAAGCCTACTGAGAAAATACTCAACCACAGGAAACAGTCTTTCACTGTAGGCGGGTCAATATTATTATCAATATCAGTTTAGCTTGAATATATGTAACAATTACTGGTGTGTTGACATGAATGAGCTGCAAAATATATTTATTGTAAGATTTGGCTAATAAGAAATTTACAAAGAGAAGAAGTTCTGATTAAAATTAGAGACATGTGAGGAGATTTTGTAAAAACTAAGTTACATATTTTTGAGTTTGTTGGCTAAAACTCGACTATAAGCATCAAAAATACAAATTGTGACCAAATCTAAAACACCAAGTTTAAAACTTCATTTTTTAAGGCCCAGTGTAAGAAGCTTAGCTGAGGATGAATCTCATCTATTTGAATCAGATTTGGACCACCTCTTTATATTATTTAAATCAGATATAGGCCAGATATCTTGTCATGTGACATTCTGTAAAAAAAAAAAAAGTTTATCTAAATATTTAGATGAAGTAAAGGTAGAACTAATAGTGCTTTTGTAGTTCAGGTCTGTGGTCTGAATACAGTTCATATTCAAATCCAAAATAGCTGCCAAAATTAACCACACCTCCTTTGCTTTAGTCTGATTTGCAAAACGTAATCGTTCCTCTTGTCTAACCCCTCTCTTCTTCTTCCCCCTGCTGCTCTCTCTCTTTCTCTCTATCGCTCATTTCCCCTGACCTTTCAACTAATCTTGCGTGAAACTCAGCCAGTCAACACCCGTCGCTCCCAGTTATTGACAAAAGTCTTAATCACACACATCAGTGTTTAAGCTAGCATTATTGTGATTGGGTGTTTAACAGTTTGTCCATCAATGATGACTGCCAGGCATTATAAGGGAGAGCAATGGTTTGTCTGTTGCTTCTAACTTCATTACTCTCTCTGTGTTTCTGTACCTCTCTCCATTTTGATTTCTAGAATGACACAAGGCATGGTAACAAATCACCCCGCAGTAGAGAACATGGCTTCTCCCATAACTCCCCTTGAGTTTTAATCTTGGGAGTCTTCGCTGCTGCATCTCTGAATGTGTCACTTTGCTCCACTATTGTGTCCACGGTTTTCACAGCTGCTTAAAATCACCAAAGCTCCATACTGCCACTTCTACTTTATTCATCCCCTTGTCTCGCCCTACTGTCTGCCAGTTAGGCAGAAGCGCAGTGGAGCGCAGTGCAGTGTTACATAAGGAGCTGAGGAGGAGGAGGAGGAGGAAGAAAGGCAGGGGCCATGAGGTGCAAAGAAACCCAATCCTCACCATCAAAAATGAAGATTGGAGAAGGGAGAAAGTGTTACCAAATCACATGGTATTGTTCTGTTTATTTTCCCCATCTATAATGCAGACTTGAGCAAAAACATAGGATTGTTTTGATAGTCAGCTGTGACCACACCCTTTCTATGGTTAACCCCTACTGTTTGTATTCTGTGCAGAGGGTGCTTGCTAACAAAACACCACAGTGCTGTCTTTACAAAACATTCACCACTTCAGTCTTATTCCTCTATCCTTTTCCCTGGTTTGCCTGTGGGTGAAAAAACAAAATGCTTTTAATGCCTGCATACATTACCATATATTCCCCAATCTGCTAACAATAAATGAAAAACAGAAATATAGCTGCTGCTTGTAAAAATACAGTTATCAGAGCAGCTTGCTGTTTTTTTTCCATCAATTATGTTCCTACATTTTTTTTATTCTTTAGAGTATTTTGTTTTCAGCATTTTTCAGGATATACATGAAAACACAAAAAACAGAACTTCAACCCCCTCCCAACCCACCCACTGACAACTTGAGAGAAAGAGAGAGGAAAAATAAATAAATAGAAAGCATAAGTAATAAATAAATCAAAAATAATTACAAATTATGAATAATAATTACATAATTAAGTTAAATACATAAAATAGTCAAGAGGCATGGTAAACAGGAAGCACTGACATCAAAAAGCTTTTAAATCTATAACCCAGCCATCATCAAAGAGGTCGACAGTGTGTCCATACATTCCAAATAAGGTTGCCACATCTCTATAAAAGTATCATAGTCTTTCCAGAGTGTATAGTTAATTTTTTTAAGTGGAACACAGCTATTCATTTCTGAAACCTATCTTCCATGTTCCTACATTTGAATGTTTAGAGGGAACAATTTGAATTTGTGTGTGTGTGTGTGTGTGTGTGTATGTGTGTGTGAGTGCGGGGGTGGGTGTGTGTGTGCATGTGTGTGTGCCTGTCTATATACGATTTAGTGCCAAGTTGGGCACCTTGCTGTCTAGTCCCAGATGGACCATGTGGCAGATGGTGGACACAATCATTCCCAAATGACAAGACTCAACTATACAAGAATAAAACAAATATTGGTTTACAAATAATGAGGAATTTTGTGTGTTGGTGCACATTCATGCTAGTGTATGTGTGTGTCTTAAAGGACAAAAAACAGACATTGATTTATGCTGAAGTGAAAAAGAGCCACTGAAATACATCTAAGGAACTGAAGAACACTAGGTGGTCACAGTGAGAGTGCAGGAAAGTAAATACCAGCAAACAAGGGACAGATGGGCCACATGGACTCAAAAAGTAGAAACTGGGACATCTTCCAGACTCTTCTGCATTGCATTGCTAATTGAGCAACATGACTTTGAACACAAATGCAGCATTAGGGTGAGTTATTTAGTCCTAACTTAAATCAGAAAAATCTCATTTATCTCCTCTTAACCACATTCTCTTCTTATCTATCCCAACATTAAAACAAAATTGAACATCTGAAGTATTATTTTAAGTTTAAAGACAGAAAATCAGGCACTCTAAACAAAATTCTTGTAAAAAAATGTAATATTTTTCATATTTTTTGAATCATCTCCCTTTAGAATAATTCTCCCCAAATAAAACAAAAAATACTTGTACTAAATCATTGAATCACACAATATTATGATCAGGACTGCTACATAAGGGTGCACAACCTGTCACCGTAATTCTGCTCCTTTGTTTTATGAATCTCATTTATATTTTATTTTACAAACCAATAATGAATTAGATTTTTTTTTAATTACCATCAGTGTGTGAATAAGAGTGTGAATGAGTGTAACTAGGCAGATGTGACCTGTGGTGTAAAAGCACTTTCAGTAGTCAGATAGGCTCATGTTCATTTACTGTATCATAAACCCCTCATTAGAATTGAGGACTCAATGAAATCTGGACTCCATACAGTGTATTTACCATTAAACAACTGTACACTTTTTATGTTTGAATTTTATACAATGGATAAGAAAAGTTGGTAAAAGTGGACTTCCTTCTGTTTCAGAATGATTTGTGAGTTGCCTGAAGCAAGGTCCAGGAAATCCCCTTTTAAGAGCCTTTCTCTCTCAATATGCAAAATTTATCTTTGAAGCATAAATATTGGTTTACCTTGTTGTAAAAACAGCTATTGGAGTAAAGATATGAGTTAGTTTGGTTGAATAAAGTCTTGACTTAAAAAAGAATAAGAAGTAAGGATAGAAGGTGGGCGGAGCTGACAGCGACTCAGTCTCTTATCATTGTCTTTGTTATTGTTTTGGTTGAGAGCTCCCTGGCTGCATGATATATAAAATAATACAAATTATGACAAAGATGTAAATGAAGTATGTAATATTTTAGATAATCTCCATTCCTCTGTCCTGATTTTCCCACATCAGTGATCTTGAACCAATTTTAGAGGGCACATTACCCTCTGGAAACTTTTTATGAACATTTTAATTTTCTAAATTATCATTTCGAATATTTAACACATTGCACACACAAAATTACACACAAACCCCTGTCTTGGAATCAAAACAAAACTCCCTCCCTTGATGGACAGAAGACTGCATTGACTTACCCGCTATAAATCATTGCTCAAGACTCATATTTGTTAAGCAAGATTTGTATGTGTCATTGGAATCTTTTACATAGCTGTTTTTTTAACTATATATGTTGTGTGCCATGTCAGTCAGTTTATTTCTCTGTGTTGTTGTCTTTTTATGTGTGACAAATGTTCATGGTCTTGTATTTCTGAAATACACCTTGTAAATAAAATACTTTTTTTTTCATCCTAAAACCTAAAGGATAGAATTCTCCTAAAATAATATACGGGCCAACTTGTTAACATCAGAGTCACATAAGTGCTGGGAAAAAAACAGGTAATTTATCTTAGATAAAGCAGGGATAATATACAATCTAGTGTTGCTGTTGAGAGAAAAATACATCTCAAACAGGAAAATATTTGTTTTGTTTGGTGAAATGAGTGATGCAATGAGAAGATGAACACTTGCGAAGAATTGTAAGTTACAATTTCTTCCCCTAAATGTCTGATCGAAGTTTGCTTCATTTTCCTGCATCATTTCACTTCACTTTCTCCCCTTAACTCCTCTGCTATCCAAACCCTTTAGTCTATTTTTACCATGACAAATGTTTGCTTCATTTACAACTCTAAAATGCAATCAGACTTGTCCCCCCTGGGTTCTTAGTTGATTTTTTGTGTATTATGTAAAAAGAGTCAGGACAGAGGGGGTAAAACAGTCAACCTGCATCTACCTCTGCAGTATACCACCGCCCCAGTGAATGTAGGTCACTCTCTCTCTCCCTCTCTCTGCTACTCCCTCCTCTGCGCTCTCTTCCACTTTACACCTCTCACCTCCAACTGTCACTTTCAAAATGCACCCCTCCCTCTGTTAACTTTGTAACTCTCTTGTGCTTGGTTTTAGCTTTTGCTTATATATGTACATTCTTGTCAACACCTCCCTTTGGCTTGTCCTTCACCTGATGCCACAGTCAGCTTTTTCTCCCCTCCAATTCCCTCCCTTTAAGCACCTTTTGTACCCCACCATATGTTTGCACTCCCTGCTAAATAACAGTGCCAACTCCCTCCCCTCTCTCTCCTGTCAGTTTTTGGGACCATGAATGGTTGCCATGGAAACTACATCCTCCAGTGAGGCAATAGGACATTAGTAGGAGTCATGGTGACCGTGCTTGTGCTGATGGAGAATAATGCTGCAAGCTCTCTTGCTCTGTCTGGTCTAACCACTCTCCCCTAGCAACAGCCGCCTCGTAAGCTTCCTCTCTCTTCTATTTGCAGACTTTGCTACAATCAGTTAGCTTTACTCATCGTCACTCCCACTCAAATAATTTATGTCCACCATTTCTGTACCTTACCATCCACCTGATGCTTTTGTTTTTGCCTACGTTCTTGATACATCTCAATCCCTTGCTTTAAAAACTGGACCCATTTCTTCACATTTCTCTCTAAATCCCCATGAACCCCTAAAGAAACAGATAGGAGAAGGAACAAATGAGATGCACACAAAGGGAGTGGAAATCAGATAGAAAAAGCGAAAGAGAGAGCTTGACAGCAAGCGGAACCCTGATTTCATTAATGTGGGTCTGTTAATCTGGGTGTGGGCTGTGCTCCATCTGTCACAGCAGGAGTGGCACAAAAATCCAGGCAGCTAAAACACGCTTGTGGAGATATGGCCAAGTGCACACTCACGGGCATGTACACACACATACAAAACAAAATAAAATGCAATGCCACAGACTCACAAACTGACAGAAACACAAAAGTCCAAATGCTTGGGAAAAACATGGGCGTTGTCTGTTTACCCACAGAGTCTTACATAAAATCAAAACATAGAGTTTGAGGCACAGCAGCACCTTTTAGGTAAATCTAACTCCCCGTACACTCCTGCTCTCAGCTTAAGGACCACAGCCTGCCTACCAAACAGGATGATTTAGTTATAAATAGTATAAACCATGAGTCATAGTGATGTGACAGGCCACATGAATCAATATCTCCACATCTGATTCGAGATGAATTAAAACTGAGGTAAGATTTCTGTTCAAATCGATTTTTTTTCTTTGCAAAAAATATTTATAGATGTAAATGCTCCAAACTTTCTGACACTATCAACCTTAAATATCCCTTTAATCCAACCCTGACATTTAACCTCAAGCACATACAGTCCTTAGCTAATATTTCCTTTCTTGTCCTGGCCAATAATTAGATAAAGAAGCCCTGAGGTAAAGCAAGATTAGAGTGCAACAATGTGTACAGCTTAATTAGACCTCTGTAAATCCTCACCAGCTGATCTCACTGCCACTGACCCACCCTAAAGACGTCACTGCTGCTTGTTCTGTTCTCTCTGCTTCTCCATCTATCTCTCATGTTTTGAAGTGCCTCCAGGCTGTAAGTCTTCAGCCAAGGCAAGAAATCGATGGCAGAGTGGAGGAGGCTGTGTGCACGAGTGTGGATAGGAAGGGACAGTAGTCAGAGTGTGGGCAGTTTGTCTGCCTGCCCAGCCCGCCGCCTTCTGTCCATAAAAGCCCAACCATGCTGTCTTTAGGATCTTAATTAAAACAAATCACCTCCTTATCTGAAATTAATAGCACAATCGTCCCTCCAATAATGTCTGAATCGATACATCTTTCTCCATATATCCTGCCTGACACAGTGAATAAAGTGCATCCCTGGTGATAAAGCCTGCAAAATGCGAGGGTATATGGGGTATATGGCATCATATGAACTGACATTCACTTCACGAAGTCCAAGAAATGCCATCTTGCATTAAATAAGCTGTCGTGTGGAAATTTGTTTGGCTTCACTCTGACTGCTTTTCAAAAAACTCCTTTGCAGAGCCCTTTTTTGCACTCTTTGTTACCCTGATAACAGCCAGATAGGCACAGAATTTTTCTCTTTATTGTGCTTTGTTAATTAAATCATTGTGACTGCAGGCAGACTTACCCTGACATCAACAGTTTGTAACAAAATAAGAATAAGTTACAGGTATTCATAGGGCAAATGCTAACTGGTGATAGTGTTGGGTATATTTTTAATATATTGGTTATATATATTTTATATAACCAAGACTATTAAAATAGTACTCGTGCCTAATACGTCTCTGAAGTAGTACTTTGAATACAAAAAGAGGAACTGATAATATTACACTGATAATTCTACTGTTGCCATCACCAAGCAGGCTGCTGATTAAATAAGGTTAACAGGGTTCATCATCTTTGGTTCTGACGTTTTGTAAACAGTACTTAACTGAAACACTCAAATCAGTTTGGTGTCGGGGTGATACCACCTCTCCTTACCACATCTTACTACTAATCTTAAACATGACAGAATGACAGCTACAAAAGGTTTCAATAATAAATCATAGACTGAATGTTTATCAAATAACCATTGAATAGGTCATGTTTGTGACTTTCCTGAAGTTGATCCACAGCTGTGCAGCTAATAATTACGATTTTTTGAACACATTGATTATGGTTCATCCTTGCAGTTCCATGCAAAGGAAATGCCCGATGGCTTGAATTCATGGGAGCAATAATAAAATCCATCTTTATAAAACCTGTGCAAATTCCTTCTTGAATTGGCTAATATATGTACTACATAGATGACTAAATCTTGTAAGACTTCAAATTTATGCTACTCAATCTTATTTTTGTTGTTTCCAACAAAGAGCTAAAAAAGCAGCAGATAAAAAACACAGCTCTACATGAAGAACAGACAACATGTAATTATTCCTGTTGTCTAATATTTGTCTTCTATGGCTCAGTGTCTTATGCTTGAAAAACCTTTAGCTGATTACCCAAATGATTTCTAACTTTCTCTCATCCCCCTCTTTTTCTGTGTATTGTCTCCCTTACTGATGAAGCGGGCAGAGATATCCATCTACGCCTACGTTGCATGTGTCATTTCCGCTCCCTGAAGCAGTGGGAAGTGTTAGGAGTGGGCTGGGGCGATCTCGTATCTGATATCTCTGTTTCTCTTGTTTTATTACTCTTCAGTATTCTGACAGCACCTCAAGGAATGTACAATTTTTGTTCTGATATAGTCTTTGGTTATGTCGTGTGATACTGTGTTATATGTATATTCAGTGATATACTAACTGAAAACACCTAAATATTGTATTTATTCTCAATTTTATGAAATGGTTCATTTAAGTTGTTTTAGGTGAGAGTAGAATGAGTGGTTCTTACCAGCGGCACTGGATGCAGTGGGCCAGTTCTGGACCAGGACCCCTTGGGCTCCTTGCATCACTGAGGACTCCTCCATATGCACCGAGCTGGAGAATACAAAATATGCACATTTGACACACTATGAATACATGTTTGCACATAATACACAATTTAGAAAATCCAACAAACAGAAACCATCAATATAATTCCCATTAACATCATTTATGGTCTTAAGAATCCTCCATGGATGTAACTTTCTTGTTTCCACATGTTTCTGACTGTTGAAAACACAATGCATTCAAACATACATCACTGACTCTGTAGTGACCTGTTTGTGGGATAACAGCCACGCAGCTAGGAATGCAGCACTGACATCAGGATTAAAGTATTCAGACTACATTTTTCTGACATTCTCTGGATTATGGATTACAGATGGCTGCTCCTACATTTTCACACCCACTCTGTGGGATTTCATCACCCCCACCCCCACCCCCATTCAGTCTCTCCTGTTGTGCTGTATAACAGGAACAGATAACACTCTTCTCTCACTTGGCTCAACCTCTACCTAACCAGAGAGGGGTGATATTTATTAGCCCTGACATTGACATTTTAGCAAGATTTAGTGATGAATCTTTGCTAAGGGCCTCTACTCTAATGAGCAGGATCTTCTTTAAATCAAATTTTATTCCAGAAACACGAAGACACTACAGCCTGGCTGCCATTAGCAGGACATCTAACCACTTAAACATTATACAAATATTTTCAAGTGTGAAATGTCCTCTGCATCACTTTATGAAGAACAATAGCTAAAAATCTTCTGTTGTTTGTATGTTATTGTTGATGATGGTGAGTTGTTGTCTGTTTATTTGTTTTTTTTTTTTTTCCTTGCTTTTTTTGATAAGCAGTATATCTTAAATATCTGACAGACAGACCATCTAATTATTTCTGGTTATATTATTTTGAGAAAGGGGCTGGTAATATAAGACTTTCTTCTAGCTGTCCCTTTTCAAACATGGAATGGAACATGTTGCAGAATTTGAAACTGTACAATATGTGAACTTTTGTTTTTAAGATCTGGAATAAAAATGCTATAACAAAGTTTTAAAAAAGGTTCAAAAAACAAACCATATAGCTATAACCCATGGTGACTGTACATTTTTATTTTGCTAATATTTTAATCAGTAACAAAGAAAAGCATTAGCTTGTACTTCAGACATAAGATGGGACTCCAACCATCAGACATGTAGCCCACACTGATGAATCATTCAACTTGACCTGTTTCGTTTGACGGGGGAGACAACTGGACCCCCAGGCAGGCTATATTTTCCCACTGACTGACTTCTCCATATGTCAATAAAGCAGTGGAACATAAAAACATAAGCTGTTATTCTAAAACTGCCAGTGAATAATCTCCTCCTACTGGTGTTCTAATCTAATTCAGCTGTTAAGTGATTTCCCTTTAGTCCAGACTAGTGCTCAAAACCACTTTGAATGCATTTTCTACAAAAATATTGCAAATGTTTTATTTCATCAAAACATGAAAGATAAAAACATGTCATGAAAACAGGTTGTACACATTTTTGATATTAGAAAAAAACAACCTTATACAAAAGTCAATAGCCAACAACTATTGTATTTTTAGAATAATCATCCAAATTCATATCCTTATGATATTAATTAAAAATATTATTGCTTATTACATTTTTTCTTATGTTTTACACATGCTTCCCACACAGTTTGTAAAATGTGTACTCTATTTCATGACTTTTTAAGACATGTCAAGGCTTTGGTATATGAAACACTTATCCCTAAAAACATTCCACATTTCTAACTTGATGAAGTTAGATTATCATTTTACTATAAAAATGTGACAAGCTATGGTGCTATTTTTTTCTGTGATGATAGGATTTCAAGGTAAGGAAAGATGGAAATGGGAAAAAATGTCTTTACAATCAAACTGCATTTGTCCAGAAAAAAGTAGCTTTTCAGCCCATTTACATATTAGATTAAAAGAAATTGCAATACCACTTTCTCCAACATTTTTCATCCTTTGTCCCAAAACTTAAACCAAATCTAAATTGTTTAAGAGCTCTATTTGAACTGATTTTTCCTCCCAAATAAAGACTCACCTGAAGCTATTAAACATGTTTAACCTAAACTCTTTTCACTGGAGGGGGGTTGGAGGCAATTTTAAATGCTGCTTAGCAACAGCATCATCAAATAAATTATTAATGGCAACACTGATGATGATACACTTTTTAGCTAATGTCAGGCCTTCACTCTCATTACTCATCTTTCTTCAAGGCTTTCAGTGAAAGCTGTCTCATCATTATCCAGCACTAATACCTCCATCTAAGACCATATCTGTTTGTTAGAATAATAATTATAGTTATCACTAAGAACTCGAATATTAGTTTAAATTTTGTGCTTCACCAGAAATGTAACCAGTCATTTCTATTGCATAGAATCTGGATGCTGTTTCCAAAATCTCTCACACAAGCTGTGATTACAGATGAATGTTAAGTGGAGCTTGGTTTGGGACATGGGGTGCTGTCAACTTAAAACACATCTGTTAAAAGTGACTAAGGAGACAGATTTGGCATGTTAGACTGTTTAACACTAGCACATTAACTCTCTTTAATCTCTGCTGTAATTATGAGGAGATTTGTGTACCATTAGCAAAACTCAGACAGAGCACAGCCTCTAATCTGACTGCACACATTAAAGCTTATGGTATAGTAAATGCATTTTATGTGTTCAGATAAGTCATATTTCCAGTTGGAGGTCATTTTTCCTCTATTTAGTCATGTATCACATATCCACCCAATCATAAAGGAGTAATATTTAAAATATAAATAAAATTAATAATGGGTAGACAGATAAGGAACTCATTAAGCTTATGACTTTATCTGTAATTATGGGGACATCTAATTGGCATATCCCTTGATTTTGTTTGTTCCTCTGATCACTCAGCAGGTGATAGCCCAATGTCTAATGGGTAATGGGATCACAGGCAATCCTCACATTTCTGATAAGCAGTGTCAGTGACTACTTGCCCTTCATCCATTTCTGACCTTCGCTCTGCTTGACCCTCCCTCCTGTCAGTCCTTTATCTGTCACATGGAAATGCTGAGGATCATATTTCATTTGTCCTTACTGTGTTGATTCTCTTATGTTTTGCATCCACTTGTACATGGGTTGCTTGTGAATTTTAAAATGTAGATAATTTAAATCATCCTTTAAAACGTGAGCAGCAGCTGGCAGAAAAAGATAACTTCAGACATCTTTCATGGAAAAAGCCAGCAGGGGAACCTAAATGTCTCACCTGCCTGTCTGATACATGGTGATTACTTTGGCTTTGAAGACATTTATATATTCTGACAAGTCACCAAGTCAAGGGGTCACTCTGTTCCTTTTTCGTGAGAATGTGGTTTATTCCACATCACCAAACTGCTTCTGTATATTTCCTCCAACCCTCCCATGGGTTCGTGTGTAGGTAAAACAGAATTAGTGAAAGGCCAAGCGTAGATTAGACTGTGCAGTAAGCCTACAAGTCAGCATTACTATCAGCAACAAGAGGCTTTTTTGTTGTTGTAATGTCACCTTTCAGTTATCGCTGATATCAGAGTTGCAGCACACCTTTTGACAGAAACCTTGTTTGTTACCCCTGATAATGCAACACTTCAGATCAAGAAACACTTAAAAACAAAACTTGACTTTTTAACACCTTTTTCAGACCTGACCTGAGAAAAAACGTAATTTTAAACACTCAAAAATATTTGACAATCAACAGGGGTGCTGTTTTTTTTGGATATGTTTTTTTCATAATTAAAAGGAAAAGCAAATGTAATGTATCAGTTATAACATAACTCCACTTATTTTTTTTCTTATCATTTCAAGATTTTAATAAAACATCAACTAATGAAGAAAAAACGTATGAGGATTCTGAGACTCAAAGCTATACCATGCATTGCTAGCATAGATTAAACATCTGGTTCATTATAATACACGTTAACATGTGTAACAGAAAACCCTGAATAATGCAGGGTTGTGGCTGTTTATTGACAAAACACCTGAATTAAGTTAAGATTTTCTATAGCAGTAAACGTTGCTTAAAGATGTTTGTGTGCTTAAAAGCCTGAAACAAAAGATGGATAAACAGATGGTGATTGCTGCTGCAAGGGATAAAAAGGATGTTCGCTACAACACCCAGCAAGTAAGACTGTGCTCAGACTTGGCCACAGGATTACACTAACATAGGACACAATACCAGGTGCTTCACAACCTTGGGACACCTCCCAATCCCAGCTGTAGCAAAGGAGTTTATCAAGAAGATACAAAAGGACAGCTGTAGGAGTTAAATAATCTAAAAGACAAAAAATGGTAAAAACACACTCAAGTTGTAACTATTTATCTCAAAACTCAACTGATCTCTTTTTTTGGTGTAAAGATTGGAATCTGTTTCAGGAATACATCACCCAGGGGCAAATACTTGCTCCTAAAATAAAAAGAGGGTAACAGATACAGAGAACGCAGAACAAAAATTGAAATTAGAAGCGATAAATTACAAACTTTTAAAATAGGACTATGAGTGGAAAATTTTGTTTCAATAGTGGTACTGTCTCTGCTTGAATACCTATACTTGCCACTTATGTTGCAATGAACAATTTCAAAGAATTGCCTTAGAAGGAAATTAAATGTTTATTTATTCTGTATTAAATATATCTGATTTTACTGGTGAGTGATAAATGTTATATTGCAGGTAAAAGCAGACATGGGTGTATAACAATAGGAAAACTGATCCTTTTTTAGTGTCATCAGGCGTCCACGGGAGTGGAAAACAGGAAAATGTTCATGTTCACTATATGCATCTTGGTTCAGCATCTCCTGAAAATCTGTCCAGTAGTTTTTCTTGTTAACAACCAAACAGATAAACAGACAAACAAACATACAGTAGCAAAAACATCACCTCTTTGCTGGACATAATAAAGAATTTGGATGCTAGGATTGTATTTCTGCAAAGAATCACATCTCCTAAATGTAGATGTCAAAGATAGGCAGGAAGGGGCAAGGCAGTGATTACATACCATCTTTCTCCTCAGATATTCAGTACTTCAGGGCTCACTATTGCCAAAAAATATAAATGTAGTCACCTAGTATGAACCCAATACAGTTGAACCTACATTTTCTTGAAAACTTATTCAACATTCTTGCATCACAAGCAGGACATTATGTTATAGCAGAAGATTTTAACTGCACCATAAACCCCACCAACAGTTGCAGGGCAGCAATTAATCAGTTTGTTAAAGATCTTCATCTTTTGGATGAATGAAGAGAACTAAAGCTACAAGCTAAATCATTGTTTTGCTTCTTCAATATATTTCATATATACTTTGATTACTTTCCAATTTCTTCAGGGTTAAGATCTAAAATGTATAACTGCTACTATGATACTATGTCAGACCCCACCCCATGTTGTTTGGAATATGTGAACAGAAACTTAGCCAAAGATGCATCAATGTTGCAATTTTAGCAAAAATGGTTATAGTATGAGGACTTTTTGAGATACATGGAAAAACAGATTCAAAAGCTTATTTGAAATAAATTCTATGCAAACATCTGCTTGCACCAAATGGGAGGGTTTAAAGCATTCCTAACCCATCATCAGCTCCACGATGTCCAAAACAAAAACAATACGCAAGAAAAGACTTCAATTGGAAACAAATATGAATTCTTTAAGAACAAATTTTTTGAAAAAGGTTTAGTCCACGTAAGAAGATCTACACATTTTCAGAAACTGTCAGCTCTGAGGGCTGCTGCCAGCCATTTAAGAACAAATCAGACATTTTATGACCAAGGTGATAAATCAGGAAAGTTATTAGCATAGCAAATTAGGCAATTAGAATCAAAACCCCCAATAACTTCTATAACAGCTGATGAATTTGTCATTATAGATCCTACAGAAATTAAAGATGTTTTAGAAGCTTTTACCAAAAACTGTATGACACAAATAATCAAGTTAGTTACTAAAAAACTGAATCACTTCTTTGACAATTAATTGATACCACAGATATCGAAGGAATAGAGACAAGATCTAGAAACATGAAATCACTTGAGGAGAGGTTAATCAGGCAGTTGATGATAAGAAATCAGGTAAAACAGTTGGACCAGAAAGTATCTCTATATATCCATATAAATATATTGGAAAAATAAATAATTAACACCACTATAAGAAATGTTTAAAGAGACTTTTCAGAAATGGTTCTATGCACCCTTGATTAATAGCCCTCTGCTATCAAGAGCTGGTAAACCTTCAGATAAATTTGAAAATCAAAGTCTTGTTAGTTGCTAATTGCAGATCTAATACTAAAATGTAAATTTCAGCAAAATAAATACAAAAAGATATCACCAAGTATCATTGACAAAGATCAAAATGGATTTGTGAAAGGGTGATGGGTTTTAACAATAACATTGTCCAATTTAACAGAGATCAAGTTATACAGCACTTCAAACAGTTGTAGAAATGGCCTTTGATAGGATCCTTTGGGCCTATCTCTTTAAAGCTCTTGAAAAATTTGGATTTGGAAAATTTAAAAAAAAATGGGTTTAGGTATTATATGGAATAACAGAGAATAGAATATCCTAGTTTGCTGATAATGTCATCTCGTTCATATCATATCAAACAGAACAAATCAATACCAACCACACTTGTTACAACTTACTGAAGTCTTTGGGGAAATGTCAGGGAATAAAGTTAACTATTCCAAATCCTCAATATTGTTAGAGGTTGAAAATGAAAGACAGTAACACTGAAGTAAATTCATTCAACATTGTAGATCATCTTAAAAACTTAGGGGTTCAAGTACTACTCGGAAAAGCATGCAATGGCTCATTATGAGCCTTTAATGAAGGAAATGGGTGGTTCTTATGAAAGATGAATGTCTTTTCCTGTATCTATCATTGGAAAAAATAATTTCTTAAAAGTGAATGTAGTGCCAAATGTTCTTTATTTATTTTTGAAAGTCCCCATGCCACCACCTTCGGATCTGTATTTGAAAGTTAAGACTATATGGACTAACAGGAGGGCAAGACTGCGCATGCAGTTACTGTATCTATCTTGTAATGTCCACATTTATTGTGGTACTACTGGGCTGTTCAGTTGAGATCCTTTATGTGCTACTTTTCAACAAATGATCTTCATTGAATTGAAATGGAATCCCAGGGTAAAGGCTACCTCTACTGGCATATATCCACTCAGACATGGTTAAACATTACAAAAACAAGCTTAAAATACTTTATGACATTACACCATATTGTAATAACAAGTTTTACATTTTTTTAACTTAATCGTTATACACGAGAGAGCAGATGCTGAATCTAACTATAAATGAACAAATACTATTATATTAATTAATTAATTTGATTAAATGTTTAATGACCTTTATCTATGAGGTTCTTATACAATGATTTATGCTGAGAGACAGTTTAAGAAAAGGTGTAAGTTGAATGGAGGAACTTGCAGAAATCACTGATGAGGAGTGAAAAGACGAGTGTACCAGTGCTCACACTAAATTGATTAAAACACACTTGAAAGTGCTGCAACATAAATGCTTGATGAAAACTTACGTGACATAGGCTAATGTACATCATTATAACAAAAACATACCAGGTATCTCTGCATAAAGTGCATGGAGGCAAGAGGGACATTATTTAGAGTATTTGTTAATATAAGAAAGGTAAAACGTTTTGGGAAGAGGTAAGACTTACAATAGAAAAGATCATCCAAAAATAAGTTGCCCTTGACCCAAAACTTTTTCTGCTGGGTGCATACCCAAAGAAACATAGTTTTAGCTAAAATGAATGAGCATTACTTGACCTGAGTTTTCTTACAATTCTTACATTACAACTTGAATTAGATCTATTATTGTATAGCTTGCTATATTTAATCAGTGTGAAAGGTAACTTTGTTTTATTTTTGTTTGTTAATTCATTATGGTGATTAATTACTCTTGACTTCTACTGATAATTGAAGCATCACCGTATGTACTATATGTGAAAAGATGTGTTCTCTGATGCTAAAATCTAAAAAAAAAATACTAATGGGAAAACGCACATTCTCTTATTTAAGCTGTATAACCTATATACCACTTAAGAAGCAGCTGAAAACACATTTATTTATACTCTTTGTAGCTGTGCTTGTTGTTTCATCCATTAATTCTAGAAATCTAGAAGGAAAGCATTCTAGAAACCTGGGCATACTAGTGCACTTGTGCTTTTTGAATTCAAGCCTATGTGTGCTATGAAGCATGTGCTTGCAGGCATTGTGGAAAGAATTGGTTGACTGGGCTCAACTGGGTCTGGTAAGAGTTTGGTTAATCTTTTCAGAGGCCTACAGCTGCAGCAGACTGAGCTTTTTCAATCTTTTACTGAAACACATTAAGTGTTTATGCTGTTGGGACAGAGGGATCATTCCAATCAATAAAACAAAAAATGCATCTGGATAATATTTGTACTCCTGCATTTAAAAGGCATACAGAAATAAACTTAACTTACACTTTTTATTTTTGATAGCAAGCTTGGATATCTCTCATTTTAATAAAACAGTCCTTGGATAAAACCTTTACCTTTACTTTATTGCAGACAAATCTAAGTAAAGTGTTCTTACAATTTGAATCTGAAACTGTGCAAGATGGTCTATATACTGAAGCACTTTCAACAGCCAGTTTGACAGTATGCTACCCCTATCCCCAAATCACTTTCATACTTGTTTAAAGTGGCTTATCTGATAAGTTTCAGAATGTTGCCAGTGCAAAGACAGGGTGGGTGTTACTTGGTACTGTGTGCTTTCATTGGATGAAAATATGGTAAAACAACTTTTTATATTCTGGAAATATAATAAATGATATGGGTTGGGTGATGGGAAAAGGAAAAAGAGGGAGGTGCTCACCTCTGCATTACACCGCCTGCTCTCAGGGAGGCTGAATATCTCCAGTCTGCACTCGGCACTTTGGGCTGCAAGAGAAAGTGAGAGGAGTTGAGTCTTAAGTACACGCGAAAACCAATACCAGCTCATTAATAAGTCATAGCAAGAACTGTTAGTGCATGTGCATCACACACAAAATCTCAGTCACACATGCATGCGACCACAGATTGCAGCTCTTCATGCTTTAGAAGGGGAGTGAATGACACATTGCACCATGCAGGTGCACCCATCTAACCCATTCTTTATCAAAAAGCAAATGACCTTTATAGATTTCCGTACAGCACCCCAGTTACCACAGCTCAATGGCATATGGACCCAAAGGTTTGTTCTTTCTGACCAAGCTTACTGTGCAGCATTGGACAATGACAGGATTACATACCGCTGGTGTACTTTTTTTATTATGTACTCAAGAATTTAATATATTGCCTTGGGTATCTCACCATCATCATCACCCATCCACTCTACTGTCTATTTCACTTCTCTCTCCTGATTAATCCCTCTTTGTACTGATTAAAACCTTGAATTTCCAGGCACACACTTTACCTGACTCAATCTGACACATCTCACCATGGAAACTCAAGAGCCTGATCTACATCTTACCCTCCAACCACTGCCCTCCATTTATTCTCTCCTGTGAAGGTCACAGGACAGAAGAAATAGGGCAGTGGAGGGCAGATATCACATTAACCCCTGGGCCCTGCGTGCAGACTCAGACATGTTACATCAGAGAAATGAAAAGGGACATTTTATGGATGTTTTATATTCACAACCTCCACCTGTTTGTGCATTTTTGCATTTAAGCTTATTGCAAAGTACACTTCAACACAAATTTAAGGATCATCCATCAAACGTATAGCTTGCCAAATGCTGTCAGAGGGTCTAAATTCATTTCTGGTTGAAATTAAACTCTTGCCGCACTGCTGGTCTTACCACATATCCAAGATAAGATTAATTTTATTTCCATTATCTCAATCCAAACCACTGACAGAGCTCACTAATATGACCAAAAACACTGCATTCTCCCAGTTGGTGATTCAGTTAAGATGAGACCCATTTGCAGCCCCATTTCCTTTGGATATGACAGATGTTCACTTGCTGCTGAAGCTGCATTGACCTCTGTGAGTCTGCAGCGGACATTCATCACCCTTGAAATTCAATATTTGGTCTTAATGAGAGCAGCCTGGTATCCCTCCTGGAGCCATTCAAACAGGGAATGAGAGCACTGCAGCATTAAAAAAACATTTATCCTTTACAGAAACTCAGGGTAAGAAAAGCACTCCTTCAAAAGCAATCAGTAAATAAAAAATAAATACCTCAAAGAAATAATTTTAAAGTGTTTAAAACAGTTGAAGAAAAGAATGTGTAACAAAATAACCCTAAAAAAATAAGAACAGATTGTCCACAAAAAGGGATAAACAGCGTTGTTAAACATTGCCCTGTTGCAGCATGGCAGTGGCCAAAGGGAGAGGTCTGCCTGTCCGTATGGTGTTCATGCGGGAAATAAAAAAACACACACACAGACACAGAAGATTCAAGCATCTGGAATCTAAACAGTCAGATACACTCCCATGGAATGATGCCATAATTACCATGAAAAACTGAACTGTTATAAACAAAACAGAAAACAAAATAAGCAGAGGTCTGACTCACAATATGATAAATCAATGTATCCCAAAGGGTTGTTTGTTATAGACAAATCAAATTGAACTTTTAATGAAAACAATCCATGGATTATAGTGCATTTAGTTCCCTTCCTAGATATACATGATGAAAAGAAAATAAGAAAAGCTTTGTGTTGGCCAATCAATCATTTCTTTCGCCTTTTTCCTCCAGTCCCCCCTCTCCCTCTCAGTGAACACTCCTAGCATGGATACAGAGCTCACACCTCCGCCATCAACACATTGTCCAATCACCTTCCATCCCCTGCCTCATCGCTGCTGAGCTAGCCAATCATTGCACAGAGCTGAGAAACACATCTGCCAGTTAATTACACAGCAAGAAGAAACATGACTGACATTTAATAAGGGACATGTCATATGATAACAAAACAATTACCTTAACATTTCCCTTCTCCTCTTTTATCACATTTTTTCTCTGATATCATTTTTCTACACTGCAGAGAAAGACCCAAGCCAGCTCTGCAAAGCAAGAAATAATTCATACATGTTTTATCTTAATCATACTGATCAATTATGACAACTAAAAACGGTATAAGCAGCTGTGCATACTGCCACAAGACTTTGACAAAGCAAAACAATTCCATGAAAGCTTAAAACAAATCTTACCTTAATTAAATTTGGCAACAGTCTCTGCATGTCAGCTTGCATTGCCAGCTGTTAAATTCTGGCCTAATGCTCAGAACCAAAGAGGTACGTGACCAGAAGAGGATATTTTTGGTGCAGAGAGACTGGTGGCCCTTGTAGCTGTGAAAGCTGCATCATTTTCCCAGACTTCACTCCTCTGTAGAGTTGACCACTTAATGATAATAATAATAATAATACATTGAATGAAAAAGTTGTAAATTATTTGTCACAGAAAGGGAGGAGGTGTTTCATAAATGTCCAAGAATCAAGATACAACAGGTATATAGCAGGTGTGGAGCATACACAAAAGTACCATATCCAGCAGGTCTAAGTGCACCCACTCAAAAAAAATTACGATAAGGCAATGCTACCAACACGTCAATGGGCCAGATTTCCATCTAGTATCAAGAGGAAAACTAGAAAAAAAAAGTGACGATATAATTGTTGCAACAAAAAGGATCCAAAACAATTCAACCATTCACAGCCAATACTGATGTTTCACTTTGATCTTGGAAAGTAGCAAGAAAGAAGAGTTTTAAACTATCCTTCACAGAAGGAAAAAAAAGAGAATTCAGGAGCTAACTTAACTTTATCTTTCTGCTGTAGTTCTTCTGCAAGATCAATGCCCTTGAGTAAAACCTGTATCTTAAGTCTTGGAGAATTCTCTTTTATGGAGCATAAACTGCTTGTCATTTACTTTCATGAGGAAAACTTAAGCACACATTATCACAGCAGACACACCTGAATGGCAGTGGCATCCGGCATACTTAGACGCCGTACAAATATCTGGCTCTGTCCACTGTGGCTGGTGACGTAGCCTGAGCCCCAGGTGCCACTGTGTGGCCGACCTGTGTTGTAGAACATAAAAGTGTCACTTCCTGATGTGGCGGTCAGGCATGTCTTGTAACAGTAAGTTTTAGTCAATGATCCGTTCCCCCGCACCTCAATGTAATGCGGTTCCACTTTGAGATCTCGGCGCAGGGCCACATGGCTGCTTTGCTGTCCACCACCACCAGCACCTCCACCTCCACCTCCACCTCCACCTCCGCCTCCTCCACCTCCAGCTGCAGCTCTTCCTCCTGCAGCCCCACCACCTGCTGAAGTTCCCCCCTCTGGGACACCCTTTTTAGTCACACAGCATGGGCAACAGGAACCAGGTTGGGTGCAGTAGGCATGGCATCGCACAATAGCCAGCACAAAGACAGTGACCAGAAACACAAAGGTTGTGGCACAGAGGGCAATAATGAGGTAGAGGGTGACGGTGGAGAACATGAGGGGGCTGTTGGGCCGGATTATGCGCTTAGGGTCTGCAGCCAACTTAGGTGGCAGCTCCATCACATGCACATGGATTGTGGTGGTGGAGGAGAGTGGTGGGAGGCCATTATCCCGCACTAGAACTGTCAAAACAAAGGAAGTGGAGTTGTCCTCTATGACCCGCCTGGTGGTGCGGATCTCACCTGTATACTCATGAACCTTGAACAAGTCCAGGTCTGCGTTGGTCGGCGCCAGGGTGTACAGCAGCCAAGCATTTTGCCCTGCATCACCATCCCATGCCATTACTTTGCTAACCAGCACTCCTGCCTCAGCATTTTTTAGGAGTGTCTCCGTAGTGCGGCTTCCATTGGCAGGAGGGTAGACTATCCTGGGTTTATGGTCATTCTGATCCATGATGTAAACATACACTGTGGCAACACGGCTGAGGGGAGGCACACCATTGTCCTGGGCTTTGATCTGAAAGTGAAACTCTCTTAGCTTCTCAAAGTCAAAGGCTCGCAGGGCGTAGGCCTCACCCATATTGGGTTTGATGCTGACATAGCTAGCTACAGGGATGCCGTGGTTGTTGTCATTGAGGACAGTGTATGTGATGCGTGCATTTTCCCCAGTGTCAGCATCTGTGGCCTTAACAATACAGAGAGAGGCACCTGGGGCATTGTTCTCTGTGATATAAACAGTATATGAAGTCTGTTCAAAGCGAGGTGGGTTATCATTTACATCTGCAACCTCAACTTTAAAAGTCATCTGGGAAGACAGAGGTGGATTGCCTCCATCTACAGCATTGACTGTGACATTGTAGGATGAGATGGTTTCTCGGTCTAGGAATGCAGAAGTGACAATGGTGTAGTGGTTCCTGAAGGACTTGATCCTGAAAGGCAAATTGGGCATGATCTCCAAGGTGACTTGTTTATTTAGTCCAGAGTCCCTGTCATTCACACTAATCAATGCCACCACTGTGTCAGCCCGAGCATCTTCACGTACAGGGCTGGAGAGTGAAGACAGTACAATCTCAGGAATGTTGTCATTGACATCCAAAACTTCTACCACAACTTTACAGTGTACAGCCACCGGTGCCGGGCCCTTGTCCATAGCTTGTATATACATTTCATACGAGTTTGTCTCCTCATAGTCTATATTATTTTTCACACGGATTTCCCCTGTGTCAGTGTCCATGGAGAACATCTGTCTGACTCTTTCTGGTGTGTAACTGCTGAAGGAGTAAAAAACATCTCCGTTTGAGCCCTCATCAGGATCTGTTGCGTTTAATTTGATCACAAGTGCGCCCTTGGGAGAGTTTTCAGAGAGTTTTACTTTGTACACAGAGCTGTCAAACACAGGCACGTTGTCATTGGCATCAAGGATGCGTACATTGATTCTGGCTGTACCAGTTCTCTGCGGGGTGCCTCCGTCCAAAGCTGTCAGAATTAACTGATGAGAGGACATCTGCTCACGGTCAAAGGGCTTTTTGAGAATCAGCTCAATGTGCTTGTTATTAGAAAAGGGTTTTATAGAGTCCAGAGCGAGGTGGTCGTTTGGACTGAGGCGGTACTGTTTCACCGAGTTGGAACCATCATCCTCATCCTGAGCACCCTCGATGTGGAACCTGGACCCGGTGAGGGCAGACTCTGACACTTCCAGCTGATATTCATCTCGGGGGAACTGTGGCGTATTATCATTTACGTCCAAAATCTCCACCTCCACGTTGTGCACCTCCAGAGGGTTCTCTAAAACCACCTCCAAATTGCGCGAACAGGTGCCACTGAATTCACAAACTGTTTCCCGGTCGATGCGGTCACTTACCACCAGCTTCCCAGTTTTGTGATTGATGGTGAAATATCTGCGGCCACTGTCCGATGTGATTCTGATACGTCTGTTGGAAAGTTTCCTTACATCCAGACCCAAATCACGCACAATGTCACCGACAAGTGCCCCGTTTTCCAACTCCTCCGGGATGGAGTATCGAACCTGTGCATTTGTAAGGCCACTGAGAAGGAAAAGAAGCAAAAGGGAAAAAAAGGAAAAAGACGCACTCTCCTTTAATCTGCAACAGCATCGCGCTGTCACAGCCATCGCAGGGAGGCAGAATTTGCAGACGGGTTGGAGAAATTTTCCGCCTTCTGAGCTTGCTGTGCGTCCCCACCCGCCTCATTAAAAACGGGGGAATTGTCCGGCTATGTGCAGGACGACCATAGCATCCTCTCCGGCGCCTGTTTACGGATGATTTTCTCCCGTAAATCCATGTTATTCTATGCTGTATTTAAGTCTCTATCATCAGAACAGAGCTGACTTTCACTGATGCTGCCTATTGGTCTCTTTCTCCCTCTCTCTCTCTCTCTCTCTCCTCCTGCGATGTGGTGATGGTGTCTGTGGGCAAAAAGGGGAGGGGAGCCGCTCGCTCAAACGATGCTGACTGCATTTCAGCACCTCCGATGAAAGGATCGAACATCATCATAAAAATAAAAAGCCCCAAAGATGAAAAGGCAGCGAAGTTTTATCAGTCTGATCATCTGGGCGCAGAATACAAAACGGTCAATGTCATCTGTGCGCTCATCTTGTATAAATTAATTCGACACAATCGCTCCCCCTGCCTTTTTTTTTTGTCAGCGCCACCGCCCTTTCCATTGTGCGCTGGGAAACTGATTTGTGAACCAGCCTGGAGATTAGACTCCTCTCTGATGCAAACTAACGATTGCCCTGAGACTCTTGTACCAAACAGAGAGACGATGTTTTGATTCAAACGGGCTTCATTTGTATAAAATTTAACGTCACTGATCAATTTATGAGGTCAGACATACAAAATTACAAGACAGCTGAGTTTTAAGGCAGAAACTCAAACAAAGCTAGACACACAAAATTGCACAAGAACTGTACAAGAAGATTTTTCCCTGATTTAAACATACAGGAATTAGCTGGGTGTTTCCACCTGTTTATAGCCCTTTTCTGCGTATTTGTTGAGCTTTAAGTGCGAGGACCTTGCAGCACCCTTTTAGTCAAAATATAAAAATAACCCTGCATATCTTTTATCCTCGTCATTGTGACACATCTGCCCCATAATAAAGCTGTACACATGTGGCTGCTGTCGAGCCATTTACGCCTCAGGTTCATTCACACAGGACACACAAAGCCTGTGACGTCATTAGCGGCGACGATGCCAACCAGGTCACAGACAAGATGCTCCAGATGTGACCCCCTTCCACATCTGGTTCTAATACACGAAGCTGTCCTCTCCTGACATACAGCAATGGTAATGCAAGCCGAAAAACTGTACATAATCGGCAAAATTTAAAATGCAGGGTTACCCTCTGTATAGATTTTAGCTATACTGAAAAATAATCAACTTTCAAAGTGCAAGCGCAGAGGAGCAGGTGGTGACATTAACCCCAAAATTATCCTGCGCTGGCTTTCCTCCAATTTCTCTGTCTCAGGTCCCAGGCACCTGAGCCAGTTTGTAATGGAATTTAAGTGAATAGGATGAGACAAAATCCCCATGCAATCAACATAAAAACTCTAATGAAAATGTTAACAACAGGGCTGGGAAATAAACCTAGTTGTTACAATACACTGATGCTGTACACTTCCAGATGAGATAATGGGTAAGGATATACTGTTTTGAAATAATTAGGGTTAAATTAATTCTGTTTATTTTTTCTGACTTCTCAGACCATGGGAGATTGAAATGTTGAATGAAAAGATTTGACAGAAAAAGCCAGGCCCCAAGCTCAGTAAAAAGGTTGTTTATTTTAAGGGCCACCTTCAGATGATCTTTTAGGAAAATTAAGTTAAACTAAGGATTCATTATTTTGGCTAACTTGTTTAGCATTAGTAAAAACAAACTGTTATTGATACCTTTCTATTATCATTGCAACAACAATCAAAGTCTGAAAAGCCTGATATAACAAATACTGGGTACTCTGTTCTTTAAATTGATCAAAAATCTTGTACAAACTCCCAGCAGTCTGCAGTGCTCAGAGAAAGTGGCACTGCTCTTCTCCAGACCCACCCTCTTTTCCAAATGTTGCCGAAGCTCAATGGAGAAGTAATCTCTCTTTTGGTCGAATAAAGCCATTTTTGATCATTAAAACTGGAGAATTGCCCAAGGTTGGTCGTAAAGTGCTTCTTTTTTTGTTGATGTGGTATTAGACAAGAAATAGCATTATATGAGCTTCAGAAGTGTATCAACATTCATCATTTTGGAACTGTAACAGCCATATAATTTTGATACAATTATAAAAAGGTGACTCTTTTGTTTCACCATTGAGCTAAAAAACATATTTTGAAATATGACTCTAGGTTCATATAAACCAGTACTGATTCAAATGTATCTCAACACAACCTTAAGTTTAATGTTAAGTAATACTATGGTGGTAACCAGCAGTTACCATGAAGCTACTTGATTTGGGTTATATGTTGTCAAAGAAGGACCCAATGCCTTCTAGAATGACCCCGGCCACTGGGCCATAGATTAGCACCCATCACCCATATCATCTTTTATCTCTCCTAGTGCGCTGCCACTCGACCCACACTCAGCCTGCCCACGGCTGTGACTACTCTTGGCATCCCGGGAGACAGGGGGGAAGACAGTTAATCACTCCAGTGCTGCTTGTGGAAGGGTAGACATTGAGCCACTCTTCACACTGCATGGTGATGAGGACGAGGAGGATGTTGAGGTGGAGAAATGGGGAGATGGGGCAGACAAATGCCCATGAAGGAAGATAACTGTTTTGCCACAAAAAGTCCTTTCACAAACAGGGTTTTTGAAAGACTGTGCTGACTCTCATGACTGTCTCATATCAGCTGTATTTTGACTTTTAAAATTAAGGCTGCTTATAACCACAGTATTAGTACTGGTAGATATATCGAAGAGAAATAAAGACATTTAAAAAGCCTCAAAATAATCATCGAGATTTCCTAATAGTTTAGAGCCCAGTGTTTCTTATTTTTACAGTTAGTGTGTAAAATACATTCTAAAATTTACATTACATGAAATAAAAAATACATCTTCATTTAAAAAAATATCAGTTTCATCATTTATTTCAGAATCCAATGTTGTTTTTTTCCTATGTTATATCTGTTTAAACAGAAAGTCTGTCACAACAAGAATAACATGTAAACTCTAGCACAACTGACACAGCCAATTACTGTAAAAAATGCAGTTCATTGCTCTTGGCCCAAATAAGCTTGGGATTATAGATAAAATGGACATCAGCAAAAAGGGACAGTGATCTGTGTCTCTCCTTGTATTGTGAATTTTATCAAAGCATTTTTTTGTTGTTTTCTTGAATTAGTTTCTAGGCTAGTTCTTTTTGTATTATTATTCCAAAGAGCAACAGTGATAACGGAGAGTGTCTTTCAACTCCAGCTGTCAGTTTCTGATGATGTGCATGTACTGTCTGCCACGTTGACTGTGACATTTAACAGATACACCCGGCGGGATGTGTGTCTCTCTGTGTTTGTAATTCATATTCAAATGAAAACAGGCAATGTTTATCTTGTCAGAAACAAACACAAAGAGCGGTTTACACATGAACTTTGCACCTGTCCACTCTTCGACCTTCCTCCTTCCCTACACACCTACCACAACAACTAGTAGCAGCCTAAAGATGTAAAAGTGTTGGATGTTGCAGATCTCCTCCATACCTGCTTCACAAGTCCCATCTGTTTCAGCATTAATTGCATGTCGCTGAGCCGTGACTTGTTTATTTTTTTTACTCAAGGGTGCTGTCGATGAAGCTATCATTAGTATTCTACCTGTGGACAGATGCCTGTCACATATCAACAGATGCTGATTTAAAACAGCTAATTGGCTTGTTGCTGTTTAAATTTGGTTAAGACAAATTTTCTTACTTCATAACTAATTCAGATTTGATGAGGCATTGATGACAAAATTAAGGACAGAAACAATCCTCACATTTTCCTCATCCACACCCTTCTCACTTGATCCTCACTTTGCCCATGCAGTGTCTTCCTTTGGAGTGTCTTATGCTAGAAATATCTATTACTCCCAATGAGGGTCTTAACTTACAAACACAAGAGCAAATACTCAATATTTAAAGGACTGAAATAATCAAAGTGAAGTGTAATGGATAACGTTTTTCTTGTGCAGAAGAGATATTACTCAGATTTAAAAATCTGAGACTCTCCTTGTTCTCTTTTTTTTTGCCAGAATATTATAACACTCCCCCATCCCATCAATTATGCAAGATGGCTGCCATATTAATAACACCCTCTTTGCTAAGACTCAACCTCATTAATACTGTAAGCGGCCACTCTAAAAGCTATTCATATTACTTCCCCTAGAGTCTTTTATCTGGAATTCCCCTTATTTTTAATGAGTCAGATGACAGCAGAGAATCATAGAGGAGAGAAGCAGGTCAGAGACAGACTGTCATGAAGCAGGGATCCGTCTAACACTGTCTTAGTCAACATACACACATACAAAGATGGTATTATTAACTTCGAGAGCATTCTTGTTCCTGCAGACATGCACAATCTCAGATTCAGACACAAGCATGAGAACACGCATATAGTGGGGCAGTAATAATTGTTTTCTCTCTTCTTTAAGATGAAGAAATGCACCTTTAATATCTATTATCCAAAGCTATTGCCACTACTGTTTATCACAAATATCAGATTTTGTATTGCATAGTTCAATGTTAAAGCCATCATTTTCCCTCTATGTATTTCAAATGCTGATTAAAGAGGAAAGTGAAACAAAGAAGAAGTGTGAGAGCTGTTGTGTGGGAGGGCAGTAACTTCTGTGGTGCTGTGAAATGTTTTTGAGAAACCAAAAAATTAAAACTCAACTCCACCCTTAAAAGAATGACTATCTGGCCTTTTCACAGACAATACTGCAATCAAAATGGATGACTTCAAAAAAAGAAAGGTATTCTAAAGATTAGAGCCCTGATAGATGTGATCAGGGGATTCAAAAAATCCCCTTTAGGAGTCGGAAAATACTGGAATAAAAAAGATACTGGCCAATCATCACATAATACAAGACCTAAAATAATAGGGCTGTCTTATATCCTTCTGTCCTATACGTGAAAAGCTGGAGATAAAACATGCATGACAACATAATAATCCTCTGTCAAAGATCTGTCTGTGGTTATGATTTTTTTCTTCCCCGGTGAAATAGAGAAAGGGTGACTCATTTGTTAATACCTCTTCATCTTAAATCCTACAAAATGGGTGGGAGAGGCAGGCAGATCATTGGGCTTCAGAGGTGGGACAGACAGTGAAACTGGTCCCTCTGTTGGAATAAATGGGTAGTACACTGGCTGGACACGTGATCCTCACCCCATTGCCATACAATCATCTCATTAAGCCAGAGCACTAAAGCATAATCCCTGCTGTGTGTGTGTGTGTGTGTGTGTCAAAGAGACAAAGAGAGGCAGGAAGGTAGGATGGGAGAGAGACAGAGAGAAGGAGGGCACAGACGTCAGACTGCAGAAGGTGTCATTTTCTGACTAGTGACCACAGCAAGCTATTCCTCAAAGGTGTGGCGAAAGACAGCAGTACAAAGCAAAGTATGGGTTCAATCTACAGAAGCACTGCCTGTAATAGCCACAAGAGCATTATACATGCATGGAGAAATCAGATAAGTCAAATATTAGCATGGCTTATACATGAAAGTCCTATTGCAGAATGCTTTCACTTCAGAATTTTGTCTCTTTAAAAATTGTTTTCCAGGGATGCACCAATATATTGGTTTAGCATTGGTACAGGCCTTGTTGACCAACACAGACTCACTGGCTAATAATGTGGCCTGAACAGATGTCTGGTGCAAATGTTTATCTGTAAAATTACCTTAGTTAAATGTTAGCATCTCATGCACCTTACTAAGAAAATATGTGTTTATTGGGAGAAGAAGTGACCTATGAAAATGCTCTGATCTGTTCTCATCATTCAACATATGAGAAAATATGTGCATTGTGGAAGTTTTACACTTGAAGAAGAAATGAAGGGAAAAAATATTACCACTGGTAGTGGCAACTGGCTTCATTATTTCTTTTTTATGTATTTTTTGGGTTATTTTGTGCCATTATTGATAGGAGAGAGACAGTGGATAGGCTTGTGAAAGGGGGTGAGAGAGTAGGGGAAGACACTCTGCAAACTGGTCACAGGCGGGATTCAAACCTGGACCGACAGAAGCAAGTATGGGATGCCTGGTTGCTAACCACTCCGCCAAGCCAGCACCTCTGGATTAATTGTTTCTAACACCTGTGTCAAAATCAGCCTTTAAATAAACAATCTATGCATCTCTCTATTTAAATTAACTAAAAAAGAAGAGAAAATACAGATCAAGTACCCCTCTCTGCTGGGTCAGACAACCAGTTCTTGAAAAATGACCAATTTTAACCAAAATTTACGTTTATCATGTTTATCAATATAGATGCTGATGCACTAAATAACATTAAGCAAGCAGCCCTTTTGGGAAATTCTCCCGACTGTGTTTTGACCTCCCTACCTACCTTTCCACAAAAGCAAACTTAAGGCAACACAATAGCCTGCCCCATGGTTCACTCACAACAGTCCTGTCTGCTGAGCCAACATGGAGGGTAAGAAAAAAGGAAGTAATGCTAATGAAGATGAAGAAGTTAAATGCTGAACTGGAAAACAGTGGTTCAATCATTCATGTTTAAGATTTCAAATGAGCAGCAGCATCATGTTGATATTTGGTAAGAATGAAAGCCATTTGCTACAACTGACTTCTTTTTAATCTGTGAGTTTTATATCAGTTTATTGGGGAATAAATTAAGGTCAAATTAAATATCATCACTCAGCTACAACATATTGAGATATAAGTGCTTGTCTATATTGCTCATCCCTATACTCTGCTCTCTTTTATAGCCATACCAAAACAAGTCCTCCTGGTGCTATAAAAACACAAAAAAATCAACTCCCAGAATAGGTTATAAAATAATGAAAATGTTGTATTCTCACACCTTCTTCTCATCCTACTTATTTTTCTGTACACAAACTTTCCCACTTTAAAACCTCCAAAACAAATGTCCCCTGGTACCCAAAAATCCTTTTACTCAGGTGGACACAGTTAGTGGGTGGAGGCGGCATCCTCTGGGTATGTTTGTTTGCACCGATCCCCTTGTGTACCAATTGCTTTCAAATATAAAGGGCATGTGAGAACTAAAAGCAGCACAAATCCCTCCCTCTGGGTCCTTGCGAGGGTTAAACAGCTCCTTGGTTGTCCTGGTTGAGCCTCTGCATAAATCAGACAGATTCTTGTTGTGGCACTGAACAAAGCTATCAGGAAAAGCAGACAGGCTTTGGATACTTCCCTCTTAGGATGCCCTGGCTTTGTATCCCTGCTGGATGGAGAGAGGATGCAACCAGCAGTTCGGAGCATGACAAAGATAATCTAATGACTGCAAATACATCCCAATGCCACTAAGAAGGAGCAGGGATGCAGGACTGGGTTGGTGAAAGTGGGATAGAAGCAGAAGGGGGGTTGGTGATAAGTTCCCTCTTTTATCTGTGACCAATTGTAAGCCTGTGATGTTCTCACACAGCGGCAGGGCATGTATTTAATGTGTTTTTTTTTGTCCATCTCATCCTCGGAAGCTCCAGTTTTCTCACAATCTCGTATTTAAGACTTGAGTTTGAACTGTTGTGTTTGTGACTCTCACTAAAGCCCTTTGCTTTTGTTTTTCATTAAAGAACTAAAACTCTAGTCTCCCACACTATACCTCCCCTGCTTAGTCTTTGTACAATTCTTCTGACTTGGCTTTTCTGCTCAAGATGCTGCACATTTTTAGTCTGCATCTTTTTCTTTGTCTCTCCCTTTCTCCATCTCCTCTACCTCCCATTGTGTCCACCCTGTTTCCTTATGCAATGCATGCTGGGATAGGTGTGTGGGTGGGGGGTGGGAACATACTGGCAGCTCCCTTGAAGCAAACTTGTTCATCATTTCATTATGGCTCAGACCAGTCTCCATGGCAACCACCGACAGCAGCACCATCCTCACACAAAAGACACACCCATGTATAGGGGAGAAAAACAGGAAGTGCCACATGAGATATGTGTGAGACAAATAGACTGACAGAGAAGCAGAATTATGTATATATCTGTTTTTTTTTCTGTTGCCATGTTGAATTCCTAGTTTGTAAAGGACATTTTAATGCCATGCATAAAGTCAATACGTACATCCAGTACTTAAAATCCACCAATAAGACCCAACTGAAAGCTTCAACAGCATCAACACACTATGAGTAACACAAACCACTTAGCTATTTCTCTCAACCTGGAAAATGTACTATACAGTAAATGGTGTTACACATTGTGCAGCACTAGGTAAGGAAGAATTAGAAGCTTTATTTTTATCATGTACTTACTCTAACCCCCCTGGACTCGACTATCGCATGCAAATGACGGATTGATTTCTCGGAATGGTGGGGGTAAGCATGACCTCGACAGTCTGTTATTTCTGCAGTGTGCTGAATGAACTCGCTTTTGCTGCCCTACATTCTAATGACACGACACACAAACACACATACGACGTTGTGATGCCTGCACGGATAAAAACCTTGTCCTCCTCATCCGCCCTGAACCTCTGCCCCGCCCAACCGGTTCGGCTGTGACTGACAGGTGTTTATCGGCCCCGCCCAACCGCAGAGCAGGAGGAAGAGCTGAGCCGAGCGGAGCTGATACCTCCATCGGTACTGAAGCTTCCTGCTACCGCTGCAGCAGAGAGTAGCGGAAAATTACCTGCCCCTCCCCCCTCGATCCCTCCCTCTCTCATCCACAGAGAACTGCAGCATACAGAAACACAAACTGAACCACTTTTACGCAGAGGCAGCTCCAGGCATTGCTTCAGCAAACACCGAATGGAGACACTATTGCATCCATGCAGCAGAAACTACCGGGGGAAAAGGCAACGTCTCCGCCGATCACAGGTTAAAGATGGCGCATGTAACGCGCTACCATCTTCAAATCACACCATGACCCACTTATAAGCTTCACACTGCCGACACACATCCCCTGTAATATGTTGGAGACCGCAGAGGCATGGCTAAGTCTTTTAAAACACGGCACCGACCACACGAACGGAGATTTGCCAGATCAGGCTGTGCTTGTTTTCTGCTGTACCACTCCCTGAAATGAGGTCACATAGTCTAAGTGACTAAAAGCATCACAGATCCACTGTAAAACCACGTAGAAACAATGAGCTTCACTGAGAGTTTAACACACTCCAAGAACTGCTGGAATTGTACAGTGATTAAAAAGTAAATGAAACGTGAATATGAGCCACAGTTAACATTGAGCATTTCAGTCATAACAAGAAAACACCAGGCACCTGTGCCCTACTTGGCATGAGCGAATCAACGTTGCCTCTGCTGTGCATGCATTAGTGATGTTAATGAAAATATGTTAGACCGTGTTTACAACGCCCTAATGCTGGGAGGACACATGTCTGCAGAGATGGACCTTAATTCCCTGTTAGTTCTCTCAGCTGCTCCCCTTCTCAGCAAGTGCTGGTGAAGGAAAGAGGGGGAAGGGAGAGAGAGCTGACAGCATGGTGGAAGAGTAGGGAAAGAAAACAGGAGCAGGAGTGAAATAAATACATTCATGTATGGCATTAGCAGAACAGAAGAGGTGCGCAAGAAACAAACTTGGGGGAACGAGCAGAAGAATGCAAAACTAAGGAGGGAGTATGCTATTTGGATAAATAAAATATATTTTACACAGCAGGTGTATCTTAGAGAAAGTAACTACAATCGTTGAAGGTAAAAGTAAAATGGATGGCTTAGTTTAAACTGACCCTTTCCCACATTAATCTATAATTAGAGCCTATATATGGGCATTAGACTGCAGTTTCTGACATGAATATTATCAAGACAAAAGGGCTGAGTGATAAGACTACCGGGATATTATAGGAACAAACAGCAGATATATTATGAGAATAAACAGCAGAGAATAAGAAACTCCAGTGCAACTAGAGAAGCTGATGGAAATATTCTCAAGAGAGATAAATCAGTCGTAGATGTAAAACAAATATGAACAGAGCAAAATCAAAGCAAGAGGAAAATAGATTAATCCAGCTTGGGGCATGTGCTGAATGGCTGCAGTTCTCCTTAAACAAACTGAACCTTTATTGTAGAAAAAAAGACATTTTGTCAGAACACATCAATCACTTCCGACTTGGATAAAATGTGAGCAGACAAAAAATTTCCCTACAATACAGGTTTATATTTGCAAAATGACCCATTATTCGAACACAGCGGGACAATCATATTATTCTGAAGGCTCTTTTCCAAGACATTTAAACGCTAAAAAAGAATGTCTGAGAATGTAAACACTGCAATCACATTAACCACAACTACCATCTAAATTCCACAAACTTCCCTCATCGGTGTATTGTTGGCTTTTATATAGAGTTAAGTAGCTCAAATTTAAGCAACGTATTATTCCTATTACTGTAAGTGCACAACTGGTTTAGAGGCTAGGTTTAATGCTAGGTTTCCCGTCCCGGTAATTGGCCATAGGTCAGTGAATTGTATGATTAGTAGTGTAGAATATTTATAATATAACAAGTGGTGTACAAATGATAAGAAAACCGACGCAAGGCACTTTAAAAAAATCAAGACTCACGGGTGCACTCTGGTTGTATCCAAGTATGACACTGTGCGCCACGTTGTGTCCAAACACTCCTCCCAAAGCTCGACACTGGCTTCATCACAGGTCTGGCATACTAGCCGCTCCAGCGGTATATTGCTGTCTTTTGCTGTATGTCTTTCAAGTCTTGCTCAGATTAATTACAGTTTTCCAAGTGATCATGTACTGCGTATTCATTTATAGCTAGCAAAGTTCAGACGGAATACATGCACTGCAACTTTCAGACCGTAGCGGAAGCACTGAGCCGTCCCGGAAGACCTAAGAGAAACGGGAATTTCATATTTCATATTTCACATTTCATTTCACAGGGTATGGGGAAACGGTAAGATAGGGATATAGGAGTGTTACCAGCAAGTCTGTTTTTTTTTGGAGCCGCAGCGTAAGTAATCAGAGCCATAAGAAATAGAGGCGACAATGCACCGAAGAGACGTATGCCAACCTCTATTAAAGAAGAAGAAGAAGCAGGAGAAGACGTTTCCCGGAAGTATGTATTGACAATATGGATCGATGTGGATTCACTGGGACTAAAAAGAGTTTTACTTAAATAAATCAGCACAAAATCCATTTGTTCGCTCGAATGGTTGCCACAAATAATCGGCTAGTATGTAGCACAAACCCGTTCAGTAACTTTTCATGTTTTTGAGCTTCGTTGAAAGTTACAGCGTCATCCCTACCCACCGATTGACCCATAATAGTCTGCCAACAGCAAAGCGCTGATTCTGATTATTGGTATGAAACTAAAGACATTTCTTAACAACTATTGTATGCTAGTAGCCTAACCTCTGGCCAAGTAAGTTATTTTTGGTTGAGCTCCGCTTAATCAGTAGCGCACAATAACAAATGAGTGCCTCTAAACTTACGGTCAGTGTCATGGATAACATACGGACAGGCCTTGGGGATGATAAATTGTGATGCATGTGCATTTACAAATGTTTGATAATGAGGACCCTTTTCTTGCAGTGGTCAATGGATCATTTTGTCGAATTTCTCCCTGGGCAAGCTGTCTAAACCTGCATCCGAATGAGTCATCTGAAACAACATCTTAAAAGTCTGGTCTACTTCAGGTAAGGATTAAAACTAATATTACAAGTGACATTGACTGTGTGAATTATTGAAAATGTGTTTTATCTCATGCCGTTGTTTGCCGTGTGTCTTTCTTCATACTCTGCTTCAAAATCAAATGCCATTTGTATTTTAAACTGAGTGTCAACTAAAAGACTCGCCAGTCAACTCAGTGAAAAAACACCTGACTTTGCGATTTACACGCACTGCTTATGTCTTTTTTTGTAAACTTATTCTCTATTAAACATTGCAACATTTTTTGCAGAAAGCCAAAAAACGATTAATAATGGCTCTTTGTCGTATATGAAATTGGAGTAGGAGGCTTTGCCCTGTGTGGCAGTGCAGCTGAATTATTCGTTTTTTCGTACTTATTTCTATTGTACATACTCCTTCTGAATCTAAATTCCTGCCTTTTGCCACCTATTTCCAATCCAACCGGTGCAATTTCAGATTCATTATGAAAGTCTTTACTTTATGGCACTTGTTTCCAGTTATTACTTTAGATTTAGCTACAGAATTCCCTTGGCTGTTAATGGTTCTTTGTATGTGTGCTTCGAGTTTACATCTGGAGCTCAAGGCCTATATCAATGCATTTTTTCATTTTAGTTATTGATTGATTTATTAATTGTTTTGCATATTAAGGTGACCTTTCTATGCACCCTTAGTTCAAAACAATAATTTGCTTAAGTTAATTATTTCATTATTTTAAGATTTTGGGTAATATGATCGAACGGAGATGTGTCTTCAACGCAGATATATGTTGATAGAAATGTTTTTTTTTTTATGGTTTAATTTTAAAGTTGTTGTCATAGTTAATCAAATACCCCCAGCTTTGCCTCTCGGTCGTGGTTCTTTATGCAGTGACAATGTGAGAACAATTATAAAGTAAAATATATTGTACGATTTAGTGTTAATAATGTCAACTACTAAAGTATAAGATAATGCTGCAAAGACAAGCAGTGTTCCAGTGTGGTTTCAGCACCTTGGACAGCACATGCACCAAGAACAGGCCCCTGCTATCAAGATGTTTTCGAAAGGACAGTTTTTGAACAAGTTTTTATCCTAAAATAGTAGAGTGCTTTAAAATCTCACCTTGTCCTTATTTGGTAAAGTCTGAGTTCTGGTAAAAGTGTCTCCTCCATTAATACTGATGAGTTCAGCATCTACAGGTGGAAACGGGGCGGGGAAAACCACCACGTCACTCTTGAGCGTGTCTGAGCTGAAACACACGTCATACTGCTGAGTAGCCTTGGAGTAAGACCAGCTCCCGTCAGGGTGGGTGGTGATCATGGGGGCGCTGTACCTGCTGAAAGCACCGTCTGTCCTGTGACACTTGACAGCTATTAAAGTGATGAGGCTGAGCAGGAAGATGGCTGACACCGACACAATGGCGATGAGCAGGTAGAGGTTTAAATCCGAGAAACTGTCCTCTTTGATAGTCACATGTCTGAACTGAGTGTGGATGTCAGCTGCGCCCTCGACCACCACAACATCAATAGACACAGTAGCTGACAGGGAGGGCTCTCCGTTATCAGAGACCAAGACCAGCAAGGGGTGGGTTTTGAGGTCATTGTCACTCATCCTCCTCTTAGTTCTGATCTCTCCGGTGCTGGTTCCGATCCTGAAGAGGTTGTTTCCTTTGGGCTCAGAGAGGTGATAAGAGAGCAGCGCGTTGTACCCGGAGTCTGCGTCTACAGCCCTGATCTTTGCCACAAAGTAACCCGCTTCAGCTGAATAGGGGATGGTCTCACTGTTAACGGAGCCGTGCTCAGAATAGGGCGCGAGGACAGTTGGATTATTGTCATTCTCATCCAGGATCAAAACGTTGACGGTCACGTTGCTGCTGAGCGGAGGAACACCAGAGTCTGTGGCCTGAACTTTGAACTGAAATGTTTTCACCTCCTCATAGTTGAAAGACTGCAGGCTGACTATATCTCCTGTCTCTGAGTTGATGCTAACCATAGATGCTGTTAAACTGCTCTTGTGGAGGTTTTCCATTATTTTAAAGGTTACTTTAGCATTTACATCTTCATCCGGATCATCGGCAGACAGACAATACAACACATCGCCTACTTGACTGTTTTCTTTGATAAAAATATTAATCGTCGGTTCTTTAAAGTAAGGTGCATTGTCATTAACATCTGAAATATGGACTGTTATAACTCTGGCACTAGAGAGAGGTGGGACCCCTGTATCGGTCGCAATTATCGTTACATTATATTGAGAGGCTCGCTCTCTGTCTAAAGATCCATCTACTACCAGAGAATAATGATTCTTATATGTATTTTTAATTTTAAAAGGAACAGAATCAGCTATTCTTACCTGAACAACTCCATTATTCCCTGCATCGTTGTCTCTTATTGTTATTAGCCCCACCATTGTTTCTAGGGGTGCGTCCTCGCGTACAACGTTCTCTAAAGACGTTACAGATATTTCCGGAGCATTGTCATTAACATCTGTGATTTCAACGAGTACTTTACAATGTGATGCTCTCGGGTTTTGCCCTTTGTCCTTTGCTTGCACACGAATTTCCACTGCATTGCTCTTCTCATGATCCAATTCTCCCTCAATCGTAATATCACCTGTAACGGGATTAATGTTGAATTTGTCTACTAAACTGTCACTATCATGATTGATGATTGAATACACTATTTCTCCATTGGGACCCTCATCCAAATCCTTAGCATGCACAGAAATGATTGTAGCGCCGTGCGGTGTGTTTTCAGACACTCTGGCTTTGTACAGAGGCTTGTCAAAAATTGGAATATTATCATTTGCATCCTGCACATTAACTGTTATCTGTAACGTGCCTGTTTTAGGGGGCTTACCTCCATCTAACGCAATCAGTGTTAGTTTAATAATCGGTTGTTTCTCGCGATCTAAAGCTTTCTGCAGCACTATTTCAGCAGACATACTTGGCTCTCCACCATTCTGCACATCCAGGGTGAAATGATCGTTTTGACTCAGCTTGTAGCCTTTTACAGAATAAGTGCCAGCATCCGCATCAAACGCATTTGCTAATGTAAATCTTTCCCCAGTGAATGCAGACTCAGACACGTTCAAAACAATTCCCGGTGTGCGAAATGATGGTGCATTGTCGTTTATATCTACAATGATAACCTCACAGCGATGCAGATTTAAAGGTGATTTTACAATGGCTTCCACTCCCAGCGAACACTTCTCAGTACGAATGCAGAGCTCCTCACGGTCAATTCTATCCTTCACAAGAAGAATCCCAGTCTTCACATTTACTTCAAAATACTTCGTGTTAGGTCCTGAAAGCTGAAAACCTCGAGTTTCCAATTCTTGTATATTAAGATGTAAGTCCTTTGCCAAATTCCCCACAGTAGTCCCTGGACTCGACTCCTCCGTAACGGAATACACAATCTGTGCTGCCGCAAGACTCCATACGTGAGATATAAGAAAGAAAAAGAGACCCCAATTCCGCGAAACAGTCCTCTGTTGCGTCCTATCCATATCCTTCATCGGACACACACATAAACATAAACTATTCAGTCCAGTGGAAACATAAAACGTCCCGGTTAGACCCCCTCATAACAGTGCGGAGACTCAGTTACTATGGACAAAGAATTAAAATCCCTCTCCCTTCGTAAAAAAAAATGGGAGGAGCATCGCACAGTGACTTAATATTTGAAGTCCATGAGCTGATAGCGACATCTTGTGGAAATGCTAAAGTATCAAAGTCAAAGTCGAGACAGCTAATGAAGAAATAAACCATCTTTCTGTGTCGATCAACTCTGTTAGTACTTGCACAGATCCACTGTAGAAAAAAAGTAAAGCATTTAAAATTATTTGACGGTGAAGCAGATCGTAGAAGTGCAAGATTTGTCGGTGAACAAGTTGCATAATATTAATTTAATAATGCATCTAGAGCTGCTGGATGCCACAATAACCAAAAAACATTAAAAAACCTAGAGTTCTGGCAACAAAAGATAATTTAAAAATTAACTATATATACATATGTATATATATATATATATATATATGTATGCTATATATATATATATATATATATATATATATATATATATATATATATATATATATATATATATATATATATATATATGTATGTATATATATATATGTATGTATATATATATATCTATATATATATATATATATATATATATATATATATATATATATTATCCTTCAAACCAATAACTTCATTTCACGGTTGGCTGATTAAAAAGCCTTAAAAACAACAAAAAATAATAAGTACAAATGTTCACATATGTATTTATGGCATGATTAGCTCAGGTAGAGTTATGTACTGTGCTGAATGAAGGGCTGTCCAAAGGCCACTGCGGTCCCAGCACCTTGGACAGCGCTGGGGGAAAGCGATGATAGAGAAAAAAGCTTTAAAGGAGTTGACCTTGTGCTCACGAGCTGAACGTTTTTGTGGACAGTAGAACGGAAGTTTGCACACGATTTTAATGCTAAAATCAAATGTGTGGCTTAACATCTCACCTTCTCTTTGTTGGGTAAAGTCTGAGTTCTGGTAAAAGTGTCTCCTCCGTTGATACTGATGAGTTCAGCATCTACAGGTGGAAACGGGGCGGGGAAAACCACCACGTCACTCTTGAGCGTGTCTGAGCTGAAACACACGTCATACTGCTGAGTAGCCTTGGAGTAAGACCAGCTCCCGTCAGGGTGGGTGGTGATCATGGGGGCGCTGTACCTGCTGAAAGAGCCGTCTGTCCTGTGACACTTGACAGCTATTAAAGTGATGAGGCTGAGCAGGAAGATGGCTGACACCGACACAATGGCGATGAGCAGGTAGAGGTTTAAATCCGAGAAACTGTCCTCTTTGATAGTCACATGTCTGAACTGAGTGTGGATGTCAGCTGCGCCCTCGACCACTACCACATCAATAGACACAGTAGCTGACAGGGAGGGCTCTCCGTTATCAGAGACCAAGACCAGCAAGGGGTGGGTTTTGAGGTCATTGTCACTCATCCTCCTCTTAGTCCTGATCTCTCCGGTGCTGGTTCCGATCCTGAAGAGGTTGTTTCCTTTGGGCTCAGAGAGGTGATAAGAGAGCAGCGCGTTGTATCCGGAGTCTGCGTCTACAGCCCTGATCTTTGCCACAAAGTATCCCGCTTCAGCAGAATAGGGGATGGTCTCACTGTTAACGGAGCCGTGCTCAGAATAGGGCGCGAGGATCGTTGGATTATTGTCATTCTCATCCAGGATCAAAACGTTGACGGTCACGTTGCTGCTGAGCGGAGGAACACCAGAGTCTGTGGCCTGAACTTTGAACTGAAATGTTTTCAACTCCTCATAGTTGAAGGACTGCAGGCTGACTATGTCTCCTGTCTCTGAGTTGATGTTCACAACAGAGCTTACTGGTATACTTTTTGAAACTCTGTCTATTGCAGAGTATGTTACTTTTGCATTTTCTCCTATATCAGGATCTCCGGCAGTTATGGTGAAGATGGTAACCCCCACCGGACTGTTCTCCTTCACATAAACATTAATCATTGGTTCCGCAAAGAGAGGTTGGTTGTCATTCACATCAGAAATTTGGATAGGTACGACACTTGTACTAGAGAGAGGAGGTGTGCCTTCATCTGTTGCTAGGATGGTAACCTCGTATTGGGAAACGCTCTCTCTGTCAAGAGATCCATCCACTGTTAATGAATAATAATTTTTGTAGTTAGGCTTTAATTTGAAAGGAACCTGCCCAACGATGCTGGCACTAGTGAGACCATTTTTACCTCCGTCTCTATCGGTTACTGTCACCAATGCCACCACTGTGCCCACCTCTGCATCCTCTTTAACTGGGCTTAAAAGAGAGGTAATAACAATTTCAGGCACATTATCATTAATATCGGCAACTTGTATTAACACTTTACCATGCACACTTTTTGAGGGTGAACCTTTATCTCTTGCCTGCACACGGATGTCATATGCTGCATTCTCCTCAAAGTCTACCCTACCTGTTACAGTTATTTCTCCCGTGTTTGAGTTTATGGAGAACAACGATTCAGGGTTAAAATTTCCTCTCTCAATAAATGAATACACAATCTCACTGTTTATACCTTCATCTAAATCAGTAGCACTTACTGTTAGTACAGATGTCTGAGGCGGAGAGTTTTCTGTTACCTGGGCCTTATAAAGAGGTTGACTAAATACAGGGACGTTGTCGTTTATATCCATTACATTTACAACTATTTTTAATGTCCCAGACCGAGCAGGTTTTCCTCCGTCCAGAGCTGTTAAGGTAAGATGGATTACCGATTGTTTCTCCCTATCTAATGATTTCTGTAGCACCAGCTCAGCGGACTCACTGTGCTCCTCACCGCCCTGAACATCCAACGAGAAATAATTATTCGGACTCAGCTTGTAGCTTTTAACCGCGTTGCTGCCGGTGTCTGCATCATTTGCCATAGGGAGTAGATATCTCTCTCCCGGAAACGAAGATTCAGAAACATTGAAAGCCTTTTCTTTTTCTCGAAATGTCGGCGCATTATCATTGATGTCAATAATTTGTACTTCTATGCGGTGCAGATGCGTCGGGTTGCTGAGAATGGCTTCAATATTCAGAGAACATTTTGCTGTGTTTGGACAAAGCTCTTCCCGATCGATCCTGTCGTTAACAAACAAAGCGCCAGTTCTCAAATCCACGTCAAAATATTTCTTAGAATTCCCAGATACAACTCGCATTTCCCGTTTCTCCAACTCCTGAGCATTAATTTGTAGTTCCTTTGCGAGATTTCCCACCACCGTCCCTTTGTCCACCTCCTCGGAAACGGAGAAAGAGAGCTGCGCCGATGAGCCATCACCCAAACAAAGAAACGCCAATACTTGTATCCAAAACGCGACTGACAGTCCTCCTCGTCCCATAGCTGTCACAGAGAGAACGATATGATCATTTTTGACCATGTCCACACTTTAAGTGAATAAAAGGCAAGCTTCCCTCTATCCTCCGATCATCTGTGTGTTACCCTTTACGGGAGCTACTAGACTGCTGACGCTCGAGCTAATAGGAGGAGTCTCGTGCGAGAAAAAAGCCACTTTAAGTTTGTGGTCTCCGGCGACACCAGCTGTTTCGTTGGTGTCATGACACGCATATTTGTTAAGATCTTTGCAATGCTGCAACTCCACATCTACTTAAGAGTTAAAATAAGCTAAAAGATTTATCTTGATGGAAACTTCGATGACATCTCGTTCACTTCGAAAACTGTACGAATATGAAATGCAAAGAGGACACACAAATACAAATGTTTCTAGGAATGAACATAGCAAGACCATGACATGATGTAAGAAACAATGAGAGGGCGCGCCAGCATTTGTGTTCGCAAAAGTCCCCATGCCACGATCAGCACCCTGGACAGCGTCACAGGAGCAGAGGACACCTGATTTGATCAATAAATACTCAGTTAAGAACCATATAACCAAAAAAAAAAAAAAAAAAAAATCCAAGTATTTAACAGCATATAAGAAGAGCAAGTAGAGGAGAAACCATTATTGAGTTATCCTTCCCTGAGTGATAGCATGGATTTTCATATCATGTTTCAATTTCTACTCATGTATCAATTTAGTCATGGACCAGTTCATGTATCATGTATCATTATTTGATTATTTGATCCATATTTAAGTTGCTGTTCATTCATGCAGAAGAAATACACACAGACGAGAAGCCTGGTAACCAGAAATAACATGACCATGTATAGAGAACAGACACACAGACACAACCATGTAGAGAATACTAAACACTTATATAGGATACCCTCAGACACTATTCACCAGTGAGAGGAGCATGAAGACCCACACCCTCACTCAGACAGCATGTATGCTTTAAAATCCTTCCTATTTTTGAGCATTGCTTTGATGTTTGGATATCAACCTACAAGCTCTTTACTAGTGTAGGGCAACATTTGCAGTACTAGTAGGCAATTTTGGATTTACTAGTGTGCAAGTAGACTTTACTAGTAAAGCTTTTTGAAGTGTCTTACTAGTAGTATTACTATTTCCTTAGTCTAACTAGTAGTACTAGTAGACTCATAAACATTCACTCAATGCTAGAAATGAGGTCTTTTGATCTCACGTGCATTACTAATAAGGTCTACTTGGCGCACTAGTGCTACTAATAGTAAGCCGAGCAACAACCTGATATCAAATAGTAGTAAAAACTTGATTCAGGCTTCCCATTGGCTTTTGAAATGGCTCAGTACCACCAGAGTAAACTCCCTAAAATCGACACTTAACACATTTGCAGTAAGTACTAGTAGAATAGTGAATTTTGTCTCTACTAGTAGTAGTAGTAGACAGCCAAAAAAAATATTCTGCTGGTAGCAATTAGTAGACCTAATGTAAATGAAGTTCACTAGTGGGGATTACTACTAATATCAACACCCTGATTGTACCAGGTTGAATTTGGCACACTTCAAAAGATTTCCGTGGGAAGCCAAAATAACCTACTCGAATTCTCATTTTTTCACCTATGAACATATTCAGCATATAAGGCTTACTAGTGTTAGTACTAGTGAACATTTTTAAAAGTGTACTAATAGTAGCACTGAAGTGAAGACTAATGAAATTCAGCATCTACTAGTAGGCTAGGTTTAAACGTGTTTGGTCTACTAGTGGACTAGTGACCACTTGCACTCTGAAGCGTGTCTGAGCTGAAACACACGCTTTACTGCTGGGTAGCCTTGGAGTAAGACCAGCTCCGTCAGGAATGGTGGTGATCATGGGGCGCTGTACCTGCTGAAAGCGCCGTCTGTCCTGTGACACTTGACAGCTATTAAAGTGATGAGGCTGAGCAGGAAGATGGCTGACACCGACACAATGGCGATGAGCAGGTTTAAATCCGAGAAGCTGTCCTCTTTGATAGTCACATGTCTGAACTGAATATCAATCCAATGCCAAGCATATAAATTATACCAATCACAAGGGTTTCATATGGGGAAAATATCCAACAGATTGACCATTCAACCTGAAATATTTCATCAAAAAATAATCTCAGATACTCATTTGTACCAATGAACATCTCACCTTCTCTTTGTTGGGTAAAGTCTGAGTTCTGGTAAAAGTGTCTCCTCCGTTAATACTGATGAGTTCAGCATCTACAGGTGGAAACGGGGCGGGGAAAACCACTACGTCACTCTTGAGCGTGTCTGAGCTGAAACACACGTCATACTGCTGAGTAGCCTTGGAGTAAGACCAGCTCCCGTCAGGGTGGGTGGTGATCATGGGGGCGCTGTACCTGCTGAAAGCGCCGTCTGTCCTGTGACACTTGACAGCTATTAAAGTGATGAGGCTGAGCAGGAAGATGGCTGACACCGACACAATGGCGATGAGCAGGTAGAGGTTTAAATCCGAGAAGCTGTCCTCTTTCATAGTCACATGTCTGAACTGAGTGTGGATGTCAGCTGCGCCCTCGACCACCACCACATCAACAGACACAGTAGCTGACAGGGAGGGCTCTCCGTTATCAGAGACCAAGACCAGCAAGGGGTGGGTTTTGAGGTCATTGTCACTCATCCTCCTCTTAGTCCTGATCTCTCCGGTGCTGGTTCCAATCCTGAAGAGGTTGTTTCCTTTGGGCTCAGAGAGGTGATAAGAGAGCAGCGCGTTGTATCCGGAGTCTGCGTCTACAGCCCTGATCTTTGCCACAAAGTATCCCGCTTCAGCAGAATAGGGGATGGTCTCACTGTTAACGGAGCCGTGCTCAGAATAGGGCGCGAGGACAGTTGGATTATTGTCATTCTCATCCAGGATCAAAACGTTGACGGTCACGTTGCTGCTGAGCGGAGGAACACCAGAGTCTGTGGCCTGAACTTTGAACTGAAATGTTTTCACCTCCTCATAGTTGAAGGACTGCAGGCTGACTATGTCTCCTGTCTCTGAGTTGATGTTCACAACGGAATTTACGGGAAATTTTTTTGAGTCACTTTCTAATGAATAAATAACTTTAGCATTGTCTCCTACATCTGGGTCAATTGCAGTGACTGTATATATTTTATTCCCCACCTGACTGTTTTCTTTCACAAAAATATTGATTTCAGGCACCAGAAAACTTGGTGGGTTGTCATTAACGTCAGAAATGAGAACAGTAACAGTACCGGTAGTGGATAGGGGCGGGGTCCCCTCATCAACAGCTATTATCGTCACATTATATAAAGAGCACTCCTCTTTATCAAGAGGTCCATCTACAACTAAAGAGTAGTAATTCTTGTAATTGGAGGTCAGCTTAAATGGTGAAGAGCCTCTAATTTTACACTGAGTCTGACCGTTTTTCCCGCCATCTTTATCCGTCACTGTCACCAAAGCGACAACACTGCCTATTTCAGCATCCTCCTTGACAGGATTCATGAGTGACGTCACAACAATTTCTGGGGCATTATCGTTCACATCGACCACCTCCACCAGAAGCTTTCCATTTGCTCTCCGAGGTGAGACCCCGTGGTCTGTAGCTTGCACGTGAACCTCGTACGCTACTTGTGCTTCGTAATCTAAAGTCCCCTTAACTGTAACCTCCCCTGTTTCTGCATCCATTAAAAACACACCAGCAGGATTGAAGTTGCCACGCTTGACAAAAGAGTAAGTGACCCTCCCATTGTCCCCTTCGTCTAAATCTGTTGCACTGAGCTGTATAACCAGTGACCCAGCTCGCGCGTTTTCATTTACTCGTGTCTTGTACAATGTTTTGGTGAAAGATGGTGTGTTATCATTTACATCCAGAACGTTAACATTTATATCTAAGCTGCCGGTTTTCGGAGGCTTTCCTCCATCTACAGCAGTGAGCGTCAGTTTAACAGCAGCTTGTTTTTCACGATCCAAAGCTTTTAATAACACTAACTCGGCAGAAACACTCTGCTCTCCTCCACTTTGCACATCTAGAGAGAAGTAATCATTCGGGCTCAGTCTGTATGTCTTTACTGCATTGCTTCCTGTATCTACATCAAGAGCCAGAGGGAGCAAAAAATGCTCTCCTGTTGGAGACGATTCGGATATGTTAAGTGAGTATGAATTTTCCACGAAGGTTGGTGCATTGTCGTTTAAATCAGCAATTACAACCTCAATGCGATGAAGGACCACAGGATCAGTCAGTATAGTCTCCAAGTTCAGTGAACATTTGATTGTGTCTGAACAAAGCTCCTCGCGGTCAATTCGTTCATTAACATAAAGGTCTCCCGTTTTAAAATTAGCCTCAAAATATCTCTTACTGTATCCGGATATGATATTAAGATTCCTCGTTTGCATGTCTCGGATGTTCAAATCTATATTTTTTGCGAGATTCCCGACCACGGTCCCTTTGTCTGCCTCTTCGGAAACAGAGAATATGATCTGCGCAGCCGTCCATTCACATAAAAACAAGATGTAGAGCCAACAGGGGATCCCATTATTCCGTACACTGCCCATCGCTGAAACACCAACAAATCCTAATTTAATCCATGAAACGCCAGAAGATCAGCCAACATCTGATGTCCAACAATATACACTCCTCTCCGTCCAAGCGACATTTGCCTTCCCCTCACAAAGCACTCCCGATCTGCTGACGTCCCATGTGTAGGAGGAGACAGAAACAGCGACCTCGCAAAAGAGATGGTCTTCAGCGACTCCAAGCGTTCAAATTAAAGTATGAAGGTTAGTAAAGATTCACATCCACATCTAATATATCAGAGGTTAAAGTGTTAAAAAAGATAGCTCATCTGCTCTCTTAACTGTTGCAGCGGGTTGACACACTGAGCAAAACAATCATCGCTTATTATTGTAAAACAACAGTGAAGTAAAGCAGTCTATAAAAACACGAGTAACAAAACAGACATTTACCAATTTGACCAGAGTGGTTAAATTAGAAAATAGTTAACGATTCAAAAAGTCATAAAAGCAGGTTTCGAACGTGGGAACAAAAACAAGCAAGTAAACACAACCTTCGAGAAAATAAGATAAATGCCCGCGAGTGATTTCAGGACCATGGAGAGAATCCTACAGGCCCATCGACAAGGGATGACCAATGAATCTATCCCCCCTGTGGCAGTAATGCATGAGATGTTTTTCACAAAAAAATCTTGAAGTCAATGATGGTTTCTATTTAAATCCATATAATGTTAGATGTAAAAGACACGACTATTCGACGACTAAGAAAATGCAGTTCTGCATTGGAACATGAGGTTTTCTTAGTCTTTGGCGTGTGTTAACAATGCAATCGACTTACCTTGTCCTTATTGGGTAAAGTCTGAGTTCTGGTAAAAGTGTCTCCTCCGTTAATACTGATGAGTTCAGCATCTACAGGCGGAAACGGGGCGGGGAAAACCACTACGTCACTCTTGAGCGTGTCTGAGCTGAAACACACGTCATACTGCTGAGTAGCCTTGGAGTAAGACCAGCTCCCGTCAGGGTGGGTGGTGATCATGGGGGCACTGTACCTGCTGAAAGCGCCGTCTGTCCTGTGACACTTGACAGCTATTAAAGTGATGAGGCTGAGCAGGAAGATGGCTGACACCGACACAATGGCGATGAGCAGGTAGAGGTTTAAATCCGAGAAGCTGTCCTCTTTAATAGTCACATGTCTGAACTGAGTGTGGATGTCAGCTGCGCCCTCGACCACCACCACATCAACAGACACAGTAGCTGACAGGGAGGGCTCTCCGTTATCAGAGACCAAGACCAGCAAGGGGTGGGTTTTGAGGTCATTGTCACTCATCCTCCTCTTAGTCCTGATCTCTCCGGTGCTGGTTCCGATCCTGAAGAGGTTGTTTCCTTTGGGCTCAGAGAGGTGATAAGAGAGCAGTGCGTTGTATCCGGAGTCTGCGTCTACAGCCCTGATCTTTGCCACAAAGTAACCCGCTTCAGCTGAATAGGGGATGGTCTCACTGTTAACGGAACCGTGCTCAGAATAGGGCGCGAGGACAGTTGGATTATTGTCATTCTCATCCAGGATCAAAACGTTGACGGTCACGTTGCTGCTGAGCGGAGGAACACCAGAGTCTGTGGCCTGAACTTTGAACTGAAGTGTTTTCACCTCCTCATAGTTGAAGGACTGCAGGCTGACTATGTCTCCTGTCTCTGAGTTGATGTTTACAACAGATGTAGTTGGGACGTTTTTCGGAGAACTGTCTAACAATGTATACGTCAGTTTTGCATTACTGTCTAGATCAGGATCAAAAGCACTCATTGTATAAATGACTGAGCCAACGGGACTGTTCTCTTTCACATAAACATTAACCACGGTCTCCATGAATTGGGGTGCATTATCATTGACGTCAGAGACGTGAACAGTAATAACTCTGATACTGGACAGAGGAGGACTCCCTTCATCTGTGGCTGTGATGGTGACATTATAAAGAGACGTGTTCTCTCTGTCCAGTGGTCCATCTACAACTAATGAATAGTCATTTTTGTAGTTGGACTTGAGTTTAAAAGGAGCAGAGCCCACCACCTTACAGGTCGTTAACCCATTTTTACCTCCATCTTTATCATTGACTGTGACCAAGGCAACGATGGTCCCCAGCTCTGCGTCCTCTTTCACTGGTGTCATGAGTGACGTCACAGATATTTCAGGGGCATTGTCATTCACATCAATTATCTCTATCAGCAACTTAGCGTGTGCACTACGGGGGGAGGCTCCTTGGTCCTTCGCTTGAATCCTCACTTCATAAGCAGGCGTCTCTTCATAATCTAGAATTCCTTTAACACGTATTTCCCCTGTGTCTGAATTGAGATAAAAAATGTTGGAAATATCAACATTTCCACGTTTTAACAGTGAATACTGGATTTCACTGTTTATTCCCTCATCAAGATCTGTCGCGTTTAAATTAATCACCAATGTCCCTTGCACTGCATTTTCACGTACACGCACTTTATACAGTGTTTTGCTAAATGTCGGGATATTATCATTTGCGTCTATGACATTAACGTGTATTTCTAAAGACCCTGATCGGGAAGGTTTGCCTCCGTCTACAGCAGTTAGAGTTAGTAGAATCACAGCCTGTTTCTCTCTGTCTAAAGCTCTCTGCAGCACTAACTCGGCAGACACTCCGTGCTCCCCTCCGCTCTGCACGTCAAGCGAGAAATGTTCATTTGTGCTCAGCTTGTAGCTTTTCACTGAGTTGCTTCCGATGTCTGCATCCACTGCAACAGGGAGAAGATATCGCTCTCCCGTTAATGATGCCTCTGAAATATTTAAGAAGTACTTTTTTTCTATGAACTCTGGCGAATTATCGTTCATATCTAAAACAGTAATCTCTATGCGGCTTGCTGTCATTGGATTGTTCAATACGGACTGAATATTTAACGAGCATTTCACAAGATTGGGACACAGCTCCTCTCTGTCTATTCTATCAATAACAAAGAGATTTCCGGTTCGCAAATTCACGTCAAAGTATTTCTTACTGTAGCTTGAAACAATACGCAGACCCCTGGACTCCAGGTCCGGTACATTGAGGTTTAAATCCTTCGCAATATTCCCCACCACGGTTCCTTTGTTCACCTCCTCTGAAATCGAGTAAGACAGCTGTGAGGCAGAGCAGTCACAGAGACAAAGCAGCACAACAACATAAGTCCATAAATATCCCGTGCATCGTCGAATATTCATTGTTGGCGCCACTAAAGAAATAAGTAACATCGATCATTTATCCTTAGTACTAATGTTTCCGTCCAAAGAAGTAAGTCTGTAAAAAGCTCAAGTCCTTGTCACCGCGACTCCTATGGGTGAATGAAAGGCTGATGACGAGTTTTTTTTTCCCCCTCATGCACAGGGGAGGAGTTAAGGGTAAACTCGTACGCTCACGTCTATGGTCTCCTGCGACATCGTGTGGGGAGCCAATGTATGAATACACGGCTAAGCATCTCAGACAGTCAAGTAGTTGTTGATGCTCGTGACAACAAAATAGTTCAGTTATGCGATTTTTACACGTCCGTAAAAATTAAGAGGACTGCAATTGTAATTTATTAAGAAGACTTTGAAACATGGCGATATGAATAAAACAGCACTTACTCCACAATTGAAATAACTTAATCTTATTTCTGCCGTCACCGTGTTATTTTCTAAGATTTCAAAAATAAAACTGAACTTAAGTGTTCACTACAGTGGTAATGAAAACATTTATTTCAGTCAATGGCTTCGTCACTTCACTTATATTCAGAAACCTTTGCCAAGTGTAAGACCACAGCCGCAACGTATCAGCTTCAAACAACCAAATAATTGAAATAACGACCAACTTTACCGTGTAATTACAACAGTTACAATGCAGTTTATTTCTAAAACTGATTAAATGTTCACACGGACTTAATGGATTGTTTTTTTTAATTTTAAATAAATGATACTCACTGCCACAAGTATCACTTCAGAACCATGGAGAGTTCACCTCAACAAAAAGTGGCTGAAAAAAGTTATATTGCCCTCACTGACAAGGAACTTTATTCTGGTAAAAATAAATAAAAGTCTATTATGCCAGAGGCCCTTAAAAATACATAGACAGTGATGAAAATTAGAATGAGCTAAATGTGTGTTTGACACGTCCATTAACGTATATATATATTTTTTTTAAATCGTCGTCGTCTTCATCATATTGAGCACAACGTTAACGTTGGATCTTGCAAAGATAGACAATGTCATATATTAAATTAGAGGTAAAACGTTGCTTGCCTGTTTTGAAAGTTTGATTTGAACACAAAACATGCAAAGGTGTGTAAAGCTACACTTGAAATACACACTGAGTGCTAGTAATCAAAAAGTTTTTGTATATTTCCAACTGCAAAAAAATATATATAAAAAATAATTAATAAAATAAAAGCCTACATATGGTATGGTCTTACCTTCTCTTTATTGGGTAAAGTCTGAGTTCTGGTAAAAGTGTCTCCTCCATTAATACTGATGAGTTCAGCATCTACAGGCGGAAAGGGGGCGGGGAACACCACTACGTCACTCTTGAGCGTGTCTGAGCTGAAACACACGTCATACTGCTGAGTAGCCTTGGAGTAAGACCAGCTCCCATCAGGATGGGTGGTGATCATGGGGGCGCCGTACCTGCTGAAAGAGCCGTCTGTCCTGTGACACTTGACAGCTATTAAAGTGATGAGGCTGAGCAGGAAGATGGCTGACACCGACACAATGGCGATGAGCAGGTAGAGGTTTAAATCCGAGAAGCTGTCCTCTTTGATAGTCACATGTCTGAACCGAGTGTGGATGTCAGCTGCGCCCTCGACCACCACCACATCAACAGACACAGTAGCTGACAGGGGGGGCTCTCCGTTATCAGAGACCAAGACCAGCAAGGGGTGGGTTTTGAGGTCATTGTCACTCATCCTCCTCTTAGTCCTGATCTCTCCGGTGCTGGTTCCGATCCTGAAGAGGTTGTTTCCTTTGGGCTCAGAGAGGTGATAAGAGAGCAGCGCGTTGTATCCGGAGTCTGCGTCTACAGCCCTGATCTTTGCCACAAAGTATCCCGCTTCAGCAGAATAGGGGATGGTCTCACTGTTAACGGAGCCGTGCTCAGAATAGGGCGCGAGGACAGTTGGATTGTTATCATTTTCATCCAGGATCAAAACGTTGACGGTCACGTTGCTGCTGAGCGGAGGAACACCAGAGTCTGTGGCCTGAACTTTGAACTGAAATGTTTTTAACTCCTCATAGTTGAAGGACTGCAGGCTGACTATGTCTCCTGTCTCTGAGTTGATGTTTACAACAGATGTAGTTGGGACGTTTCTCGGAGAACTGTCTAACAATGTATACATCAGTTTTGCATTACTGTCTAGATCAGGATCAAAAGCACTCATTGTATAAATGACTGAGCCAACGGGACTGTTCTCTTTCACATAAACATTAACCACAGGCTCCATGAATTGGGGTGCATTATCATTGACGTCAGATACGTGAACAGTAATGACTCTGATACTGGACAGAGGAGGACTCCCTTCATCTGTGGCTGTGATGGTGACATTATAAAGAGACGTGTTCTCTCTGTCCAGTGGTCCATCTACAACTAATGAATAGTCATTTTTGTAGTTGGATTTGAGTTTAAAGGGAGCAGAGCCCACCACCTTACAGGTCGTTAACCCATTTTTACCTCCATCTTTATCATTGACTGTGACCAAGGCAACGATGGTCCCCAGCTCTGCGTCCTCTTTCACTGGTGTCATGAGTGACGTCACAGATATTTCAGGGGCATTGTCATTCACATCAGTTATCTCAATCAGCAACTTAGCGTGTGCACTACGAGGATTGGAGCCCCCATCTTTTGCTTGAACTCTAACCTCATAAGCCGGCGTTTCTTCATAATCCAGCGTCCCCTTTACAGTGATTTCTCCTGTTTCTATGTTCAGATCAAACTTTTCCGACGGATCAATATTACCCCTTTTCAGTAACGAATAAAATATTCTACTGTTCATTCCTTCGTCTAAGTCAGTTGCGTTCAGTTTTATTACCACCGTTCCTTTCACAGCATTTTCTTGCACATGGACTTTGTACAGCGATTTGCTAAACATCGGTGTGTTATCATTTGCATCTATCACATTTATGTTTATCTCTAATGTGCCTGATCGAGGGGGTTTTGCTCCATCCACTGCAGTCAGTGTAAGTTTGAGCATCGCCTGTTTCTCTCGATCCAAAGCCTTTTGCAGCACTAACTCCGCAGACACACCATGTTTCCCAGCGCTCTGCACGTCCAGCGAGAAATACTCATTCGTGCTCAGCCTGTAGCCTTTCACTGAGTTGCTGCCTATGTCTGCATCAACTGCTGCCGGGAGAAGATATCGTTCTCCCGGTGATGTCGATTCAGAGATGTTTAAAGACAAATGCTGCTCAAGGAAAGCAGGTGGGTTATCATTTATGTCCAAAACACTTATATCAATCCGGTGTACACCCATAGGATTGCTCAACACAGCCTGTATTCTTAGGGAGCACTGTGCCGTGTTTGGACACAGCTCCTCTCTGTCTATTCTGTCTTCAACAAAAAGATTTCCTGTCCGCAAATTCACGTCGAAGTATTTCTTTCTGTAACTGGAAACAATTCGTAGATCCCTGGTTTCTAGGTCTTGCACATTCAGGTTAAGATCCTTTGCGATATTCCCAACCACGGTGCCTTTGTTCACCTCCTCAGATATCGAGTACGACACTTGCGAAGCAGAGCAGTCAAAGAGACAAAGCAGAGACACAGTTAAGATCCAAACATATCCCCTTTGTCGTTGCGCATACATCCTTGGTACATTGAAATAGCTGAACTGTGTCGGGAATCAATATTCCGTAGGCGCTCCTCATGAAAAGGAGAATTGCTCTGTTAAAGCCCCAGCACCTCCCGACACAACACCGGAGTGCGTACAGAACAATAATCTGTCCGGTGACGTTTATTTTTCCACACCCACGAAGGAGGAGTTTAAGGCACGGAGAAACGCCAAAACGGTGGTCTCCTGCGACATCTTGTGGATATTTTTTGTACTTTAAGCTGATACATCCCCGATCACTTCCCAGTGTATGCACACACACCCGCAACATGTTCAAGAGGGCTCAAAAATGAAACTCATTACCTAAATGTTTTATGCTAAATAAATACAAGAATGTACACCACAAATTCAATCTTTCAAAGGTTAGTTAATCATTTAAGCATTCGGTTTAGTTCAAAGAGTGAATCAGTCCTCCTCTGATCAAAGATGACAGAGGTAAATACGATTTTTAAAAGGCTGAAAAATCGGTAATGAAACCTACAATACAACGACCAGGGGGCTTGCTTGTGCATTTAACATTAAGTAACAAATAATTACAACAACCAGAAACACAATATATAATTGTGTGGAAAAAATGCAGACGAAAAAGATACAATTGCCTACCACTTATATTTCAGAACCACGGAGAGCACCACTTCACTGATGTTACATCATCTTAACATTAAACTGCAGCCTTATGATGTATATATTGCAGTTTGTCTGGCAACGACCCATGGACATAAGCCATAATGGCGGCAAAACATGTAACGAGGTTCAATAGTTATTTTTTCTGTCGATACTGATTGGTGGGTCCTTGGCTGCCGAGTGACATCGAAGCCTTGTTGTGCCAATATGGTGTTCAGTACCACGGTCAGCGCTATGTTGAATACCGAACAAGTTGTTCTAAAGTCAGTAGACGAGCTCGAGAAGTTTTTAGATATTTCTGGCCTGTTTTTACTTGATGTCCCCACAAGGGCACGAAAACACATCAGTGATGCATCCCAGGCTTGAACTGTGAATTCGATAACTGCTGTGTGCGTTTTGATGTGGTATTGTAAATCTGTGGATATCAAAATCAACAAAATAGAAGTTTTGTAGCTTTAAAGGTTTGAGTAAAGGAGCGTCATTGCTTCATTTGTTTGATGTACAGAGATTTCCTTTGCATATTTCATAAAGTTTCATTTTATGGCAAAGAAGTGAATGTTAAAAGATTTTGAACTCACCAAGAACATATAAGATCAAACGGACATCTACCAGAACAAGCACACCAGTACAAACTGCAACATGTAGCTCACCTTCTCTTTGTTGGGTAAAGTCTGAGTTCTGGTAAAAGTGTCTCCTCCGTTAATACTGATGAGTTCAGCATCTACAGGTGGAAACGGGGCGGGGAAAACCACTACGTCACTCTTGAGCGTGTCTGAGCTGAAACACACGTCATACTGCTGAGTAGCCTTGGAGTAAGACCAGCTCCCGTCAGGGTGGGTGGTGATCATGGGGGCGCCGTACCTGCTGAAAGCGCCGTCTGTCCTGTGACACTTGACAGCTATTAAAGTGATGAGGCTGAGCAGGAAGATGGCTGACACCGACACAATGGCGATGAGCAGGTAGAGGTTTAAATCTGAGAAGCTGTCCTCTTTGATAGTCACATGTCTGAACTGAGTGTGGATGTCAGCTGCGCCCTCGACCACCACCACATCAACAGACACAGTAGCTGACAGGGAGGGCTCTCCGTTATCAGAGACCAAGACCAGCAAGGGGTGGGTTTTGAGGTCATTGTCACTCATCCTCCTCTTAGTCCTGATCTCTCCGGTGCTGGTTCCGATCCTGAAGAGGTTGTTTCCTTTGGGCTCAGAGAGGTGATAAGAGAGCAGCGCGTTGTATCCGGAGTCTGCGTCTACAGCCCTGATCTTTGCCACAAAGTATCCCGCTTCAGCAGAATAAGGGATGGTCTCACTGTTAACGGAGCCGTGCTCAGAATAGGGCGCGAGGACAGTTGGATTATTGTCATTCTCATCCAGGATCAAAACGTTGACGGTCACGTTGCTGCTGAGCGGAGGAACACCAGAGTCTGTGGCCTGAACTTTGAACTGAAATGTTTTTAACTCCTCATAGTTGAATGACTGCAGGCTGACTATGTCTCCTGTCTCTGAGTTGATGTTTACAACAGATGTAGTTGGGACGTTTCTTGGAGAACTGTCTAACAATGTATACATCAGTTTTGCATTACTGTCTAGATCAGGATCAAAAGCACTCATTGTATAAATGACTGAGCCAACGGGACTGTTCTCTTTTACATAAACATTGACCACAGGCTCCATGAATTGGGGTGCATTATCATTGACGTCAGAGACGTGAACAGTAATGACTCTGATACTGGACAGAGGAGGACTCCCTTCATCTGTGGCTGTGATGGTGACATTATAAAGAGAGATGTTCTCTCTGTCCAGTGGTCCATCTACAACTAATGAATAGTCATTTTTGTAGTTAGACTTGAGTTTAAAGGGAGCAGAGCCCACCACCTTACAGGTCGTTAACCCATTTTTACCTCCATCTTTATCATTGACTGTGACCAAGGCAACGATGGTCCCCAGCTCTGCGTCCTCTTTCACTGGTGTCATGAGTGACGTCACAGATATTTCAGGGGCATTGTCATTCACATCAATTATCTCTATCAGCAACTTAGCGTGTGCACTACGAGGGGAGGCTCCTTGGTCCCTTGCTTTAACTCTCAAGTCATAAGCAGGCGTTTCCTCATAATCCAAGGAATTTTTAACACTTATTTCCCCTGTTTCAGGGTTCAAATCAAACATGCTTGATGGATCTATTTTAAGTTGTTTGACAAATGAATATTGGATCCTACTGTTCATTCCTTCGTCTCGATCTGTAGCATTCAACTTCATCACAACTGTCCCAGGTACTGAATTTTCATTGATTCTAACTTTGTAAAGCGATTTGCTAAATATTGGCGTGTTATCATTCGCATCAATCACGTTTATTTCAATTAGCAACGTTCCCGATCTTGCTGGTTTTGCTCCATCTACAGCGGTCAGAACAAGTTTAATTACAGCCTCTCTCTCTCGATCCAAAGCCTTCTGCAGCACTAATTCCGCAGACACACCGTTCTCCCCTCCGCTCTGCACATCAAGAGAGAAATATTCATTTGCGCTCAGCTTGTATCCTCTCACTGAGTTGCTGCCTATGTCTGCATCGTAGGCATTTAGGAGAAGATATCGTTCTCCCGGTGATGTCGATTCAGAGATGTTTAAGCAGTATAATTGTTCAATAAATTCTGGCGAGTTATCATTTATGTCTAAAACATTAACTTCAACGTGGTATACGTTCATTGGGTTGCTCAAAACAGCCTGCAATTTTAGAAAGCATTGTGCCGTATTTGGACACAGCTCCTCTCTGTCTATTCTGTCTTCAACAAAGAGATTCCCTGTCCTCGAATTCACATCGAAATATTTCTTTCTGTGACTGGAAACAATTCGTAGATCCCTGGTTTCTAGGTCTTGCACATTCAGGTTGAGATCCTTTGCGATATTCCCAACCACGGTGCCTTTGTTCACCTCCTCAGATATGGAGTACGACACTTGCGAAGCGGAGCAGTCACACAAAAGCAGCAGAACAAGAAGATGAATCCAGAAATATTCCTCACTCCCCATCGTTGCATCAGAAACACTGTATTCCATGTATCATAAGTATCCAGTTGTTGTATTTGCCCGGCATTTACCCGACTTTCCAGCGACAGCAGCACCCGTTCTCCCCACAATACAAACCAAGAGGCTGTGCAGGCAGGGCCGATTACGGCTTTACGTTTCCCATGCAGGGTGGAGTTTTAGTCATATTGTAATAATCATAGCTGTGGTCTCCAGCGACATCATGTGGTGGACGACAAACATGTCAGTGTAAATGTGGTTCAAACACTTCAAGCTTAATTTTTTTAGAGAATCAATCTACACATTAAAAGTTCCCTTGGTGCATTGCGTTCGTTTCTTTCTTCTAAGGAGAACGACTGGAAATAAACACAGATATATTAATGGCTTACCTATTCACCAATGATTGCAATGCACACAGCAACATGTCTATTGATGCTACTCGTTTAGTTTTACAACAGCGTTTCAGTCTTTGTTGGACAAATGTGTTTGCTACAGTTTAAATTTGATTAATGAATAATGTAGTTATCACTTAGAACTTATTTTTCTAAAATCAGGTCTTTTTTTTCAGTTTCAACTGGATTATCAAACCCCCCTCGTCCTAGAATTGTCACAAAAAGCCAATGATATGTGGTATTTCAGCACCACAGAGAGCGACCACAAGCTCGATCACAAGCCACAAACCGTTTACTCGAGGTGATGTATCACTCAGGATCTCCTCCACTGTTATTATTATTATTATTATTATTATTATTATTATTATTATTATTATTATTATTATTATTATTATTGTCATAGATGTTGATTTTATTTAGTTATTTATTTTATTGACAACATATTCATGACATCCAAAAATACGGAGATGGAAATGGGCACTCCCTCCTGAAGTTGACATAATTGACAAATTCTAGGCCTGATAGCAATGTTGGCTCTGTACAAAACTTCCTCATAATAAGCATATTCCTCATAATAAGCACATAATGCTAAGTTTATGAAGATTTTTTTTGCTAAAATTGATCGTTGTTTTTACATCCCTTTAATCTATGTGCTGGTGAATATACTGGAAAACAGGATTTCATTGCTAATTACTAATATAAAATGTGAAGCCTAACCTTTACAAATTTACCGAATACTTCCGTTGCCTTAAATGCAGAAGCCTGAGGCTTAGCAGAAAAAAAAATTGCCACCTATAACACTGAGTAGGGACGCGTCTACAGGTGAAACCAAGGCGGGAAAATTACACTGCGTAACTCTTGAGACTGTCAAGCTAAGTACACACCAGTTCACACATATTGGATGAATGCAGCCAGGGTTTATCATACTAATGAAGCGATGGAAGCTAGGGAAATGTGTCCAAAATGTTCTTTTTAAAAGTAGGCGTCTATTCGTGTGAAAACACCATCATAGGCAGTCTCATCCAAAATCACCCGGAAAGAAACAATGTTATCCCTGCCTAGATCAACAGTTGCCAGCAAGTTAAAGACCAAATTTAAATTACATTTTCTCATTCCCACGAAAATTCCCAGTTGAGGCCCAAAAGACAGTCAGGCAAGTAAAGACATAAGGCCAGACTCTAAGCACAAATCAATGGCTAAATGCGAGGACCACCTATTTTAGAATTAATCTATAAAAGTAATTACCTCGGGAAGGAGAAGAATTATGCTCAATAAATTGTATGCATTGTTGTATTGACACATATGCCTAAAATTAGGCGGCAAAATCAACGATTTCCTTAAAAAGAAAATAATACTAGAGTTTGTAACTCACCTTTTCCTTATTAGGTAAAGTCTGAGTTCTGGTAAAAGTGTCTCCTCCGTTAATACTGATGAGCTCAGCATCTACAGGTGGAAACGGGGCGGGGAAAACCACCACGTCACTCTTGAGCGTGTCTGAGCTGAAACACACGTCATACTGCTGAGTAGCCTTGGAGTAAGACCAGCTCCCGTCAGGGTGGGTGGTAATCATGGGGGCGCTGTACCTGCTGAAAGAGCCGTCTGTCCTGTGACACTTGACAGCTATTAAAGTGATGAGGCTGAGCAGGAAGATGGCTGACACCGACACAATGGCGATGAGCAGGTAGAGGTTTAAATCCGAGAAGCTGTCCTCTTTGATAGTGACATGTCTGAACTGAGTGTGGATGTCAGCTGCGCCCTCGACCACCACCACATCAACAGACACAGTAGCTGACAGGGAGGGCTCTCCGTTATCAGAGACCAAGACCAGCAAGGGGTGGGTTTTGAGGTCATTGTCACTCATCCTCCTCTTAGTCCTGATCTCTCCGGTGCTGGTTCCGATCCTGAAGAGGTTGTTTCCTTTGGGCTCAGAGAGGTGATAAGAGAGCAGCGCGTTGTATCCGGAGTCTGCGTCTACAGCCCTGATCTTTGCCACAAAGTATCCCGCTTCAGCAGAATAGGGGATGGTCTCACTGTTAACGGAGCCGTGTTCAGAATAGGGCGCGAGAATCGTTGGATTATTGTCATTCTCATCCAGGATCAAAACGTTGACGGTCACGTTGCTGCTGAGCGGAGGAACACCAGAGTCTGTGGCCTGAACTTTGAACTGAAATGTTTTCAACTCCTCATAGTTGAAGGACTGCAGGCTGACTATGTCCCCTGTCTCTGAGTTGATGTTTACAACAGATGTAGTTGGGACGTTTCTCCGAGAACTGTCTAACAATGTATACGTCAGTTTTGCATTACTGTCTAGATCAGGATCAAAAGCACTCATTGTATAAATGACTGAGCCAACGGGACTGTTCTCTTTCACATAAACATTAACCACAGGCTCCATGAATTGGGGTGCATTATCATTGACGTCAGATATGTGAACAGTAATGACTCTGATACTGGACAGAGGAGGACTCCCTTCATCTGTGGCTGTGATGGTGACATTATAAAGAGACGTGTTCTCTCTGTCCAGTGGTCCATCTACAACTAATGAATAGTCATTTTTGTAGTTGGACATGAGTTTAAAGGGAGCAGAGCCCACCACCTTACAGGTCGTTAACCCATTTTTACCTCCATCTTTATCATTGACTGTGACCAAGGCAACGATGGTCCCCATCTCTGCGTCCTCTTTCACTGGTGTCATGAGTGACGTCACAGATATTTCAGGGGCATTGTCATTCACATCAATTATCTCTATCAGCAACTTAGCGTGTGCACTACGAGGAGTGGAGCCCCCATCTTTTGCTTGAACTCTAATCTCATAAGCTGGAGTTTCTTCATAATCTAATTGCCCCCTTAAACGGATTTCTCCCGTTCCTGGATTTAAATCAAACATACCTGACGGATTATCATTACGTTGCTTTACAAAAGAATAAAGTATCTTGCTGTTCGTTCCCTCGTCCATATCAGTTGCGTTCAATCGAATTATTAATGCACCGTAATTTGAATTTTCCTTCACACGGACTTTATAAAGTGTATTGCTGAAAACTGGCGCGTTGTCATTGGCATCAATTACATTAATATTTATGTCTAATGTGCCTGATCGAGGAGGTTTACCGCCATCTACAGCAGTCAGAATAAGTCTAACCAGCGCTTGTCTCTCTCGATCCAAAGCCTTCTGCAGCACTAACTCCGCAGACACACCGTTCTCCCCTCCGCTCTGCACATCAAGAGAGAAATATTCATTTGCACTCAGCTTGTATCCTTTCACTGAGTTGCTGCCTATGTCTGCATCATCTGCAATCAGGAGAGGATATCGTTCTCCCGGTGGCACTGATTCGGAAATGTTTAACCAGTATGTTTGTTCAATAAACTCTGGAGAGTTATCATTTATGTCTAAAACATTAACTTCAATACGGTAAACGTTCATTGGGTTGCTCAAAACAGCCTGCAATTTTAGAGAGCATTGTGCCGTATTTGGACACAGCTCCTCTCTGTCTATTCTGTCTTCAACAAAGAGATTCCCTGTCCTCGAATTCACATCGAAGTATTTCTTTCTGTAACTGGAAACAATTCGTAGATCCCTGGTTTCTAGGTCTTGCACATTCAGGTTGAGATCCTTTGCGATATTCCCAACCACGGTGCCTTTGTTCACCTCCTCAGATATGGAGTACGACACTTGCGAAGCGGAGCAGTCACACAAAAGCAGCAGAACAAGAAGATGAATCCAGAAATATTCCTCACTCCCCATCGTTGTATCAGAAACACTGTATTCCGTGTATCATAAGTATCCAGTTGTTGTATTTGCCCGGCATTTACTCGACTTTCCAGCGACAGCAGCACCCGTTCTCCCCACAATACAAACCAAGAGGCTGTGCAGGCAGGGCCGATTACGGCTTTACGTTTCCCATGCAGGGTGGAGTTTTAGTCATATTGTAATAATCATAGCTGTGGTCTCCAGCGACATCATGTGGTGGACGACAAACATGTCAGTGTAGATGTGGTTCACACTTCAAGCTTCAAGTTATTTTTTTTTTTTTTGAGAGAGAGAGAATTAAACTTAATGTGAAATGAACATTCCCATATGTAAAGTCGAAGTGCATTTTACCGAAGGGACGTGATTTTATACAACAAATGTCATCACATATTTTTTCTTACTGATTTTTGAGATGCTAATGGAAAATATGACCGCATAAAGTGTTTCAGTGGTAATGTTTAAACGTATGCCACATATATTTTTGAGGTTTAAACAGCATTTAACTTTTGTCTTAAATTGTCAGATGGATATTTAATTTGCTAACCTCTGCATGTTACACTACAGTCCTCTTCAATTATTAATGGAACATATGATATTGCACTGTCTTCAAAAACCAGCTGCATGGTGTTATTTCAGATCCAAGGAGAGCGCACTCGGTGGAAATATGTAATGACTGGTCCCTCAATAATTTCATACAAAGCTGTTTTTCACATTCTAGCTGTCACATTAGAGCCTGTGAACAAGAACGCTGTAGGCATCATTTCAAATACATCTGAGTACACAGATAAGGTATTGCATAGGTTCAACCCATGCATACAAAGCACAAACATCTAGAAGCAATACAGCCAAAACCCCAATGAAATGACCTGAATTGAAACCAAAACATATATCTTCCCCCATTTAGTTCAAGTCTTAGTTCTGGTAAAGCTATATTTTATCTTGATACTACCTAATTCAGTGGTTAGTTAGAGACAGGACAACCAAAACTATTAATTCACACTTGAGTTAATGAAGCCAAAGAAAACGTCAAGTCAATCATAACAAACAAGTCCTTGAAGAGTTAATCGGGGTATTAAAGTGTATTAAGAAGGATATTGAGCCTAACATATTCTAAGTGTCAGAAAGTCTCTCGTCCGAACGACCATGCAGAGTTCAGCACCTTGGTCAGCGTCAGTCCGCGTTACTGCAGACACATAAATTATCAATGAATTATGTTCAACGATTGACAGAAAACGGCAGCTCTTTTGGCGGAAGCTCACAAAACATTCCTCTTTTGTGATGTGTAGTGTAAATTAAGTCTTTAAAAGCAAAGGAGGTTATTATCTGCTCTACTTATGACCAAGTATTTCTAAGAGTTGCCTGGAATCACACTTCGATGAGAAATTATTTTGATACACTAGAGTGAAAATGATGGACTATTGTGTTAAATCTTTTGCCTGTACTGTGTAGAAATTTGTCACTGTTGGGAAACAAAGTTATGTACTTAATTCAGACATTTGCAGATATGACGAAAAACTCACCTTCTCTTTGTTAGGTAAAGTCTGAGTTCTGGTAAAAGTGTCTCCTCCGTTAATACTGATGAGTTCAGCATCTACAGGTGGAAACGGGGCGGGGAAAACCACTACGTCACTCTTGAGCGTGTCTGAGCTGAAACACACGTCATACTGCTGAGTAGCCTTGGAGTAAGACCAGCTCCCGTCAGGATGGGTGGTGATCATGGGGGCGCCGTACCTGCTGAAAGAGCCGTCTGTCCTGTGACACTTGACAGCTATTAAAGTGATGAGGCTGAGCAGGAAGATGGCTGACACCGACACAATGGCGATGAGCAGGTAGAGGTTTAAATCCGAGAAGCTGTCCTCTTTGATAGTCACATGTCTGAACTGAGTGTGGATGTCAGCTGCGCCCTCGACCACCACCACATCAACAGACACAGTAGCTGACAGGGAGGGCTCTCCGTTATCAGAGACCAAGACCAGCAAGGGGTGGGTTTTGAGGTCATTGTCACTCATCCTCCTCTTAGTCCTGATCTCTCCGGTGCTGGTTCCGATCCTGAAGAGGTTGTTTCCTTTGGGCTCAGAGAGGTGATAAGAGAGCAGCGCGTTGTATCCGGAGTCTGCATCTACAGCCCTGATCTTTGCCACAAAGTATCCCGCTTCAGCAGAATAGGGGATGGTCTCACTGTTAACGGAGCCGTGCTCAGAATAGGGCGCGAGGATAGTTGGATTATTGTCATTCTCATCCAGGATCAAAACGTTGACGGTCACGTTGCTGCTGAGCGGAGGAACGCCAGAGTCTGTGGCCTGAACTTTGAACTGAAATGTTTTCAACTCCTCATAGTTGAATGACTGCAGGCTGACTATGTCTCCTGTCTCTGAGTTGATGTTTACATATGAAGAAACTGGAAGTCCTTTTTGATTACTTTCAATTAATGAATAAATCAATTTTGAATTTTCACTTGAATCTTCATCTTGTGCATTTATTTTTGCTATGATATTTCCAACTACACTGTTCTCCTTAACGTAAACTGTGTAGTTACCCTCCATAAAACGAGGTGCATTATCATTTATGTCCGATATCTGCACTAAGATTACAGCGGTGCTCGAGAGAGGAGGACGTCCTTCATCAACAGCAGTAATTGTTACGTTGTACTGTGAAAGTTCCTCTCTGTCCAGTTGACCGTCCACTGTTAATGAGTAATAGTTTTTGTAATTTGATATCAACGCGAAGGGGACTGAGTTTAGAATATTACAAGTGGTACGACCATTTTGGCCTCCATCTTTATCAGTCACTGTCACTAATGCAACGACTGTTCCAATTTCTGCACTCTCCTTTACTGGACTCATGAGTGAAGTTACAGAAATTTCTGGTGCATTGTCATTTACATCTACAACCTCTACCAAAAGTTTGGAATAACCGCTACGAGGGGAAGCGCCTTTGTCTGTCGCTTTTACTCTTAATTCATATGCATTGCTCTCCTCATAATCCAAATTACCATTGACAATTACTTCACCGGTTTCAGGACTAATAATGAATTTATCAGATGAGTCCAAATTTCCTCTTTCTATCAAAGAATATCTGATATCTGAATGCGGGCCTTCATCTAGATCGGTTGCATTTAATTTCAGGATTGTCGTCCCCATCTCTGCATTTTCACTGACTCTTGCTTTATATAGTGACCTGCTAAAGGAGGGTGTGTTATCATTAACATCGATCACATTCACTATTATCTGCACTGTGCCAGACCGCGCAGGTTTCCCCCCGTCGACAGCGGTTAATGTTAGTTTAATCAGAGGATTAATTTCTCTATCGAGAGCTTTCTGCAGCACTAACTCCGCAGACACACTGTCCCCTCCACTGCTTACATCGACGGAGAAATGCTCGTTAGGACTTAACTTGTATGTTTTTACTGAGAAGCTACCCGTGTCTGCATCTCGGGCCATGGGGAGTGGGTACCTTTCCCCCGGAGAGGAAGACTCGGAGATATTAAACACGTGTGTTTGCTCGAGGAACGATGGCGCATTGTCATTGATATCCACAATATTGATCTCAATTCTAAAAATGTTCATAGGATTGTTGAGAAGCCCTTCAACATTCAAGGAACATTTGGGTAAATTGGGACAAAGCTCCTCACGGTCTATCCTGTCGTTAACAATCAAAGCTCCCGTTCTTAAATTGGCCTCGAAATATTTCTTGATGTAACTCGACACAATCCGAAATCCCCGTTCTTCCAGCAGCTGTGTATGAATACTTAAATCCTTAGCGAGATTCCCCACCACTGTGCCTTTGTCCACCTCCTCGGAAACGGAGTAGGAAATCTGAGCAGCAGAGAGGCCCCACAAACAAAGAAGAAGGGCACATAAAATCCAGAAAGGCTCTCTGCGTTCTCGGCGACTCATCTTTTCGGTTTATAAAATCGATTCATACAATCAGGCGACATGCATCCACAAAAGAGGTAAAAATCCAAGAGACTATCGAGCCGTCGTCAACCAGAGACTATCTCTGAGAGGATGTGCTAAACTAACCCAGCCCATACCAAACGTCACGATGCATCTAATTTCACCGACAGTGGAGGAGGAGTTTTCGGTCACACTAGACCACAGTTAATATGTGGTCTCGGACGACATCTTGTGTTGTTCTGATAGATTACATAATATCATCGACTGACCACGTATCACAGAATAGGATCTACAATTGAACACACATACAGTGAAAGATAAGCCTTGTTTACTTCATCGTATTTTACGTTGGAGTAAACAAGGATGATGCGTTCCCATACTTACTACCGTATAGATCGAAAGAAAGTCCGACAAAGTCTGGGATGTTTTCAGACGCAAATATGGTGAATAAAATTGGATGATCAATTGGAAAAGCACAGGAATCAACCCTTGTTTGTGTAGTTAACCCTGTGATTTTTTTTTATAACATCAACAATATTATATGAAAATGTTATTGTTTCAGAGAGTCTATTAATTAATTTATTCACGACAAAAATCACCACAGCCTGTTCTTACTTTCAATCTGCTGATATCATTAATGATGAAGCTCAAAGGCAACAAACTTCAAGGAGCATCCACAACAGAGACACAACTGCAGAATTTGCCAAAAATGCCATCAGAGCATAAAACTGAAAATCAATTTCTTACCTTCTCTTTGTTGGGTAAAGTCTGAGTTCTGGTAAAAGTGTCTCCTCCGTTAATACTGATGAGTTCAGCATCTACAGGTGGAAACGGGGCGGGGAAAACCACTACGTCACTCTTGAGCGTGTCTGAGCTGAAACACACGTCATACTGCTGAGTAGCCTTGGAGTAAGACCAGCTCCCGTCAGGATGGGTGGTGATCATGGGGGCGCCGTACCTGCTGAAAGCGCCGTCTGTCCTGTGACACTTGACAGCTATTAAAGTGATGAGGCTGAGCAGGAAGATGGCTGACACCGACACAATGGCGATGAGCAGGTAGAGGTTTAAATCCGAGAAGCTGTCCTCTTTGATAGTCACATGTCTGAACTGAGTGTGGATGTCAGCTGCGCCCTCGACCACCACCACATCAACAGACACAGTAGCTGACAGGGAGGGCTCTCCGTTATCAGAGACCAAGACCAGCAAGGGATGGGTTTTTAGGTCATTGTCACTCATCCTCCTCTTAGTCCTGATCTCTCCGGTGCTGGTCCCGATCCTGAAGAGGTTGTTTCCTTTGGGCTCAGAGAGGTGATAAGAGAGCAGCGCGTTGTATCCTGAGTCTGCGTCTACAGCCCTGATCTTTGCCACAAAGTATCCCGCCTCAGCAGAATAGGGGATGGTCTCACTGTTAACGGAGCCGTGCTCAGAATAGGGCGCGAGGATAGTTGGATTATTGTCATTCTCATCCAGGATCAAAACGTTGACGGTCACGTTGCTGCTGAGCGGAGGAACACCAGAGTCTGTGGCCTGAACTTTGAACTGAAATGTTTTCAACTCCTCATAGTTGAATGACTGCAGGCTGACTATGTCTCCTGTCTCTGAGTTGATGTTAATCATTGTTGATAACGATAACGCGTTACTATTATCCCTCAGAACTGAATAACTAATTTGACCATTTTGATCAATATCCGCATCAGTCGCTGTCACTGTTTTAATCACAGCTCCCACTGGACTGTTTTCTGTCACAAAGACATTGATGATGTTTTCTGTAAATAAAGGTTTGTTGTCATTCACGTCTGAGATGTGTACATGAATAACGCTCGTGCTGGAGAGAGGTGGGCTGCCCTCATCCGAAGCAGTGATGCTGATATTATACAGAGATGTTTTCTCTCTGTCAAGAGGACCGTTCACCACCAGAGAAAAGTAATTCTTATAATTTGTCTCTAACTTAAACGGGACATCATTGGAGATTTTACAGTTTACCATCCCGTTTTTTCCTCCATCTTTATCAAACACTGAAACAAGTGCAATGGCGGTGCCTACTGCAGAATCCTCTTTGACAGTGTCTAACAATGATGTTACTGTGATTTCAGGAGCATTGTCATTAACATCTAAAACTTCAATCAGCAGTTTGGCATGTGAGGTAAGAGGCGACGCAGCTCCATCACTGGCCTGTACTCTGATCTCGAAAGCATTATGTCTTTCAAAATCAATATTCCCTTTATTTGTTACAGTCCCTGTTTTCTCATCGACAATGAAAAAATCTCCTTCCCTTTTTTGGTCTACTTCAATTAAGGCATATCTTACCTCTCCGTTTGGACCTGCATCTAAATCAGTGGCGTTCAGTGTTATAATCGACGTTCCTAACTTGACGTTTTCGTGAACACTGGCCTTGTACAGTGTTTGACTGAAGACAGGAGGGTTGTCGTTACTGTCCAGTACGTTGATCATTATAGTCATACTTCCAGATTTAGCAGGAGTTCCTCCATCAATTGCAGTCAGTACGAGTCTAATCGTAGACTGTTTTTCTCTGTCTAAAGCTTTCTGTAGCAGTAATTCGGGAATAACACTTTCTCCTTTATGTGTAGCGAGAGAGAAATGTTCGTTTTGACTCAGCTTGTACAAATTAACTGTATTTTTACCAACGTCTGCATCATGAGCTCGTTTCAACAAAAACCTACCTCCCGCAGCTGTACTCTCTGTTATGTTTATTATCTGTGAAGTACTTCGGAATGACGGTGAATTATCATTAACATCTAATACTGTTATTTCAATCCTGTACAGTTTTAAGGGGTTATTTATTACTGCTTCTACACTGAGAGAACATACGGACTCGTCTCCGCAGAGTTCCTCTCGATCTATTCTCTCATTAACATACAGGGCACCAGTCTTCAGGTTTACCTCAAAATATTTAGTCTTTGATCCAGCAACGATCTGAAACATGCGGGACTCCAAATCCTGCACATTGATGTTGAGATCTTTGGCGATATTTCCGACTACAGTCCCCAGGTTTGCCTCCTCTGAGACGGAGTAAGAGAGCTGCCCAGACACCGAGTCCCAGCAACAATCCAACAGCACGACCAAGAGATAAATCCACACAGAGCTCGATCTGCTCGGGAAATACATTATTCCAGTCACCGAGAGAGGAGCATGAAGGCTCCCTCAGATATCACGTTACAGTAACCAACAGATTAAGACTTTCGAGACCAATAGCATGCGGAATATGTCGACATCTCCCTCGAACAAGACGACTGTTCTTTGTCGTCCCCTCTCTCTCTTTGTAACAAAGCGCACTGACACATCATCCGCTGAATCTGGGAGGAGCCCCACGTCATTAAAGACCGAGTCTCCATGTGATGGTCTGCAGTGTCCCCACGTGGACAAATGTTTTAACAGCAAGCACCAACAAAAACACAGGCAGCCAGTCGTGAAACTCAAACATCATGAGTTGTTGCGTCGAGTTTTAAGCAACAATGTCTTTTCATTGATGAGTTAAAGGTACTGTGCATGATGTGCCTTCGAGTTTTAAGCAAGATGTCAGAATATGCAAGTTTTCGATGTTCACATTATTACAGCTGTGACAGTGTATAACTTGTTGGGATGATTATGCTTTCAATTAAATGTGATCGCTCAACGTCGCTCAAGCATCTCTGTCAATAATTATGAAGCATCAGGATTTTTTCAGTGAGAACAAAGACAAGAGACGTCACGAATTGTTTTAGTGTCATCTATTCGGAGAATACCAGGCAGCTTCAACAAGCAGAGTTCAGCACCATGGAAAGCGACAACCAACAATGCGGAGCACACAAGGACAAACTCAAAATAAAATCAAGAATGTATCTTTCGTTCGGAGCCAAGTCCTCATTTCAGTAGCAGTGGTTAATAATTTGTCAATGTGAATTGATATAAAGAGTCAAGACACTGAAGTATACGTTCCGTTCATTATTATTATAATTATTATTATTGTTATTATTATTATTATTATTATTATTATTATTATTATGATTATTATGATTATTACTATTATTATTGTAAACTAAAATGATTTAATGTTTGTGTTTAAATGAAAATAACTCAAATTGTACTGAGAAACGTCCCTGAGAGCAACTAATAATGACTTCATCCTGGCATCAAAAATGAGAGAGAAACAGGTGCAGGAATTGGCATCAAACACAAAATTTGGGGTGGATTGGACATGATATAGCTCCCTTCATAGTGGAAAGGGTGGCACATGATCAGGCTTTCTTTTTGTCATCCCGATAACGATATGTTGTACATTAATGTGACGACAACCATCACATGTGACGAAGACATAATTTCATGACTGTATATTGTAAATATTGTATTGTGCTATAAATGGTGTGATTTCTTACCTTCTCTTTGTTGGGTAAAGTCTGAGTTCTGGTAAAAGTGTCTCCTCCGTTAATACTGATGAGCTCAGCATCTACAGGCGGAAACGGGGCGGGGAAAACCACTACGTCACTCTTGAGCGTGTCTGAGCTGAAACACACGTCATACTGCTGAGTAGCCTTGGAGTAAGACCAGCTCCCGTCAGGATGGGTGGTGATCATGGGGGCGCCGTACCTGCTGAAAGCGCCGTCTGTCCTGTGACACTTGACAGCTATTAAAGTGATGAGGCTGAGCAGGAAGATGGCTGACACCGACACAATGGCGATGAGCAGGTAGAGGTTTAAATCCGAGAAGCTGTCCTCTTTGATAGTCACATGTCTGAACTGAGTGTGGATGTCAGCTGCGCCCTCGACCACCACCACATCAACAGACACAGTAGCTGACAGGGAGGGCTCTCCGTTATCAGAGACCAAGACCAGCAAGGGGTGGGTTTTGAGATCATTGTCACTCATCCTCCTCTTAGTCCTGATCTCTCCGGTGCTGGTCCCGATCCTGAAGAGGTTGTTTCCTTTGGGCTCAGAGAGGTGATAAGAGAGCAGCGCGTTGTATCCGGAGTCTGCGTCTACAGCCCTGATCTTTGCCACAAAGTATCCCGCTTCAGCAGAATAAGGGATGGTCTCACTGTTAACGGAGCCGTGCTCAGAATAGGGCGCGAGGATAGTTGGATTATTGTCATTCTCATCCAGGATCAAAACGTTGACGGTCACGTTGCTGCTGAGCGGAGGAACACCAGAGTCTGTGGCCTGAACATTGAACTGAAATGTTTTTAACTCCTCATAGTTGAAGGACTGCAGGCTGACTATGTCTCCTGTCTCTGAGTTGATGTTAATCATGGACTCTATCTGTGTTGTCTTTGGAGAACTTTTGATTAAATGGTATGTTACTTTTGCGTTTTCATTAGAATCTGAATCAGAGGTCGTCAGTGTATTTATAGTTGTTCCAACTGGACTGTTCTCATTTACATAAATGTTAATGATTGTTTCAGAGAATTGAGGAGGGTTGTCATTGACATCAGAAATGTGAACTGCAATGACACTTGTACTCGACAATGCTGGATTTCCCTCATCCGTTGCAGTTATTGATACATTATACAGAGGCACGCTTTCTCTGTCAAGAGGCCCGTCAATCAACAACGAATAATCGTTTTTATAGTTAGATTTTAATTTAAAAGGCACATCGTCCGTTAGTTTACAGTTTGTCAAACCATTTTTACCCCCGTCTTTGTCAGTGATAGTCACCATAGCAACAGCTGTGCCTATTTCAGCGTCTTCCTTCACTGGGCTCATCAGAGATGACACCACAATTTCTGGAGCATTGTCATTCACATCAATGACTTGGACTAAAACTTTGCCATGCGCACTGCGAGGAGGATTTCCTTTGTCTCGTGCCTGAACACGGATCTCAAATGCTTGATTTTCCTCATAATCGATATTACCTGTCACTGTAATTTCCCCAGTATTTTCATCTAGGGTAAATTTGTCATCAGGCTTTAAACGACCTTTTTCTGTAAAAGAATAAACCAGCTCAGCATTCACGCCTTCATCCAAATCACTGGCTGAAAGTTTTAACAAAATTGTGCCAATATTTGCATTTTCAACCACTTGAACTTTGTAGAGAGATTTACTGAACACTGGTGAATTGTCATTTACATCCAAAACGTTGACATTTATCAGGAGGGTCCCTGTTTTAGGAGGTTTTCCTCCATCTACCGCGGTCAGTGTGAGTTCAAAAACAGCCTGTTTCTCCCTGTCTAAAGCTTTCTGCAGTACCAGCTCAGCAGACACACTCTGGTCATCAGCGCCCTGCACATCCAATGAGAAGTATTCATTGGAGCTTAATTTGTAGGTTTTCACCGAGTTTACACCCACATCTCCATCAAGAGCATTCGGCAGTGGATGCCTTTCCCCGACATAAGACGATTCAGACATATCTATTACAGTCTTTTCCTCCGTAAAGGACGGGGCATTGTCGTTTATATCAGTGATTACAACTTCGATTCGATGGAGGCTGCGAGGGTTGCTCAATATGGCCTCTATATTTAAAGAGCATTTTACCGTATTAGGGCAGAGTTCCTCTCGATCTATCCTCTCGCTCACAAAAAGTACTCCAGACTCGTGATTCACGTCAAAATACCGTTCTTTATATCCGGAGTTTATCTGAAGACCCACGGACTGAAGCTGTTGCACACTGAGATTTAGATCCTTAGCGAGATTTCCCACCGCTGTTCCTTTGTCTACTTCCTCCGAAATGGAGTAGGATATCCGAGCCACAGAGCAGTCGCAGAGACAAAGCAGAATAAAAACCAGACCAGCAATATTATCCCATTGTTCCCGGACAGCCATTGCTGTTTTCAGTAAAGGCAAAGAATCCCTCCTCGCTGCCTCACTGCCTTCAAATGTAGAAACCCGTTTTTTTTTTACGTATCCATCCTCGGTTATGATCCACCGAGTGAACCGCTCCTCTCGTCTGTAAGCTGTTTTCACAAAGCACAGCGAGGCTATGACGTGTTTCTTTTTTTATGTATAGAGGAGGAGTTTCCACACCTCGTGCTCTTCGTGTTTGCATGGTCTTTGGTGACATCTTGTGACTCTCTTAGGCATAACTGATCCTAATGCAAGAATAAACTACTAGCTCACTGGAGGTTCACTTCTTAGAGACTGAAGCCAAACGACCACACAATAACAACCCGTGTCATGAAAAAAATTACTGTTGTATTTTTTTATCGATCTACATACAGACCCGAACTCCGTTTTCTAAGGTTTTCGAAAACATGGCCATTGCACAATTTCAGCACTACGGACAGCACCTGAATAACAAAGCCTGTGCAAGTGAAGACTGTTTCGGCACAGTGAAGAGGGAGTTACAGGAGTATACAGATACTGAGTCTTTGTTCTTATGAGCACAGAGTTCCTCAACAAATGCAAATTATATTTTTTCCCTAACACATTTCAGATACAAATACGGGGAGTTATCTTATGTAATTTGGTGCATATATATTATATATTTTCTCTTGACGTGCTGGTCAATAGAAAATATATCCAAAGTATGGGTAATCAATGAATTACATGCGTTTTCATTTCTGTTCAATTTCAATACAAAGCTAACCATGTATAAAATACGTGTCACAAAACACGTGATGCATATAGCCTACAACATATCTAACACATTGCTTGATTGATCTACAGCACCACGATTGTCAAATTTAACTTAACATGTATATCTGAATTTAAGAACGTAAAATAATCAACCAATGGACAAAGGATATGAAGACCAATGTTTTATGTACAGATGGACTGTGAATCTTAAAAGAAGTAAAACAATAGAGGTTACCATAAAATGAAGCCCATTGTTATTTATTTATTTTAAGGATGGCAGATTGAGGTCTCTTTATTCCATTACTTGATGTTAATGTAGGGTATCATGGTCTTACCTTCTCTTTGTTGGGTAAAGTCTGAGTTCTGGTAAAAGTGTCTCCTCCGTTGATACTGATGAGTTCAGCATCTACAGGTGGAAACGGGGCGGGGAAAACCACTACGTCACTCTTGAGCGTGTCTGAGCTGAAACACACGTCATACTGCTGAGTAGCCTTGGAGTAAGACCAGCTCCCGTCAGGGTGGGTGGTGATCATGGGGGCGCCGTACCTGCTGAAAGCGCCGTCTGTCCTGTGACACTTGACAGCTATTAAAGTGATGAGGCTGAGCAGGAAGATGGCTGACACCGACACAATGGCGATGAGCAGGTAGAGGTTTAAATCCGAGAAGCTGTCCTCTTTGATAGTCACATGTCTGAACTGAGTGTGGATGTCAGCTGCGCCCTCGACCACCACCACATCAACAGACACAGTAGCTGACAGGGAGGGCTCTCCGTTATCAGAGACCAAGACCAGCAAGGGGTGGGTTTTTAGGTCATTGTCACTCATCCTCCTCTTAGTCCTGATCTCTCCGGTGCTGGTCCCGATCCTGAAGAGGTTATTTCCTTTGGGCTCAGAGAGGTGATAGGAGAGCAGCGCGTTGTATCCGGAGTCTGCGTCTACAGCCCTGATCTTTGCCACAAAGTATCCCGCTTCAGCAGAATAGGGGATGGTCTCACTGTTAACGGAGCCGTGCTCAGAATAGGGCGCGAGGATAGTTGGATTATTGTCATTCTCATCCAGGATCAAAACGTTGACGGTCACGTTGCTGCTGAGCGGAGGAACACCAGAGTCTGTGGCCTGAACTTTGAACTGAAATGTTTTCACCTCCTCATAGTTGAATGACTGCAGGCTGACTATGTCTCCTGTCTCTGAGTTGATGTTAATCATAGTTGATAATGGTACCGAGTTGCCAGTATCCCTCAGAACTGAATAACTAATTTGACCATTTTTATCAATATCCGCATCAGTTGCTGTCACTGTTTTAATCACAGCTCCCACTGGACTGTTTTCTGTCACAAAGACATTGATGATGTTTTCTGTAAATAAAGGTTTGTTATCATTCACGTCTGAGATGTGTACATGAATAACGCTCGTGCTGGAGAGAGGTGGGCTGCCCTCATCCGAAGCAGTGATGCTGATATTATACAGAGATGTTTTCTCTCTGTCAAGAGGACCGTCCACCACCAGAGAAAAGTAATTCTTATAATTTGTCTCCAACTTAAACGAGACATCATTGGAGATTTTACAGTTTACCATCCCGTTTTTTCCTCCATCTTTGTCAAACACTGAAACAAGTGCAATGGCGGTACCTATTGCAGAATCCTCTTTGACAGTGTCTAACAATGATGTTACTGTGATTTCAGGAGCATTGTCATTAACATCTAAAACTTCAATCAGCAGTTTGGCATGTGAGGTAAGAGGCGACGCAGCTCCATCACTGGCCTGTACTCTGATCTCGAAAACACTATTCTCCTCAAAGTCGATATTCTTTTTGTTTGTTATTGTTCCTGTTTTTCTGTCAACAGCGAATAAATCAGTTTGTTTCCCTAATCCAAGTTTACTGAAAGAATAAATCACTTCTCCATTTGTGCCTGCATCTAAGTCTGTGGCATTTAATATTACTATCGATGTGCCTATTTCCGCGTTTTCATACACAGTTGCTTTGTAAAGAGTCTGGTTGAAGACTGGAGGGTTGTCGTTAATATCTAGAACAGTAATCGAGATAGTCATACTACCTGATTTTGCAGGAGTTCCTCCGTCAATCGCAGTGAGTATGAGTCTAATAATAGATTGTTTTTCTCTGTCTAAAGCTTTCTGGAGCAATAATTCTGGAGTTTTACTGTCGCCTTTTTGATTCGCGAGAGAGAAATGTTCGTTTTGACTCAGCTTGTAGGAATTAACGGCATTTTTACCCACGTCCGCATCATCAGCCGCACGCAGAGGGAATTTAGACCCGGTTGACGTGCTCTCTGCAATGTCAATAACCTCTGTCGGGGTAAGAAATAATGGAGAATTATCATTCACATCTAGGATAATTACCTCAATTCTGTACAGTTTAAGCGGATTGTTTATTACAGCTTCTACACTGAGAGAACATTTGGACTCGTCTCCGCAGAGTTCCTCTCGATCTATTCTCTCATTAACATACAGGACACCAGTCTTCAGGTTTACCTCGAAATATTTAGTCTTTGATCCAGCAACGATCTGAAACATGCGGGACTCCAAATCCTGCACATTAATGTTGAGATCTTTGGCGATATTTCCGACTACAGTCCCCAGGTTTGCCTCCTCTGAGACGGAGTAAGAGAGCTGCCCAGACACCGAGTCCCAGCAACAATCCAACAGCACGACCAAGAGATAAATCCACACAGAGCTCGATCTGCTCGGGAAATACATTATTCCAACTAGCAAAGATCAGCATGGAGGCTCATCAACAGGGTGCGTTATTACAGGCACGAAATCAAGGCAGAAGCAAACCAGAGAAAAATTTCTACATCTTCTCCCTCGAACAAGACGACTGTTCCTTGTCGTCCCCTCTCTCTCTTTGTAACAAAGCGCACTGACACATCATCCGCTGAATCTGGGAGGAGCCCCACGTCATTAAAGACCGAGTCTCCATGTGATGGTCTGCAGTGTCCCCACGTGGACAAACCTTCCAACTACATACTACTTCTACCACAACAACACTGAGTATTAGGAACGGTTCTGCATTTCTTCTCAACATTATAAAACCAAAACGCCAAGTTAAGAGCATCGACACTCAGTTCACTGATTATTTAAATGAACATGATTGAAATTTAATTTTCCCCAGGTTAAAAGGCCCCTTAATATAGGTATCAATAAAAGAAAACGCACGCACACACAGTTATATCAGAGTTTAAAGAACTAACATTTCTCCTATAAAATTCAAAGCAACCGCCCGATTTACTTCTCGTGCACTTAAGATGTCATTTATAAACATGAAATCATAATTAAGCCAGATGTTTGCAACAGTGTTCTTATACTGCAGAGACTTTGAGTATAATCCATGCTCAAGAAGCTCCAGGCCGGTTCAGCAAGTACAGCTCAGCACCATGGACAGCGAAATTCAGTCATGATAAACAGAGAAGAAAACATGGCCATGAGGTAAGTAGATTGTGTGTTCTCTTTTGCAAAGTCTTTCAATACACTTATAGTTTGTTAAACGTAGATTTAATTTCCATCAAGATGCAGTACTATAATAAATAGTCATATTCTTGATGAGCCACAACAACATATCTTCGATACTTGAGAAAAGGTGAATTTTTTTTTTCCTTCAACAAAGGCAAAAAAAAAGGTGCAACAGGATTTATTTGACTCTGCATGTCTAGATTTTAAAATCTTGCTGGTCAGCCTTTGCAGCAGCAGAAATTGAACGGTACATGAAAATGACTGGATTTCGTATAGAACAAGTTAACAGCAGGCAGTAGACCAAACAGAAAAACAAAAAAAATCGTTTTTAAACAACTATGGTTAGTTCGTTGTGACACGACAAGGCCATGTTAGGACTTTACCTTATGACAATGTACAACGATTTGATGATATGTTGTAGTGAAGGACTGTATGAAGAATTTGAAAGCCATTAACTTATTCGAGCCTCTTACCTTCTCTTTGTTGGGTAAAGTCTGAGTTCTGGTAAAAGTGTCTCCTCCGTTAATACTGATGAGTTCAGCATCTACAGGCGGAAACGGGGCGGGGAAAACCACCACGTCACTCTTGAGCGTGTCTGAGCTGAAACACACGTCATACTGCTGAGTAGCCTTGGAGTAAGACCAGCTCCCGTCAGGGTGGGTGGTGATCATGGGGGCGCTGTACCTGCTGAAAGAGCCGTCTGTCCTGTGACACTTGACAGCTATTAAAGTGATGAGGCTGAGCAGGAAGATGGCTGACACCGACACAATGGCGATGAGCAGGTAGAGGTTTAAATCCGAGAAGCTGTCCTCTTTGATAGTCACATGTCTGAACTGAGTGTGGATGTCAGCTGCGCCCTCGACCACCACCACATCAACAGACACAGTAGCTGACAGGGAGGGCTCTCCGTTATCAGAGACCAAGACCAGCAAGGGGTGGGTTTTGAGGTCATTGTCACTCATCCTCCTCTTAGTCCTGATCTCTCCGGTGCTGGTCCCGATCCTGAAGAGGTTGTTTCCTTTGGGCTCAGAGAGGTGATAAGAGAGCAGCGCGTTGTATCCGGAGTCTGCGTCTACAGCCCTGATCTTTGCCACAAAGTATCCCGCTTCAGCAGAATAGGGGATGGTCTCACTGTTAACGGAGCCGTGCTCAGAATAGGGCGCGAGGATAGTTGGATTATTGTCATTCTCATCCAGGATCAAAACGTTGACGGTCACGTTGCTGCTGAGCGGAGGAACACCAGAGTCTGTGGCCTGAACTTTGAACTGAAATGTTTTTAACTCCTCATAGTTGAAGGACTGCAGGCTGACTATGTCTCCTGTCTCTGAGTTGATGTTAATCATGGACTCTATCTGTGTTGTCTTTGGAGAACTTTTGATTAAATGGTATGTTACTTTTGCGTTTTCATTAGAATCTGAATCAGAGGTCGTCAGTGTATTTATAGCTGTTCCAACTGGACTGTTCTCATTTACATAAATGTTAATGATTGGTTCAGAGAATTGAGGAGGGTTGTCATTGACATCAGAAATGTGAACTGCAATGACACTTGTACTCGACAATGCTGGATTTCCCTCATCCGCTGCAGTTATTGATACATTATACAGGGGCACGCTTTCTCTGTCAAGAGGCCCGTCAATCAACAACGAATAATAGTTTTTATAGTTAGATTTTAATTTAAAAGGCACATCGTCCGTTAGTTTACAGTTTGTCAAACCATTTTTACCCCCGTCTTTGTCAGTGATAGTCACCATAGCAACAGCTGTGCCTATTTCAGCGTCTTCCTTCACTGGGCTCATCAGAGATGACACCACAATTTCTGGAGCATTGTCATTCACATCAATGACTTGGACTAAAACTTTGCCATGCGCACTGCGAGGAGGATTTCCTTTGTCTCGTGCCTGAACACGGATCTCAAATGCTTGATTTTCCTCATAATCGATATTACCTGTCACTGTAATTTCCCCAGTATTTTCATCTAGGGTAAATTTGTCATCAGGCTTTAAACGACCTTTTTCTGTAAAAGAATAAACCAGCTCGGCATTCACGCCTTCGTCCAAATCTTTGGCTGAAAGTTGTAACAAATTTGTGCCAATATTTGCATTTTCAACCACTTGGACTTTGTAGAGAGATTTACTGAACACTGGTGAATTGTCATTTACATCCAAGACGTTGACATTTATCAGGAGGGTCCCCGTTTTAGGAGGTTTTCCTCCATCTACCGCGGTCAGTGTGAGTTCAATAACAGCTTGTTTCTCTCTGTCTAAAGCTTTCTGCAGTACCAGCTCAGCAGACACACTCTGGTCATCAGCGCCCTGCACATCCAATGAGAAGTATTCATTGGAGCTTAATTTGTAGGTTTTCACCGAGTTTACACCCACATCTCCATCAAGAGCATTCGGCAGTGGATGCCTTTCCCCGACATAAGACGATTCAGACATATCTATTACAGTCTTTTCCTCCGTAAAGGACGGGGCATTGTCGTTTATATCAGTGATTACAACTTCGATTCGATGGAGGCTGCGAGGGTTGCTCAATATGGCCTCTATATTTAAAGAGCATTTTACCGTATTAGGGCAGAGTTCCTCTCGATCTATCCTCTCGCTCACAAAAAGTACTCCAGACTCGTGATTCACGTCAAAATACCGTTCTTTATATCCGGAGGTTATCTGAAGACCCGCGGACTGAAGCTGTTGCACACTGAGATTTAGATCCTTAGCGAGATTTCCCACCGCTGTTCCTTTGTCTACTTCCTCCGAAATGGAGTAGGATATCTGAGCCACAGAGCAGTCGCAGAGACAAAGCAGAATAAAAACCAGACCAGCAATATTATCCCATTGTTCCCGGACAGCCATTGCTGTTTTCAGTAAAGGCAAAGAATCCCTCCTCGCTGCCTCACTGCCTTCAAATGTAGAAACCCGTTTTTTTTTTTACGTATCCATCCTCGGTTATGATCCACCCTGTGAACCGCTCCACTCGTCTGTAAGCTGTTTTCACAAAGCACAGCGAGGCTATGACGTGTTTCTTCTTTTATGTATAGAGGAGGAGTTTCCACACCTCGTGCTCTTCGTGTTTGCATGGTCTTTGGTGACATCTCGTGACTCTCTTAGGCATAACTGATCCTAATGCAAGAATAAACTACTAGCTCACTGGAGGTTCACTTCTTAAAGGCTGAAGCCAAACGACCACACAATAACAACCCGTGTCATGAAAAAAATTACTGTTGTGTTTTTTATCGATCTACATACAGACACGAACTCCGTTTTCTAAGGTCTTCGACAAAATGGCCATTGCACAATTTCAGCACTACGGACAGCACCTGAATAACAAAGCCTGTGCAAGTGAAGACTGTTTCGGCACAGTGAAGAGGGAGTTACAGGAGTATACAGATACTGAGTCTTTGTTCTGATGAGCACAGAGTTCCTCAACAAATGCAAATCATATTTTTTCCCTAACACATTTCAGACACAAATACGGGGAGTTATCTTATGTTATTTGGTGCACGACCAGCGTTTCAAGAGAAAAAATGTATCCTAAATATTGGTAATCAGTGCATTAAATGTGTTTTCATTTCTGTTCAATTTCAATACGAAGCTAAACACGTATAAAAACACGTATCACAAAACACGTGATGCACAAGTAGCCTACAACTATCTGATACATTGCTTAATTTATCTACAGCACCACAAAATTGTCACATTTAACTTAACATGTATGTCTGGATTTAAGAACGTAAAATCATCAATGGAAAAAGGATATATAAAATGTTTCATGTACAGATATCTGAAAAAAAATCTGAAAAGAAGTAAAACAATAGAGGTTACCATAAAAAGAAGCCAATTGATATTTATTTATTTTAAGGATGGCAGATTGAGGCCTCTTTATTTCACTACTTGATGTCAATGTAGGGTATCATGGTCTTACCTTCTCTTTGTTGGGTAAAGTCTGAGTTCTGGTAAAAGTGTCTCCTCCGTTAATACTGATGAGCTCAGCATCTACAGGTGGAAACGGGGCGGGGAAAACCACTACGTCACTCTTGAGCGTGTCTGAGCTGAAACACACGTCATACTGCTGAGTAGCTTTGGAGTAAGACCAGCTCCCGTCAGGGTGAGTGGTGATCATTGGGGCGCCGTACCTGCTGAAAGCGCCGTCTGTCCTGTGACACTTGACAGCTATTAAAGTGATGAGGCTGAGCAGGAAGATGGCTGACACCGACACAATGGCGATGAGCAGGTAGAGGTTTAAATCCGAGAAGCTGTCCTCTTTGATAGTCACATGTCCGAACTGAGTGTGGATGTCAGCTGCGCCCTCGACCACCACCACATCAACAGACACAGTAGCTGACAGGGAGGGCTCTCCGTTATCAGAGACCAAGACCAGCAAGGGATGGGTTTTGAGGTCATTGTCACTCATCCTCCTCTTAGTCCTGATCTCTCCGGTGCTGGTTCCGATCCTGAAGAGGTTGTTTCCTTTGGGCTCAGAGAGGTGATAAGAGAGCAGCGCGTTGTATCCGGAGTCTGCGTCTACAGCCCTGATCTTTGCCACAAAATATCCCGCTTCAGCAGAATAGGGGATGGTCTCACTGTTAACGGAGCCGTGCTCGGAATAGGGCGCGAGGATAGTTGGATTATTGTCATTCTCATCCAGGATCAAAACTTTGACGGTCACGTTGCTGCTGAGCGGAGGAACACCAGAGTCTGTGGCCTGAACTTTGAACTGAAACGTTTTCAACTCCTCATAGTTGAAGGACTGCAGGCTGACTATGTCTCCTGTCTCTGAGTTGATGTTAATCATTGTTGATAACGGTAACGCGTTACTATTATCCCTCAGAACTGAATAGCTAATTTGACCATTCTGATCAATATCCGCATCAGTTGCTGTCACTGTTTTAATCACAGTTCCCACTGGACTGTTTTCCGTCACAAAGACATTGATGATGTTTTCTGTAAATAAAGGTTTGTTATCATTCACGTCTGAGATGTGTACATGAATAACGCTCGTGCTGGAGAGAGGTGGGCTGCCCTCATCTGTAGCAGTGATGCTGATATTATACAGAGATGTTTTCTCTCTGTCAAGAGGACCGTCCACCACCAGAGAATAGTAATTCTTATAATTTGTCTCCAACTTAAACGGGACATCATTGGAGATTTTACAGTTTACCATCCCGTTTTTTCCTCCATCTTTGTCAAACACTGACACAAGTGCAATGGCGGTGCCTATTGCAGAATCCTCTTTCACAGTGTCTGACAATGACGTTACTGTGATTTCAGGAGCATTGTCATTAACATCTAAAACTTCAATCAGCAGTTTGGCATGTGAGGTCATCGGAGAGGACGCTCCATCACTGGCCTGTACTCTGATCTCAAAAGCATGATTCTCCTCAAAGTCAATATTCTGTTTGTTCGTTATAGTCCCTGTTCTTTCGTCTATAACAAACAGATCAGTTATTTTTCCTCGGCCGTGTTTACTGAATGAATATGACACCTGCCCATTTGGGCCCGCATCTAAGTCTGTGGCATTTAATGTTATTATCGATGTGCCTATTTGCGAATTTTCACACACAGTTGCTTTGTACAGAGTTTGACTGAATACAGGAGCGTTATCATTAATATCCAAAACATTCACTATGATAACCATGGTGCCAGATTTAGCAGGAGTTCCTCCATCAATCGCAGTCAGTATGAGCCTAATCATAGACTGTTTTTCTCTGTCTAAAGCTTTCTGTAGCAGTAATTCGGGAGTTACAGTATCTCCTTTATGTGTTACTAGAGAGAAGTATTCGTTTTGACTCAGCTTGTAGGTATTTACTGTATTTTTGCCCACGTCTGCGTCATAAGCCGGGTGTAGAGGAAATTTAGCCCCCGTGGCTGTGTTCTCAGTAATGTTAATTACCTCCTGTGAGCTCAGAAACAGTGGGTAATTATCGTTTACATCTAAAATACTAATTTCAATCCTGTACAGTTTTAAAGGGTTATTTATTACAGCTTCTACACTGAGAGAACATTTGGACTCGTCTCCGCAGAGTTCCTCTCGATCTATTCGCTCATTAACATACAGGGCACCAGACTTGAGGTTTACCTCGAAATATTTAGTCTTTGATCCAGCAACGATCTGAAACATGCGGGACTCCAAATCCTGCACATTGATGTTGAGATCTTTGGCGATATTTCCAACTACAGTCCCCAGGTTTGCCTCCTCTGAGACGGAGTAAGAGAGCTGCCCAGACACCGAGTCCCAGCAACAATCCAACAGCGCGACCAAGAGATAAATCCACACAGAGCTCGATCTGCTCGGGAAATACATTATTCCAACTAGCAAAGATCAGCATGGAGGCTCATCAACAGGGTGCGTTATTACAGGCACGAAATCAAGGCAGAAGCAAACCAGAGAATAAATTCTTCATCTTCTCCCTCGAACAAAACGACTGTTCTTTGTCGTCCCCTCTCTCTCTTTGTAACAAAGCGCACTGACACATCATCCGCTGAATCTGGGAGGAGCCCCACGTCATTAAAGACCGAGTCTCCATGTGATGGTCTGCAGTGTCCCCACGTGGACAAACCTTTCAACTACATACTGCATCTACCACAACAACACTGAGTATTAGGAGCGGTTCTGCATTTCTTCTCAATATTACAAAAAGTCAAAACGCCAAGTTACGAGCATCCACACTCAGTTCACTGATTATTTAAATGAACTTGATCGAATTTTGGTTTTCCCCAGGTTAAAACGCCCCTAGGTGTCCATTAAAAGAAAACGCACGCACACACAGTTGCATTAGAGTTTAAAGAACTAACATTTTTCCTATAAAATTCAAAGCACCCCCCCGATTTACTTGTCTTGCAATTAAAAATATGTCATTAATTAAGCATGAAATCATAATGAAGCCATATGTTTGAAAATAATCCATGCTCAAGGCGCTCCAGGCCGGTTCAGGAAGTAGCTCAGCACCATGGACAGAGAAATTCAGTCATGTGAAACAGAGAAGAAAACATGGCCAAGTCTTTCAACACCCTTATAGTTTGTAAAATGTAGATTTAATTTCCATCAAGATGCAGTACTATAATAATTGGTCATATTCTTGATGTGGCACAACAACATATCTTCGAAACTGAAGAAAAGGTGCAATTTTTTTTCCTTCAACAAAGGAAAAAAAAAAGAAAAAGCGCAAATGAAATAAAAACCCCTGCAGTGCCCAACAGGATTTATTTGACTCTGCATGTCTGGATTTTAAAATCTTGGTGGTCAGCCTTTGCAGCAGCAGTAATTGAACGGTATATGAAAATGACTGGATTTGCTTTAGAACAGCAGGCAGTAGACCAAACAGAAAAACAAAAAAATCGTTTTTAAACAACTATGGTCAGTTCGTTGTGACACGACAGGCCTTGTTAAGACTTTACCTTATGACAATGTACAACGATTTGATAATATGTTGTGGTGAAGAACTGTATGAAGAATTTGAAAGCCATTAACTTATTCGAGCTTCTTACCTTCTCTTTGTTGGGTAAAGTCTGAGTTCTGGTAAAAGTGTCTCCTCCGTTAATACTGATGAGTTCAGCATCTACAGGTGGAAACGGGGCGGGGAAAACCACTACGTCACTCTTGAGCGTGTCTGAGCTGAAACACACGTCATACTGCTGAGTAGCCTTGGAGTAAGACCAGCTCCCGTCAGGATGGGTGGTGATCATGGGGGCGCTGTACCTGCTGAAAGAGCCGTCTGTCCTGTGACACTTGACAGCTATTAAAGTGATGAGGCTGAGCAGGAAGATGGCTGACACCGACACAATGGCGATGAGCAGGTAGAGGTTTAAATCCGAGAAGCTGTCCTCTTTGATAGTCACATGTCTGAACTGAGTGTGGATGTCAGCTGCGCCCTCGACCACCACCACATCAACAGACACAGTAGCTGACAGGGAGGGCTCTCCGTTATCAGAGACCAAGACCAGCAAGGGGTGGGTTTTGAGGTCATTGTCACTCATTCTCCTCTTAGTCCTGATCTCTCCGGTGCTGGTCCCGATCCTGAAGAGGTTGTTTCCTTTGGGCTCAGAGAGGTGATAAGAGAGCAGTGCGTTGTATCCGGAGTCTGCGTCTACAGCCCTGATCTTTGCCACAAAGTATCCCGCCTCAGCAGAATAGGGGATGGTCTCACTGTTAACGGAGCCGTGCTCAGAATAGGGCGCGAGGATAGTTGGATTATTGTCATTCTCATCCAGGATCAAAACGTTGACGGTCACGTTGCTGCTGAGCGGAGGAACACCAGAGTCTGTGGCCTGAACTTTGAACTGAAATGTTTTCAACTCCTCATAGTTGAAGGACTGCAGGCTGACTATGTCTCCTGTCTCTGAGTTGATGTTTATCATTGTTGATAACGGTAACACGGCAGCCTCATTTATTAAAGAATAAGTTAACCGTCTGTTATCACTAACATCTACATCAGTTGCCGTCACTGTTTTCAGAACTGTTCCGGCTGGACTGTTTTCTGCCATATACACATTAATTGTACTCTCTGAAAATAGAGGTGGATTATCATTTACATCAGAAACCTGTACTTGCACCATGGTGATGCTGGAGAGTGGAGGCCTACCTTCATCAGTAGCTATTATATTGATGGTGTAGTTGGAAATGAGTTCCCTGTCTAGAGCTTCGGCAATGACTAAAGAATAGTAATTCTTATAATTAGTCTCTAATTTAAATGGAACTGAATTTAGTATTTCACACTTGACCTCGCCGTTTTTGCCCCCGTCTCTGTCAAGAACTGACACAAGTGCGATGGCGGTGCCTATTTCAGCGTCCTCCCTCACTGATCTGAGCAATGTCGTCACTGTGATGTCAGGAGCATTGTCATTCAGATCCACCACCTCGACGAGCACTTTACACTGCGCCGTTAGAGGAGGCTGGCCTTTGTCTGCAGCTTGAACACGGATTTCAAAGACAGGGTTTGCTTCGAAGTCGACGTTGCCTTTAACAGTAATTATTCCTGTTACTGAATCAATATCAAAAACCTCCAGCACATGGTCTTGATCTTTGGGATTCAGAAAATACATGATGTCTCTGTTTGTTCCCTCATCGGCGTCAGTTGCAGTCACTGTTAATACTGTGCTGCCTCGAGGTGCATTTTCACTCACACTTGTTTTATACAGTGTTTTCGTAAAGATTGGGATGTTATCATTTATGTCAAGAACATTAATTATAATCTCTGACGTACCTGATTTTGACGGTGTTCCTCCGTCCACAGCGGTGAGAGTGAGTTTTATTAAAGCCTGCTGTTCTCTGTCTAATGATTTCTGAAGGACCAATTCAGCCGAAACGCTTTCTCCTTTGTGTACCACAAGAGAGAAATATTCATTGCTGCTGAGCTTGTATGTGTTAATACTGTTTTTTCCCACGTCGGCATCGTAAGCCGACAGCACAGGGAATCTCGCTCCTGGCAACACGCTCTCTGCTATGTCGATCGTTTGGGACTCAGCACTGAAAGACGGGGGATTATCATTGACGTCCAGTATGTTTATCTCTATTCGATAGAGTCTCAGTGGGCTGTTTATTACAGCCTCTACGTTTATTGTGCACTTTGATGCTTTCGCACAGAGCCCCTCTCTATCTATCCTCTCGCTGACAAAGAGGAAACCTGTCTTCAAATTCACATCAAAACGCTTACTTTGTGATCCAGCAACGATCTGAAACATACGAGACTCCAAATCCCGTACATTAATATTCAGATCCTTGCTGAGGTTTCCAACAGAAGTCCCCAGATTCACCTCCTCTAAGACAGAGTAGGAAAGCTGTCCGGAAACCGCTCCCCATTTATACTCCAGGACAACAAGCACCAGATAAATCCTATTGAATATCTCTCTTTTCGGCTGAGGCATACTTCCATCCGATGAAAACAAAGCATAGGTCCTTCATAAACGTGCCCTTTGCTTCTTAAGACCAAAAAGTGGCAGAATGATTAAAAAACCTCCGTACAATGTCGATATCCGTCCCCCTTCGCCCCGCGTCTCATTCTAACAAAGCACTTGCGAAAAAAAGATGATCCGTTTAGTATGGGAGGGGCCTCCACAAATCAAGGAACAGCGAGAGGAGTTACGGTCTATAGTGTCGCCCAATGGCCAGTTAGATGAACTACATTACTTATAAATAAATACACAGGAAAATAAAAACCCTTCTAGTAATTTAATATACATATATAAACTCCTGGAGACGTCTTTTCTGACAGGTCTTTATGAGGACAATCGCTACAAGTCCAGGACCACGGACAGAGACTCATGATGTTGAGCAGCTTGGGAGACAAACAAGCAAAAAGATTTCAAAAGAGAGCCAACCTGTGAGAGAAACTGTAGATATATTGCTAAAGGTAGATGAAAATATACAATAAGTGAAAATATCACTGCAACAGAATACGCTAAGGTATTTATTGTAAGAGATTTCTGAGTGTGAGCACAAATGACTACCCAGGTAAAATACTTAAAATTGATGAACAGTCACAAACCAAAGTAATCTTAGAAACAAACCACATTTTAACCAATCATAAAGACAACCCTGAAAGCTACTTTTTTGGCTTTGACTTAATAATTTAAGATAATAATGTTGAGATCATCAAAACTACTTTAATTATTGAGCACATTTGGAATGTTTTTTTCTTTTTCATTACTTGCTTTTTAATCTTGCTGGGACGGTAGGCTAAATACAACAGGCCAGAAAAGGCGTTGTTTCAGCACCATGGATAGCAACACAGGCAAAAAAAGGAGAGTGAAGCAACAGAGGCCTGTCGAATAGGAGAGGCATATAACGAGTGTTCTGCCATTAATAAAAACCAATCATTACTTTTTGATTGTTTGCTGTCTTTCTTGATACTGTTAAAATAACGTCACTTTAAACAAACTAAAATAAAGAGTTAAAACAAAAAGTCGGACGAGACAAAGCAAAATCATCTTGTCTTACCTTCTCTTTGTTGGGTAAAGTCTGAGTTCTGGTAAAAGTGTCACCTCCATTAATACTGATGAGTTCAGCATCTACAGGTGGAAACGGGGCGGGGAAAACCACTACGTCACTCTTGAGAGTGTCTGAGCTGAAACACACGTCATACTGCTGAGTAGCCTTGGAGTAAGACCAGCTCCCGTCAGGGTGGGTGGTGATAATGGGGGCGCCGTACCTGCTGAAAGAGCCGTCTGTCCTGTGACACTTGAGAGCTATTAAAGTGATGAGGCTGAGCAGGAAGACGGCTGACACCGACACAATGGCGATGAGCAGGTAGAGGTTTAAATCTGAGAAGCTGTCCTCTTTGATAGTCACATGTCTGAACTGAGTGTGGATGTCAGCTGCGCCCTCGACCACCACCACATCAACAGACACAGTAGCTGACAGGGAGGGCTCTCCGTTATCAGAGACCAAGACCAGCAAGGGGTGGGTTTTGAGGTCATTGTCACTCATCCTCCTCTTAGTCCTGATCTCTCCAGTGCTGGTTCCGATCCTGAAGAGGTTGTTTCCTTTGGGCTCAGAGAGGTGATAAGAGAGCAGCGCGTTGTATCCGGAGTCTGCGTCTACAGCCCTGATCTTTGCCACAAAGTATCCCGCCTCAGCAGTATAGGGGATGGTCTCACTGTTAACGGAGCCGTGCTCAGAATAGGGCGCGAGGATAGTTGGATTATTGTCATTCTCATCCAGGACCAAAACGTTGACGGTCACGTTGCTGCTGAGCGGAGGAACACCAGAGTCTGTGGCCTGAACTTTGAACTGAAATGTTTTTAACTCCTCATAGTTGAATGACTGCAGGCTGACTATGTCTCCTGTCTCTGAGTTGATGGTAATCATGGACTCTATCTGTGTTGTCTTTGGAGAACTTTTGATTAAATGGTATGTTACTTTTGCGTTTTCATTAGAATCTGAATCAGAGGTCGTCAGTGTATTTATAGTTGTTCCAACTGGACTGTTCTCATTTACATAAATGTTAATGATTGTTTCAGAGAATTGAGGAGGGTTGTCATTGACATCAGAAATGTGAACTGCAATGACACTTGTACTCGACAATGCTGGATTTCCCTCATCCGCTGCAGTTATTGATACATTATATTGGGACACGCTTTCTCTGTCAAGAGGCCCGTCAATTAACAACGAATAATAGTTTTTATAGTTAGATTTTAATTTAAAAGGCACATCGTCCGTTAGTTTACAGTTTGTCAAACCATTTTTACCCCCGTCTTTGTCAGTGATAGTCACCATAGCAACAGCTGTGCCTATTTCAGCGTCCTCCTTCACTGGGCTCATCAGAGATGACACCACAATTTCTGGAGCATTGTCATTCACATCAATGACTTGGACTAAAACTTTGCCATGCGCACTGCGAGGAGGATTTCCTTTGTCTCGTGCCTGAACACGGATCTCAAATGCTTGATTTTCCTCATAATCGATATTACCTGTCACTATAATTTCCCCAGTATTTTCATCTAGGGTAAATTTGTCATCAGGCTTTAAACGACCTTTTTCTGTAAAAGAATAAACCAGCTCGGCATTCACGCCTTCATCCAAATCACTGGCTGAAAGTTGTAACAAAATTGTGCCAATATTTGCATTTTCAACCACTTGGACTTTGTAAAGAGATTTACTGAACACTGGTGAATTGTCATTTACATCCAAAACGTTGACATTTATCAGGAGGGTTCCCGTTTTAGGAGGTTTTCCTCCATCTACCACGGTCAGTGTGAGTTCAATAACAGCCTGTTTCTCTCTGTCTAAAGCTTTCTGCAGGACCAGCTCAGCAGACACACTCTGGTCATCAGCGCCCTGCACATCCAATGAGAAGTATTCATTGGAGCTTAATTTGTAGGTTTTCACAGAGTTTACACCCACATCTCCATCAAGAGCATTCGGCAGTGGATGCCTTTCCCCGACATAAGATGATTCATACATATCTATTACAGTCTTTTCCTCCGTAAAGGACGGGGCATTGTCGTTTATATCAGTGATTACAACTTCGATTCGATGGAGGCTGCGAGGGTTGCTCAATATGGCCTCTATATTTAAAGAGCATTTTACCGTATTAGGGCAGAGTTCCTCTCGATCTATCCTCTCGCTCACAAAAAGTACTCCAGACTCGTGATTCACGTCAAAATACCGTTCTTTATATCCGGAGGTTATCTGAAGACCCGCGGACTGAAGCTGTTGCACACTGAGATTTAGATCCTTAGCGAGATTTCCCACCGCTGTTCCTTTGTCTACTTCCTCCGAAATGGAGTAGGATATCTGAGCCACAGAGCAGTCGCAGAGACAAAGCAGAATAAAAACCAGACCAGCAATATTATCCCATTGTTCCCGGACAGCCATTGCTGTTTTCAGTAAAGGCAAAGAATCCCTCCTCGCTGCCTCACTGCCTTCAAATGTAGAAACCCGGTTTTTTTTTTTACGTATCCATCCTCGGTTATGATCCACCGCGTGAACCGCTCCACTCGTCTGTAAGCTGTTTTCACAAAGCACAGCGAGGCTATGACGTGTTTCTTTTTTTTCATGTAAAGAGGAGGAGTTTTCCACACCTCGTGCTCTTCGTGTTTGCATGGTCTTTGGTGACATCTTGTGACTCTCTTAGGCATAACTAATCCTAATGCAAGAATAAACTACCAGCTCACTGGAGGTTCACTTCTTAAAGACTGAAGCCAAACGACCACACTAAGTCAACCTGTGGTAATCAACATGTTTAGCTTTATGTGTCATTGTTCTTGATTTTGACTCAAACTCGGAATGTTGTCTACATCGAATGTACAACGCATCCATTTCAGCACTTCAGACAGCGCCCGACAAACAACCCCGCCGGTAGAGAGGTGTTGCAGGACCATGGAGCGGTGGAATGGCAGTCTGAAGCACTCTGTATCTTTGACTTTGTAAAAAAAACAGTTAATCATCAAGACTACATTTTTATTTTGTCATATCAGCCACAATAAAAAAAATTCACGAGTTGCCACAACGTTTATTTTCTTCGATTCTTCGGATCACAATTCAATCAGTTAAGAGAATCACAAAAAAAAAAAAAAAAAATCTGCTAATTAAACTCAGATCCCTCACGCAATATTAAAGGGCCATGATAATCTGACACTTATCCTTAAAGTTGGTCATGACTGTTATTATTATCATTGTTGTTTTCAGTATTTTTAAGTGTATGTAAGATTATATTATACCCCTGTACAGCACTTTGGTCAAGCGAGGTTGTTGTTTAAACGTACTCTATATAAAACTTTGACTTGACTTGACTTAAAGTGAGTTGAAGTTGCACAATGTGTTAAATTCAAAGGAGGAAACCAGTCAAAGAGGTCTTTAAAACAGGGATTCTTTCACTTTACGAAAGTATCATTGCAATTACCAGAAACAACCAGTCACACAATATTCCAAATCGCAAAACAATTGAATTTTAACTTTCAGTGCTCGAATACAACATTATGACAAAATTGTATGTTTAAGCGAGAGTCTTTGTCGTCTAAAACACCACTGGCAGCAGATGTCATAACCAAAGTAGACTCTCGGGCATGTTCAAAATGAATGGCAGAATTTTACTGCCTTGATAGAAAGACGAAAAAGAAAAAAAATACAACTTAAAACATAAATGTCTTGTTAAAAAAACAAGTTGTTAACTTTCAGAAGACGTATGAAAAAGAGGTTACCGAATAAAAAAAACATAGTCACTGTGGGCAAGAGTTCAATAAGTCATGAAGGCGTCAAAGTCTTACCTTCTCTTTGTTTGGTAAAGTCTGAGTTCTGGTAAAAGTGTCTCCTCCATTAATACTGATGAGTTCAGCATCTACAGGTGGAAACGGGGCGGGGAAAACCACTACGTCGCTCTTGAGCGTGTCTGAGCTGAAACACACGTCATACTGCTGAGTAGCCTTGGAGTAAGACCAGCTCCCGTCAGGGTGGGTGGTGATCATGGGGGCGCCGTATCTGCTGAAAGAGCCGTCTGTCCTGTGACACTTGACAGCTATTAAAGTGATGAGGCTGAGCAGGAAGATGGCTGACACCGACACAATGGCGATGAGCAGGTAGAGGTTTAAATCCGAGAAGCTGTCCTCTTTGATAGTCACATGTCTGAACTGAGTGTGGATGTCAGCTGCGCCCTCGACCACCACCACATCAACAGACACAGTAGCTGACAGGGAGGGCTCTCCGTTATCAGAGACCAAGACCAGCAAGGGGTGGGTTTTGAGGTCATTGTCACTCATCCTCCTCTTAGTCCTGATCTCTCCGGTGCTGGTCCCGATCCTGAAGAGGTTGTTTCCTTTGGGCTCAGAGAGGTGATAAGAGAGCAGCGCGTTGTATCCGGAGTCTGCGTCTACAGCCCTGATCTTTGCCACAAAGTATCCCGCCTCAGCAGTATAGGGGATGGTCTCACTGTTAACGGAGCCGTGCTCAGAATAGGGCGCGAGGATAGTTGGATTATTGTCATTCTCATCCAGGATCAAAACGTTGACGGTCACGTTGCTGCTGAGCGGAGGAACGCCAGAGTCTGTGGCCTGAACTTTGAACTGAAATGTTTTCAACTCCTCATAGTTGAATGACTGCAGGCTGACTATGTCTCCTGTCTCTGAGTTGATGTTAATCATTGTTGATAACGGTAACGCGTTACTATTGTCCCTCAGAACTGAATAACTAACTTGACCATTTTGATCAATATCCGCATCAGTCGCTGTCACTGTTTTAATCACAGTTCCCACTGGACTGTTTTCTGTCACAAAGACATTGATGATGTTTTCTGTAAATAAAGGTTTGTTATCATTCACGTCTGAGATGTGTACATGAGTAACGCTCGTGCTGGAGAGAGGTGGGCTGCCCTCATCTGTGGCAGTGATGCTGATATTATACAGAGATGTTTTCTCTCTGTCAAGAGGACCGTCCACCACCAGAGAAAAGTAATTCTTATAATTTGTCTCCAACTTAAACGGGACATCATTGGATATTTTACAGTTTACCATCCCGTTTTTTCCTCCATCTTTGTCAAACACTGACACAAGTGCAATGGCGGTGCCTACTGCAGAATCCTCTTTCACAGTGTCTAACAATGATGTTACTGTGATTTCAGGAGCATTGTCATTAACATCTAAAACTTCAATCAACAGTTTGGCATGTGAGGTAAGAGGAGAAGGATTTCCATCACTGGCCTGTACCCTGATCTCAAAAGCATGATTTTTTTCAAAGTCAATGTTTTCTTTATTTTTTACAGTTCCTGTATTTTGGTCGATAGTAAACAGATTATTCTGTTTTACACGCCCTACTTCACTGAAAGAATAGGACACCTGCCCATTTAGACCTTCATCCAGATCTGTGGCATTTAATGTTATTATCGATGTGCCTATCTTTGAGTTCTCATATACAGTGGCCTTGTACAACTTTTGACTGAATACAGGAGCGTTATCATTGCTGTCCAAGACATTTACGAGTATTATCATGGTGCCAGATTTAGCAGGTCTTCCTCCATCAATCGCAGTCAGTATAAGTCTAATCATAGACTGTTTTTCTCTGTCTAAAGATTTCTGAAGCATTAACTCAGGAGTTACAGTCTCTCCTTTGTGCGTATCAATGGTGAAATATTCGTTTTGACTCAACTTGTATGTGTTTACTGTATTTTTGCCCACGTCTGCATCTTCAGCCGGATGCAGAGGGAAGCGAGCCCCTGCTGCTGTGCTCTCCGTTATGTTGATTACTTGTGACATTCTCTGAAATGACGGTGAATTATCATTAACATCTAAGATTAATACCTCTATCCTGTAAAGTTTTAGTGGATAATTAATTAAAGCTTCTACGCTGAGAGAACATGTGGACTCGTCTCCGCAGAGTTCCTCTCGATCTATTCTCTCATTAACATACAGGACACCGGTCTTCAGGTTTACCTCGAAATATTTAGTCTTTGATCCAGCAACGATCTGAAACACGCGGGACTCCAAATCCTGCACATTGATGTTGAGATCTTTGGCGATATTTCCGACTACAGTCCCCAGGTTTGCCTCCTCTGAGACGGAGTAAGAGAGCTGCCCAGACACCGAGTCCCAGGAACAATCCAACAACACGACCAAGAGATAAATCCACACAGAGCTCGATCTGCTCGGAAAACACATTATTCCAACTATCAGAGATGAGCATGGAGGCTCATCAACAGGGTGCGTTATTACAGGCACGAGATCAAGGTATAAGCAAACCAGAGAAAAATGTATTCATTTTGTCCCTCGAACAAGACGACTGTTCTTTGTCGTCCCCTCTCTCTCTTTGTAACAAAGCGCACTGACACATCATCCGCTGAATCTGGGAGGAGCCCCACGTCATTAAAGACCGAGTCTCAATGTGATGGTCTGCAGTGTCCCCACGTGGACATTTGACACAACTACATGTTGCATCCAACAGAAGAGCACTAAATAAGAGTGATGATTTTAACCGACTCAAACATCATCTTACAGCAATCATTACTGTAGAGTATTAAACAACGTTTCGGGAAACCATTTTGCAATTCAGAGAAACCTTTTTTTTTTAAATACTACAAATATAGTCACAAGAAGAGGTCTTCCTTTCAATGCCAACTGAAACTTATCAAGAAGAATGCAAAAATAGGATCAGATTTGTAAATTGTAAATCTTACCTCAAAAAATGTCCTAAATAAACTTTGAAGTACATATTTTCCAAAGAATATTTTACATTTTTCACAGGTTATCAATTTATCTACCCGCGTTTTTTTTCCATCTATAATGTTGATATACCACCTATCTTGAACTTTGTTCGTAGCAATTGCAACAGAGTTGGGAACATTTGTTTCAGCACCACGGATAGCGTTATGCTGTAAGCACGGCTATGGGAAGCTTGAGAGAGAACAGTTATTTTCATGGCTTATAAAGACGACTAGAGCTTAAATACTTTGAAATGACTGAATGTAAGTGCCAGCGCGAACGCAATTGCTCCAAAATACAGAGATACTACAGAGCATTTTACACTGTATTTCATTGCACGGCAAGTGACAGATGAAACATTTAATGTAAACTTTTTTCTTGTCTTACCTTCTCTTTGTTGGGTAAAGTCTGAGTTCTGGTAAAAGTGTCTCCTCCATTAATACTGATGAGTTCAGCATCTACAGGTGGAAACGGGGCGGGGAAAACCACTACGTCACTCTTGAGCGTGTCTGAGCTGAAACACACGTCATACTGCTGAGTAGCCTTGGAGTAAGACCAGCTCCCGTCAGGATGGGTGGTGATCATGGGGGCGCTGTACCTGCTGAAAGAGCCGTCTGTCCTGTGACACTTGACAGCTATTAAAGTGATGAGGCTGAGCAGGAAGATGGCTGACACCGACACAATGGCGATGAGCAGGTAGAGGTTTAAATCCGAGAAGCTGTCCTCTTTGATAGTCACATGTCTGAACTGAGTGTGGATGTCAGCTGCGCCCTCGACCACCACCACATCAACAGACACAGTAGCTGACAGGGAGGGCTCTCCGTTATCAGAGACCAAGACCAGCAAGGGGTGGGTTTTGAGGTCATTGTCACTCATCCTCCTCTTAGTCCTGATCTCTCCGGTGCTGGTCCCGATCCTGAAGAGGTTGTTTCCTTTGGGCTCAGAGAGGTGATAAGAGAGCAGCGCGTTGTATCCGGAGTCTGCGTCTACAGCCCTGATCTTTGCCACAAAGTATCCCGCTTCAGCAGAATAGGGGATGGTCTCACTGTTAACGGAGCCGTGCTCAGAATAGGGCGCGAGGATAGTTGGATTATTGTCATTCTCATCCAGGATCAAAACGTTGACGGTCACGTTGCTGCTGAGCGGAGGAACACCAGAGTCTGTGGCCTGAACTTTGAACTGAAATGTTTTCAACTCCTCATAGTTGAAGGACTGCAGGCTGACTATGTCTCCTGTCTCTGAGTTGATGTTAATCATTGTTGATAACGGTAACGGGTTACTGTTATTCTGTAATAACGAATAGCTCACCTGGGCATTTTGATCAATGTCAGCATCGACCGCAGTGATTCTTTTCAGAACATCCCCCACTGGACTGTTCTCTTTTATATGAATATTGACATAAACTTCTGAAAAATGGGGTGGGTTGTCGTTTACATCAGACACATAAACATTCAGCCCAGTTGTGCTCGTGAGAGCTGGGATACCATCATCTATGGCTATGATCGTGACATTATAGTGTGTAGCCCTTTCCCTGTCTAGCTGTCCGTCCACCACCAAAGAGTGATAGTTTTTGTAATTTGTTTCTAATTTGAAGGGGCCATCATTCTTGATATAACAGTTTACTTCTCCATTTTTACCACCGTCTCTGTCCAGTACCGACACGAGTGCAACAGCGGTGCCTACTTTTGCATCCTCTTTTACTTGACTGATCAGTGATGTCACTGCTATTTCAGGAGTGTTGTCATTTAAATCCAACACCTCTATCAGTACTTTACACTGAGCTGCCATTGGTGGATTACCTTTATCTGTAGCTTGCACTCGGATTTCAAAAGCCGGGTGCTCTTCATAATCAATATTCCCCTTTACAGTCAATAAGCCAGACTTCTCATCTATCTGAAATATTTCCAGTACATGATCTTGATCTTCACTGCTCAGTGAATATGAAATGTGCCCGTTTGGCCCTTCGTCAGCGTCTGTTGCCGTCACTGTTAACACTGAAGCACCAAGCGCTACGTTTTCAGTGACACTTGTTTTGTACAACGATTTGGTAAATACTGGGACATTGTCATTATTGTCTAATACATTAATAACTATCTGTGATGTTCCAGATTTTGGAGGCGTGCCGGCATCTACAGCAGTCAGTGTCAGCTTTATCACTGACTGCTTCTCTCTGTCTAGAGGTTTCTGGAGGATCAGCTCAGCAGACACACTCTCTCCTCTGTTCACTTGTAATGAAAAGTGCTCATTTGGATTCAGATTATACGTGCTGATGCCATTTTTTCCTACATCGGCATCGTAAGCTGACAACACAAGAAATTTAGTCCCGGGTAGAGTGCTTTCTGCTATTTGTATACTCTGTGAATTTGCACTAAAGGTCGGATAATTGTCGTTTACATCTATTATATTTACTTCTAGACGATAAAGCTTCAGCGGAGCGTTTAACACAGCCTCTACACTCACCGCACATTTTGTTGACTTCCCACAGAGCTCCTCTCTGTCTATTCTGTCACTGACAATGAGAGCACCAGTCTTTAGATTAACCTCGAAAAATTTTCTCTTCGATCCAGTTACGATTTGAAACATTCGAGGCTCCAGGTCATCAACATTTAGGTTTAAGTCCTTTGCTATATTCCCCACAGAAGTCCCCGGATTCGCCTCCTCTGAAATGGAGTATGAAAGCTGTCCGAGCACCGTCTCCCAGTGACAGTCCAGCAGCAAAAATAAAACGTATGCCACAACAGAGCTTCTGTTATTTGCAGACATAATCCAACCCAAATTGAAATCAGCATATAAACGCGACTGATGGATGTCGAGATTTCACAGAAACTGTGCCCCACGCTCGTCAAATACCCTCCTGATGCAGCTAATGCCCAAGCCTTCTCTCTGTGTCTCTGCGTTTCTTTGTGTCAAAGCCCAACAAGGCATCGTCACGCTCTGAATCTGGGAGGGGCCTCAGGTTATGACTATGATTTTGGCCATGATACGGTCTATTGTGCCCCCCTGTGGCCTTTGGGAATAACTACATCAGAAACCACGAGACAGTGAGAAATAAGACATAAACCATTTCTTATTTGACCATTTCATAAGTAAAAAATATCAATATCAGGTTTCATCTTGAAGTACATTTAGTTAGAGATACCTATTTCATCATGCAATGTGGAATATATTTTGAAATGTAGATGAGTTTGATTTCTCAACGCTGATTTATGACAACGACCAAACAACCACAAACAAATCATAAGTGGCAAAAAAGTGGCACATCTCTGTGCTAAAGCAACTTGAGCAAAATTTCGTCAAAATTGATTGAAATGTGTTTTAAAGGGTTTTCTGTACACAGAAAAAGGACATTCAAAAACAATTTTGAAATACCAGTACAACATGAGCAACCGTCAAACAAGTACTGTAAATGAGCGTTGTGACGCCGTTTTATTAGTGCCACGAACAAATCAAGGAGAGTAGTGCTAATCCTGAAACTTTCCTAACCACATGAATGGTTTAAACCATCAGGACATGAAATCAGTACACAAGCCTCATAACCTGTGTTTATAGGGGCGTTCTGATTTTCAGCACAATGGACAGCGACTTTCACGTCTGAATAGAGTACACGTTTAAAAACACAAGAGGTAAGTAAACATCAATTTGAACGACACAGTTTACAAAGCATAGTTGGAACTTAACTGCTATAAACTACTTTTGTAAGATAGTACAGCGTCTTGTCTTACCTTCTCTTTGTTGGGTAAAGTCTGAGTTCTGGTAAAAGTGTCTCCTCCATTAATACTGATGAGTTCAGCATCTACAGGCGGAAACGGGGCGGGGAAAACCACTACGTCACTCTTGAGCGTGTCTGAGCTGAAACACACGTCATACTGCTGAGTAGCCTTGGAGTAAGACCAGCTCCCGTCAGGATGGGTGGTGATCATGGGGGCGCCGTACCTGCTGAAAGAGCCGTCTGTCCTGTGACACTTGACAGCTATTAAAGTGATGAGGCTGAGCAGGAAGATGGCTGACACCGACACAATGGCGATGAGCAGGTAGAGGTTTAAATCCGAGAAGCTGTCCTCTTTGATAGTCACATGTCTGAACTGAGTGTGGATGTCAGCTGCGCCCTCGACCACCACCACATCAACAGACACAGTAGCTGACAGGGAGGGCTCTCCGTTATCAGAGACCAAGACCAGCAAGGGGTGGGTTTTGAGGTCATTGTCACTCATCCTCCTCTTAGTCCTGATCTCTCCGGTGCTGGTCCCGATCCTGAAGAGGTTGTTTCCTTTGGGCTCAGAGAGGTGATAAGAGAGCAGCGCGTTGTATCCTGAGTCTGCGTCTACAGCCCTGATCTTTGCCACAAAGTATCCCGCCTCAGCAGAATAGGGGATGGTCTCACTGTTAACGGAGCCGTGCTCAGAATAGGGCGCGAGGATCGTTGGATTATTGTCATTCTCATCCAGGATCAAAACGTTGACGGTCACGTTGCTGCTGAGCGGAGGAACACCAGAGTCTGTGGCCTGAACTTTGAACTGAAATGTTTTTAACTCCTCATAGTTGAAGGACTGCAGACTGACTATGTCTCCTGTCTCTGAGTTGATGTTAATCATTGTTGATAACGGTAACGAGTTACTAGTATCCCTCAGAACTGAATAACTAACTTGACCATTTTGATCAATATCCGCATCAGTCGCTGTCACTGTTTTAATCACAGCTCCCACTGGACTGTTTTCTGTCACAAAGACATTGATGATGTTTTCTGTAAATAAAGGTTTGTTGTCATTCACGTCTGAGATGTGTACATGAGTAACGCTCGTGCTGGAGAGAGGCGGGCTGCCCTCATCTGTAGCAGTGATGCTGATATTATACAGAGATGTTTTCTCTCTGTCAAGAGGACCGTCCACCACCAGAGAAAAGTAATTCTTATAATCTGTCTCCAACTTAAACGGGACATCATTGGAGATTTTACAGTTTACCATCCCGTTTTTTCCTCCATCTTTGTCAAACACTGACACAAGTGCAATGGCGGTGCCTACTGCAGAATCCTCTTTCACAGTGTCTAACAGTGACGTTACTGTGATTTCAGGAGCATTGTCATTAACATCTAAAACTTCAATCAACAGTTTGGCATGTGAGGTCATCGGCGAGGAAGCTCCATCACTGGCCTGTACCCTGATCTCAAAAGCATGATTTTTTTCAAAGTCAATGTTTTCTTTATTTTTTACAGTTCCTGTATTTTGGTCGATAGTAAACAGATTATTCTGTTTTACACGCCCTACTTCACTGAAAGAATAGGACACCTGCCCATTTAGGCCTTCATCCAGATCTGTGGCATTTAATGTTATTATCGATGTGCCTATCTTTGAGTTCTCATATACAGTGGCCTTGTACAACTTTTGACTGAATACAGGAGCGTTATCATTAATATCCAGAATATTTACAATAATAACCAAAGTGCCAGATTTAGCAGGTGTTCCTCCGTCAATCGCAGTCAGTATAAGTCTAATCATAGACTGTTTTTCTCTGTCTAAAGATTTCTGAAGCATTAACTCAGGAGTTACAGTCTCTCCTTTGTGCGTATCAATAGTGAAATATTCGTTTTGACTCAACTTGTAAGTGTTTACTGTATTTTTGCCCACGTCCGCATCGTCAGCCAGATGCAGAGGGAATCGAGCCCCTGCTGCTGTGTTCTCCGTTATGTTGATTACTTGTGACATTCTCTGAAATGAAGGTGAATTATCATTAACATCTAAGATCATTACTTCTATCCTGTACATTTTTAGAGGATTATTTACCAGAGCTTCTACACTGAGAGAACATGTGGACTCGTCTCCGCAGAGTTCCTCTCGATCTATTCTCTCATTAACATACAGGACACCAGTCTTCAGGTTTACCTCGAAATATTTAGTCTTTGATCCAGCAACGATCTGAAACACGCGGGACTCCAAATCCTGCACATTGATGTTGAGATCTTTGGCGATATTTCCGACTACAGTCCCCAGGTTTGCCTCCTCTGAGACGGAGTAAGAGAGCTGCCCAGACACCGAGTCCCAGGAACAATCCAACAACACGACCAAGAGATAAATCCACACAGAGCTCGATCTGCTCGGAAAACACATTATTCCAACTATCAGAGATGAGCATGGAGGCTCATCAACAGGGTGCGTTATTACAGGCACGAGATCAAGGTATAAGCAAACCAGAGAAAAATTTCTACATCTTCTCCCTCGAACAAGACTACTGTTCTTTGTCGTCCCCACTCTCTCTCTTTGTAACAAAGCGTACTGAGACATCATCCGCTGAATCTGGGAGGAGCCCCACGTCATTAAAGACCGAGTCTCAATGTGATGGTCTGCAGTGTCCCCACGTGGACATTTGACACAACTACATGTTGCATCCAACAGAAGAGCACTAAATAAGAGTGATGATTTTAACCGACTCAAACATCATCTTACAGCAATCATTACTGGGTATTACACAGCATTTAGGGAACCCATACTGCAGTTCAGATAAACATATTTTTTGTTGATATACACAAAATATAGTCACAAGAGGAGGTCTTTCTTTCATGCCAACTGAAAGTGGTGAAGATGAATACAAGACGGGTATGAGAATTATATGCTGTAAATCTGACCTTAATAAAATATCCTAAGTTAACTTCAGAGTTAAACGTTGTCCACAATTTATCTCCTTGCGTTTAATTTTGTTTCATCTTCAATGTTGAAATGCCACCCAACCCTTAATTTATCCTGCACTTTGTAAAAGCAGTTGCAAGAGGGTAAGGACCATTCGATTCAGCACCACGGATAGCATTACGGAATGAGCACGGTGATGTGAAGCTTAAAAGACTAAATTTGTGTGTTTAACCTATATTTATTTACAAATAAAACACACACACACACACACACACACACACACACACACACATACATGTATATATATATGTATATATATATACACACATATATATATATATATATATATATATATATATATATATATATATATATATATACATTTAATTTCACACTTTGGAAAACACGACAAAATTTTTAAACAATCTGAATTAAAGCCCATACTTGTCAATGAGACTTCCAGTGTGCTTGTAATTGCTCTTAAATGACTGGGATACCACTAAAAATTTTGTATACTTCATAAATTGTATGTGACTAATGCAACATTGAATGTTAACTTTTTTCTTGTCTTACCTTCTCTTTGTTGGGTAAGGTTTGAGTTCTGGTAAAAGTGTCTCCTCCGTTAATACTGATGAGTTCAGCATCTACAGGTGGAAACGGGGCGGGGAAAACCACTACGTCACTCTTGAGCGTGTCTGAGCTGAAACACACGTCATACTGCTGAGTAGCCTTGGAGTAAGACCAGCTCCCGTCAGGATGGGTGGTGATCATGGGGGCGCCGTACCTGCTGAAAGAGCCGTCTGTCCTGTGACACTTGACAGCTATTAAAGTGATGAGGCTGAGCAGGAAGATGGCTGACACCGACACAATGGCGATGAGCAGGTAGAGGTTTAAATCCGAGAAGCTGTCCTCTTTGATAGTCACATGTCTGAACTGAGTGTGGATGTCAGCCGCGCCCTCGACCACCACCACATCAATAGACACAGTAGCCGACAGGGAGGGCTCTCCGTTATCAGAGACCAAGACCAGCAAGGGGTGGGTTTTGAGGTCATTGTCACTCATCCTCCTCTTAGTCCTGATCTCTCCGGTGCTGGTCCCGATCCTGAAGAGGTTGTTTCCTTTGGGCTCAGAGAGGTGATAAGAGAGCAGTGCGTTGTATCCGGAGTCTGCGTCTACAGCCCTGATCTTTGCCACAAAGTATCCCGCTTCAGCAGAATAGGGGATGGTCTCACTGTTAACGGATCCGTGCTCAGAATAGGGCGCGAGGATCGTTGGATTATTGTCATTCTCATCCAGGATCAAAACGTTGACGGTCACGTTGCTGCTGAGCGGAGGAACACCAGAGTCTGTGGCCTGAACTTTGAACTGAAATGTTTTCAACTCCTCATAGTTGAAAGACTGCAGGCTGACTATGTCTCCTGTCTCTGAGTTGATGTTTATCATTGTTGACAACGGTAACGAGCTACTCTTGTTCTTTAAAGCTGAGTATCTCACTTGACCATTTTTTTCTGTATCTTCATCATTTGCAGAGACTGTTGTTATGACTGCCCCTACAGGACTATTTTCTCTAACAAAAACATGAATAAGTTGCTGTGAGAAGTGAGGTGGGTTATCATTGACATCAGAAATATAAACAGTTAAGATGTTGGTGCTGGAGAGAGGTGGAGCCCCTTCATCTGTAGCTATGATGGCGATATCATATTTGCCCTGAGTTTCTCTGTCGAGAGGCCCATCCACAACTAATGAATAATAATTTTTGTAATTAATGTCTAATTTAAACGGGACGTCGTTTACAATCCCAGCTTTAACCACCCCGTTTTTACCTCCATCTTTGTCCAATATGGACACGAGTGCAATAGCAGTGCCAACTTCTGCGTCCTCGTTCACTGTATTCAGAAGTGACGTCACAGTGATCTCAGGAGCGTTGTCGTTCAGGTCGATCACCTCCACCAGCACTTTGCAATGAGCAGACATCGGAGGTTGACCTTTGTCGCTGGCCTGTACATGAATCTCAAACGCAGGATTTTCTTCATAGTCGATTTTGTCTTTAACTGAAATGGCTCCTGTTTTTGGGTCTATCTGAAATAAATCTAACACACGATCCTGACCTTTTTTCCTTAAAGAATATTCTATCTCACTGTTTACACCTTCGTCTGCGTCTGTTGCGTTTAAAATGATCACAGTGGAGCCTTTGGGCAAGTTTTCGGTTACTTTGATCTTGTACAATGACCTACTGAAAACAGGGTGGTTGTCATTTGTATCCAACACGGTAATGATAATTTGTGAGGTCCCTGATTTTGAAGGATTTCCTCCATCAACTGCAGTCAGAGTGAGTTTTATCACTGAGTCCTGCTCACGATCTAAAGATTTTTGCAATATCAAGTCAGCAGACACGCTATCCCCCCCTTTGTGAATTTCTAGGGAGAAATAATCATTTTTATCAAGCTTGTATGTATTGACATCGTTTTTTCCTACATCCAAATCTGAGGCCTCTATAAGTCCAAATCTCACTCCAGGTAAAGTGTTTTCTGCAACGTCAAGGGACTGTAACTGTTCAGAGAAGACGGGAGCATTGTCATTGATATCTGTTACAGTAATTTCTAGACGGTAAAGCTTCAGTGGATTGTTTATCACAGCCTCTACATTGACTGTGCATGTTGCAGCCTTCGCACAAAGCTCCTCCCTGTCTATTCTTTCATTCACATAGAGCACACCCGTTTTCAGATTTATGTCGAAATATTTTCTTTTTGACCCAGCAACGATCTGAAACATACGAGATTCTAAATCCTGAACATTTAAACTTAGATCTTTGGCGATATTTCCAACAGTGGTCCCTGGGTTTACCTCCTCCGACACAGAGTAAGAGAGCTGTCCACACACCGCTCTCCAGCAACAAATCAGCAGTACGGTCGCAAGATAAATCCAGAAATGCATTCTTCTCTCGGGAAATGTATCCTAACATCCGGAGTGAAAACGGATAAATCCCTCACCGATCTCTCCCGTCAATCATCCACGAGACACATAAACACTAAGATCCCGGATTCTTGTGTTTTAACATCTAGCTGTGACTTTCAATAACCTCCTTTCTCGTGCGCTCAGCGTCTATGTGTAACAAAGCCAGAGAGGCTCTTCATGGCTCTGGGAGGAGCCTGCTGCCTCCGAAAATGACGTTCAGATGTCATGGTCTATCGCGTCCCCATGTGGTCTTTCTCAGTAATTACATCGACCTTTTACAGTCAGCATGAAAGCTCCCACCCTGGACAGACTCAGACAAATAATACCAATACTGTTCTCTCAAAAATTACGCGACAATCATACTATATGAAATCAGCTATAATTATATATATCTCTATATATTTCTTCCTCTCTAACCTTTCTCCTTTTCCCAGTTTGGACCATTGCATATATCTGATAATGTTATGACACTAACATAACACGCAAAATAGGACCATAACAAAGGTACAAAAGAAAAAAGATAGCACACTAAAAGATAATGAGAGATAGGACAGATTTCCTAAGAAGGAATGTATGTTGTTGCACCTACAAATCACAACAAAAGCATAGGCTGTAAATGTGATCATAAAAAAGTATTAATGAAATGTCCTCCCTAAGTGTGAAGAAACATAGTTTGTGTCTCTTACAGAAAACCACAAAGATATAACTTTAAAACCCTTAAGTATGCAAAATAGTACATCACAACACCATGTCCCCATCAATCTTGTAACCAATAAAGTAACGGTTCAGTTTCAGCATTGTTCTCACTGCAGCATCGTGGAAAGCAAAGCCCAACTCTGACCGAATGTGGTTAAGCGGCTCGTAGTTAACCTGCCACTAAACAACTCAGTAGTGTTGATAAATACAATATATTTTAGGTGATATAAGTCAAATTCCAATGTGAAGCAGCAGTGTGAAATGCAGTCTTTAAGCTCATTTAAAAAAATCAACTGTATTCAGCAGTTTCGTTCAAGAAAATGATTGTTAATTTTCCTCTTCCGCATAGAGCACTGGGAGTTTATTTCAGCACCAAAGACAGCGACAAAAATTGCCGCAGCGCTTACACAGGAGTGAATCAGAGGCTAACTGCACATGTACTTTTAATTTTCAGTGGCTTAAGCACCTGTCTATCTGCAAAAGATATTGCTACTGACGAAAGTACATTTGTATTTAACAGTGGCGGGGCCATGATCCCATATGCATTACTAAAAACTAAACAGCACATTTATGGTTTTCTTACCTTCTCTTTGTTGGGTAAAGTCTGAGTTCTGGTAAAAGTGTCTCCTCCGTTAATACTGATGAGTTCAGCATCTACAGATGGAAACGGGGCGGGGAAAACCACTACGTCACTCTTGAGCGTGTCTGAGCTGAAACACACGTCATACTGCTGAGTAGCCTTGGAGTAAGACCAGCTCCCGTCAGGGTGGGTGGTGATCATGGGGGCACCGTACTTGCTGAAAGAGCCGTCTGTCCTGTGACACTTGACAGCTATTAAAGTGATGAGGCTGAGCAGGAAGATGGCTGACACCGACACAATGGCGATGAGCAGGTAGAGGTTTAAATCCGAGAAGCTGTCCTCTTTGATAGTCACATGTCTGAACTGAGTGTGGATGTCAGCTGCGCCCTCGACCACCACCACATCAACAGACACAGTAGCTGACAGGGAGGGCTCTCCGTTATCAGAGACCAAGACCAGCAAGGGGTGGGTTTTGAGGTCATTGTCACTCATCCTCCTCTTAGTCCTGATCTCTCCGGTGCTGGTTCCGATCCTGAAGAGGTTGTTTCCTTTGGGCTCAGAGAGGTGATAAGAGAGCAGCGCGTTGTATCCGGAGTCTGCGTCTACAGCCCTGATCTTTGCCACAAAGTATCCCGCTTCAGCAGAATAGGGGATGGTCTCACTATTAACGGAGCCGTGCTCAGAATAGGGTGCGAGGATCGTTGGATTATTGTCATTCTCATCCAGGATCAAAACGTTGACGGTCACGTTGCTGCTGAGCGGAGGAACACCAGAGTCTGTGGCCTGAACTTTGAACTGAAATGTTTTTAACTCCTCATAGTTGAAAGACTGCAGGCTGACTATGTCTCCTGTCTCTGAGTTGATGTTTATCATTGTTGATAACGGTAACGAGCTACTATTGTTCTTTAAAGCTGAGTAGCTCACTTGACCATTTTTTTCTGTATCTTCATCATTTGCAGAGACTGTTGTTATTACTGCCCCGACAGGACTATTTTCTCTAACAAAAACATGAATAAGTTGCTGTGAGAAGTGAGGTGGGTTATCATTGACATCAGAAATATAAACAGTTAAGATGTTGGTGCTGGAGAGAGATGGAGCCCCTTCATCTGTAGCTATGATGACGATATCATATTTGCCCTGAGTTTCTCTGTCGAGAGGCCCATTCACAACTAATGAATAATAATTTTTGTAATTAATGTCTAATTTAAATGGGACGTCGTTTAAAATCCCAGCTTTAACCACCCCGTTTTTACCTCCATCTTTGTCCAATATGGACACGAGTGCAATAGCAGTGCCAATTTCTGTGTCCTCGTTAACTGTATTCAGAAGTGACGTCACAGTGATCTCAGGAGCGTTGTCGTTCAGGTCGATCACCTCCACCAGCACCTTGCAATGAGCAGACATCGGAGGTTGGCCTTTGTCACTGGCCTGTACATGAATCTCAAACGCAGGATTTTCTTCATAGTCGATCTTTCCCTTGACAAGAATAGCTCCTGTTTTTGGGTCTATCTGAAATAAATCTAACACACGATCCTGACCTTTTTTCCTTAACAAGTATTCTATTTCACTGTTTACACCTTCGTCTGCGTCTGTTGCGTTTAGAACGATCACAGTGGAGCCTTTGGGGAAATTTTCACGAAGTTGTGCTTTGAATAAAGACTTGCTGAATACCGGGGCATTGTCGTTATTGTCTAAAACATGTATCTTTATTTCACACGTCCCTGACTTGGGTGGATTTCCGCCGTCAATTGCGATGACTGTCAGGTTGATCACACTCTGTTTTTCTCGGTCTAAAGCTTTCTGAAGCACAAGCTGCGCTGCCACGCTATCATCCCCTTTGTCAACGTCTAAAGAGAAATACTCATTTTGGCTTAGCTTATATGTACTAACACTATTCTTTCCTACATCGAGGTCTGATGCTCCTATAAATCCAAACTTGCCCCCCGGAGCAGTGCTTTCCGCTATTCCGAGAGTCTGTAGATTCTCAGGAAAAAACGGAGCATTGTCATTTACATCCACTACGTTTATTTCCAAACGATACAGCTTTAGTGGGTTATTAATAACAGCCTCCACATTCACTGTACATGTTGTAGCTTTAGCACAAAGCTCCTCACGATCTATTCTTTCATTCACATAAAGCACACCCGTTCTCAGATTAACATCGAAGTATTTACTCTTTGCTCCGCTAACTATCTGGAACATCCGTGATTCTAGGTCGTGAACGTTGAGGTTTAGATCCTTGGCCAGATTTCCCACGGAAGTCCCGGGGTTTACCTCCTCTGATACTGAGTAAGAGAGCTGCCCAGATACGACTTCCCAGCAGCAATCCAAGATAACGACGACTACATAAATCCAAAGAGGGTTCCATATCCTCCGCGTCGACATATTTCTGTCCAGTTTGGGAGGATCAAAAAGATTTTAGCCTCCAGTGTCCCGTGAAACTGCGTGTCTTCAAAACCAACCGTCGAAATTCTGTTTCATTTAAGAGTAACAGACAAAATAATTGCCAAGCAATCCATTCTCCTGCTGCATCTCTTTGTCAAAAAGCTCTGAGAGTCATCGTCCTCTGAATCTGGGAGGAGCCCGACGCTAGTCAGGGGTACATCAAAATGTAATGGTCTACAATGTCCTCTTGTGGACTTTTAAGGAACTACATTCACCTTTAAATTCAGACACGAATCTGTTTTTTATCCGAACAACCAGAAGTACAGTCACATATTATAAGAGTACACATGATTTATGAGTTAAGTCAATTACAAGCAGGTGGAAGAGCAAGAGCTGAGCAATTTCTGTCGTTTGAAAATAGTGATCCTATAGTTTGTGTCTCTTTTATTTGTTTTCTACCTAGAAAAATGAGCAACAGGAAGGACTGTTTTCAGGGCATATATTTTTCCATCGCACTTAACTAATGATGAATAAATTAAAAAATACAAGTGCAAGCTGAAAACAGGACACACCATTTCACACTGGGGCATGAGAGAAAATAACTGTTAGTTATTCGTCCGCAAAGAGCCCAGGTAGTTTATTTCAGCACCATAGACAGCGACAAAAATTGCCCACAGAGCTTAGACAGGAGTGAATCAAAGGCTAACTGCACATGTACTTTTAATTTTCAGTGGCTTAAGTGCCTGTCTATCTGCAAAAGATATTGCTACTGACAGAAGTAAATTTGTATTTAAAAGTGACGGGGCCATGATTCCATTATAAAAAAAAATGACACAGCACATTTATGGTTTTCTTACCTTCTCTTTGTTGGGTAAAGTCTGAGTTCTGGTAAAAGTGTCTCCTCCGTTGATACTGATGAGCTCAGCATCTACAGGCGGAAACGGGGCGGGGAAAACCACTACGTCACTCTTGAGCGTGTCTGAGCTGAAACACACGTCATACTGCTGAGTAGCCTTGGAGTAAGACCAGCTCCCGTCAGGGTGGGTGGTGATCATGGGGGCACCGTACTTGCTGAAAGAGCCGTCTGTCCTGTGACACTTGACAGCTATTAAAGTGATGAGGCTGAGCAGGAAGATGGCTGACACCGACACAATGGCGATGAGCAGGTAGAGGTTTAAATCCGAGAAGCTGTCCTCTTTGATAGTCACATGTCTGAACTGAGTGTGGATGTCAGCTGCGCCCTCGACCACCACAACATCAACAGACATAGTAGCTGACAGAGAGGGCTCTCCATTATCAGAGACCAAGACCAGCAAGGGGTGGGTTTTGAGGTCATTGTCACTCATTCTCCTCTTAGTCCTGATCTCTCCGGTGCTGGTTCCGATCCTGAAGAGGTTGTTTCCTTTGGGCTCAGAAAGGTGATAAGAGAGCAGCGCGTTGTATCCGGAGTCTGCGTCTACAGCCCTGATCTTTGCCACAAAGTATCCCGCTTCAGCAGAATAGGGGATGGTCTCACTGTTAACGGAGCCGTGCTCAGAATAGGGTGCGAGGATCGTTGGATTATTGTCATTCTCATCCAGAATCAAAACGTTGACGGTCACGTTGCTGCTGAGCGGAGGAACACCAGAGTCTGTGGCCTGAACTTTGAACTGAAATGTTTTTAACTCCTCATAGTTGAAAGACTGCAGGCTGACTATGTCTCCTGTCTCTGAGTTGATGTTAATCATTGTCGATAGGGGCCATTTGTTACTTTTACTTTGTATTATCAAATAGCTCACCTGACTGTTTTTATCAGCATCTGCATCATTTGCAGTCACTGTTTTAATAGTAGCTCCTACTGGACTGTTCTCCTGTATAAACACACTTATTTCATGCTCTGGAAACAGGGGCGGATTATCATTGACATCTGAAACATGTATTGTGAACACACTGGTGCCTGAGAGTGACGGAGTTCCTATGTCAGTAGCTACTATGGTGACGTTATAATATGGGACCCTTTCTCTGTCCAGTGGTCCACCAACTAACAAGGAATAATAGTTTTTGTAGTTTGTTTCGAGTTTGAATGGAACTTCGTCCTGGATTTTTACTGAAACGTCACCGTTTTTGCTACCGTCCTTATCCAGAACAGACACAAGAGCAATCACAGTGCCCACATCTGCGTCCTCTCTTACTGTTCTATGGAGTGACGTCACAGTGATCTCGGGAGCGTTGTCATTTACGTCAATCACCTCCACCAGCACCTTACAATGGGCAGACATCGGAGGCTGGCCTTTGTCACTGGCCTCCACGCGTATCTCAAACGCCTTCTTTTCCTCAAAATCAATGTTGCTTTTCACCTTAATGACACCCGTGTGACTTTCAATCTCAAATATATCAAGCACGTCATCTTGATCATTGCTTCTCAATGAATACACAATTTCACCGTTCGGTCCCTCGTCTGCGTCTGTGGCATTTACCGTGGTTACAGTTTTCCCCCTCGGCGTGTTTTCGAGGATTTTAGTCTTGTATAGCGTCTCGCTGAAAATAGGAATGTTGTCATTAATGTCTAAAACATTTATGGTGATCAGTGAGGTGCCTGATTTCGCAGGATTGCCTCCATCTACAGCGGTTAATGTCACTGAGAGCACAGGCTGCTTCTCTCTATCTAAAGCTTTCTGCAGCAGTAACTCAGGAGTCACACTCCTTCCTGCTTTATGTACAGCCAAAGAGAAATGCTCATTTTGACTTAATTTGTATGTGCTGACTCCGCTTCTCCCAACATCTGCATCAGTAGCTTCAGACAAAGCGAATTTCACTCCCGGTAGAGTACTCTCAGCAATAGATAAGTTCTGCACTTTGGTCTTAAATAATGGGGCGTTGTCATTCACATCTAAAATTTCGACCTCAAACTGATAAAGCTTCAAAGGGTTGTTTATAACGGCTTCAACATTCACAGAGCACTTTAATTCATCTGCGCAAAGCTCCTCTCTGTCTATTCTGTCGCTGACATAAAAGACCCCCGTCTTAAGATTTACCTCAAATAATTTTCTTTTAGATCCAGCAACAATTTGAAACATCCGAGATTCCAAGTCCTGTGTATTAAGATTTAAGTCCTTTGCTATATTTCCAACAGGAGTCCCGAGGTTTACCTCCTCTGAAATGGAATAAGAGAGCTGCCCAGACACCGTTTTCCGGTCGCAATCCAAGAGAAAAAGGGTGAGATATATCCCAAAATAGCCCCATCCACTCGGTAAAGACATACTTCAGTCTATTATAAAGAACAACCAAGTAAAGCAAGATTTCAGTCAATATAGAGGACACATCCGAGGAGAGCTATAGGTTTGACTGGTAAATTCAGCGTTGGTTACAACATCCTCTCTTTACAACAAAGACTGGATAAATGTGCTTGTCGTCTGAAAACGGGAGGGGCTACTTCTTTTAAAGTGGACAGCTGTCTCAGATAGATCAACAGCAACGCCAAGTGGTCAGATTTGCAACATGCAGACAAAATAAAATTTTCCGTGGCCTCATTTCAGCTATTGGTAATACCAGAAATGTAAATATTTACAGTGGGTGTCTATCAAACAGCCTAAACCAAAAACCAGAGCTCTGAATTAAAGCTCAGCACCACGGAGAGTTCACCAGAGCAAGCTCTGTAACCACTTAGAACCTGCTCCAGTGTAGTTTTGTTGTGTAAGAGCTGTCCTCCATGTGTGAAAGCATGATGTTAACCCAAAACCACACACGCACACACACACACCCCTACACACATACACACGCACGCACACACACACACACACACACACACACACACACACACACACACACACACACACACACACACACAGAGGTACAGATCACTAATAAGTCATTATTCCTTGAGAAAAATAAATCATTCAGTTTCCATTTGCTCTTAAGGACAAGGCCATTAGTGTAAGAGTTCATGTGAAACAGGGTGAATGTGGCTGTAGTGTGAAGCACTTTGGTGGACTGCAGGCCTTTGAGAGGCATTATGAACATGAAGTCCATTTAATATTTAAAACATGCTCCATGTCATTCTGATTCATTACTTTTACTTTGAAAATATTAATCAGGCAGAAACTTATGTATGGACTCGACAGGCTGTCAGTGAAGTCAGATACATTTTTATGAAATTTGTCTTTGAGATTTTATGCCTTTAATAGCATCAAAATGGTTAAAGTCAAAAGCAAGGGTGAGAACATGATGTTGTCAGACAAGGTCACATTGAAACTCTGGCTTCCATTTGAAGGACAGCTGCCTCTGATCATGGGACTCATCTCCTTCAACTGCATTTTAGTCAAATCAATTTTCATGACAGTTGTCATAACTATCGATGGTACCTGATATGATTATACTGATGCTCATGCAATTGTTAAGTCTGCTTATTGATCCAATTACTGAACAACTCCTGCTGATTTTCTGTGTGACCAAAAGTTGGTCTGCAAAAAATTTCAGTGTCAATAATGTCAAAGATATATATAGTTAAATGTTTCTGCAAGTTATGGTGTTTACACTTACTGAAAGATGTGCAGTGAGAATCTTTTTGCAAATAACACTTTTACCCCCATCTGCTATGATTTTTGGACTAATGTATGCCCCCCCCCCCAATTGTTTCTGCCGACCACCTCTGATGAGAGTGTGATGTTCTTGATATGCAGCATGCAGAACAAAGTGTAAGGAACTGTAAAGCAAAATGATGAAGGATAATGATTCACTGAGGGAACTGTTTTTGTTTCTCAATTGGACTTGGTTTTTTGATTCCAATCCCTAGTCATTATTAAGTATTACATTTCAATATCTAATCCCAAAGGTAACTTCACATCCTGTGAATATAATACTACGCAGAAAACTGACACAAAAAGGGAATTGAATAAGTAAAAAAGTTGTTTCTTGCTGTTACACTGGATTCATTAGATCAAGTCAAGTTTGCTCTTAGGCTATACAGTAGTTACCCTCAGAGGGTATCCCTACATATTGTGCTGTATTTTGTAGATTTTAGTGCTCCTCCACATAACCACAGAGACTGTAGTCATGAGCTTATAATCATTCCCTTATTTGTAATCCCAGGATTAAACCCTTGGTACAGGAACTCCTGTCCTATTTCCATTCAGCTTGAAACATGATTTGATTTGAAAATATTAATAACCATCAAACTCTGAGCCGCAGTCATCTGTTAACCCCAAAATGTAATAATAATAACAATAATAATAATAATAGCACACAAAGAATGACCTGTGTGCTCTATTCCCCCTAATGGATGCCAAGAGAAATGACACATGTGAGAGTAGAATTTCCATTAACATAAGCCACCTGGCTCATCAAACGAGACCGCTCACGATGAAATTCAACGATTCACATTTTATTTGTAGGTCACAGTTTGTACTGCTCTGACCCCAGGACTAGTCTGGATTATTTCTGTCAGACACAAAACATGACAACATGAAGCACTGAGGTTACAGTTTACTCGGCACTGATATAAATCCAAAGATGGCCTCTTGTTTCCTGATGACATTGCATTATTATTTTATAGCTCGAAACAAAAACATATGTCAGCAAATGTAAATACCTCTAAAATGTAAACAAACACGTGTACCATGACAAAGCTACTACATTTCAGTAAAAAAAAAAAAAATCCCACTGCAGTGTGCTTAAAATCTTGATATAAAAATAGAAATGCCAAGCCCCTAATAAAGCATAAATACCATAAGTGATCTTACGTGTTGCCTGGGCCATGTGGAAGAAACACTGATTGTGTAATAAGGAGTTTGACCTCATCTTTAAATGTCAGATGCAGCTCCTTCATGAGATTTCCACAGAGGGGTCAAATAATCCATAAATAGCTCCATATACTGGGAAAGACTCAGCACCCCACACAAACGAGTTATATGTGTACTTTCATAATTCATAGAATATTTATCTATTAAAATGCCTGAAAGAGAGTTTAATGTTAAACTCTGTTTACATTCTTCAAAGTCACATCCCCTGAGGAAATAATAATCAAATGCTAGTAGTGAGTAGATGACAGTTAAGAAATTTGCATTTTCTCACCAAATACAGTGAGGAGCCACAGTACATTCTAGATTCAGTGCTTCAATACATTTGTGTCCAGTATCCTGCTGCTCTCACTGTGGTGCACCTATCACGTGATGGTGTTAAAAGAGCAACAGAGGGGATCAAAAGAGCACAGGCACCAGGAGGTAAGGGAGGGAGGCAGCAATATTTTAGGCATGTTCCCTGCATTATTAAAGGACTGCCTATGTATAGCCACCAAATTAGCTGCTATGCTTCCTTTATATTTTATGATTGTCCTTCACATGGCCATCAGCTATGTGAGTGTGCATGCATTCAGAACAAGTATGTGCTGGAAGGGTGTGTGATTTGTGAGAGTAGATGGGGGAAGGGTGCTATCTGAACATGCTCCAAGGCGAGCCTCCCCCCTCCTTTCCACTCTCCTTCTGTACAGCTCTCTTGTCTCTATAGCAACGCCATCTTTGACACAGACATGATGTGCGTGTGCACAAACATACACATCTTCACAAATCCAAGAGCATATGGAAAATAAAACTGCAAATTTCATTCCCATTAAAACATTCTGGTCAGCTTCTGTGTATGTCCACACTGCCCTTTTAGATCGTAATGAGTGAGTGTAACGGTGAACACCCCTTCATTCAAAGGCAGTTTCAAACCACACTCCTATGAAGACCATACCAAGCTGTCCATGTTTGCACTCGTGCAGCAGCACTGCAGTAGCATATTCACCATAAGGGATCCACCACAGCAGCAGCGTCTGCTTCTCTTTCCACCCCCACACCCCACAGAGCGCTGACCTTTTGATTCAGCCAAACCCAGCCCACTGTACCCTCCATGGGCCAGGACTCTGGAGACCAACCCCCAACTCCTGCAGTCTGCACACTACATCCTGCTTCATGTGACGAGATGCTGATGTCACTGGGCTGTGTTTGCTTTGAGAGGTGCTTCTCACGGCACAAGGGGGCAACCTACTCCTTTCAAATGTGTCCTTCTTTACTCAGTATCTTCTAATGCCATATCCTGCCTGTTGTTTGAATCACTTCCTCTTCAGAGCATTTTCTTTGTGTGAAAGCTTTATTAATAAACACAAGGTCTCAGAGGTTTTTTCACAAGTGATAATAATATGTCTGACACACATTTGATTTTCTAAACTATGACTAGAACCACACCCAGATGCAGCACAAAATTAGTAAAGCAAATTGTTTCTTATTAATCAAAGGCAGTGGAATGATAAAATGTGATAGAAATGAGACATAATGTGAGTGAATGTGCAGAGACAGAATCTAACTGTAGTTAAAAAAAAGATGGAGGAAGTGACATGGTGCTAGAAAGATAAAACAAAGTCTAAAAATAGAGCAGGATGTACTCTGGAGATGTACATCCCCTCTTGCTGCTGTGTGCCTGGGATCTTGATAATGCTTCTTAAATTTATCAATAAACTTTATTTAGGATACATTGATTACGGACAAGGGAGATGGGGAAAGTTGAACAACTCAAAGTACTTGCTCCAACTGCTGCTAAATCATTTATTTCCAAATCTGCCCGCCTTCACTGCTTTCTGGGATAAGTAGGACAGGGGCGGGTCCAGAGGAACATGAGCCGGAACAAGATGGAAACCAGGACACAACAAATATGGAGCATGCCCAAACACTCATGTATGCACAAACCCCTGAGTTTAAACTAGAAGCACACCAATGAAGTGTTCACTCATTTGGAAAGTAATGGCACAATGCCCAAAAATAACATAATTAGTTACTCTACTGTAAAACAACTGGCAGGGTCAACAGCATGCTCATTTTGTCAGTCATAATGCTTTACTTGAAAATGTCAGCCAGTTCAAAAGACAAAAACTATAATTTGTATTTTTACTTGCATGTTGTCATCTTATTTACTGAGAGTTTTTGCACAACACTTAATTCTCTGTCATTCCAGACCTGTTTTTCATCAACTTTGTCATTTCAGGACCGCAGTGCAATCATACAGTACATCACTCATTAATCAAAGTCAGCACGGGAAGTCTTAATATCTTACTTAACCCCGGGGAGGTTACCTGGACAAAATTGCTAAGATTTTCAGGATATGTTGGCAATGGCCCAACTTAAAAATGACTAGATTTTTGTGGTGATACATATATTTTTCTGGATGCAAAAAAAATCCCAAAATAAAAAAAAAACATGAGATAACACTGGGTAGTATTTTAAAAACTTGCTTGGCAGATGTCTGCACTCTGTGAGTGACTCCTTAGTTTAATATATGATAATTAACAAGAGAAAGACTTCCACAAGGGTTGGTCACATTTTGGTCTGATCTGATTTAAAATAAATTCATATTATTAACGTATTTCTTTTACTATGGAGTTCAAGACCACATCCATAATGTGGCCTGTAACAGACTCCTGTGAACTGGTCGAAGCCCTGAATGAACCAAATACAGAGCACCTGATCTGCTCCAGAGCAGCTGTTTGAGATTAGAAATTAACCTGTGTAAAACTCCACCCACTGGCTAATCACATTATCAAATCCAAGAGCTCTGTGAGCTGGTGGTGAGAATGGAGGAGGGAGAGCACTTAGGCTGGATTCACACTCCTGGCAAAAGTGACTTGTATCTGATTTTTCCTTTCCTTTTCTTTTTTCTTTTTTTTTTTTTTACATGGATCTTATGTTTAGAGCCAGAGTAAAAACCTTGAGTCATGTTGAATCTGATCTTTTGAAGTCAAATTTCAGCCACTTATAAATAGGATTCAAATCAGACACAGGTTAAATCTTTTGCCATGTAACCCCATTCTTAACAAGCAACTCTGCCATCGGCAAATAATCATGCTGAACAATGATATTATAAGGCTTGTGGTGTGTAAGCAACTTCTTTCTTTACAGTAATCATTCTACCCCAGAGACTAAACACGGTCAATCATACAAATTATTTATAGAATTTACATCTTTAAATGCTTTTATATGTAGATATAGAGTTAAAAAAAACTCAGAGCTAATACAAACCATAGCAAGTAATAAGATCACCAATAAATAATAAGCTATAACAGTTGCATACGGAAGCTTTGATTAAAGATTTTTCTTGAAGGATCTGGTGACTTTCAGGGTAACTATACTTTGTACTTTAAAATCAGTCTGTATGTTGTTCCAATAAAATGGAGTAGAGAACCTAAAAGTTTTCTTTCCCAACTCTTAATTATGTCCAACAGCCAAAAACTGTGCATGCCATCCTCTGTGATTAATTTGTTGTTGGTCACAAATAAAATTCTGCATTTGATTTGCGTATGTGTGGGGTAAATTTGTTTTTCAGTTGTCTTGCATATAGCCAGTCACTCTGTCTTACTTTCCATTTAACTTGAAGCATATATGTGCTCAATATATCATCAATGCAGATCCACACACCACTAAAGTATAAGTTTTACACTGCCAAACATGCTTTACATGGTAAATGGCAAATTGATTTATTGATTTTTTAAATCAAATTTACTGTTCACAAAAAGTTCATACATATTGTTTTTTGTCAGCCTCCCTGTATTTGTTTTGCAGCTGTAACGGTTTAGTCTCATATATGTACTTTACTTTATGTATTTATGAAGAAATGTTATTTTCTTTGTGGTTTAATAAATAATAACCTGTCAGTTGTTGACTTAGCTGCTCAAATTAAGGCCACAAAGTCAAACATCTGAGCCATGTCTGATTGGAATCTTACGCAAAACCATCCGAAACTGACCAGAATGCCACCCATCACACTGTTTTGAGCATAGAAACATCTCCCGAATTCTTTTTGCATGTAGTGTGATGCAGATTAAGTGTACAAAATGAAAGTGTGATTAAATTTAAGTGATTACATATCCGGTGGGGAAAACTGTAAATCCATAGTCATAAGTAGTTTTGAGCCCTTTATTTGTTTGGTCTAATAAGTTTGTTTGTGCAAATCTGTTACACAGAAAATACACAGAAATAAAAATATTTCTTTCATCTTATACGTAATTTCAGACATTATATATGTATTTTAAATCACTACAAGAAGCAGTTGGATCAAGTATAACTATTACTTGGGTCAAATGTTGTTGCTCTCTCTGTTATTTACCATAACAAACAACTGGTCAATTCATCACACCTAAGCTACTGTCCTTTATACATGAGACAAAAACATAAACTCAAAATGTTCAAGCATTTCAGTACATTTTAACAGAAGTAATACTTTTCCTTGAGAAGATTCAAAGACTGATACATCAACTTGACTTGTATTTGAGGGAAATTTTGATTACATTAACAAAAAAAAAAATTAAAACCATCTCTTTCCACCCTGACTTTAACAGTCGTACTTCAAAAATTACTTAAAAGCTACACATAATGACTTACAATTCGTCTTTGTGAGGCTTAACAGCATGAAGGAGTTGTCAGGTCTATGATGTCTATGTTTTACAAGTCTAACAGCAGGAAATGTGAATAGTAAAGTCAGGAAAGCATGTCTGTGTATTAGCTACATGAATAAAATACAGTTCAGAATCCAGATCATTAAGAATAATATATTGATATGTTTAGAAAATCTCTAAATTGTATGTTTAAATCTATTTTTATTTCATAAACTTTGTTTGGCTTTGATTTTAATTGCCCTCCAGAACAATAAATGTGAAAAGTGTCAGAAGTGATATTTGCTGACCTCTGTAGTGATGTGATGATTACATTTGTATTTTGTATTTTTCTGTGGTAAAATTGTTTGAAAAGTCTTATCCAGCATACAGGATGTGGAGACAGAGGTGCATGGATGGTTTACTTTGCAGCGACAGACTCTGATGTACAGGAAGGATTAGCAACAGCAAATGGGGCATGGGGACCTGATTGGTTAGCCGGAATCAATGTGACTGAAATGGATACTCTGATTGGCTAGACAATGTACCTAGAGACAGGGCTCCGTAGATCTCTGCTTTTGCTGGGAGCACCCACAATTGATTCACTATCCTCCCATCTTGTATCCATGGTGACGCAGATGCTGTGTCTGCCAGTGCCCCACCCTGAATCCCCCTACTCCCCATCCTCTGCACCCCTCTTTATGAGCACTCAGTACATCTGCCGAGGACAGTAATTTATTTGTACCCAAATAACAAGGTCATCCAAACTGAAAAATATGTGTTACATAATGAAAATGCTGCACACCAGTAACACGAACCCTTTTTTTTGGTGTCTGTAAATTTAGAGCACACACACGATCAGTCTCTGCCTTCCCTTTCTCTCACCATCTCTCATTTAGAGAAACACAGAGATAGAGACTAGCCAAACATTTCTTGTAGGCTTTGGAGTAAATCAAGCTTTACCGCCAGGAGGATAACCTAGATTTGTCAGTCAAACAGTTCGCGGGGGAAGAGGGCATGAACTATGCGCGGCTTTAATCAAAATGTAAAATGGGACAGCGCCCGCTATCCGTGTGGCAATACTAACACAGAAAATCCATTATATCAGTCAATATACTACCACACACAGAGTGGCAACATGTTAAATAATTGAATGTATTGACACACAGACACACATACAGCTAAAAATAAGTGTCGTGTCGTTCCCCCTTTTTGCCACAAGGGGGAGCTTTTTCCACCCCTTTTGTTATTTGTATTAGTTTACAAAAACAGGCGCTGATGTTGGAGACAGGCAATGTCATGAAGCATTGGATTAGATTAGAAAGCTCATATTCTACAAATAGTGTATCATTGGGGCAGATACACTAGCAGCTATGGCGTATGCCTCAGACAGTCTCTGCCTGAGGAAATTAAAACGTCAACTCCCTCAGATGGGAGAGGAGATGTGGATGTATCTGACTGTACCTGCACATTCTCAGCCCTCTGATACACATCAAAACACAGAGAGAGAGACGGAGAGATAAAACTGCGAGCTGTACTTGAAGATTATTGGGACTTTTTTAGTCTGTGTTTAGTCACAGGTCTCGCAACAGCAATGTCAAGTCGGTTAACCATGCTCTTTTGCATTGCTTATAGATCAGCAACTTAAATCTGTGTCCATCCTCATAGACTTGTGTAACATGTATTTTTAATTTCCCATCAGTCATGCTGTGCTTTGTATGAAGTGCATGCAAGTGCAGGGCTGCAGCACAAGGACTTGGCCCATATATATATCTCCTACACTGTAAAAAAATTAGTAATATAACAGTATTTTACTGTTTATTTTACAGTTTTTTTTCTGTATTTTCAAAATGCCAATTAATTCACAAAAATAAACTGTGATTTTACATGTCAAATGTAATATAACAAGAAATTACTGTAACTGTGAAAAAACACTATATTTCTGTTCTTTTACAAAAAAAAAACATTAGAAATAGTGCTTAATGTTAAAATATGTTAACAAGTGTATTGTAATTTCACAAATATTTTTCTGTTATTTAAGGGAATAAACTGTAAAATTCAACTTTACAACTCTAAAAAAGGGAAAAATCATTTACAATCACATAGAAATTAATAGTAAAAATATCGTAATTTCACGAATATTTTTTCTGTTATTTAAGGGAATAAACTATAACATTCAACTTTACAAATCTAAATAAAACCTTTATCTATAAAATAATGTCATACAGAGGTACTGGTTTGGCTGAGTGGTTAGCAACCAGGCACCCCGTGCACTTGCTTCTACCGGTACAGGTTCGGTTGCCGCCTGTGACCAGTTTGCAGAGTGTCTTCCCCTACTCTCTCACCCCCTTTCACAAGCCTATCCACTGTCTCTCTCCTATCAATAAAGGCACAAAGAATACATAAAAAATAATAATGTCATTAAAAACAACTATTATCAGCACATTCCTGTAAATTTAAGCATAATTCTTCGTATTACAATGTCGATTTACCATCTTTATGGGTAATTTAATTGTTTTTTAACGTTAAATGTTTGTAATTAAACGCTAAAGAACTTTAAATTAATGCAAAATATTGCTATAATTACAACTATAAACTGTAGTTGAAACCGTATTTTTATGAGAAAGCAATTTGCTGTTGTTTCACGGTATTTTTTTGGCGCCCCAGCTGCCGGAAAATTGCCGTTTTTTACGATTTTTAATGTCTACAGTGTATCTATCTATCTATCTATCTATCTATCTATCTATCTATCTATCTATCTATCTATCTATCTATCTATCTATCTATCTATCTATCTATCTATCTATATCTGTGTGTTTGTGTGTGTGTGTGTCTGTCTGAATAATGGAGGAGAGTGCAGCTCTGCAGAGAATCTGATGTTTGAAACGTTTCGGTTGGTTATGTGACGTTGCTCTACTTTCCGCTGAAAATGAAGAAAACTATTTATATAATAATGACTTGCCCTCCCATCCTTTTAGCTGGAGCTCAGCTGCTGTCAACCTTCCAAAAAAACAAGCACCGTCATTCACAGTCATCAGCATCAAACTTAAACATGCAAACTAGACATGTGATTCTGCAGAGTCGTCCTATAATGTGGTGGGACTGTCGAGGATAACAAGTTAAACTAGATTTTGTTCACATTACTATTTGTGTTGAATATTTATTTGTGTAGGTGCGTTTGGGTGGTAAAGGTGTAATGGTCATTTTATTGTGTATAGAGCTTCTTCTTACTTCTCACAATAATCATTATCAGAATTATTTGATTGATATTTTTTACATCAGTGTTCTGTAAGGCATTTACTTATTGATTTTGCATCATCCACATCTCATACATTTTAATGGATTTAGAAATCTTCAATTCTAAAACCCTGTCATTTAAATACAAACACTAACTTTGGATAAACCACTGAAAAAATGTATATCTGTATATAGTTATATCATTAAATAAATAAAGAAAAACCAAAGACAAGTCTAACTGTATGTGGCACGGGAACTGATAATCTTGATCATCTTGTGTTATTGATTGTAGCAACCCAAAACTGCAAAAATATATAAATAAAAATAAAGTTGTTTAAGTGCCCAGCTCTATCAAATACAACACACACAAATGTCAGTGATGTCATTAATATGAGTAGTTGAATGACTTATTAACTGATGTGTTATCCTGCCTTTCACTCCATAACATGTACAACAAGTACATCCTGTAGTCAGACATAATCAGTTAGAGGTGTAAGGGAAAAAAGACAAAGCTTTATGGGACACTTTTATGAAAAGAGCTGATAACAACCTGAAGTACTAACAACATGAACACATCAATGGACAGAACAGATATATAGCATTGATAGAAGTAACAAAAGGGAAAAAGAGCAGTCTGGGAATGACCCAGTAATATATGCCATGAGGAATCCTTGCTTGCTGTCTGTGCTGTTCTCTTTTCAGAGCTCCACTTCATGGCATCATTAAGATGATTCCTCCTAATCGCATTAGGGGAGCAACATAGTAGAATTATTACTTTACACCCTTTACAGGAGCATTAATCCAGGACAGCTGGGAATATGACGACAAGGGATGAATGGAAAGAGAAATTGACAGGAATGTCCTATTTACTCATAAACGAGGAGGAATCATGTCGTGATTTAACATCACTGGCAAGCAGACGTAATACTGTCTGTACATGACATCCAGTTTACAAGGCAGGGTTAAAACACCTTTCACAGGTGCATGTATCACTGTGTTGTTGTTTTTTTTTCCTTATACTTCATACCCTGAATGTCTCTGGTCCTTGCAAAACCATGCCCCCCTCAGATTATGCTCCCAGTTCTCAGTTAGAGGACAAAGCAAGGTGAGTCAGGATTAAGACAAACATTAGGGAGTAAACAAGGGCTTAGGGAACAATTATTTTCAGTCTTGTAGCAATGACCCCATTTACAGTATTCTGTAAACAAGCATTTTGGTTCCATGTTTTTTAAGCCCTTGTTGTCTCGAATTAAGCAGAGTCTCACTTCATTAACTGTAATGTGGTGCCTTGATTATCCAGCCCTGTTTGTATGGTTGAAAATTTGGTTTTGGTGTTCATGAGAGATTAGATTTGTCTCTGCTGTGTATCATGTGATACTTGATCTTATTACCTGCTGCTACACCCTGCTGATACCTTTATCCACCAAAATATGTAAATATCTGATGTGACACACAATCTGCTGCGACACACAGCAATGCACTGAAACTGTGTGTAAAATGCTGTGAGATACTACAGGCTCAAGGAGACACACGGCCCAGTGCTGTAAAACTAAGGAGATAACAGCAACAAATTTATATAACAATAATTTTAACAAAATAGGAGAAAAAGAGCAAGATTGAGCAAGGACACAGAAAGCACTTCAGCATCTAAATGAGGGAAGACAACTACACCATTTACAAATTGAGAAATTTATAAACAGCATAATAAAAAAGTATTTAATCTTAATGAAGCCTTTATGAAGAAATATTAATTTCATAAAGTAAACAAATGTACTCCTCCTCAAACAATGGCTGATCTTGCAAACCGGATCATATGCTGTGTTGCTCATAATACACACACACACACACACACACACACACACACTGAGGCCATAACATCAGTCACATGTCCCTACTTCAGGATCTTGCAGGGTCTCATTTGAATATGACAAAGAGACTCTTTTCACAAACAAGGAAAAAAAGAATACTGAGCAACACATATCGTATTGCACTTTAGACTGACTTACACAGAGTTCAGCAAGTTTAAGAGCATTACATCTAATCAAAAGTAATTGGCACTTTTGCTACACATGGTGCCAAAAAACCATCTTATTTACAAAAAGCTCCTTGAAAAGTATCATTAATGTAGGAGCCTAATGTGTATGTGACCTATGATGATTAGTCCTTTTTTTAGATACTCATTTTTAAAAACTTTTCTGTGCATTTGTATAATCTTTCATTTTGATAATTCATCAAAACTTTTTCAGATTTTTTATTTAGATCATACCTGCCACAGTACATATCAACCCATACCTGAATCAAAAACAGCTATATTGCCCTAATTTCCATCCCATAAAAGCATTACAGTCACTTTATTGTTTAGGGAAACTCTCTGACTTTTACAACAATGGAATTTATATGACCATGTTTCAACAAGCTTTTATTGAAGCTGTCAAATCTTCTTCAATAATATAATAGTATGGCTATGCTTCTTTTAAAGATTAAAAAAATCCTTGAATCAAGTTTTTGAATTGTTTAATCGTCTAATTGGTGAACCACAACTTTACCCAGCTTCCATGCTGTAGACTGCTAAACTGGGTAAGTAACTCCTTTAAATAATGATGCACATTGTTTTCACAGTGACTTCCAGCTTCTTCCCTCTGGACAGAGGTTTTATTCCAAAACTGCAGAGCAAAATGAGACAAAAACGTCTTTGTCGCTCAGCCGAATACACTGTAGAGATATTTGCACATCCACATATCATTTTATCATTTTGTTATCATTTTTTTCTATCATCGTTTGAGTTCTTCATTTTGAGTGAGTACATTTTAAATGGTGTTTCTTTCCTCTAATGTGATCCTCTATATCACATCTATTTTGTGATTTGTATTATAATAGGTGTCTCTATCACTGTCTGCTTGGTCATATAAAGCAACCTGAACCTGAACTCTTTAGATTGGAGGTGTATGAAAATGATACAGCTATATGTTCTGATATTTTATATATATATATATTGATTTTATATTTTATGATAGCCAACTACTTGTACTGTACTGCATTGTCAAACTTGTTTAATGATACAATATTGTATTGACACATTAATAAGCACCCTGAGTGCTGAAGTTCATTCTGAGCATTAGAGTAGAGACAGAGATTAACTTAATTTACACTGAAGGTGCTATTGTTTTTGCTGGTGTTGCAGGCCTTTATGTTGATTCTGACCCTGCAAATTAAATGTCTGTGCAGAAGCCTTAAGACCCTAAGGTGAGTCAAAGTATGTTCAGTGTTTTTTTAACAATGTTCAATGTGTGACGTGCATCCAGAGATATGTCTTAATTCCTGTGTTGTAACAGGAAGGGATGGAAATTGAAAGGAAGAAACAACTGTCAGTGCATTAATAATTTCTGTTTTCTTATTGATTCCCCTTTTGATCTATGTGGCTTTTTGGGATTTTCTAAAAATAGGCCCACATGGATATTTGTGTTAATAACATTAAATACTCCTGATATTTAATGCTGTGACACTGACAAATGTGTGAAATCACACACAGACATTGCACACTGAGGTGTTGGGTTTGAATTAGGGATGCATGATATTTTCAAACCAATATCTGTATCGGCAGATAGTTGCCCCAAAAAGTGGCCTATATTTGCAGATATTAACATTTTTGCAAACATTTTACTGGAAATGTTTTGACCATACAAATAAGCCATAAAAAGCCAGTATATTTGCTGTTATTTTGGAAAAATGTACAACTGTAGCATGATGGTTTATCTCATCATCACTTAAAATATAAGTTATTAAAGAATAAATACTTTGCTACATGCCTTAAACCCATTTCTAACACAAATGAACTATGACCATTAAAAAAGTAAATTTTGGTGAAGTTAAAACTTATTGCTCTTGAGACAAGATATTGATATGGGTATAGGTGATAATGAGTTTGGAAATATCCACATATGTAACATCTGCAAAAATCCATTATCATACATCCCTAGTTTGAATCCATCCTTTACCAAAAAAATCCTTCACCTGTCGCCATACTTTGGACTTCCTCTGTCTCCTGTCTGCCATGATAACATCCTCACCTCCCTCATTGTTGCTCCTGGTTTCTGAGTCTCCAAAGGCATGAGGAACTAAGTAAAATACAATAATAAAGCATTCATTAGAGGCTCGTCATATAAATACTTCAAACTCGATGGAGATAGAACTTAATTCCAATCCATAGTAATGTGTTTGATCATTTGAGTTACTGCTGCCTCCCTCTCTGCTCACATCAGTCGAGCTACTCTCTTTGACTTCTACAATCTACCAGACATTTTCATACAGAGAACTGATGCACAGCGAGTATTTTCTCTTTTTAAGGTTTAAGTTTAAGTTTGCTGTCAACCCTGTGGGTGATTGTGGATAAGCTGTTCCTGAAATACACCAGAACTGCTGAAATGCCCAACCATCCCATGCTCAAAGTCCTGTCAAATATACACATTTCTCCATCATGATGCTTTGTTTGAACATAAGCATGCCATCTTAAACAGATAATGATCTGAAAGGTGTGTGGAGATTTAATGTATGGAAAATAGAAGGATGATAAAGCTGAGAGATTATTGTAGGGTCAGTATTCAAGATAAAATCACGCCTGCATTGAGTCTGCAGGTCTCATTTGTATTTCAAGTATTTATCTGCAATCATTAAAGCCAAGCCAGATACATTACAGTCAGTCTGCATCAGTTTTTAGCACATACACCAGGAAAGGTTCACAATCTTAAAGGTGGAAGCCGTGGGGAACTACACCAAGGTCTGGTCGTGCGTCCTCCTTACTTTTGCTGCAGTCACAGGGAGTCAAAGAGAAAGGTGCTCTGTTTTATTCAGCTTGAATCACTGCTCTAGTTTCTAGGGCGAGGAGGCAGTGTGAGAGAAGAGGGTGCTATTCAGTTTAGTAAGAGGATAAATTAGGTATAATAGTAGCACAAATACTAACAACCAAAACTATGTATGCCGGAATAAAGGACTGAACCGAGAGACGAACAAGGGAATTCGGGCCAAATAGCAAGCATCCTCCAAAAGGTGTGTCAGCCATTTATTTTCAGCTTGCAGTAACACCGACAGGCAGGAGGGGGCATAAGACAGAACACCAGCCAAAAGGAAACAGGATGCGTAGGAGGAGGAGAGAGATGAAGAAATCGAGTGAAAGAGATTCTTTGTGTAAGACTTGGTTTGAGGTGGTATGAAAAAATGTGGACTGAAGAAATAAGCAACAAATAGAAGGTAAAAATTGGACAGAAATGTACACTGGAGAGGAGAGGGGTCCTGACAACGAGAACAAAGGCAGAGCAAGAGGGAGGGAGAGAGCGACAGCGAGCCGAGGGGAGGAGAGAGTGGGATATGAGTCAGGCTTACAGCTTTAACACTCGTTTTCTACACCCTTACCTCATTGTTTTATTCATATAGCGCTACGAGATAAGATGGCGGGAAACATGGAAGGGCATGTAGTGATAAAAATACACGTAAACCGTATTGAGTGTGCCAACAGAGCATCACACATGCAAATCTCCGTAATATCATCACACAAAACAATCACACGAAAGGCCAAAGTTCCATATTTATTTATTTTTTAAGGCATGACAGATGGTTGACCTAAAAATAAACAGAGCAGACCAACTTCACAAAATAGAAAATAAAAAATACATGTGGGATGAGATGAGTCACGCACTGTTCAGTGCAACTCGATGTTTCACACTTGAAATGATGATGAGGGGGCAAAATTATGTTCTGACATAAAAAAAAAGATCTAAAATGATACTATATTTCAAACTGTAGCTTAATCGGAAAATGTCACTCTGTCTTTATGTACATCACATATCAATACCAGTGTATCACTCAATTAATTGTAACACAATTACTCTGCATGAAGTCCCTTAAGACTTTAGATCAACTGCATCTCTAGAAACATATTGGTTTAACTCACAAACCCTTTCGGCAAGTTTGGATTTCTTAATGCTAAATATTATCCAGAACTATGATAACGCTATACCTCGCACTTTAAATAAAATGTTATCCCTTAAAGTGGAAGACAGAGGCATATTAAATCTGTATAGCACAATAATGACAGGATCCTCTGAGATTATGGCATGACACCAGTCATGATCTTTGTAACTGAATCCGAACATCATGTCCTGTGATTATCTTATCATTATATATATATATATATATATATATATATATATATATATATATATATATATATATATATAGATATATAGATATATATATATTTATATATATATACTCAACAAAAATATAAACGCAACACTTTTGTTTTTGCTCCCATTTTTCATGAGATGGACTTAAAGATCTAAAATTCATTCCAGATACACAATATTACCATTTCTCGCAAACATTGTTCACAAATCTGTCTAAATGTGCGATAGTGAGCACTTCTGCTTTGCTGAGATAATCCATCCCACCTCACAGGTGTGCCACATCAAGATGCTCATCAGACACTATGATTTGTGCACAGGTGTGCCTTAGACTGTCCACAATAAAAGGCCACTCTGAAATGTGCAGTTTTGTCTCACTGCAAAATGCCACAGATGTCGCAAGCATCGAGGGAGCATGCAACTGGCATGCTGACAGCAGGAATGTCAACCAGATCTGTTGCTCGTGCATTGAATGTTCATTTCTCCACCATAAGCCATCTCCAAAGGCGTTTCAGAGAATATGGCAGTACATCCAACCGGCCTCACAACCGCGGACCACGTGTAACCACACCAGCCCAGGACCTCCACATCCAGCAGGTTCACCTCCAAGATCGTCTGAGACCAGCCACTCAGACAGCTGCTGAAACAATTGGTTTGCATAACCAAAGAATTTCTGCACAAACTGTCAGAAACCGTCTCAGGGAAGCTCAACTGCATGCTCGTCGTCCTCATCGGGGTCTTAACCTGACTCCAGATCGTCGTCGTAACAGACTTGAGTGGGCAAATGCTCACGCACGACAGCGTGTACCAGTTCCCAATAATATCCAGCAACTTCGCACAGCCATTGAAGAGGAGTGGACCAACATTCCACAGGCCACAATTGACAATCTGATAAACTCTATGCGAAGAAGATGTGTTGCACTGCATGAGGTAAATGGTGGTCACACCAGATACTGACTGGTTCTGAGTCCCCAGACCCCCAATAAAGCAAAAAAAATGCACATTTCACGGTGGCCTTTTATTGTGGACAGTCTAAGGTACACCTGTGCACTAATCATGGTGTCTGATGAGCATCTTGATGTGGCACACCTGTGAGGTGGGATGGATTATCTCAGCAAAGCAGAAGTGCTCACTATCACACATTTAGACAGATTTGTGAACAATGTTTGAGAGAAATGGTAATATTGTGTATCTGGAATGAATTTTAGATCTTTAAGTCCATCTCATGAAAAATGGGAGCAAAAATCATTATATATATATATATATATATATATATATATAAGTATATATAAGTTTGAATGTGTGTGTGAATTCCAAGTGGTGGTACCATATAAATATTTGGCTTTTTTTTTACTTAGCAAAAAGATTGCAAATAGTCAAATCCATGTGGGCCAAATGACAAATGTCACAATGTCAATCTGAATATTAAAATACAAAGAATAAAGTTACCAGATTTACACAACAACACAACAAAACTGCTTAGTAGAAAATGAAAAGAGTCATGGGTGACAATTTGGGCCAAAATTTCCCAAAACATTGTGTGGACAGTAAGCATTATGCTTCAAGTGGTTTTTGAAGCAACAATCTTACTACTGATTAGGCTATACATTGTTTATTTTATTGACATGTATCAAATTGAAGTAGAAACATTGTACACCCCTCTTCCATATTTGAAAGTATGATGATACACATACAAAACCTGATATATGTCTCAACCCTAACCTGAAGTTGAATAGCTTTAACTGAACAGAAGGAATTTGACTTAGTCCAGAGTCTTCACACAAAAAACAAAGAATTGTTCAAAACTTGTCTGTTCACATGTTCATGCATATACATTTTTCAAACAACATGCTTTTTCTTTGAATATCAAATCAGCACTATTTTGACAGAAATTAAATGATTTGCTATAGGGACTGCAAGCAATGATGCTCAGCAGGGCATAGGCAGGGGGCAAAAAAGCCACAGGAATAAGAGGAACCCTACAGTGAGAAACTGGATCCTCTAACAGCCAACATCTGATCCAATCCTGCACAGCCAGAAATAAATATAACATATGGTATTAATGGGACAAGTGACTGGCAATAGTGGCCTTTCAAGCCTTTACTTCACAGTGAGCAGTGCTGTAAGAAGGCAATCCTCTTACCTAGGCTGCTGCTAAAGTGGGAACAGCCAACTGCTGGATTCCCCCCACAAATATGTGCACTCTCTCCATCAGAGATAGCAATCTGTGTCACACATTAGCTCCAAGGTCCCTTGGCACGTTTAAGGTCCGCAACAGGCTGAAAGTAGGTTTTCAAGCAGATGTGTGTTAACTCGATCTCAACTTAATGGCTGTCTGTCTTTCATGGAGCCTCTTTCTGACCCCTCCGTCAGTTCAATCCTCCGGGCGTGCAGTCATGACCTAAGCACAGCAGCAGCAGATGTTGTGGCTGTATAAGCACTGATGCCAACAGGAACAGTGCAGCCCCACATCTGTTCTGATCTCTGTTGATTCAGTGAGGAAAGTTATATATACTTAGACACTGCACAAGGGCAAATGCACTTAATGAAGCTGTCATTTGGAGGGTGGTTATTACATCAGACAGGCAGATAGTTAAGCCCACACTTTACTTCACACTGTTGTTTTATCAAAATTGTTACATAATTTGGTAAATGGACTTGAGCCTATATAGCGCTCTTCTAATGCTTTGACTACTCAAAGCTGCTTTACACCGCAAGTCACACTTACCCATTCACATCCATTAGCTCTCACATTCACTCACAGATGTTTCTGAGTTTCTTTGTTAGTTATCCATTAGTATCAAGTAACATATTCACACCCTTTCATGCTGATTTACACACCACTGACGCAGCAGTGGGAGCAACTTGGGGTTAAGTGTCTTGGGGTTAAGGACACATCGCTATGTGTCACCCGGAGCTGGGCTTGAACCTGCAACCTCCCGATCACTGACTGAGGGCACTATCCAACTGCGCCACCAGTCCGTCACAGGAAGAGTGAGAAAACCACATCAGCATTATACAGCAACCAGAATTAAGCTTATATCATCCCTCATGGAATTGATATGACAAATGAAGGCAATCTGCACAAATAGATTTTATTAGTTCAATGTTGGTGATGCTCATAGAATTTAACCCAGCTCAGACCCTGGAGAAAGGCCTCAGTGCATTGATGAAGCCTTTCTGAAGTGATTCTAAAATGAGAGCAGCAAGGTCCAACCTACAGGACTCATCCACAAAGCTATGAGTCAATGGACTGAGACGTAATGAAACTGAGAGTTTATATAACTGAGTGGTGGAGAGGAGAAAGGGTCAGGCCCACTCACACAACACCCGCCATACGTGAGAGAAAGACTAAGTATAGTAACCACAAAAAGATTTTTCAAATGTGTCCTTTTTTCAGCTATTTGAAACTATTAAAATATGTAACCAGGTTTGATTTTAGAATGTGCTCTCAAGCAAAACCCATGAATCAGGTTTGACCTATATACTGAAGAGTAGTGACATCCGCGGGCTAGTTCACATCAAATCCACACATGGCTCTGCACCATACTTGTCATGTTTGAGGATGAATGACAAGAGCAAAAGAAGCTGTGCCAGGGAGCCTTAGCCCATGATTATGTGTGTGCAGCCCACTGTTACATTTTTGGCTTCTTGTTAAAATGTTGCTTGTTAAACCAGAGGAGGCAGTTATATCTGTAAATGTCAAAATTACATCTGTGACTTTCTGTCTCTCAGGTTGGTATCTTAAGAAAATATATTAACAGTGAATGCATGAACACATTATTGGCTAAGAAATTAAGAGTAGATTGTTTGGTTTAAACCCTTGTAAGGTTTATAATCCAAGATTCAGTTAATGTAGCATTATTCATTTACTGCTACATAATATAGTTAAAATAAATTTTCTCAGCCCTTGCATTTTAAAAAATATAAGAAAGAAAATGATCCTGCTAAAGAATACGGATTGAAAGTTAAATGTACAATGGTAGTTTTACATCCTGAGAATCTGAAGTTTGGTGTTCATTTGATATAAAAAATAAAGTCATTGTCCACCTTTCTCTGCCACTCTGTGTCTAAAGTACTGCACTCCACAAAGATGTACAAGCAGCATATTGACCGATCATTCCATAAGCTGCACTGCAGCTGTGTCTGTGCCTGCTGACTCTCACTAAAACAACCTTGAGTTTCACCTCCACCAAATCACCTAAAAACTCAACTAAGGGATAGAGCTGATACACACATGGCACATCAGCTGTTGGGAAGGTAAACCTGTCCAGCAGCAGCTCCAGCACTTGCTATTACTGTGAGATGATGAAAAAAAATCAGATGCTGTATATTTGACTCAGCATAAATGCAACACCTTTATGGTAGCAAACAATGTCAGTTGATGTACATGCCACTTCCCTCACTCCACTCAGCAAACAACAACAGCTTTATTAGTGAACACAACTCTACAGTGGAACTTTTAACCTGCTGATCACAAATCAATAGCCAGTGACACAGAAAAAGACTTGGCTATGAGTGCTCTGAGCATATCCAATGTTGTTTTTAGTGATAGATGGAAAAAAGAAAGGAGAATAAACAGAATCATATGACACACATGTATCTAATTTAGAGTTAAGCCAGTCTCATAAGTTTATTGTCAAAACTTTAATTGTTATCTGTTAAGTACTATGTACAGTGATGGGATGTTTATCACGCTGCCTGTCGTGCTTTTCATGTCTTTATTTAGGAGCTGTGCCATCAGAGGAGTAAAATCTAGATAGACAAAATCATGTGGGTTTTCTTAAGCTGAGCAGATGGTTTTTAGACACTTAAGACCATTTTATCAATGGCTCATTATTTTCCTCCACACCGCAGCTCTATTAAAATCCTGCATTCTTCTTGTTTGGCACATAGTTTGTTTATGATTGACCACTGTCAATCTGTGGCAACACAGATGAAAAAGGAATGAATCCCCCTTTAAGAAGCAAGAAGACTGGTATTACTGATTACAAGGTCAAATTGTTTGATGTTATGGATGCACAATATTATTGACAGATATCTGTATCAGCAGATAGTAGGTTACATAATTTATTTGTAGTATGATGAAGAATAACAAAATGTCTATACCGGCTTTACTGAGTTAGCCATGTGAAGAACTCTGTGGGAAGTGCGGGTTTAAGTCTGGGCTCAAGTTGATTTTCATATGCCAACGCCCATCTCTTACCCTTATTCCATCACTATCTGCGCTCATCTATTCAGTAAAGACATTAAAAGTCCAAATAAATAATCTTTGACAAAAAGCACTTGAGACTAATGTTTTTAAGCCCTTCTCAGGATTGTCACAGGGACCAACCTGCTAAGACTTTTTTCTGATAGGTAGAATTAACACATCCCATGTTTGTTTTGCGTGCTACAGAGGTTACATTTTGACACGGACTACATGGATTACAGAAGTTCTATGGTTTCTAACTTTTTTGTCTGTAGTCAACATCCAGGGATAGATAGCAGTACTTAATAACAACCATCTTCTATTTGTTTGAGTGAATATGTTTGCATGAGAACCATGATTTATACATTGTTATTTTAAATCAAAATTATCCATTCCCTTGCACAAGAAGCTGAATGGCTTGACTACTAATTGATATTTTAAATTGCTTAAGAACAATGTCACTATTTCTGCAGATTAAAGCCAGGTAAATTAAGTTATATTTGTTTAAATCTATGACTACTGCCTCTGTTTTTAATTTCTTTTATAATTTCTTTGTTTTGACTGTCTTTGTTTTTGTGTCCAGACTTGACCATACTTGTTTTTGTTTTTTTTTCTCCTTGTTTTCTTTTTCAGTTCTATCTGCTGGCACAGGTCACTTTATGTATTTCGACAGTGCCTCTACATGAAGAAATCACTCCCTGACCCTTCCTGGGTTTCTCCAGGGTGATGTGATGTCACTTAAGGTAAACTATGCTCAAAAGTCTGTTTGGTCTGATAAATGTTGTATCTGCATTCGACAAATAATGTATTTATATCTTATTATGGAATATCGTTTAATATCTTTTTGAAAAACAAATACACAGTCCCAATATAAAGAAGAGATGCATTTTAGTACAGGAAAGACTGTTGTAAGAATGTTGTATAGATAACACTGTTATCAACTAAAATGAGTTTTGACTAATTGGCATATAAGACCTCTGAAAAAAAGTGAATCTTTACAATACTTGATATAAAAGATTTTTGAAAAACAGGTTAATGCAGCAATGAAATACCCAGAATAGAGCTGATGGGTGAACAATTTACGAAGAACTTATATTTAACAAGTACAACAAAAGCATTAAGTTCACAGATGGAAGGAAATCACTTTTACTTAAAAATGTGGACATCTATTTAAACATCAATTTCATGTCAGCAAGAGAGAATCGGCAGCAAGATGCAGAAACTAAGGTTTTACCTGGAATGAAATTTATTAACCTGCAATATTTTAATAACAAGCAAAATGAGTCACTTTCATCAGTGACATCAGTAAGTCAGTCAGCTGTATTCTTGTGATATTTGGCATCATGTTTGTCACAGTGGTAATACTTGGTCACTAATAGGAGGAGAGAAGGAAGATGTTTATGACTCCTGACTTTAATAGAGTTGGGTGCAACTTTGAAGTCATAAAAAAAAGCCTGTCTTTGTGATACACCATGAGTTATTTTCAGTGAATACATGTCTTATATTTAACTCAAGGTTCTGAATGAAATTTGTCTTAAGGTGTATGTGTATTTCTTTCTGCAAACCACTACCACTAAGGGAGCATGCTTGCCTGGGCTGCTTTCTCTCAGCCCCCTGTTTTCTTGTGAAAGTGCCTTTCAATAAGGCGGATTAGGCATATGTGAGGATGTGCAATGTGGTGCTTCATGTGCAGACACAAGCTGAAGCATGTGTGAAGTGTGAAGATAAAGATAGTCACTGTTTTTGCTCTACCCTACTGTGTGTGTAAATTAGATTACCATCACTGCCTCTGACCTCAATGTGAGCGGCGCCATCCTCCCAACAAAGCTGGAGCAATAAGGGAGAATGTGCCCTACTGACACACAACAGCACATGAAGCATCCACAGCAACAACCCTACAGGCATTAGGCACAGCAACGCCGAGCCAAAGAGCATGTGGCAGAATAAGAGAGGAGATAGACCAGAGAAAGAGGGACAGAAAAAGAGAGTGAAACAGGAAAAAGGTCTTGGGATGTGAAAGAGGAAACGAAGAAACAGAAACATGAAAGCAGGAAAAGGAGGCCAAGACTGGGATGGGGGAGGGGCATACAGAGTGAAATCAATATGGAGAGAAATGAGGGAGGAGAGAGGAGAGGAGTAGTGAGGAGACAGAGCAGGAAGCTGAAAACATGTTTGAATTATAAGCGGTCCTCTGCATGAAACAAAAACAGCTGCACAGGCATGGGAGAACAAGAAGTACTCCTATAAAATCCAATTTATTATTCAGTATCTTACTAAAACAGCCAAGATGGGTTGGAGTTGCACCGATAGCAAAGCAGAGGACAGAACAACAATTCTGGGAGAAGGCTGCAAACATTTCTGTTTGTGTGAATTTAAATGAGTAGCTGTATAATTCAAGGCTAATTGCCCTAAACTGCTGAATTGACAGTACATCCAGATCCTTCTGTATGCAACTGTGTCTCTTCTCTCTCTCTCTTCAACATTAAACTTGTCCTTTGATTCTCTCTCCCCATGACACGGGATGCAGTTTAACAGGGAAAACGCTCTCGCCCACTTAGCAAAGACAACATATACAGGCACACACAACACCACAGCCATTGCACTGTAGATGATCCTCTGTGCAGACATGCAGCATGCAAACACAATTGCACTGATCTGCTGAACCAGCCAAGCAGACAGACAAAGCCACTGAAGCAAGCAGCCACACCCCCACATAAGAGCACACAGAGTAAAAATATACAATGATCGACACATTGCATTCAGTTGATAATCTGTTGCACTTTGTTTTGAACTACAGTCACTGCGGTTGCAAACAACTCACACATTAGATACATGCATAATTTAAGTAACAGCACATTTTAAATGCAGCTGCAAACTAACATTGTTTTAAATATGCCTGCATCCAGGCAATTTGCATGATGAAGCATGTTAATTTATCTCATGTGCCTGCTCTCTGTATGCAGCTCATGACCCTGCTGACAGTCTGTCTCTTTGCACTTCTCTCATCTATTATTTCTTTATTCTCAAAGCACCCTAGAAAAGCACTAAAAAAAGTGTAGGGTGCACATTCCTCCAGCTCACAGTGTAGCCGGAGACAACCCAGCACTTTTGAGCTTTAATGTGATGTGCTCATTTTTAATCACATCAATAAATCGTCTCTGGGCATCTGCTGTCCAGGCACAGCTTTGCACTGATGTTGCTGTGTTGCAAAACACATGAAGCCTTCTCACATCCACACAACCGTGAGCATTAAATATGCATACAATCACTAAGGGTGGTTATTTCTGTATATGCAGCAGCAAAAAGAACTAGAAAGAGTAAACCGGTCAAACCAAGCTGCTGTCTTACGCTGACTTTAAAATGATCCATTATTCTTCATTGTGTGTTCCATACTCTCCTGTAGCTTCTTTCACAAGCTGCAAACATGCTGCTAGATGCTACAAAGACAAATTTAATGATAGATCTAAAAAAAAGGGTGTTTTTCTGACAGCCATTTTCTCGGTAGGAAATCTATGGTTGACCCAGTTGTTTGAGTGAAAGATTATCTCAGTGCTATAAAATATCTAATTAGAAGCTCAACAACTCCTGCCTTTTCTGTCTCTTCTTTATCTGCACCATCTGTTGCCTGAATTATAATAGAGATTTCTCTGACATAATCCACGTTTCTGTATAAATAAAGCCATTTTCATTAAATATTGTGCAGTGTTTATAAATGAACCATACTAAAGCCTTCTCCCCTCCCCCCTCCTCCAGTTCTCTTTATCCCTCCCTCCCTCCCTGCTTCCTTCATCTACTTCCGCTGCTGTTGCTAAGAGCGTTGGGTGCATGCTAGTCTGTGAAAATCAGTAGACTCAGGGAGGTGGATCTCCTCATGCGTTGCCATGGGAAACACATACTGTTTAACAGAGAATCAGAAGCCCAGCATGCAGACCTTCACACAAGTGATAAAAATTGACCTATTTTTCAGTCAGAGGGGATCATCTGCAGCAAGGCATTTGTGTGTAGGAAATAAGCCTAAATTGTATACTTTCAGCTCACTAAATGTGTTTAAGCCAAACAATAAAAGTTCTAAGATGTATTTGAAAGAAAAAAATCATCTTGTTTTGCAGGCTTGAATTAAACGAAGACCTTCACTGAAGCAAAGAGCCCCAGCCCCACCTGACTGGCATTGCATCGTGATTCACTGCACACAGGCCGCAGGCTCTCTGCTGTGGCTGCATCCATTCATGGGCCATTGAATCACCACAACTACATCAGCGAGCACAGACCTCAAGTAACTCTGTTAGTTGGTCAATCACTGTTTTATTTTCACATGAGAACACACTGCAGATTGGCATATAACCCCCATAAATACTTTTTAAATGACAGAATTCACTGAGTAGTAGCTGAATAAAGTGGCACTATTTATTTACTCAGATCATGAGTAATCTAAGCCGCCTTTAAACGACTTGTGACCTTTCCTAACCCAGTAGATCAGACAGTCCTGTCAGGGAGCATGCTACCATGTACCCCAATAGTTCCTGAATTCATTCAGGGTCCTTCGGAACAGCTACGAATACATCAGATGGTAAAAATGACTCATTATGATGAGACAAGCTGTGAAAAAATAATGCATCACACAACAACTTTTATGAAAAAAAGGGAGGGCAAAAAGGCAGAGAATGCCAACATTGTTGTGAGTTGACTGACAAGACATCTGTTCCAAAGAAAACAAAGACGACTTAGGACCTGGATCCACCAGAAATCTGCAAAATAATTCTCAACCCATCAACAAAAAGCAAAAGGTATCAACCACGGATAGACACTACCAAGCCCTTACCTCAGTAGAAGTCCTCCTCCTGTCAGGGAGCACTAGTGTGTTAGCATGGCTGCCCGGGACTATAGTAGATCCTATACTCATTCTGGGTCCCACTAACATGTAGCGTTTGTCTCCAGATCTGTACTGGATGCTGTGACACAGTGTCCCGTCATAATTCGTCTCCTGTAGATATTTGGAAGTATAGTCAGTGGATTTGGAGCACTGCATGGCAATGAGCACGATGATGCTGATGATGAAGAGAGCAGAGACTGAGGCCAAAGTGATCATGAGGTAAAAAGTCACATTACTGTCCTCATCATCCTTTGCTGCACTTTTGACATCAGAGGCAGCAAAGGCCTCTTTGGGCTCCACCACTTTGACAATGACAGTAGCTGTTGCTGAGAGGGACACGTTGCCATTGTCTTTGACCAGTATGATGAGTTTGTGCTCAGCCTCGTCTGTCTCTGTGAATGAGCGAAGTGTTCTGATCTGTCCTGTATAGCGGTCCAGAGCAAATAGACTGTGCTCAGTCACCTCCTGCAGCGAGAAGAGTAACCATCCGTTATATCCTATATCAGCGTCATAGGCTCGGACTTTGGTCACCAAGTGTCCTGCGTTGACGTTGCGGGGGATCTCCTCCACCCCTTCAGCAGAGCCGTTGGAGCTGAGTGGATACAGGATGACTGGAGCATTGTCGTTCTGATCCAGAATGAAGACGTTCACTGTCACGTTGTTGCTGAGCGACGGACTTCCAGAATCTGTGGCCACAACGTGGAACTGGAACGTTTTCACTGTTTCAAAGTCGAAACTTTTCAACGCCAAAATATCTCCACTCTCACTGTTAATATTCAGAAATGATGTCATTGTTTTGTGCTCATCTCCATTCCTCAGAATGTTGTATGAAATAACAGCATTATCACCTTCATCACCATCATGAGCACTAACTGAAAACAATGGGGTCCCTGCTACATTGTTCTCAACAACATAAAAAGTGTAAGGACTGAGTGAAAACTCTGGACTGTTATCATTCACATCAGAGACAGTCACACTTATGGTCCTCTGAGATGTTAGAGGCTGTTCACCACCATCTTTTGCAACTATAGTTACATCATATTTTGACTGCTGCTCTCTATCAAGCAGAGATTTAGTAACTATGGAGTACATATTGTCTTGTAAAGAAGGTGTTAATGTGAATGGTACATCATCACTTATGTAACAGATTACCTTTCCATTTACACCTGAGTCCTTGTCATGCACACTTATCAAGGCTACTGGAGTTCCAGGTTTTGAATCCTCAGGAATTGCTTTGGAAAAAGATGTCACCTCAATCTCAGGTGCATTATCATTCAGATCCACCACAGTGATAATGACACTTTTTTCTGTTTCTAGTGGGACTGGCCCTTTATCTGAAGCTTTAATGTCAATTTCATACCTGTCTTTTGCCTCAAAATCTATCAGCCCTTTAACAATAATCTCACCTGTGTTAGGGTTGACCTCAAAAAGTTTACGTAATCTGTTATTCACATTATCACCAAAGGAATAAACCACCTCTCCATTAAGGCCATCATCTAAATCTGTAGCATTCACTTGCATGATGGTTGTTCCAATAGGTGAATTTTCTTTAAGCAGAGCAGAATATGATTCCTTAGTAAACACTGGCATATTATCATTAACATCTAAAACATTAACAACAATAGCCATGCTCCCTGATTTAGCAGGCTTCCCTCCATCAACTGCTGTTAACATTAATCTGTGACTTTTTGCTGTTTCTTTGTCCAGCGGTTTATGCAAATACAGGAGAGGGATTTTGCCATCCTCTCCTCTGTCTTTTACTTCCAAACGAAAATGGTCATTCTGACTGAGCCTATACTGCTGAATAGAAAACAGATCACTGTCCGGATCAAGAGCACCCTGTAACTGAAAACGCGCCCCAGGTAAAGCAGATTCTGATATCTGTAGTAGTGTCTCGTTTTCTGGAAAGATGGGGGAGTGATCGTTTATATCCAAAACCTCAACAGCGACATAATGTACCTCTAACGGGTTCTCCAACACCGTCTTAATGTTTACAATGCAGCTGCTGACCCGTTCACACACCTCCTCTCTGTCGATTTGTCGGCTGACGTGTAAAATGCCATGATTAAGTTGAAATAGCGGGTCAGTAGATCCAGACACGATACGAAATCCTCTTGTATTCAACGCCGCGTGATCCAGTCCTAAATCTTTGGCGACATTCCCAACAACAGTTCCCACCGTCTGCTCCTCGGCGATGGAGTATCGTAGCTGTGCCGAAGCAACATTTGAAGTAAGATCCAGCGTAACAATGAGAACAACCAGGCTCTCCAGCCACGCGCAGCATCTGTGTCGTGCCATTTTGGGTGAAAAAGACCAAAACGAGAGCCGGTGCGGGTGTGATCACGTCGGTTTAATCGCGAAGTGACATTAAAACCAACATGAGCAGCTCCCTCACATAAGAACCACAGAGAAACGAGACAAGCGTGTGATACCACCACTATCTACAGCGTGAGAGCACCCTGTCGCGAGAACGTACCAAACTACTCGTGACGCACGAGCGTTGAACTCAAAGTCTTTCATTTCAAACAGCAGTGACACCATGCGAGAAAATATTTTCACACACTCTCAATATATAATGAAAAATAGAAAACCAAAAGTGAGTTTGTATGAAAACATAAAGTGGATCATATTTACAATGTTGTGGTATACAAAGTACTATTAACAACTATTTAAGTATCATGAACGCCGGGTTAAATATCTGTTCACTTTAAACACAAGTTGTCCTGTCAGATGGGCGCTTTTGTTACTTGTGTAGGCCACTTGGCTTATTTATATACCAAAAAGAATGTGGTGAACTTTGAAATTGAAGGGCAATAAAGAATGCATTAATATATTTAATGTCCATTATTTTTTAGCGGGGGGGGGTGGGGGGTGTCACCATAGTAATATACTTAAGATTTCTAAGTTATAGGAACATCAACATGGTTTTGTATATATAAACACATTTCTGTCAAATCAGCCATTACGGTTGGCACAAATTCCCTTAAACCCTACACATTTTCTTCTGTTAGTCCAGCATGCATTTCACTGTGAGGCAACCCCATGCCATATTCACATGGGGATGAATTGCTGTATAACATGCGGAAGAACACTGACACCATTTATTGTCTTCAAGATTGGATTTTAGAAAGAAACGAAAAATCATCAGCTGACTTTTGAGCAAAAGTCCTGAGTTTAAGATAGGAAAGTAGTGGGATCAAAAGCAACATTTCTTTCCTTTAAACGAAGTGGAATTAAAGTAATGTTTCTCCGAAATAAGATTTTCAGTTGAGCACATAATGAAAAATCTTCTTCTTCGTAGTACCTCAATAAACTCACATCTCATTGTCCACCTCTGCCAAGAAAAAAATCACGTTCTAGTGCTACATCTGTACTGGATGTGATTTTTCATTAAAATTAAAGCACACGATTTGAATGTAAGAACACAATTAACATCCATCAGAGGGAGAACGTCCCTCCAGACATTATTCCTCTGTGATGGAGCTGTAGTATGTTGAGATAGCTGCCTGTGACTAATTTCAGATGATCAACAATAATGACTTTATCACTATATCAGAAAGCATTCTGACTTGTCTGAAAAACTGTCTTACTTTCATCAAACCACTGATCAAAGCTGTCTCATAACAACATCCCACTCATTTGCAAGGAGATTTATATACAAAAATCCAATAAGAAAATATGCCCACACACTAGAATACACCTAACAATGAAGTTTAAAGTTCTCTGCCAGAAGTTTTTTTAGTTGTAAACACAAATGCTCTACAAATCTTGCCCACTTTAGAAAAATATTAAATTATTTAATTTCAATTTTGAAGTCACCCCATGTATTGTAAAAATAATTGTACATAAATGAGGACTGAATAACTGAAATATAGAATTGTGAGGAAATGTAGGGAAAATGTACAAATGGTCGAAAGCAGTTCATCGTTCTTGAATTTTTATTTTTTTTTGAAAAAAAATAATTATAAGATTCTTCCTGATAGCTGGAAATATCTCTCAATGTAAAGGATGTGCACACTCAAAGAGGGAAAATCCAATTAATCAAGGAGGGATTCATTTTGTTACTCCAAAAGTAATTGTCATCCCAAACACCTGAATAGATTCTTTGTTGCACATTTTAACCCATCTTGATCATCCAGCTGCCCATCTCATCCTGCTGAAGCATTCATTCCAGAACAGACAAGCTATTCAGTAGCAGATTTTTTACTTATTTTTAGTTTTATTATTCCCTGTCAGATATTTCCCGCCTTTTCAATTTAATTTATTAATTGTGGATTATGTCGCAGAGCCATGGAGATGTAGCAGGCCTATTGTGTTCTTGCCATAATTAATCAACATAACAGTAATGCCTTAAGAAAAGTGCCAGCCTATACCCTCAAGACAATTTACTCAGACATTTTCAGATAGCGATAGGTGTATTACGGGATTGCACCAATAAACTGCCGTAGACAAAATTCCTGACCAATAACTGGCATAAATGGGAGTGTCTTGTTCAATGCTGCTAAGAAAGAGATGCCTTTCTTAAAAAGGCTGCATAATTTCGGGATAACTCAACTTGAGTTTATCTGACAACATCACTGCAGGCATGCTGAGTGGAGATTTTACACATTATGAATTAAATACGTTTTACACACTGAACAAGGTTGCAATGCTAGGGCCAACATTGTTGATAGCAACCTAACATGCCACTTGTTCACAAGAAAGGAGACAACATAAATATGCCTACACCTTGACCAAGGAAACGTATTCTAAATAAAACACCAACAATCTTCAGAAACCTTTAAACCATCAATAAAAGCTTGAAGAAATAAACACGGATAGACACTACCAAGGTCTTACCTCAGTAGATGTCCTCCTCCTGTCAGGGAGCACTAGTGTGTTGGCATGGCTGCCCGGGACTATAGTAGATCCTATACTCATTCTGGGTCCCACTAACATGTAACGCTTGTCTCCAGATCTGTACTGGATGCTGTGACACAGTGTCCCATCATAATTCGTCTCCTGTAGATATTTGGAAGTATAGTCAGTGGATTTGGAGCACTGCATTGCAATGAGCACGATGATGCTGATGATGAAGAGAGCAGAGACTGAGGCCAAAGTGATCATGAGGTAAAAAGTCACATTACTGTCCTCATCATGCTTTGCTGCACTTTTGACATCAGAGGCAGCAAAGGCCTCTTTGGGCTCCACCACTTTGACAATGACAGTAGCTGTTGCTGAGAGGGACACGTTGCCATTGTCTTTGACCAGTATGATGAGTTTGTGCTCAGCCTCGTCTGTCTCTGTGAATGAGCGAAGTGTTCTGATCTGTCCTGTATAGCGGTCCAGAGCAAATAGACTGTGCTCAGTCACCTCCTGCAACGAGAAGAGTAACCATCCGTTATATCCTATATCAGCGTCATAGGCTCGGACTTTGGTCACCAAGTGTCCTGCGTTGACGTTGCGGGGGATCTCCTCCACCCCTTCAGCAGAGCCGTTGGAGCTGAGTGGAAACAGGATGACTGGAGCGTTGTCGTTCTGATCCAGAATGAAGACGTTCACTGTCACGTTGTTGCTGAGCGACGGACTTCCAGAATCTGTGGCCACAACGTGGAACTGGAACGTTTTCACTGTTTCAAAGTCGAAACTTTTCAGCGCCAAAATTTCTCCACTCTCACTGTTAATATTCAAAAACAATCCTGCACTTTCTCCACTGCTGTCCCTCGGGATTATATAAGAAATATGTGCATTGTCACCATCATCAAGGTCAGATGCCCTTACAGAAAACAAAGGTGACTCAAGGCCATTATTTTCATTGATATAAAAGGTGTAAGGGCTCAAAGAAAACTCTGGTTTGTTATCATTTACATCAGAAACAACCACATTAATTGTCTTGTCAGACAACAGTGGTGGCTCTCCCGTGTCTTTTGCAACAACTGTAAATTCATAAAAATATTTTTTCTCTCTGTCCAGCTGTGCTTTAGTAACTATTGCGTACATATTATCTTGTAAAGAAGGAGATATAGCGAAAGGTACTTCCTCCGTTAAAAAACATGAAACCTTTCCATTTGGCCCTGAATCCAGATCATTGACACTAATTAAAGCTACCGTAGTTCCTATTCTTGAATCCTCGGGAATTGATTTTGAAAAAGATGTGACTTCAATTTCTGGGGGGTTGTCGTTAAGGTCAATAACCTTAATTATTACACTTTTGTCCGTGGTAAAGGGGACTGCCCCTTTATCTGAGGCTTGTATGTCAATCTCGTAGCTTTGGTTTTCTTCAAAATCAATCAAACCGATCACTTTAATTTCGCCTGTGTTTGGATCTATATTAAACAGTTTTTGTAGGCGTGCGTCCACTTCTTTACCAAATGAGTAAACAATCTCACCGTTTGCGCCCTCGTCCATATCAGTTGCATTAATTTGAACAACTAACGTACCAGGAGCTGCGTTTTCATTTAACATAGCAGAATACGCTTCTTTAGTAAAGACTGGGGAGTTGTCATTTACATCCAGCACCTCGATCAGTATTTCTATTGTCCCAGACCTGGGCGGCCTCCCTCCATCTACAGCTGTAAGCACGAGCCTGTGCTTCTTCATAGCCTCTCTGTCTAACTGCTTCTGTAAAATCAAAAAGGGCATCTTGCGGTCTTCACCCCTCTCTTTGACCTCCAAACGAAAGTGCTCATTGTGGCTCAGTCTGTACTGCTGAACGGAAAACGGACCGCCATCTGGGTCACGTGCAGGTTGGAGCTGAAACCTGGCTCCCGGCAACGTCGACTCAAATATCTCCAGTCGTTTCTCTTTCTCTTGGAAAACAGGGGAATGGTCGTTTACATCCAGCACCTCTATGGCCACATAGTGAATTTCTAGAGGGTTTTCTAGCACGGTTTTAAGGTTGATCACGCACGCGTTGCTTCGTTCACAGATCTCCTCTCTATCCACTTTCCTGCTGACGTACAGGACGCCATCCTCATTGTTAAAACGAAAAAGAGGCTCCACTGAAGTGCCAACAATACGATAACCTCTAGCATTCAACGTAGCCTTGTCAATACTCAAGTCTTTCGCAATGTTACCAACCACAGTCCCCTCTTTCACCTCTTCGGAAATAGAGTATCTGATCTGAGCTGAGGCTCCGCTCCAAAACGTAACAAAAGTCACCAAGTACGCGACACATCGGTGCGTTATCCACGACTGCCGTCTTCTTTGTTCCATTGTGTAACGAAAAAATACAACTGTCTCAGGAGAGAAAGGATCAAAGAATTGTTTTCAGCCTATATTTTTGTAAGCCACTCTCCATCGCCAAAACAGCCCTGAAACACACTGAGCACTGAGCTAGCTTTGTGTTCAAGCTCTTCACATATTGTGCGGAGATGCAGGGTTGGATCTGGTGACGTCGATTCTTTGAGAGAAAAAATGTTGCTTTTATACCGACACCATGCGACTCAGAAAGTTATTGCATGCAGTATAAACATGGCTGTAGTTCCATGAAGTGCATTTAGGCACAGACACACAATAACGTCTAAATAAGCTGTTAAAATTGTCTATGTGACACTTTCCCAACAATGAGCGTCAGTCAAATACAGCCTCCTTACTGGGGAGCAACAGGTCAGAAGCACTCTGGTCAGCTCTAATTATGTTTGGTTTGAAATGTATGGTGGGAAACAACTTTGAGCACCACGGACAGCTCGTTTAAGCTGTCCTTGGTGCTGAACTTGGCACATTTACTGCACAGTTAATCAAAATTTAAAAAAAAAATAGAAAATACATAAACACGAATCGTCTAAAGCAATCAGACAAGAAGAGGAAAGCTCAATATGCCGTATATAGGGTTTAATCGGGCTGCTAAAAAAAACAGATACAGGGATTAAGCATCAAAAATAATTCTTGATCTAGAAATTTTAAGCTTTTCCACGTCCTTTTTTGCTGTGTCTTGACACGAAAATATATACACAGATGGATTGGATTCAAAAACTGCTTTGAATCAAAAGATTCGCCCGAAATCATAATAAAAGAAAAATCAGGATTGATGTGATATATGAAGACGGATAAACGAATTGTTAAGTAACATCTAGTGTTATTACACAACATAACAGGGTTGAATTTTAAGATCACTATTTTACTATGAGCTCTAACAAGAAAAAAAAAAAAACACAGAATAAAATGTCGATTTGGTGCCAAATCTACGAGGGACAAAAAACCTTCTCTCTCATCAAAACGCAGGAAGTAGGTTTGCAGACCACACCAGATGGTTTAATTAAGAGTTTAGATATTTAGCTGACAAAATTTTATGTTTCACTGCCAAGCCCTTACCTCAGTAGATGTCCTCCTCCTGTCAGGGAGCACTAGTGTGTTGGCATGGCTGCCCGGGACTATAGTAGATCCTATACTCATTCTGGGTCCCACTAACATGTAGCGTTTGTCTCCAGATCTGTACTGGATGCTGTGACACAGTGTCCCGTCATAATTCGTCTCCTGTAGATATTTGGAAGTATAGTCAGTGGATTTGGAGCACTGCATTGCAATGAGCACGATGATGCTGATGATGAAGAGAGCAGAGACTGAGGCCAAAGTGATCATGAGGTAAAAAGTCACATTACTGTCCTCATCATCCTTTGCTGCACTTTTGACATCAGAGGCAGCAAAGGCCTCTTTGGGCTCCACCACTTTGACAATGACAGTAGCTGTTGCTGAGAGGGACACGTTGCCATTGTCTTTGACCAGTATGATGAGTTTGTGCTCAGCCTCGTCTGTCTCTGTGAATGAGCGAAGTGTTCTGATCTGTCCTGTATAGCGGTCCAGAGCAAAGAGACTGTGCTCAGTCACCTCCTGCAGGGAGAAGAGTAACCATCCGTTATATCCTATATCAGCGTCATAGGCTCGGACTTTGGTCACCAAGTGTCCTGCGTTGACGTTGCGGGGGATCTCCTCCACCCCTTCAGCAGAGCCGTTGGAGCTGAGTGGATACAGGATGACTGGAGCGTTGTCGTTCTGATCCAGAATGAAGACGTTCACTGTCACGTTGTTGCTGAGCGACGGACTTCCAGAATCTGTGGCCACAACGTGGAACTGGAACGTTTTCACTGTTTCAAAGTCGAAACTTTTCAGCGCCAAAATTTCTCCACTCTCACTGTTAATATTCAGAAATGAGGCCATTTTGTTCTCCTCGCCTCCCTCTCTGAGGATATGGTAGGATATTCGAGCATTGTCATCTTCATCTCGATCAAAAGCTTTCACAGAAAACACAGAGGTGCCTGGCTCATTAGCTTCAGTCACATAGAAAGTATAAGGACTGAGTGAAAACTCTGGACTGTTGTCATTCACATCTGACACCACGACACTGATTGTCTTTTCAGACGATAATGGAGGCTGACCAGCGTCTTTTGCACTGATGGTCAGGTCATATTGTGACTGTTTCTCTCTGTCCAGAGGAGATTTGGTGACCAGTGAATACATTTTATCTTTCACAGATGGTGACAACGTGAAGGGGACATCGTCACTTATTGAACAAATAACTTTTCCATTGAGACCAGAGTCCAGGTCATTGACACTGATGAGAGCAACAGTAGTTCCTGGTCTCGAATCTTCAGGTATGGAGCTTGAAAATGATGTGACTTCAATCTCAGGAGCATTATCATTCATATCAACTATCTTTATTATGACGCTTTTCTCTGTAGTCAGAGGAATAACACCTTTATCAGATGCTTCTATTTCAAACTTGTATTTTTCCTTTTGCTCATAATCTATTATATCTTTTACAGATAACTCGCCTGTTGAAGGGTTAATACTGAATTTGTTTAATATTTTTGGGTTAATATTTCTACTGAATGAATAAACAACTTCTCCATTTGACCCTTCATCCAAATCAGTTGCATTTAATTGTATGACTGTTGTGCCAATGGGAACATTTTCGTTCAGTGTCACAGAATAAACATCTTGATGGAAAACAGGTGCATTATCATTCACATCCAAGACGTTTATAAGAATGTTCATTTCGCCAGATTTTGGGGGTTTCCCACCATCAATTGCCGTCAACAGTAGTGAATGTCGTTGTCGTGTTTCTCTGTCCAAAGGTTTTGTAACAACCAATACTGGTATTTTGCCATCTTCTTCGGTATCCTTCACCTCTAAACGAAAATGATCATTGTTGCTCAGTTTATATTGTTGAACAGAGAAATGACTACTGTCTTGATCACGTGCAGCTCTGAGCTGAAACCTTGCACCTGGCAGCACGGACTCGAAAATTTCTATGGATTTTTCTTTCTCCGAGAAACTTGGTGAATTGTCGTTTATATCGAGAACGTCCACTTCAACGTAATGAACCTCCAGCGGGTTTTCTAGCACAGTTTTCAAATTAATTGAACACGTACTTGTCTGCCCACACACCTCCTCTCTGTCAATCTTTCTACTCACATACAGGATACCATCGTTTTGATTCACATGGAAAAGGGGGTCCGCAGCACTTGAAACAATACGATACTTCCTTTCTTTCAATGTGCTTTTATCTAATCCAAGATCCTTTGCTATATTTCCAACCACAGTTCCTTCGTTCACTTCATCATGGACTGAATATCGTATTTCCGCCGAAGCCACGCTCCACAAAAGTACAGCAACCAAGCAGCAGACCGACCCTTGCGCATTTCGTCTCTCGTGTCCTCTTTGTTCCATGGCTCAGCCCAAAATAATCAGTTATCCATCAGTAACAGCAGTTCAGTTTTAAAACTAGGATCCAGCTCTTTCACGTTTTATACACTGACATTAGCACAGCTTAGATATTTTCAGCAGCGTGTTAACAAAGGCAAAACCGCGCAGGAAATGCTGTACTGGCAATGAAGTGAGGATGTATTCAGGAGGTGGACCCTTGATGTAATGACGACACAACGAGTTCATACACTGCCGATTTTCAACATCACACTGACACCATGCGAGCGAAAGTCTACCTGCAGAAACAGTAGAGGTTATTCTACTGCTGTTTCATTGATAAGATTAATTTGTTCCCATTGCAACGCAAAAACCGAGCGCAATGAAATCACATAGCAAACAGTAAGAGACACACTCCAGGCACTGAGCAAAGGAGCAATACATCATGAATGTTTGTAAATGTTTGCCTAACATTTACAGGAAACTATCTTTCTTATAAAGTCACAGCAACATTATAACTGACGTAACGTTTTCACGCAGTCTATTATTTACAATAAACAGCACACAGCATTTCAGCACCGTGGATAGCGATCACTTGCTTCAACCACGTGTCTTCAGATGAAGAAGTAATTTCAACACTGTTTGTTTCTGTTTATCTAAACTAAAATTAAAGTGTCTTTTATGTTACCAAATGTTTACACCGATGAACTCATTTTTTTTTCTTTTGATATTCAGCACACGCTAGATCAAAAACATCATCATTAACACACCAGCACCAAAAACTGACTGACATCGCACATACATTTCTTAATATCATACACATAACACATGCATATAGGAAAACTCAGTCCACGGTTGATTGAAGGCGAAAAATACATATGATTTTACTGTCATCTCTAACTCTGTCATCGGGCTGAGATCCCATTATTGGCCAAGAAAATATTAATTTTAGAAATACTTTGAATAGACGTGACTCCATGGGAAAAGGAGACAACATGCAACGAGTGTTGGTGTATAGAGAAACTATTGGGAAGTCATATATCTGTGAATGTTGATGCTGTTTCCATTCCATGTATGCAGTTTGTCTAACGTAAAACATTACTGATGAGAAAATATATGCATACTGTAAATGTTGAGCTGTGGGAGAAGGATACTCAACCTTCATGTCAAAGTGCGGCTAAGAACACTTTACCAGGCTTTACTCAACTCATGCAAAGGTATAAGAAACAAGATACTGCAACCTAAACAGAAGCCTAATTGGATTAAAGGCATCGTGGGTTTGGCTGCCAGAGTGAAGTAAAGGCACAGCTTGTGGATTAAGAATGGCTGTAGGTGAAACACCAAATGCTGCAAAATCAAGCTGTACGCCCAGTTAACCAAGATTTCTAACTCACAAGTCCTCCTGACACTAAGCTATTGATCTATAAAATTGTGGTAAGAGGCTATTTTATAATTAATCAACAGCACATTACAAGTAATATATTCTCAAACGGACATGTCAGAAACACATGAATTAACTTACAATTTATTAACTTTTGATGTCACAATTCTAAGAGAAAATGGTGAAGAGAGTTTTCTGAAACATCAAATTACCAGTAATTAGGGGGAAAAAAACAGCAATAATTCCGATCATTACTTTACTCTAAAAGAACAAAATTACTGACTGATTAAAACTTTCTTTCCTATTTACCAAAGTAACTGCTATACACAATTTCATTCAGTAATGTATTTCGAATAAAGATAATTCTGTGTGCTGGATTAAGTTCTAGATAAAAGAAAAAGTTCTCATTCATTTAAGAAGAACTCTTAACTAAATAGACAACCAAGTTGAAGGTCGTACTGAGTTGCAATCCCCCCACCGCCCTGCCCGCTCATAGAAATGGCTTGTCTGTATAATTTGCAAATAGAGGTCGTTTTACATAAGATTTTTGCTTTTAAATCAAGAAAAAAATGTTTGACTACATCCTACCTCAGTAGATGTCCTCCTCCTGTCAGGGAGCACTAGTGTGTTGGCATGGCTGCCCGGGACTATAGTAGATCCTATACTCATTCTGGGTCCCACTAACATGTAGCGTTTGTCTCCAGATCTGTACTGGATGCTGTGACACAGTGTCCCGTCATAATTCGTCTCCTGTAGATATTTGGAAGTATAGTCAGTGGATTTGGAGCACTGCATTGCAATGAGCACGATGATGCTGATGATGAAGAGAGCAGAGACTGAGGCCAAAGTGATCATGAGGTAAAAAGTCACATTACTGTCCTCATCATCCTTTGCTGCACTTTTGACATCAGAGGCAGCAAAGGCCTCTTTGGGCTCCACCACTTTGACAATGACAGTAGCTGTTGCTGAGAGGGACACGTTGCCATTGTCTTTGACCAGTATGATGAGTTTGTGCTCAGCCTCGTCTGTCTCTGTGAATGAGCGAAGTGTTCTGATCTGTCCTGTATAGCGGTCCAGAGCAAAGAGACTGTGCTCAGTCACCTCCTGCAGCGAGAAGAGTAACCATCCGTTATATCCTATATCAGCGTCATAGGCTCGGACTTTGGTCACCAAGTGTCCTGCGTTGACGTTGCGGGGGATCTCCTCCACCCCTTCAGCAGAGCCGTTGGAGCTGAGTGGATACAGGATGACTGGAGCGTTGTCGTTCTGATCCAGAATGAAGACGTTCACTGTCACGTTGTTGCTGAGCGACGGACTTCCAGAATCTGTGGCCACAACGTGGAACTGGAACGTTTTCACTGTTTCAAAGTCGAAACTTTTCAACGCCAAAATTTCTCCACTGTCACTGTTAATATTCAGAAATGTCGCCATTTTATTGTCCTGGTCTCCCTCTCTGAGGATATGGTAGGATATAAGAGCATTGTCATTTTCATCTCGATCAAAAGCTTTCACAGAAAACACAGAGGTGCCTGGCTCATTAGCTTCAGTCACATAGAAAGTATAAGGACTGAGTGAAAACTCTGGACTGTTGTCATTCACATCTGACACCACGACACTGATTGTCTTTTCAGACGATAATGGAGGCTGACCAGCGTCTTTTGCACTGATGGTCAGGTCATATTGTGACTGTTTCTCTCTGTCCAGAGGAGATTTGGTGACCAGTGAATACATTTTATCTTTCACAGATGGTGACAACGTGAAGGGGACATCGTCACTTATTGAACAAATAACTTTTCCATTGAGACCAGAGTCCAGGTCATTGACACTGATGAGAGCAACAGTAGTTCCAGGTCTCGAATCTTCAGGTATGGAGCTTGAAAATGATGTGACTTCAATCTCAGGAGCATTATCATTTATATCAACTATCTTTATTGTGACGCTTTTCTCAGTAGTTAGTGGAACCGGACCCTTATCTGACGCCTCAATTTCAATCTCATACTTTTCTTTTGTTTCATAATCTATTTTACCCTTGACAACTATCTCTCCCGTCAATTGGTTTATTTTAAATAGTTCTAATGCTTTTTGATTCACACTGTTGCTAAATGAATAAATAACTTCTCCGTTCATGCCATCATCTGCATCAGTGGCATTGACTTGTATGACAGTTTTTCCTGTTGGAGCATTTTCATCAAGACTAACAGAGTAAACCTCTTGAATGAAAACTGGCGCGTTATCATTCACATCCAAAACATTCACAAAAATATTCATATTACCAGATTTCGGAGGTTTACCTCCATCAAGCGCCGTCAGTGTAAGTAAGTGTGTTGCTACAATTTCTCTGTCCAAAGGTCTTTGAACCACCAGAATGGGTAATTTACCATCCTCTCCCTTGTCTCTAACCTCTAAGCGGAAGTGGTCGTTATTGCTCAGTTTATATTGCTGAACAGACAAAAGACCGCTGTCCAGATCCCGTGCTGGTTTTAGCTGGAACCTTGCTCCCGGTAGCACAGACTCTGAAATATCCAAGGTTTTCTCGTCCTGTGGGAATGTTGGTGGATGATCATTCATATCCAAAACCTCTACCTCAGCATAGTGAACCTCCAGCGGGTTTTCAAGCACAGTTTTCAAATTAATTGAACACGTACTTGTCTGCCCACACACCTCCTCTCTGTCAATCTTTCTACTCACATACAGGATGCCATCGTTTTGATTCACATAGAAAAGAGGGTCCGCAGCACTGGAGACAATACGATACTTTCTTTCTTTCAATGTGCTTTTATTTAATCCAAGATCCTTTGCTATATTCCCAACCACAGTTCCTTCGTTCACCTCTTCAGAGACTGAATATCGTATTTCCGCCGAAGCCACGCTCCACAAAAGCGCAATAACCAAGCAGCAGACCAGATGCCCTCTCACCGATCGTCTCTCGTGTCCTCTTTGTTCCATGCTGACACAAAAATAATTAACAGCCCATCTAGAGCAATTCCTTTTTTTTGTCCAAAGGCCCTGAACTAAGTTACGCCTGATCACTACCATAAACGTAGTAGTAGTTATGAAACAGTGAGCTAACAAAGACAAAACGGGGCGCGGGGAATGCGGTATGAACACTGAACTGAGGATGTATTCAGGAGGTGGACCCTTTACGTAATGACGACACAACGAGCTCATGCACTGCGGATTTTCAACATTACACTGACACCATGCGACCTAAACTCTCATGACTAAACAGGATTATGATTATGGTATCGCTATCAAAACTGAAAAGAAATGAATACAGAACAAACTACATCGGTCCCAGATAAATACGCAGACGCACAGGCGGAAGCGTGCAGTGAAACAATCTTAAGAAAACACTATGAGCAAGATCCGTTAAGAAAAAAAAAATCTGGTGATCATTTCTTGCCGTATCAAAGAAAAAAAATCGACATTTGTGTCGAGATGAGGCTTCCACTGAGCCAATAGGTTAAAACAGTTATTCCCCAAGATGGACACAACGTTTCAGGACAATGGACAGCGATCAATGACAAAAGCTGTGTCTGTCTTCAAAAGGAGAGGTGTTTTGGTGATATTTTGTCAACATGTAATGCAAAGAACGTAACCAGCTCAGAAAAGCATGCTATTTTGCCCAGTGTGCACATCAACTGAACTCAAAATGTCGCATTAACTGTCAGCTCACATTGCAAAAAGAAAAAGAACTGTATTCCAATTTACGTTCGTATTAATTTCTTTTTTTTCTCGGGATGTTGCTCAAAAACATGCAATAATAATAATAATGATGATTTCATGGTACTACCTGTTGCACAAATGCAAATAAACCTCCTTGTGTCTTTTAACAACAAATCGTTAGGACATGACCAATAAATAAAAGGGAATATCTTGATGAAAAAAAAAAACAAAAAAACATTCAGCTTCACCATCCAGCCTTCTGTAAATTTTTTCATCAGGCAAAAATCTCACTAATTACATTAAAGGTATTTCTCTGCTGTGAATATATTTGAATGGAATTAACTGCATGGAAAACGAGACATTGGTCAAAGAGTGTTGGGGCTATAGCGAAACTTTAAGCAAGCCAAAAAAAAGTGTCAGTTGTTGTTGTTTTCCAGTCATTTATGAAATGGTAGTACCTGAGGACACACTGCTGTGTACTTATGAGTAAATACAGACATATGATGTATCTGTGGAGATGTGGGAGAAGAATACCTAGTCTTGGTCTCAAAATGCAGTTTGGGACACCCTCCCAGTGTCTGAAACTCAGGCCAAAGTTTAATAAACACGATGCTGTTGTAAAGTGTAAAGCAAAGACACACAGCTCGTGGATAACGGATGACTATTTGAAACCGTCCGTGCTGCATACCAAACCTTAATAAACCCAGTCAACAACGGTTTCAGCAGACCAGCCAACTGGACTTTTACCTATAATATCTAGATGATGTTGCTCATGTACTCTCATGCATTATAATGAATCTGTCACCCAATCAAAAGGAATACATTATATCTTTGTCATGAATGGAGAAAACTAATTAATGTACTACATTTTTTTTTACACTTTTAGTATCGAAAGAGTCCAAGAAAACCCACTGTGAAAGTAGTTTTCTCAAAAATGACAAACTGCAGCTCATTTTGGCCAACAACAACGAACCAGATAATTGCTCAGCTTAACAAGTATGGAACCGCAGCTTCATGAAAACTTCCATTAGGATTATCAAATAGCCAAAAAAAAAAGAATATTTTATGAAACAGTCTGCTTAAGTGCTTGATTAAAAAACTTAAATGTAGAGCTTCATACAGTCATACTGCAAAAATCAGATTTCCTAATGTCTGTCTACGCTTAATTCTAAAAACTTCATTTGGGGTCAATTTAAGAGACTCAAACAAATCTTCCCACGCAAAAAACAACTAAAAGTGGATTTGCAGGAAACAGCAGATTATTGGGGTGAGACTGATATTTAGCTTACAACTCTTTGTTTTCTCTGCCTCTTACCTCAGTAGATGTCCTCCTCCTGTCAGGGAGCACCAGTGTGTTGGCATGGCTGCCCGGGACTATAGTAGATCCTATACTCATTCTGGGTCCCACTAACATGTAGCGTTTGTCTCCAGATCTGTACTGGATGCTGTGACACAGTGTCCCGTCATAATTCGTCTCCTGTAGATATTTGGAAGTATAGTCAGTGGATTTGGAGCACTGCATTGCAATGAGCACGATGATGCTGATGATGAAGAGAGCAGAGACTGAGGCCAAAGTGATCATGAGGTAAAAGGTCACATTACTGTCCTCATCATCCTTTGCTGCACTTTTGACATCAGAGGCAGCAAAGGCCTCTTTGGGCTCCACCACTTTGACAATGACAGTAGCTGTTGCTGAGAGGGACACGTTGCCATTGTCTTTGACCAGTATGATGAGTTTGTGCTCAGCCTCGTCTGTCTCTGTGAATGAGCGAAGTGTTCTGATCTGTCCTGTATAGCGGTCCAGAGCAAAGAGACTGTGCTCAGTCACCTCCTGCAGGGAGAAGAGTAACCATCCGTTATATCCTATATCAGCGTCATAGGCTCGGACTTTGGTCACCAAGTGTCCTGCGTTGACGTTGCGGGGGATCTCCTCCACCCCTTCAGCAGAGCCGTTGGAGCTGAGTGGATACAGGATGACTGGAGCGTTGTCGTTCTGATCCAGAATGAAGACGTTCACTGTCACGTTGTTGCTGAGCGACGGACTTCCAGAATCTGTGGCCACAACGTGGAACTGGAACGTTTTCACTGTTTCAAAGTCGAAACTTTTCAACGCCAAAATATCTCCACTCTCACTGTTTATATTCAGAAATGTCGCCATTTTATTGTCCTGGTCTCCCTCTCTGAGGATATGGTAGGATATACGAGCATTGTCATTTTCATCTCGATCAAAAGCTTTCACAGAAAACACAGAGGTGCCTGGCTCATTAGCTTCAGTCACATAGAAAGTATAAGGACTGAGTGAAAACTCTGGACTGTTGTCATTCACATCTGATACCACGACACTGATTGTCTTTTCAGACGATAATGGAGGCTGACCAGCGTCTTTTGCACTGATAGTCAGGTCATATTGTGACTGTTTCTCTCTGTCCAGAGGAGATTTGGTGACCAGTGAATACATTTTATCTTTCACAGATGGTGACAACGTGAAGGGGACATCGTCACTTATTGAACAAATAACTTTTCCATTGAGACCAGAGTCCAGGTCATTGACACTGATGAGAGCAACAGTAGTTCCAGGTCTCGAATCTTCAGGTATGGAGCTTGAAAATGATGTGACTTCAATCTCAGGAGCATTATCATTTATATCAACTATCTTTATTATGACGCTTTTTTGTGTCGTTAGAGGGGCCAGACCCTTGTCAGATGCTTCAATTTCAATCTCATATTTGTCTTTTACTTCATAATCAATCATTCCTTTAACAGTTATCTCGCCTGTTGATGGATTTATATTGAAGCGGTCCAACAATCTACGATTCACAATGCTGCTGAAGGAGTACATTACTTCTCCATTTGGACCTTCATCCATATCAGTTGCATTCACTTGTACAACCTTTGTACCAACTGGAGAGTTTTCATTGAGCATTGCGGAATAAATGTCTTGAGAAAACAACGGTGCGTTATCATTAATATCTAAAACATTTACTAGAATATTCATATTACCAGAATTCGCAGGTTTTCCTCCATCTACTGCTGCCAACATTAAGGAATGACTTTTTGCTGTTTCTCTATCTAAAGATTTCAGTACAACTAATATCGGAATTTTACCATCTTCTCCTTTGTCTTTAACTTCCAAACGGAAGTGTTCATTTGGGCTGAGTTTGTACTGCTGAACAGAGAAAGGACCGCTGTCCGGATCTCTCGCTGGTTGTAGAGGGAATCGTACTCCAGGTAATACGGACTCTGAAATGTCCAACAATTTTTCTTCTGATGGGAAACTGGGAGAGTGGTCATTTATATCCAGCACCTCTACTTCAACATAATGCACCTCCAGCGGGGTTTCTAAAACCGTTTTCAGATTCATCAAACACGTACTGCTGTGTGCGCACACCTCCTCTCTATCAATCTTTCTGCTCACATACAAGATCCCATTATTCTGATTCACGTGGAAAAGAGGGTCTGCGGTACTCGAAACGATCCGGTACTTCCTGTCTTTTAACGTGCTCTTATCTAACCCCAAATCCTTTGCTATGTTTCCCACCACAGTACCTTCAGTGACTTCCTCGGAGACGGAATATCTTATCTGCGCCTCGGTCAAGCCTAAGAAAAGCACAAAAAACACACAGCTGATGCACAGTCCATGCGCTCTCAGTATCTCGTAACCTCTTTGTTCCATGGTTTAAAAAATCGTGTTAGTTCCTCAATGCGTTGATAATCTTGTTGAGAGAGCTTGATCCAGCATATCTGCTACATCATTCTTCGCATTATTCTACGATTTACCTCACGGTACATTGTCTTCAAATCCAACAGTAAGCCGCGACGTTATGCTGACGGTGCCGTAACTGAGAGGGCTGAAAAAGGTAGAACCACAAACAATGACGACAACACGAAGCTGTTTAGTCAGAACACACTGGCACCAAGCGAGCCCGAGGCTTACTACAGTCAATTCAAAGTCTGAAGATTAGAATACATATTTTGAGTTCAATATTATTTTTTTAAGTTGAGTGATTCAGGGTAATCGGGTGCTATACGCCCTCTGAAATGACGCCAGAAATAACAGAGAGACAATTTTTGTTTCTAGAAAAAACATGATGAACAATCTCCAAAATCAGACGTGTGAATTAAGCAAACTTTTGATGTCCCTGATATGATATTTAGGATCCGCCGTATGAGGACATAATATTTAGAAAACAAGTTGTTTATCATGTTTGTTTATTGTATTACAGGTAGCAGAACATCAGGGAGGAAGGTTCAACACCATGGACAGCGACTACACGTTTCAACTCGGCCCTGGAATGCATGTGACGTCGCAAGTCGACACAGAGGTCTCGAAAACTTAACTCCCAAAACTTCTTAAACGACACTGCAGATTGTTTGTTGCAGTGCAAATTCATCATTATTGAGTATGACACTGATACTGTAGCTTTGAGCTTAAAGAGACAGCCAAGAACAAACAGTATGCCAACCAATAAAATGTTCCCAAAAACACATGGAGTGATCCACAAAGACCCTTTCAAACCACAAGAAGCAGAGAACCTTTTACATACAGTAATGAGTCTAAAATAAATTGCTCACATTGTGTGCAAAGGATTGATTACTGTGCTTATAAATTATAATTAAAGAAACCCCTAAAAACAACTCGGAGCAGCGATGAGCCTCTTTCGCAGACGTGGCTCCAAAGAGGACATCATAGGCATGGAAAGACTGATCTGACTCACACAAAGTAACACTGTTAACCTCATCTAAAATACAAGACTTGTGGAAAAGGGGAAAAATGCTGTAAGGTGTAAAAGGATGGCATGAAGGCCAAAGGTGTACGGACTGTGCATTTGTTGAAATGTGTCGCAGTATTTCCCTAAATGTCCAAAGTCCAAACATCGAAGCTTTTCAGATACTGAACAAAACGTTGTCACGAGGTTCAGGGGGGTGATCTATAGTTGTTGCTCAAAACTGCTGTATCACTGAATTTAATTTTAGTAGGTGACACATTAATTTTGAAGCCTGTACCTCAGCACCATGGATAGAGTTTTTTTAAGTCACCAACTACCCCATAATCTGCCTTTATCTTTCCTCTATTATGCCTGTTACACAATTCTAATACAGACCAACAATCAACCAATATGCATACTAAAGTGAGCTTGTATTGATTTAACTGTTTGAAGATCAGGATGTTGTGCAGTAAACCCGTTTGCCTCTATATTTTCCAATAGTGGGGACCCTCAACTGCAATGTAAACTTTTCTATATACGATGGACATTTCACATCATTTCATTTTTTTCCACTGAGGAAAAAACAGCCAATGCTTTTCAGAATCATGGATGGCAATCCCATCCGTTCAGTTGCATCTTAATAAATAAATAAAAAACATTCTCCAGGGGTTGTATGTGCTAAGTTGTTGACAACGCGTTCTCAGAGAAAGGGATAGTATGACATTTATTGAGCTTTCACATGGGTGTTGGAAAAGTCTTTCTAATATCATATACAAACCTTGAAATGTTAAAATAGTGTGAAACAGATGTGTTTGCATGATGAAAAAAACAGCAGATGAAAGACGCTACAGTTGGTAAAAGGAAAAGTTCTGCACAGTAAGTACGGACCATGACTCCAACACAATGTTGCAATGATAGAGTTAAATTTATGCAATTCAAAAAATAGGGGAACCTTGATTAAAAAACAAAAATCTTCCTGAAACTGGTCCATGACAACTGAGAAGCTCAACATGAGTCCTGAATATACCCATACTTTGGTGCACCACTTGATGGAAAAATACCCCTCTTAGTCAAAGCACTCTTACCTCAGTAGATGTCCTCCTCCTGTCAGGGAGCACCAGTGTGTTGGCATGGCTGCCCGGGACTATAGTAGATCCTATACTCATTCTGGGTCCCACTAACATGTAGCGTTTGTCTCCAGATCTGTACTGGATGCTGTGACACAGTGTCCCGTCATAATTCGTCTCCTGTAGATATTTGGAAGTATAGTCAGTGGATTTGGAGCACTGCATTGCAATGAGCACGATGATGCTGATGATGAAGAGAGCAGAGACTGAGGCCAAAGTGATCATGAGGTAAAAAGTCACATTACTGTCCTCATCATCCTTTGCTGCACTTTTGACATCAGAGGCAGCAAAGGCCTCTTTGGGCTCCACCACTTTGACAATGACAGTAGCTGTTGCTGAGAGGGACACGTTGCCATTGTCTTTGACCAGTATGATGAGTTTGTGCTCAGCCTCGTCTGTCTCTGTGAATGAGCGAAGTGTTCTGATCTGTCCTGTATAGCGGTCCAGAGCAAAGAGACTGTGCTCAGTCACCTCCTGCAGGGAGAAGAGTAACCATCCGTTATATCCTATATCAGCGTCATAGGCTCGGACTTTGGTCACCAAGTGTCCTGCGTTGACGTTGCGGGGGATCTCCTCCACCCCTTCAGCAGAGCCGTTGGAGCTGAGTGGATACAGGATGACTGGAGCGTTGTCGTTCTGATCCAGAATGAAGACGTTCACTGTCACGTTGTTGCTGAGCGACGGACTTCCAGAATCTGTGGCCACAACGTGGAACTGGAACGTTTTCACTGTTTCAAAGTCGAAACTTTTCAGCGCCAAAATATCTCCACTCTCACTGTTAATATTCAGAAATGAGGCCATTTTGTTCTCCTCGCCTCCATCTCTGAGGATATGGTAGGATATTCGAGCATTGTCATCTTCATCTCGATCAAAAGCTTTCACAGAAAACACAGAGGTGCCTGGCTCATTAGCTTCAGTCACATAGAAAGTATAAGGACTGAGTGAAAACTCTGGACTGTTGTCATTCACATCTGACACCACCACACTGATTGTCTTTTCAGACGATAATGGAGGCTGACCAGCGTCTTTTGCACTGATGGTCAGGTCATATTGTGACTGTTTCTCTCTGTCCAGAGGAGATTTGGTGACCAGTGAGTACATTTTATCTTTCACAGATGGTGACAATGTGAAGGGGACATCGTCACTTATTGAACAAATAACTTTTCCATTGAGACCAGAGTCCAGGTCATTGACACTGATGAGAGCAACAGTAGTTCCAGGTCTCGAATCTTCAGGTATGGAGCTTGAAAATGATGTGACTTCAATCTCAGGAGCATTATCATTCATATCAACTATCTTTATTGTGACGCTTTTCTCAGTGGTTAGTGGAGCAGAAGCTTTATCTGATGCCTCTATTTCAAGTTCATATCTGTCTTTTTCTTCATAATCTATCAATCCTTTAATAGTTATCTCTCCAGATAAAGAATTTATTTCAAATAGATCTAAAATCTTTTGATTCATGCTGTTGCTAAACGAGTACATTACTGCTCCGTTTGACCCATAATCGGAATCAGTTGCATTCACTTGTATGACTGTTGTGCCTATTGAAGCATTTTCTTGGAGCAACACTGAATACGCAGCTTGGTTAAAAAGAGGTGCATTATCATTTATGTCCAACACGTTGACATTTATTTTCAGATTACCAGATTTTTGGGGTTTACCCCCGTCTAGAGCAGTCAGTAATAGCGCATGAGTTGCTGCTGTCTCTCTATCTAAAGATTTCTGAACCACTAATATTGGTATTTTACCGTCTTGTCCCTTATCTTTGACTTCCAAACGAAACTGATCATTATTGCTCAGTTTATATTGTTGAACAGAGAAATGGCCGCTGTCCAGATCCCGTGCTGGTTTTAACTGAAATCTTGCTCCTGGTAGCACAGACTCTGATATCTCCAAGGTTTTCTCTTCCTGTGGAAATGTTGGTGAATGATCATTCATATCCAGTACCTCCACTTCAACGTAATGGACCTCCAGCGGGTTTTCTAACACAGTCTTTAAATTTATTGAACATGTACTTGCCTGCCCGCAAACCTCCTCTCTGTCAATCTTTCTGCTCACATACAGGATGCCATCATTTTGATTCACGTGGAAAAGAGGATCAGTATTAGTTGATACAATCCGATACTTCCTGTTTTTAAGTGTACTTCTTTCTAATCCAAGATCTTTTGCTATATTTCCAACCACAGTTCCCTCTTCGCCTTCCTCGGCGACTGAATATCGTATTTCTGCTGAAGCCACGCTCCACAACAGCACAGCAACCAAGCAGAAGGCTAAATATCCCTGCGACAGGCTTGCCGCTCGTCCTCTTTGTTTCATGATTGAATCCGGATTCCTCCGATGTAAATTAAGTTAAAAAGCGTTTCAGAAACACAAATGACCCTTTGCCGAAAAAAAGAACACCTTTTCCACATGACAAGAAACCCTGCAGGAGAGGGTGTTAACAAAGGCAACAGCAGGCTCGGGAAACGCGGTTGTGACATAAAGCGAGGATGTTTCCAAGGGGTGGACTCCTTTTTTATGACGACACAACTAGCTTGTGCACTGCTGACTTTCAACATCACACTGACACCATGCGAGTTTACGTCTTACTGCAGAAACGCCAATGACTGAGTTGCAGGTAGAAAAGTACTACATTTTATAGGTGTATCAAATCACATATCAAATGCAATCAAGTACATGGAGAGGAAACACGAGTTTTAGTTTTCTCATTATATCAAGTGACTCAAATGTCCTTTCGATACATGATAACAAATGTTGTTTCAAGTAGACGAAATGGATCATCCAGACTGTGTGACAACACAAGTATTTCATAAAAAATGACGATGGGTCTCTTTTGCTAGTTACTTATTGCATCGGTCCATCTTGGAATAGCCTATTTTTTCAAAATAAAAATGCAGAAATGTTAAGCATTACAGCACCATGGACAGCATCCACCGAGTGCAGCCCTGAGTAATAACTGTTTATGAAGATATACGAAGGGTACTTTTGATTCATTTGCCGGCATTTGACACAAGCAAGGTTTCTGTTTCATCTTTGTGCCATCTCTTTACTCATAATACTTAGGTCCCTTGATTATCGTCAGTCAACTTTCGTTAGGTATATACAACTTAAAATCTCTCCTACATGCACACAAGAAAAATGACTGAATATGTTGTCAGCCTTGGAATATCGTATGGAAATGAAGCTGGAATTCAAAAGGCTTGCTTTCGCATCAAAGCCATCAATATCAATGCTCCTTAACCTGGTTTAAACGTAGCTTATTTATTTTAATTTAATTCGTTTCAAATAACACTAACATGTAGATTCCCTGTGCAACAAATAGAGAAATAGAGAATAATAGTCCTTTTTTCTCCCACAGTAAACCAGTTTGATGCAGAAGAGAGTTAAATATCCCGAGGAAGCAATAAGGTAACAAAAGTATCAAGCAAAACAACGCTTATTTCTCAGTGATAAATATCCTAAGAACCAAATCAAATATAGAAGTTTATATATCTTGTTGGAAGCAAATCAACAAACCAAACAATCAACTAACTAACAAAACACCAATTTCATAAAACATCACAAATTTCAAATTACATGACATAAGAAAATGCTGATAATTCAGTATGCATTACCTTGACAATCAGGCTCCCTTGTTTTTTTATAATCTATTGAGTTCCCGGTGTGTAAATATTTTGAAAAAAGGCTTGTTTCACTGAATGATAAAATGATCATCTTTGATGAAACAATGACAATTATAACTGCATAAAAAAAGATTGAGGGTGTGTTGTGGAATGGTCTATAGAGTCATGAATCACTAAAGATGTGTAGGTTCATCATTAAGTTTGCCATTAAAACTTCTTACCTCAGTAGATGTCCTCCTCCTGTCAGGGAGCACCAGTGTGTTGGCATGGCTGCCCGGGACTATAGTAGATCCTATACTCATTCTGGGTCCCACTAACATGTAGCGTTTGTCTCCAGATCTGTACTGGATGCTGTGACACAGTGTCCCGTCATAATTCGTCTCCTGTAGATATTTGGAAGTATAGTCAGTGGATTTGGAGCACTGCATTGCAATGAGCACGATGATGCTGATGATGAAGAGAGCAGAGACTGAGGCCAAAGTGATCATGAGGTAAAAAGTCACATTACTGTCCTCATCATCCTTTGCTGCACTTTTGACATCAGAGGCAGCAAAGGCTTCTTTGGGCACCGCGACTTTGACAATGACAGTAGCTGTTGCTGAGAGGGACACGTTGCCATTGTCTTTGACCAGTATGATGAGTTTGTGCTCAGCCTCGTCTGTCTCTGTGAATGAGCGAAGTGTTCTGATCTGTCCTGTATAGCGGTCCAGAGCAAAGAGACTGTGCTCAGTCACCTCCTGCAGCGAGAAGAGTAACCATCCGTTATATCCTATATCAGCGTCATAGGCTCGGACTTTGGTCACCAAGTGTCCTGCGTTGACGTTGCGGGGGATCTCCTCCACCCCTTCAGCAGAGCCGTTGGAGCTGAGTGGATACAGGATGACTGGAGCGTTGTCGTTCTGATCCAGAATGAAGACGTTCACTGTCACGTTGTTGCTGAGCGACGGACTTCCGGAATCTGTGGCCACAACGTGGAACTGGAACGTTTTCACTGTTTCAAAGTCGAAACTTTTCAACGCCAAAATATCTCCACTGTCACTGTTAATATTCAAAAATGAGGCCATTTTGTTCTCCTCGCCTCCATCTCTGAGGATATGGTAGGATATTCGAGCATTGTCATCTTCATCTCGATCAAAAGCTTTCACAGAAAACACAGAGGTGCCTGGCTCATTAGCTTCAGTCACATAGAAAGTATAAGGACTGAGTGAAAACTCTGGACTGTTATCATTCACATCTGACACCACCACACTGATTGTCTTTTCAGACGATAATGGAGGCTGACCAGCGTCTTTTGCACTGATGGTCAGGTCATATTGTGACTGTTTCTCTCTGTCCAGAGGAGATTTGGTGACCAATGAATACATTTTATCTTTCACAGATGGTGACAACGTGAAGGGAACATCGTCACTTATTGAACAAATAACTTTTCCATTGAGACCAGAGTCCAGGTCATTGACACTAATGAGAGCAACAGTAGTTCCAGGTCTCGAATCTTCAGGTATGGAGCTTGAAAATGATGTGACTTCAATCTCAGGAGCATTATCATTCACATCTTTTATTTTAATCATGACCATTTTTTCAGTCGTAAGTGGAGCCAGCCCTTTATCGGAAGCTAGAATTTCTATTTCATAGTTGTCTTTTTGTTCATAGTCTAATAAACCTTTAACAGTTATTTCCCCCGTTAATGAATTGATATCAAAAAGCTGATACAGTTTACTACCAACGCTGTTTCCAAATGAGTAAAAAACTTCCCCGTTTTGACTTTCATCAAGATCAGTAGCATTCACTTGAACCACAGTCGTGCCTAAAGGAGCGTTTTCAGAGAGTGTTGCGGAGTAAACATCTTTAGAGAAAACAGGCGTGTTATCATTTACGTCCAAAACGTTTACAACAATATGCATTTCGCCTGATTTTGGCGGTTTGCCCCCATCCAGTGCGGTAAGCAGCAGACTGTGACTACCACTTGTCTCCCTGTCCAACGATTTTTGTAACACCAATATTGGTATTTTGCCATCGTCCCCCCGATCTCTAACCTCCAAACGGAAGTGATTATTATTACTTAGTTGATATTGTTGAACAGATAATTGGCCACTATCTAGATCCCGTGCAGGTTTTAGCTGAAATCTTGCACCGGGTAACACAGACTCAGAAATCTCTAACCCTTTCTCTTCTTCAGAGAAACTGGGAGAATGATCATTTATGTCCAGCACTTCCACTTCAACGTAATGAACCTCCAGAGGATTTTCTAGCACAGTTTTCAAATTTAGTAAACACGAACTTGCCTGCTCACAAACCTCCTCTCTGTCAATCTTTCTGCTCACATACAGGATGCCATCGTTTTGATTCACATGGAAAAGAGGATCAGCATTACTCGAGACAATCCGATACTTCCTTTCTTTTAAAGTATTCTTGTCCAATCCGAGATCCTTTGCTATATTTCCAACCACAGTCGCCTTGTTAACTTCCTCAGAGATGGAGTATCGAATTTGCGCCGATGCTTCACTCCAGAACAGCACAGCAACAATAAAGCCAAGCAAATATCCTCGTCTCCCCTGTCTCTCGTCCATCCTTTGTTCCATGGTTTACCCAAATACCCGCAGTCACAAACAGGAAGACCACACCGCAATGCTATGCTCGACAAAATCAACGTAGCTGTCTAAAAATACCCATTTTCTTCTCACAACGACTTGTTTGATGCAGAATGGATCGTATGCCAAATCCAGCGGCTAGCTCTGACAGGGCTGCGTGAATAACTAACCGAGGAAAAGAGGTGGGAATAAATGCTCTGACGACAACAACATGCAATGCTGTCCTTTTTTTCTGCTATAGTGACACCGTGCGATCAAATCTGCTGCCTGCAAAAATGAACAACAACCAACATTTAGGTCTTTCAGCGGGTTGTGTATGTTTCACAAATATTTACGGGGACGATATATATAGAAGGGAGTAAACATGCGAATGCAACTCCCTGTGGACCCCATGCTTCCTTCGAAATAAAAAAAAAAAAAGATGAACCCATCCGGCCCTTTCATGAGAAGGTACCAATTTGTCTATAAAACGAAGCAGTTGGATGAAGTCGTCTTGCCCAAAAGCACACTCTCTCAATGAGAGGAAAAGACTTTAAGCACCATAGACAGCGCATACTACGACCTTCTCCGGACTCTGGCTGCGCTTTGTCTAATTATCTCCGGTCAAGCTTTAAAATGCATCATAGGCACAGGCTTTACTTGATAAATAGCTCGCTACCATTGCGTGTCCTTATGATTTTATCGATGGAGGATGATGTTTTAAATGTATTAAAGGCATACTGTTTGTGCATCACGCAGCACCCTGAAAACATTTTGCTCTTGAATAGATAATTTAAGAATTTTACAATGAACACATGAGTGAAAAGTGGTATCAAGATACATACACACACTTAAATAATTCGCTAATATTTGTTATATGTCGGCCAGCATTTGGAAAGAAGGACCACCAAAAATTCAGTTTTAGCTTGTGTGGCCGTCGGTATCAAGTTTCTCCCATTAACGGAACTTCAACGCATAATAACTTACCAAATAAACAAACAAACAAAAACAAAAAAAAAACAAATGTATAGAGCCAGACATTTCTAACAAGGACCGAGGTCACTGGAAAGTTTTCATCATACTAGAGAATGGTAGCATGTCTTCAGACATGACAATATTTACGTGTCATTTCTAAGTGATGTTCCAACAACTAGCCAGACGTTACAAAGGAGTTTTATACTTTCAGTGATCACGGCTCAAACTCTATCCATGATGAAAGATTTGGTGGAGAAAGGTCGACAGTGGAGTTTACAATGTGTCAGCAAATGCAGAGAAATAAAACAAAAACTAAAGAAATTGGTGACAGCACCGTGTACTTCTAATATAACTGCCAGATGTATTGTCCTCAATATTAATTGTGCAACATACAGAAATATTACGTGTATCTTAATGATCAACAGGGCACGTATGTGTGAAGGTGGGGGTTATAAAGTTTCCCTTTATCCCCTATAATAAAATTTTGCATTACAATCTTACCTCAGTAGATGTCCTCCTCCTGTCAGGGAGCACCAGTGTGTTGGCATGGCTGCCTGGGACTATAGTAGATCCTATACTCATTCTGGGTCCCACTAACATGTAGCGTTTGTCTCCAGATCTGTACTGGATGCTGTGACACAGCGTCCCATCATAATTCGTCTCCTGTAGATATTTGGAAGTATAGTCAGTGGATTTGGAGCACTGCATTGCAATGAGCACGATGATGCTGATGATGAAGAGAGCAGAGACTGAGGCCAAAGTGATCATGAGGTAAAAAGTCACATTACTGTCCTCATCATCCTTTGCTGCACTTTTGGCATCAGAGGCAGCAAAGGCCTCTTTGGGCTCCACCACTTTGAAAATGACAGTAGCTGTTGCTGAGAGGGACACGTTGCCATTGTCTTTGACCAGTATGATGAGTTTGTGCTCAGCCTCGTCTGTCTCTGTGAATGAGCGAAGTGTTCTGATCTGTCCTGTATAGCGGTCCAGAGCAAAGAGACTGTGCTCAGTCACCTCCTGCAGCGAGAAGAGTAACCATCCGTTATATCCTATATCAGCGTCATAGGCTCGGACTTTGGTCACCAAGTGTCCTGCGTTGACGTTGCGGGGGATCTCCTCCACCCCTTCAGCAGAGCCGTTGGAGCTGAGTGGATACAGGATGACTGGAGCGTTGTCGTTCTGATCCAGAATGAAGACGTTCACTGTCACGTTGTTGCTGAGCGACGGACTTCCAGAATCTGTGGCCACAACGTGGAACTGGAACGTTTTCACTGTTTCAAAGTCGAAACTTTTCAGCGCCAAAATTTCTCCACTGTCACTGTTAATATTCAAATATGAGGCCATTTTGTTCTCCTGGCCTCCATCTCTGAGGATATGGTAAGATATACGGGCATTGTCATCTTCATCTCGATCAAAAGCTTTCACAGAAAACACAGAGGTGCCTGGCTCATTAGCTTCAGTCACATAGAAAGTATAAGGACTGAGTGAAAACTCTGGACTGTTATCATTCACATCTGACACCACGACACTGATTGTCTTTTCAGACGATAATGGAGGCTGACCAGCGTCTTTTGCACTGATGGTCAGGTCATATTGTGACTGTTTCTCTCTGTCCAGAGGAGATTTGGTGACCAGTGAATACATTTTATCTTTCACAGATGGTGACAACGTGAAGGGGACATCGTCACTTATTGAACAAATAACTTTTCCATTGAGACCAGAGTCCAGGTCATTGACACTGATGAGAGCAACAGTAGTTCCAGGTCTCGAATCTTCAGGTATGGAGCTTGAAAATGATGTGACTTCAATCTCAGGAGCATTATCATTTATGTCAACTATCTTTATAACGACGCTTTTCTCTGTAGTCAGAGGAACGTAACCTTTATCTGACGCTTCAATTTCTATTTCATACATATCATTGTCCTCGAAATCGATTAAACCTTTGACAATTATCTCACCGGTTGACGGATTGATATTGAATAAATTTGGAATATTTTGATTTATACTTTTGCTGAATGAATAAACAACTTCTCCATTTTGACCATCGTCTAAATCAGAAGCATTTACCTGTATAACTGCTGTACCTACTGCAGAATTTTCATTGAGCATTATAGAATAAACTTCTTGAAGGAAAACTGGTGCGTTATCATTCACATCTAAAACGCTAATGAAGATGTTCATTTCACCAGATTTTGCAGGTTTTCCTCCATCTATGGCCGTCAATAGTAATGAGTAACTTTGCGCTGTTTCCCGATCTAAAGATTTCTGAACAACCAATATTGGTATTTTACCTTCATTCCCTTTATTTTTCACATCCAAACGAAAGTGATCATTTTGGCTGAGTTTATATTGTTGAACGGAGAAATGGCCACTGTCTAGGTCTCGTGCAGGTTTCAGCTGGAATCTGGCTCCAGACAACACAGACTCTGAAATGTCTAACCTTTTTTCTTCCTCCGGAAATGTTGGAGAATGATCGTTTATATCTAGCACCTCCACTTCAACGTAATGGACCTCCAGTGGGTTTTCCAACACAGTTTTAAGATTTACTGAACACAAACTTGCTTGTCCACAAACCTCCTCTCTGTCAATCTTTCTGCTCACATACAGGATGCCATCGTTTTGATTCACATGGAAAAGAGGATCAGCATTACTCGAGACCACCCGATACTTTCTTTCCGCCAATGTACTTTTGTCTAGTCCGAGATCCTTTGCTATATTTCCCACAACGGTTCCCGCATTAACCTCTTCAGAGATGGAATATCGTATTTCTGCCGAAACAACGCTCCTCAAAAGCACAGCAACCAAGCAGCAGAGCTCGAATCCTCGCACCGATCGAGTGATATATCCACTTTGTTTCATGGTTGATTCCAAAATTATCACTTATCCATTAAAAAATACTGTATATTCCGTGTTAAAGAAAAAAATACAAAAAACACCGGCCTCGTTGCGTTGATATTCACTGAGTCTCTACATACCAAGACTTATAGTTGAACAGGGTGCTGACAAAGGCGACTGCAAGCGCAAAAAAATGCTGTATAAACATGGCAGAGACCAGGCTTCAAGGAGGAGGACCCTTTATTTAGTGACGACACAAAAGGGTTGCTCACTGCTGATTTTCAACATCATACTGACACCATGCGAGCTGAGGTCTCATTGCAAAAGTATTATACATTGTATTACATATTTCTAAGACAATATATCTTTGCGACAAATCATTACTTAACAGCAAAGTACAAGTTACTTAAAGTGACAGAGCTGACCCCCTCGTTACAGTGAAAACGAGTGTTTCCTTGAGATTAAGCATATTAAATTAGAAGTTCAAATGTTTCGAGGTTCTCTTGATGAAAGCATTTCCTATGATTAAATAGTGGTCACATAATTATGATGTGAGACGGTATCTTGGACCATTTTTTACCACAATGGCTCAAACATTTGAACAACATGCACAGTGACCACCACCTACAACATTTATCTTCATTTAGTGGAAATACAGTCATTGTATCCTTTCACCCTTTTCGTCGCTTTTTCGGGGTCGCGGATATTGTCATTGTAATAATCTATTTGAATAACAACTTCATACTATGGATTTGTCTTGCCTTTGCCATATTTTAATTTCTGTCATAATATCAATTGTTAATCAGCTTCTCTCAGTAAGAAAATACTCCTTCAATTAATCGGACGGGTAAAAAGTACCTTGCTTTCCTAAAAGATTATGCTGTTCAATAACTCAAGTAACATAACAACATAAAAAATTAAAAAGACAGAAACTTTAAAAGAACAGTGGAACATTAGAAAACTACTCAATTGAATGCGTTGACTATGATTTTTACAGAATATAATTCAAAATCAATTTTTGTCCAACCACTGTGTAATGTGTACCATGTTCAAAGCTAAAAAATAAATTCAACGCTGCTTTTATGAAACAATGTCCATCGAAACAATAACTTGAAACGTTTCCACCGATAGTTATCCATAGTATCTGCTCTCTTGGGTTACTTGTCCACACTTTTTTATTTTTGTCAACAAACTTATCAGCCCTGAATAAAAATCAGAGCTATTTGATCATTTACATTTTAAATCCAAACCATAACTTTTCGATCACCATCATATCAACACGCCGAATTGTAAATTATGGCATTATCCAAATATGATGTTTTCACATCAAATGTTGTACCAGTCCAAAAAAACTCATGAAAATAGGTAAAGCTTCAAAAAGACAAGGCCTATTATCTGCGTTGCCTCACTGTATACATGGATATGGCTGACACATTGTTGTTTCAATCAGTATGCAAGCCCTATTTACCAGGATTCTGTAACGGGAAACAAAGGTCAGTAAAAGCACTGCTTTTCAGCATCGTTGATAAGTGATATCCACAAAGGTTGGACTTCAAATAAACGCACCTTACACCAACAGAAAACAGCAACAAGTAAAAGAAGAAAATTTCACAATCAAGAAAGATGTCTGAGAGTACATGTAAACTGAGATATTAATTGTCTCTTCAGCAGTATCCATACAGAAATTTAGACTTGCAACTAAATGGTTGTTAACAGAATCTTACCTCAGTAGATGTCCTCCTCCTGTCAGGGAGCACTAGAGTGTTGGCATGGCTGCCCGGGACTATAGTAGATCCTATACTCATTCTGGGTCCCACTAACATGTAACGCTTGTCTCCAGATCTGTACTGGATGCTGTGACACAGTGTCCCGTCATAATTCGTCTCCTGTAGATATTTGGAAGTATAGTCAGTGGATTTGGAGCACTGCATTGCAATGAGCACGATGATGCTGATGATGAAGAGAGCAGAGACTGAGGCCAAAGTGATCATGAGGTAAAAAGTCACATTACTGTCCTCATCATCCTTTGCTGCACTTTTGACATCAGAGGCAGCAAAGGCCTCTTTGGGCTCCACCACTTTGACAATGACAGTAGCTGTTGCTGAGAGGGACACGTTGCCATTGTCTTTGACCAGTATGATGAGTTTGTGCTCAGCCTCGTCTGTCTCTGTGAATGAGCGAAGTGTTCTGATCTGTCCTGTATAGCGGTCCAGAGCAAAGAGACTGTGCTCAGTCACCTCCTGCAGCGAGAACAGTAACCATCCGTTATATCCTATATCAGCGTCATAGGCTCGGACTTTGGTCACCAAGTGTCCTGCGTTGACGTTGCGGGGGATCTCCTCCACCCCTTCAGCAGAGCCGTTGGAGCTGAGTGGATACAGGATGACTGGAGCGTTGTCGTTCTGATCCAGAATGAAGACGTTCACTGTCACGTTGTTGCTGAGTGACGGACTTCCAGAATCTGTGGCCACAACGTGGAACTGGAACGTTTTCACTGTTTCAAAGTCGAAACTTTTCAGTGCAGTGATGTGTCCATTTTCAGAGTTTACGTTGATGAACGATGTGACGTCACTCTGACTCCCCTCCCTCACTATATGATATGAAATAGCTGCATTGTCATTGATATCATTGTCTGTAGCGCTGACCGAGAATATTGAGGCTCCAGCAACGTTATTCTCTGTCAGATAAAACTGTAATGGGTTTTGTTGGAAATGTGGACTGTTATCATTGACATCTGAAATCTGAATGCTGAGAGTTTTGAAAGTGGACAAAGGAGGGTCACCACAATCAGTGGCTTTGATTTTTATTTCATAATGAGACACCTGCTCTCTGTCCAGAGGAGCTTTAGTGACAACTGAATATGTGTTTTCTTTATAAGAAGGTTTTAGTTCAAAAGGCACTTCGCTGTTCAATGTTGTGATAATTTTCCCATTCACTCCTGAGTCTTTATCTTTCACACTTATAAGTGAAACGATTGTTCCAGGTTTTGAATTTTCAGACACTGTGTTTGACAGTGATGTGACTTCGATGTTTGGTGGATTATCATTGACATCCTTTATTTTGACAATAACTCGACACCTTCCTACTAATGGAGGTGTTGCCTTGTCTGCGGCTTCAACATCGAGTTTGTAAATCTCTGTTTCCTCAAAATTCAATGGTCCTTTTAATGTAATCTGCCCATTTAAGCTATTTAAATCAAAGATATCATAAACTTTCCGTGGTAATGCTTTGCTGAGACTGTATTCTATTTCTCCGTTAGTACCCTCATCTGCGTCTATTGCATTCACTTTTGTTACAGCACTACCAAGAGGTGTGTTTTCATAAATTTCTATTTGATAAGTATCCTGACTGAACATTGGACGATTATCATTGATATCAAGAACAACGACAGAGACATTCAGGGTCCCTGATCTTTGAGGTTTACCACCATCAACTGCGTTCAAAGACAGCAAATGATTGTCCTTCTTTTCTCGATCTAGAGATTTCTTCAGCACTAAAAAGGGTAATTTATCATCGTCGCTTTGACTAGTTTCTATTGCAAAGTGATCATTTGATGTTATTGTGTATGAACGAATAGAGTTACTCCCAGCATCAGGATCACGGGCCGCGTGTAACTGGAAACGCGTTCCCGGAGGTGTATGCTCAGCTATTTCAAAGCTTTGCTCTTTCTCGGGAAAAAGGGGCGAATGATCATTCACATCGGTAATTTCAACAACTACATAGTGAATCTCTAACGGGTTTTCAACAACGATCTTCAACTCCATTAAACATGCACCACTTCCCTCACACAGCTCCTCTCTGTCGATTTTCTTACTGATCAGTAAGGCGCCATTGTCCGGGTTTACCTCGAAAAATGCGTCCTCTGATCCGGACACAACACGAAATCGTCGATCATACAAAGAGGACTTGTCCAAACCGAGATCCTTTGCAACATTTCCAACAAGAGATCCTTCCTTCATTTCCTCTGGAATAGAGTACCTCAGTTCAGCCAGAGCCTGCTCACCAAAGATCAGCAGGAGGGAGAAGTAAAACCAACATCGGTCACAAGATTGATATCTTCTTGAGGCTGCCATCTTCGACTACACAATCAAACCTTCACAGGACCCTTTATCCTCAATAACTCAGACTTGTATAACCGACCTGTTTGACATCAGAAGTATAGAAAGCGTAACTATCGGCGTCCATCGTCTCGTATGTTTAAACCCTGTGTGTCCTCCGCTGGGTAGTCCTGAACAAAAGCTTTGTTAGGGGAGGGACGAGCTCATTCAGTCCTTCTTCGATGTAACACTGACACCGCGTGGACTTCATAAATTTCTGACTGTTAAAGTGTACCACACAAAAGTAAGTGATGTTCTGAATGCCAACCCCGCAATCATTTGGTCGTGCAAGTACATGCACATAAGTGCTGAAAATAGCATCACGTTTTTTGGTGTGGTAATTATATGGTAAAACATGTAGGCCTACTAGCAGATACTTGTGGTAGACAGTCACAATCAATCAGTTTTCCTTTTAAAAAATTCATTCGACAACAACTGCAGTTCAGCTGAAAACAGACTGCTGCTTGCAAACCCAAACTCCCTACTGTCGATCCTGCTTGTGTCCGACGTGGTTACCTCTGACAAGCTGCTCTGCAGTTTGAGCGGTTACTTATATGTCACAATTGTCAAGACACTCTGAAATTAGAATCCACTATGCTGAGGAATGGTTTTTAAAACAATATCAGCTCTGCTGGTAACCTACAAATATTCCTTATTTCTGTTGAAGGTGAGTGACAAATAATTCAAATGGTGTCCTCTTTCATCATGACCAATGGGATGTCTGCCTCTGTCTCACTTACTGTTTTGAGGACTTTTATAAGTTGCGTGCTTTGCTCAGAATAAGTAAGATATACTTATGAATCACCGGTAAGCAATAGCTGCTTACGTTTTTTCATCTCCAGTGATGCACGAAATTGTAATATTTTTATTTCTCTGCATGTGCAATAACAATGGAAGAAGCTCTTTTCACACAAAGATTTGATTAAAGCACCTCAAAGTTGTCTTATATGTGTTGTGATACTTATAAAAACGCAAATACTTTAAATCTGTTTCGCCAGAGTTACCAGCTTTCAATAAACACATTCCCTATTAACTCCAACAACTAGAAGTAAAAATTGACAAGATTAATTTCTCATTTTAATATTCAGCTGTGCTTTCAGTCTGCAAGACAAATCCCCTGAATAAGAATTTCAGCACCATGGAGAGCGGATGAAACCAGTGCTGCTACTAAATTACCTTGTGGTTATGACTTGGTTTGTACTCCAGCAATAAACAGGTACTACACAATAATTATGACAAATCTAAACAATGCCGAGAAGTCACTCGTTGAAAAGCTTTATAGCTGTGCTTTTGACACGTTTCAGAGAGGAATCAACATCAGTCAACGCGTTTTTCAAGCCGGGAGGGGTTGTTTGTTTTTTCACAAGTAAGTTCATACAAAACATCTGACTTTCGGCATTACGACTTCCATAGTTTGAACGATTTTCTGCCCGTGACAAGGGTTGTGAAGTACATCAGAAGTAGCAGGATGCCGTGAACCTCGCAGTCAAGCCACCAAGTATGTTCCCACAAAGAAAGGGAGTACTGGTCATATTTTACACTAAAATGTATCAACCAGTTTACTCTTAGTGTATGGGTTTAACAGGCCACCAAACAAAGTAATGTCAAACACGTGTAAACAGAAAACATCTATTTCCTTCACGTTAAAAAGCTCTTACCTCAGTAGATGTCCTCCTCCTGTCAGGGAGCACTAGTGTGTTGGCATGGCTGCCCGGGACTATAGTAGATCCTATACTCATTCTGGGTCCCACTAACATGTAGCGTTTGTCTCCAGATCTGTACTGGATGCTGTGACACAGTGTCCCATCATAATTCGTCTCCTGTAGATATTTGGAAGTATAGTCAGTGGATTTGGAGCACTGCATTGCAATGAGCACGATGATGCTGATGATGAAGAGAGCAGAGACTGAGGCCAAAGTGATCATGAGGTAAAAAGTCACATTACTGTCCTCATCATCCTTTGCTGCACTTTTGACATCAGAGGCAGCAAAGGCCTCTTTGGGCTCCACCACTTTGACAATGACAGTAGCTGTTGCTGAGAGGGACACGTTGCCATTGTCTTTGACCAGTATGATGAGTTTGTGCTCAGCCTCGTCTGTCTCTGTGAATGAGCGAAGTGTTCTGATCTGTCCTGTATAGCGGTCCAGAGCAAAGAGACTGTGCTCAGTCACCTCCTGCAGCGAGAACAGTAACCATCCGTTATATCCTATATCAGCGTCATAGGCTCGGACTTTGGTCACCAAGTGTCCTGCGTTGACGTTGCGGGGGATCTCCTCCACCCCTTCAGCAGAGCCGTTGGAGCTGAGTGGATACAGGATGACTGGAGCGTTGTCGTTCTGATCCAGAATGAAGACGTTCACTGTCACGTTGTTGCTGAGCGACGGACTTCCAGAATCTGTGGCCACAACGTGGAACTGGAACGTCTTCACTGTTTCAAAGTCGAAACTTTTTAGTGCCAAAATATCTCCACTCTCACTGTTGATATTCAAAAATGAAGCCATTTTGTTCTCCTTGCTCTCCTCCCTTAAAATATGATATGATATTAGACCGTTGTCACCCTCATCGCGGTCAGATGCCTTTACAGAGAACACCGAGGCCCCTGGCTTGTTGTTCTCGGTGATATAAAACACATAAGGGACTGAGGCAAACTCGGGACTATTATCATTTACGTCGGAAACTAAAACGCTGATTGTTCTTTCAGATGAAAATACCGGGTCGCCTGTGTCTTTCGCAGTGATCGTTACATCATATCTAGAAACACTCTCTCTGTCCAGGTGAGCCCTGGTTACAACGGCGTACATGTTTTCTTGTAAAGATGGAGATAAAATAAAAGGAACATCTTCACTGACTGTGCAGATAACTTTTCCATTAATCCCAGAGTCCAGATCACTGACGCTGATCAGAGCCACTGTCGTTCCTATCTTTGAATCCTCTTTAATAGAACTAGAAAATGATGTTACTTCTATATCTGGAGCGTTATCATTCACATCCACAATAGTTATTAGGACACTTTTATCAGTCGTTAAAGGAACCTGTCCCATATCAGATGCTTGAATGTCAACCTCATAACTTTTACTTTTTTCGTAGTCTATCTGCCCGGTGACTCTGATTTCACCTGTGTGTTCGTCTACACTAAACAATGCCATTAACTTTGAATCGACTTCTTTACCAAATGAATACAATATTTTACCATTTGCACCCTGGTCTAAATCTGTAGCATTTACTTGAATCACTACAGTGCCAACTGGGATATTTTCTTGCAGTGTGGCAGAGTACAGCTCTTTATCAAACACAGGAGAGTTATCATTAACATCCAACACATCCACGATTATTTCAATAGCGCCAGTCTTCGCCGGTTTACCACCATCAACTGCTGTCAAGCGCAGCTTATGGGTCCCAGCTGTCTCCCTATCAAGCTGTTTTTGTAAAATTAAGAATGGTATTTTCCGGTTCTCGCCTCTATCCTTCACTTCCAGCCTAAAATAATCATTGTTGCTGAGTTTATACTGCTGAATAGAAAACTGGCCTACATCGGAGTCACGCGCAGCCTGGAGTTGGAATCTCGCCCCTGATAAGGCCGACTCAGAAATCTCTAGCTTTTTCTCTTTCTCGGGAAACACAGGAGCGTGGTCATTTATGTCAAGTATTTCCACAGCCACATAATGGATCTCTAGTGGGTTTTCTAGCACGGTTTTCAGGTTAATCAAGCATGGGCTGCTCCGGTCGCACACCTCCTCCCTGTCAATTCTTTTATTCACATACAGGACACCATCATCTTGATTCACCTGAAACAAGGGTTCTGTTGTGCCTGCCACAATGCGGTATCCTCTGTCTTTGAGTGCGATCTTATCAAGTCCTAAATCCTTCGCTATATTCCCAACCACGGACCCATCAGAAACCTCCTCATATATCGAATATCTGATCTGGGCAAAGACTCCGCTCCATAAAATATCCAAAACCACCAAGACGACGATCCAGCCGGGTCGTTCCCCCCATGCTGTGCATCCTCTTTGTTCCATGACTTGGTGCCGATCAAAATAATCCAATATCTCCACCTTTTTACTTTATGAAGACACTATCTTAAGGCATCATTCTGCTGAAAGATGTCCTAAAAACTGCAATGTAGAAGAGACAAAGTAATCCGATCTGCAAATCAAGGTGATGCGATGCGCTCCACGGCATAAAGTGAGGCAAATGTGAAGAGCGTCGTCGAAATAAAGAACATGACACAAAATGATGCACAATAACTCTGTACAACACTGACACCAAGTGTTCAGACTGCAGTTTGCTCAGCTTAAAGACTCCAAAATTTAAGGAATCTATGTAATTTAGAATTCCACAAAAACTGTTTCAAGCAAAACGTTCTCAGTCTGGAGAAAGAAAAAAAACTACTGCGAAGGCTGGACCTTCTATTCACAGTTATTGCATTACTGGAAGGAAAGGCAAATTTAAGAAAAAACTATTTTCCAGTGTTTAGTGAAGTCTGCAAAAAGTCTGCATAGAGCAATGCTGAAAGGCGATGAACTCAAACTCAAATCCCCAATAATTGACAGGATAAACGTGCTTCTTAATAAACTGATGCTGAAAATGAAAGCAAGTTTCAAAAATATGAAGCTTTTCTACAAATTCTTGAGAGAAGGCATGAACTGAATGTCTTGTTTCCTCATTCAATAATCGTGGGGGAAAAAATCACACCTATTTAAAATTATTGAGGGATGAGTAAAATACACAACCATCCAAGGTTTTATGTAATCATGACCAGGGACCACAAGCATTGGAGAGTACTTCAAATGATCACGGCTCAAACTCGGTCCCATAGTGAAAGATTTGGTGGAAAATGTAAAAAAAAAAAAAAAAAAGGTCAGCAAGTAGGCTACAGAAAAACGAGAAAAAGAACAAGAAATAGGTGGAAACACCGACAGTGTAATTGTTATAAAACTGCCATTTGTATTTCTTTAGACATTAATTGTACAACATGTAGAAATACTTTCCTAATAAACAAGACACAAACAGTGTAAAGTCAAGGGTTGTATAGGTTCCTTTACCACTTAAAAATTTGCATTACGCCCTTACCTCAGTAGAAGTCCTCCTCCTGTCAGGGAGCACCAGTGTGTTGGCATGGCTGCCTGGGACTATAGTAGATCCTATACTCATCCTGGGTCCCACTAACATGTAGCGTTTGTCTCCAGATCTGTACTGGATGCTGTGACACAGTGTCCCATCATAATTCGTCTCCTGTAGATATTTGGAAGTATAGTCAGTGGATTTGGAGCACTGCATTGCAATGAGCACGATGATGCTGATGATGAAGAGAGCAGAGACTGAGGCCAAAGTGATCATGAGGTAAAAAGTCACATTACTGTCCTCATCATCCTTTGCTGCACTTTTGACATCAGAGGCAGCAAAGGCCTCTTTGGGCTCCACCACTTTGACAATGACAGTAGCTGTTGCTGAGAGGGACACGTTGCCATTGTCTTTGACCAGTATGATGAGTTTGTGCTCAGCCTCGTCTGTCTCTGTGAATGAGCGAAGTGTTCTGATCTGTCCTGTATAGCGGTCCAGAGCAAAGAGACTGTGCTCAGTCACCTCCTGCAGCGAGAAGAGTAACCATCCGTTATATCCTATATCAGCGTCATAGGCTCGGACTTTGGTCACCAAGTGTCCTGCGTTGACGTTGCGGGGGATCTCCTCCACCCCTTCAGCAGAGCCGTTGGAGCTGAGTGGATACAGGATGACTGGAGCGTTGTCATTCTGATCCAGAATGAAGACGTTCACTGTCACGTTGTTGCTGAGCGACGGACTTCCAGAATCTGTGGCCACAACGTGGAACTGGAACGTTTTCACTGTTTCAAAGTCGAAACTTTTCAGCGCAGTGATGTGTCCATTTTCAGAGTTTACATTGATGAACGATGTGACGTCACTCTGACTCCCCTCCCTCATTATATGATATGAAATAGCTGCATTGTCATTGATATCATTGTCTGTAGCGCTGACCGAGAATATTGAGTCTCCAGCAACGTTATTCTCTGTCAGATAAAACCGTAATGGGTTTTGTTGGAAATGTGGACTGTTGTCATTGACATCTGAAATCTGAATGCTGAGAGTTTTGAAAGTGGATAAAGGAGGGTCACCACAATCAGTGGCTTTGATTGTTATTTCATAATGAGACACCTGCTCTCTGTCCAGAGGAGCCTTAGTCACAACTGAATATGTGTTTTCTTTGTATGAAGGTTTTAGTTCAAAAGGCACTTCACTGTTTAGAGTTGTGACAATTTTTCCATTGACACCGGAATCTTTATCCGTCACACTTATAAGTGAAATTATTGTTCCAGGCTTTGAATCTTCAGACACTGTGTTTGACAGTGACGTGACTTCAATTTCTGGTGGATTATCGTTGACATCTTTTATTTTTAGAATGACTCTACATCTTCCAATCAATGGAGGTGAGCCTTTGTCGGACGCCTGAACATCCAGTTTATAAATCTCTGTCTCCTCAAAATCCAATTCTCCTTTCAGTTTTAACTGTCCATTTAAACTGTCTAGCTCAAAGATTTCGTAAACCTTCCGTGTCAGTGTTTTACTTAGTCTGTATTCAACTGCACCATTTGTCCCTTCATCAGGGTCTATTGCATTTACTTTCGCTACAGTGGTGCCAACAGGTGTGTTTTCATAAATTTCTGTTTGAAATATTTCTTGACTAAATATTGGACGGTTATCATTAATATCAAGAACTACAACAGAGACATTCAGGGTCCCTGACTTTGGGGGTTTACCTCCATCAACTGCTGTGACCACAAGTAAGTGTTCCTTCTTTTGTTCCCTATCTAAAGGTTTCTTTAGCACTAAAAATGGCATTTTATCCTCATCACTTTGACCGATTTCAATGTCAAAGTGATCATTTGATGTTATTGTGTATGTACGAATAGAGTTACTTCCAGCATCAGGATCACGGGCCGCGTGCAGCTCATATCGCGTTCCCGGAGATGCATGCTCAGCTATTTCAAAACGTTGCTCTTTTTCTGTAAATCTAGGGTAGTGGTCATTTACATCAGTGATTTCAACAACGACATAGTGAATCTCTAACGGGTTCTCAACAACGATCTTCAGCTCCATTAAACATGCACCACTTCCCTCACACAGCTCCTCTCTGTCGATTTTCTTACTGATCAGCAAGACGCCATTGTCAGGGTTTACCTCGAAAAACGAACCTTTTGATCCAGACACAACACGGAACCGCCGATCAACCAGAGATGACTTATCCAAACCGAGATCCTTTGCGACATTTCCAACCAGAGTCCCTTCTTTTGTCTCCTCTGGAACGGAGTACCTCAGTTCAGCAAGAGCCTGCTCACCAAAGATCAGCAGGAAAAATAAATAACATGCTAAACAAACGTAGTCCCGTGATTTAGATCGCATTTGTCTCTCCATCTTAATCCAGCAACGTGATAACCCACAAAAACCTTTTTTTTTTTTGCAACAGCTTAAATATGTTTATCAAATCCTTTAGCATCGCATCATTGAATATCACAAGCAGACAGTTCCGCCGACTCGCCTGTTCGAGTCCAAAGTGTCCTCTGCTGTCGAGAACCGAACAAAAGCCCTGCGATGGGAGGTACAATGTCCGCTGCTGCCTTCGTGGTTTAATAGCGACACCACGTGGACTACATAGAATATGATAAATAGACGTGAACCATACTTAATTTGTAAACTGCAGAGATAACACCTGATGATAGAACAACAGAACAGAGTGTCAAGGAAGTTGTAAAAACCGACTAAATTAGAACGAGAACTGCTAATGAGTCTTACAGTTTACGGCCAAGTTACTTTTCATTGTACTACACAGTGATCAACAGCTGTCCATAATGTTAGAATTACCGCGGCAAAGATCTATAAAGTGATCTCAGTAAGGTTCTCATCTGGATTGAATCAGACAAAAGGTTCTCTTTGAGTCTACGCTTCACTTTATTTCAGCCTGCAAGGAACTCCAGTCGGGGGACTTCAGCACCATGGATAGCGTCTCTCTTCTGGTCCCTGGCCCTGTGCTGACTTTATTACAGCACTTGTCTTCATTGTCATTGTGGAATCTGCAAAATTATGCCGTCGACCACCAGCAGGACCATGGGCATATTAGAGCCTGTATTATTCAATTTGATTATAAATAAAGGCAATCTTCGTCAAATGGACCTGCTCTAATTCATATTCATCATAGGTGTTTACATCAGATGAAGTATTCACGTCCCTTTTCAACAGGGGGAAGTTTTTACAATCTTTGCTATGACTCATCTGCTTTGTGATTTTACTAAGTAGAACAATAAACTTGTACATTCAGCATCATGGATGGTAACCGTTTTCTGTTCAAAAGTTTTCTTGGTCACACCATTTTAATTCGCATGCCCTATCTCACGTTAACAATTGATAAAAAAAAAAATGTAAGCCAGGGCATCCTCTATTCTAAAAGAAAGACAAATTCTCCCCTAGCAGAATTAACAAAAACCTGTGAAGGTCATAAAGACACAGCAATGGTTTTAATCTGAATAAATACATTACCATTTGCAATGAGCGGAGGTAAGATTGTGCACGACTCGTAAATACTCTAATACAAAAAAGAATGATGTAGAGGAACATGTTTTCAGATAATAAACATAAGTCTATTCTGTTTCTAGGGAATGACGTGAAAATTTTCAACAACTTAAAAATTAGTAGAAACATACTGAATAAGATTCTACAAGTCCAATGGTCAGAAATGATGTAATGTTTATCAAGAGGAAAGTAAAAAAAAAAAAAAAAAAGCAGCATTGCTTCATCTTTAAACAGTCCAAGTACAGCTCGAGCAACTGCAGGTAACTCTAAGAAGTACGAGAAGTAAAAAAAAAAAAAAATAGACCATTTAAAAATCAATAAGAAGAGACAAATCTGGATATTTTGGGTTTCTGGAGATTTGGTTAAAAAAAATAAAGTGCCACTGCCTCTTACCTCAGTAGATGTCCTCCTCCTGTCAGGGAGCACTAGAGTGTTGGCATGGCTGCCCGGGACTATAGTAGATCCTATACTCATTCTGGGTCCCACTAACATGTAGCGTTTGTCTCCAGATCTGTACTGGATGCTGTGACACAGTGTCCCATCATAATTCGTCTCCTGTAGATATTTGGAAGTATAGTCAGTGGATTTGGAGCACTGCATTGCAATGAGCACGATGATGCTGATGATGAAGAGAGCAGAGACTGAGGCCAAAGTGATCATGAGGTAAAAAGTCACATTACTGTCCTCATCATCCTTTGCTGCACTTTTGACATCAGAGGCAGCAAAGGCCTCTTTGGGCTCCACCACTTTGACAATGACAGTAGCTGTTGCTGAGAGGGACACGTTGCCATTGTCTTTGACCAGTATGATGAGTTTGTGCTCAGCCTCGTCTGTCTCTGTGAATGAGCGAAGTGTTCTGATCTGTCCTGTATAGCGGTCCAGAGCAAAGAGACTGTGCTCAGTCACCTCCTGCAGGGAGAAGAGTAACCATCCGTTATATCCTATATCAGCGTCATAGGCTCGGACTTTGGTCACCAAGTGTCCTGCGTTGACGTTGCGGGGGATCTCCTCCACCCCTTCAGCAGAGCCGTTGGAGCTGAGTGGATACAGGATGACTGGAGCGTTGTCGTTCTGATCCAGAATGAAGACGTTCACTGTCACGTTGTTGCTGAGCGACGGACTTCCAGAATCTGTGGCCACAACGTGGAACTGGAACGTTTTCACTGTTTCAAAGTCGAAACTTTTCAGCGCAGTGATGTGTCCATTTTCAGAGTTTATGTTTAGAAATGAGACAAACGACGGCTCACTGTCCCTCAGTCGTAATATATGATATGTAATCTGCGCATTGCTGCCCTCGTCTTTATCTTGGGCTGTAACTGAAAGAATAGAAGCACCAGGTTTATTATTTTCTGTCATGTAAAAACTAAACGGGTTCTGTGAAAACACGGGGCTGTTGTCATTCACATCCGAAACATCAATGTTTACTGTTTTATCTGAGGAGAGGGACGGTTCACCTGCATCTTTGCATGTTATTGTCACACCATATTGCGCTTGTTGTTCTCTATCTAAAAGCACTTTAGTGACTAGAGAATACATGTTACTTTGTAAAGATGGAGTCAGTGTAAATGGCAAACCTTGACTCAAATAGCACATAACTTTTCCATTGAGGCCAGAATCCGAATCTCCGACGCTAACTAATGCCACAGTAGTTCCTGGTTTTGAATCCTCCGGCAGCGCCTTCGAAAAAGATGTCACTTCAATTTCGGGTCCATTGTCGTTCATGTCGAGTATATGTATAACTACGCTTTTATCTGTGGCTAATGGGTGTTCTGCTTTGTCGAATGCTTGTATGTCTATTTCATACCTGTTACATTCTTCAAAATCTATTGCACCTGCCACAGTGATTACTCCCGTTATTGGATTCAAATCAAAACGTGAACGAGCCCGTGCGTCTACGTCATTCCCAAATGAATATACAACCTCACCATTTGGACCTTCATCTAAGTCTGTTGCATTAACCTGAATAACATTCGTGCCGACAGGAGAATTTTCTTTCAGCTGGACAGTATAAGACTCCTGAGTGAAAACTGGCGAGTTGTCGTTAACATCCAAAACATCAACAACTATAGTAATGTTTCCAGCCCTCGGAGGTTTACCACCATCAATGGCTGTCAGGAGTAACTTATGAGTCTCGGCAGTTTCTCTATCAAGCGGCTTTTGAAGAACCAGACTAGGGGTTTTACGGTCCTCGCCGCGGTCTTTTACCTCCAAACGAAAGTGGTCATTGTGGCTTAACTTATACTGCTGAACAGATAATGATCCACTGTCAGCATCACGCGCACCTTTCAGTTGAAATCGTATGCCTGGTTGAGCAGATTCAGAAATTTCTATTATTTTTTCGTTTTCAGTAAAGCTCGGGGCGTGATCGTTCACGTCCAGAATCTCCACTGCTACATAATGGACCTCCAGAGGGTTTTCCAGCACCGTTTTTAAATCGATCACACAAACCTTGGCTCGCTCGCACATTTCCTCTCTGTCAATTTTGCCGTTAACATACAAGACACCGTTGTCCTGATTTATTCCGAAGGGGGGCTTTGTCGTGCCACAGACAATACGATACCCCCTCTCTTTCAGAGCGACTTTATCAAGACCCAGATCTTTTGCAATATTCCCAACCATAGTTCCTTCGTTCACTTCTTCAAAAATAGAATATCGGAACTGTCCAGAGGCACCACTCCAAAACGTAACCAAAGCCACGATGTAGACAAACAGCCTGCTCCGCTCCCTCCGTGTTAGGCGTCTTTGTTCCATGGTGTGACAAGATAACATTCAATCAAATCATCCGAAGAAGGCTGTGCATGTATATCCACGTAAATTATCCTTATCACACCTCTTCTTGTAATCCAAACATTTTCCAATGAGAGTTTTTGATTTCCCGAAGCTCGGCTTTACATGAAAGCTGTTTCCACGCGAAATGATCAGTCAGTGCTGGTTTCAGAGGAAGAGGATGGTTCCAGTGGCTATGACGAAAGCATGTGGTCGGATTATTTGTTATTCTACTGACACCCACCGATCAAAATATATACTGCAGTGCTTCTGCAAATTTACAGTCAGCTGATTATTTAGGTTGAATTACTGCACAATTCTCCTCTTCAGTCTTATCTCTGCTGATCGTAAGTTTTTATACCACTGTATGACAAGAGAGGAAACAAGCTGAAAAAAATGGATTTGTATGCATACAGCCGAGTTCTTCCAGTCAAGCATCAGCTCACAACTTTGGATGGAATATAAAATAAGCCGACCGGTGTGTTATGACAAAAAGGTGTTGCCATGGAAAAGCAACTGTTATGGCTCACTGTGTTACTCGCAGTGTGTGAATCAAAGCAAAAGTTAACCAAAGGAATTATTCTGAGTGCACTCGGGATCAGTGCCAGAAAATAGGCAGCAAGCGTAGTGACCATGCTGGCTGGTGGCAGACAGATGGCATTTATTTCCTGATTTTAAAAAAAGGCCACATGCGCGCTTTTTAACTCATCAAATGACTGACATATGCAATACTAGGTGTCGAATTGTTATCATGACTCACACAAAATAAAATCAGGTCACCCTTGGTACACCGGGGTGACCAATCAGAAACCTTTGTTGGCTGAACACGAGCTGCTCAATCCCCAGTCTGCACCTGTTGCTTACAGGACAGCACTTCAGTACTATCATCTCTTTCTGAACAGCGTTGACTGAAAAGCGGGCATACTGGTTGCAAGTTGGACGTGTTTTTACTTCAAAATCCAAAACGACACTAAAAAGAATACATATAAATATTCAAAAAGACGACAAGGTCTATTGAACTATTACTGTCAGGCGTTGGTGGGTGCTAAATGGAAAGACGTTCAAGTAAAACATCATGTTGTGCAGGCCAAGAAGAGACTGCTAATTACATAAAATTATATATGTTCGAGGCGGCACGATGGCGCAGCAGGTAGTGCACGTCCCTCACAGCATGCGTGGGTTCTCTCCGGGCAGTCTGGCTTCCTCCCACAGACCAAAAACATGCTCATTAGGTTAAGTGGTAACTCTAAATTTCCCTTAGGTATGAGTGTGAGCGTGAATGGTTGTCTGTCTCTCTATGTTGCCCTGCAATCGACTGGCGATCGGTTCAGGGTGTACCCTGCTTCTTGATAAAGTCTTTCTTTTCCTTGTGCTCTGTGAAATAAATAACGAAAACGAAATTCCACTTTGATGATATGATAAAATATATTTAAGACTATAGAAAATATCTACAGTCTTTTAGAGGAACATGTGTGATTGACTCTTATAAACTTGGATTATAAACTTGTCATAAAAAATCAGAAAATAATCCTTCACAAACACAGTTTACCTAATGTGTTCCAGGACCATGGATAGAGACACATAGACACACAGCATTCATTTCGCTGCGTGACAATTCGTGATGATAAATCACGACAACTTTTAATGAAATCGTAAATCTAACAATTTAATGATTCTTGTGATTGACCACTAAAAACTTCTGCGCCAATGTCTTAAAAGGCTACACTTAAATTTCCACATTTTTCCTTTAGCCTCTGGAGACAAAATGATGATGTATTTATTTTATTTAAAAGAAAAGACACACTGAAGCTTAAAGGAAAGTTAAACTGTCTAAAGAGAGCAGACACATCAGAAAAGTCAAACACTACGAAACAGTGTGCCACACAGTTCGACAACTTTAAAAGCTTAAGTCAGCATTAAAGTAGGCTAATAAATAGGTTTGCTGTGTTGAAAAGGCTTTGAACATAATGGACAGTTATTTTATAATATTTCTGGCACAGATTTAGCAAAGCAGAATGAATCCTAAAGCCATTAATAACGATGATATCGAGTATTTTTAATGAAAAAAGACAATGAATTTTATAAGCTCTTACCTCAGTAGATGCCCTCCTCCTGTCAGGGAGCACCAGAGTGTTGGCATGGCTGCCCGGGACTATAGTAGATCCTATGCTCATTCTGGGTCCCACTAACATGTAGCGTTTGTCTCCAGATCTGTACTGGATGCTGTGACACAGTGTCCCATCATAATTCGTCTCCTGTAGATATTTGGAAGTATAGTCAGTGGATTTGGAGCACTGCATTGCAATGAGCACGATGATGCTGATGATGAAGAGAGCAGAGACTGAGGCCAAAGTGATCATGAGGTAAAAAGTCGCATTACTGTCCTCATCATCCTTTGCTGCACTTTTGACATCAGAGGCAGCAAAGGCCTCTTTGGGCTCCACCACTTTGACAATGACAGTAGCTGTTGCTGAGAGGGACACGTTGCCATTGTCTTTGACCAGTATGATGAGTTTGTGCTCAGCCTCGTCTGTCTCTGTGAATGAGCGAAGTGTTCTGATCTGTCCTGTATAGCGGTCCAGAGCAAAGAGACTGTGCTCAGTCACCTCCTGCAGGGAGAAGAGCAACCATCCGTTATATCCTATATCAGCGTCATAGGCTCGGACTTTGGTCACCAAGTGTCCTGCGTTGACGTTGCGGGGGATCTCCTCCACCCCTTCAGCAGAGCCGTTGGAGCTGAGTGGATACAGGATGACTGGAGCGTTGTCGTTCTGATCCAGAATGAAGACGTTCACTGTCACGTTGTTGCTGAGCGACGGACTTCCAGAATCTGTGGCCACAACGTGAAACTGGAACGTTTTCACTGTTTCAAAGTCGAAACTTTTCAGCGCAGTGATGTGTCCATTTTCAGAGTTTACGTTGATGAACGATGTGACGTCACTCTGACTCCCCTCTCTCACTATATGATATGAAATAGCTGCATTGTCATTGATATCATTGTCTGTAGCGCTGACCGAGAATATTGAGGCTCCAGCAACGTTATTCTCTGTCAGATAAAACTGTAATGGGTTTTGTTGGAAATGTGGACTGTTGTCATTGACATCTGAAATCTGAATGCTGAGAGTTTTGAAAGTGGATAAAGGAGGGTCACCACAATCAGTGGCTTTGATTGTTATTTCATAATGAGACACCTGCTCTCTGTCCAGAGGAGCCTTAGTGACAACTGAATAAATGTTTTCTTTATATGAAGGTTTTAACTCAAACGGAACTTCATTTTTTATGCTTGAAATTATTTTTCCATTCACTCCAGAATCTTTATCTGTCACACTAAGTAGTGAAATAACTGTTCCCGGTTTTGAATCTTCAGCCACTGTGTTTGACAGCGATGTTACTTCAATTTCTGGTGGATTATCGTTGACGTCTTTAATTTTTATGATTACCCTACATCTTCCAATTAATGGAGGTGTGGCTTTGTCTGATGCCTCGACATCGAGTTTGTAAATCTCAGTTTCCTCAAAGTCAAGCTCTCCTTTCAGTTTCAAATCTCCACTTTTGCTTTCTAACACAAATGTGTCATAAACTTTTCGTGGCAACGTTTTACTAAGACTGTACTCTATTTCTCCATTCGTCCCCTCATCAGGATCTATTGCAGTCACCCTTGTTACAGTGGTTCCGACTGTAATGTTTTCACGTATTTCTAATCTGTAAGTATCCTGACTAAATACTGGACGGTTGTCATTGATATCAAGCACTATCACGGATACATTTAAAGTTCCCGATCTCTGAGGTTTGCCTCCATCTATGGCAGTTACTGTCAGCCAGTGCTCTTTTTTTTGTTCTCTGTCTAAGGATTTCTTCAGCACTAAAAACGGCGTTTTATCCTCATCACTTTGACTAGTTTCTATATCAAAATGCTCATTTGTTGTGATTGTGTACGTACGAATAGAGTTACTCCCAGCATCAGGATCCCGGGCTGTGTGTGGCTGGAACCGTGTTCCTGGTGATGTATGTTCAGCTATTTCAAATGTTTGTTTCTTTTCAGGAAAAATAGGGGAATGGTCATTAACGTCCGTGATTTCTACTATGACATGATGCATCTCCAGTGGATTTTCAACAATGATTTTCAGCTCCATTAAACATGCACCACTTCCCTCACACAGCTCCTCTCTGTCAATTTTCTTACTGATCAGCAGGGTGCCATTGTCCGGGTTTACCTCGAAAAAAGCAAACTTAGATCCAGACACAACGCGGAACCGCCGCATCATTAGTGTGGCTTTTTCCAAACCAAGATCCTTTGCGACATTTCCAACCACAGTTCCCTCTTTCATCTCCTCCGGAATGGAGTACCTCAGTTCAGCCAGAGCCTGTTCACCAAAAATCAGCAGGACGGACATGTAAAAAGCAAACCAAACGTAGTACCTTAATTTTGATCGCCTTTGTCTCTCCATCGTAATCCAGCAGTGCAGCACCCCAGAATAACCTCTCATTGCAACAGTTCAAATGTGCTTTTCAATCCCGTTCAGCATCGTATCTGTAGAAATTCCAACCAAACGATCTCATCTGAACCGTCTGCTCAAGTCAAATATTACCTCCTCTGTGAGGCACCGAACAAAAGCTTACAAAAGGGGGAGGTACAAAGCCTACTGCGGCCTTACAAGTCTAATAGTGACACCGTGTGGATGTAAGGAAAGGAACAGTCACGAATCAAAGGAATGTAAAATAAAAATAAATAAAAAAACAAGAAAGAAAAGAACTTGCACTACTTAAAGTATGAAGATACTAAAGCAGAGGCGGAGATCACGGAACCTGTGGGGATAAAGCCATATCACATCTTTTGCTCACCGCTCGATTTTTGAATGAACTTCAGCACCATGGATAGAGATTTTTTAACTCGCCAGCTGACCCATAACTGCCTTTATCTTTCCTCGGTTATTATGCATGTTAAACAATTACAAAAGACCAATTACAAAAATATCAATCATGATGTTAAAGTTATTTTCTATCCATTTAACTGGTTCAAAAATCAAGATGTTCTGCTGTAAACCCGTCTGCCTATGTATCTTCCAAGAGACCCTCAACTGCTGCGTTGACTTTTCTGATTTGATTGATGGATGTTTCCCATCTTACCAATTATCATTTGATATATATATATTTTATTTTTCATTGAAGAAACACAGAGTCATAGCAATTTCAGCAGTTCTCATGTCATACAATTATTCAAACCACAGGTCAATTTTGCGGTCACAACTGAAAACAATGCAGATTTGAAAAATTATGTTCAGGTCATGACAATAATCTATTTTATAAAGAAAGCAAAATTATATCCAGGGATTGTATTTGTAAACTTGTCAACAATGGGTTAAGGTATAGTTTGACATTTATTTCTTTCACAGGTGTTTTGGACAAAGGCTTTCTTAAGGTCAAATACAAAAACCAGAAGTGTTCTTAAATAAAGAATTATGTTGGTGTGGTGATAAATCCACCAGATGAGAGGAGCTACAGTTCCTGAAAAAATGGTCTTGCACACTAAATAATGACTCCAATACAATTTTGCAATGATACACTTAAATATATTCAATTCCAAAGAAAGGAGACCGTAATAAAATATTCCTGAAGATAGTTCATAGCATAATAGGAGCTGAACGTTAGCCCCTTAAATACCCATAATAAAATACACATCTTGATGGAAAAATACCCGTCCTTAATATTCAGAGCGCCCTTACCTCAGTAGATGCCCTCCTCCTGTCAGGGAGCACCAGAGTGTTGGCATGGCTGCCCGGGACTATAGTAGATCCTATACTCATTCTGGGTCCCACTAACATGTAGCGCTTGTCTCCAGATCTGTACTGGATGCTGTGACACAGTGTCCCATCATAATTCGTCTCCTGTAGATATTTGGAAGTATAGTCAGTGGATTTGGAGCACTGCATTGCAATGAGCACAATGATGCTGATGATGAAGAGAGCAGAGACTGAGGCCAAAGTGATCATGAGGTAAAAAGTCACATTACTGTCCTCATCATCCTTTGCTGCACTTTTGACATCAGAGGCAGCAAAGGCCTCTTTGGGCTCCACCACTTTGACAATGACAGTAGCTGTTGCTGAGAGGGACACGTTGCCATTGTCTTTGACCAGTATGATGAGTTTGTGCTCAGCCTCGTCTGTCTCTGTGAATGAGCGAAGTGTTCTGATCTGTCCTGTATAGCGGTCCAGAGCAAAGAGACTGTGCTCAGTCACCTCCTGCAGCGAGAAGAGTAACCATCCGTTATATCCTATATCAGCGTCATAGGCTCGGACTTTGGTCACCAAGTGTCCTGCGTTGACGTTGCGGGGGATCTCCTCCACCCCTTCAGCAGAGCCGTTGGAGCTGAGTGGATACAGGATGACTGGAGCGTTGTCGTTCTGATCCAGAATGAAGACGTTCACTGTCACGTTGTTGCTGAGCGACGGACTTCCAGAATCTGTGGCCACAACGTGGAACTGGAACGTTTTCACTGTTTCAAAGTCGAAACTTTTCAGCGCAGTGATGTGTCCGTTTTCAGAGTTTACATTGATGAATGATGTGACGTCACTCTGACTCCTCTCTCTCACTATATGATATGTAATAAGAGCGTTTTGACCCTCGTCACCATCCAAGGCTGATACAGAAAACACAGACGCACCTGCAGGGTTATTTTCTGTGACGTAAAAATTATATCGGGCCATAGAAAACTCTGGACTGTTGTCATTTACGTCAGACACGACAACCCTTAACGTCTTTTTAGATGTTAGCACTGGTTCACCTGCATCTTTTGCGACTATTGTTACATCATACACCGATTGGTTTTCCCTGTCGAGCTGTGACTTTGTCACCACAGCATACATGTTGTCCTGTATTGAGGGCGTTAAAGTGAAGGGAGCATCGTTTTGTACGAAGCTGATAACTTTTCCGTTCACTCCAGAGTCCAAGTCAGTGATGCTGATCAGGGCTACTGTGGTTCCTGGTCTGGAATCCTCTGAAATTGTGTTAGACAGGGAAGTTACCTCTATCACGGGTGCATTATCATTCACATCTTTAATATTTACTGTGACGCTTTTGTCTGTTCTGAAGGGAACAGCACCACTGTCAGATGCCTGGATATCTATCTCATAGCTGTCATCCACCTCATAGTCCAGTTGTCCTTTCACTATTATTTCACCTGTGCTTTGGTCGATGTCAAACAGCTCACGTACCTTACTATTAACATTACCAAAAGAATAACTCACATTTCCATTCAAACTGTCGTCCTTATCTGTGGCATTAACTCTTACAACTATTGTTCCAACAGGTGAATTCTCGCTAATCTCTGCTGAATAAACGTCTTTTGTAAAAATAGGTGCATTGTCATTCACGTCTAAAACATCTATTAGTATCTCTATAGTGCCAGTTTTAGGAGGTTTACCTCCATCCAGGGCTGTAAGCAGCAGTTTATGGCTGCTGGAGGATTCTCTGTCTAACGGGCTTTGCAGCTGTAATATTGGGATTTTTCCGTCTTTCCCGCGTTCTTTTACTTCCAGGCGGAAGTTATTATTTGCACTCAGTTTATACTGCTGAACGGAATACACTCCCCCATCCGGATCGAGAGCAGCGTGTAACTGAAATTTTGTCCCTGGCAAAGTAGATTCTGAAATCTGCAGCCTTTTGTTGTTCTCCGGGAATGATGGCGCGTGGTCATTTACGTCAAACACTTCCACTGCAACATAATGGATCTCTAGTGGGTTATCAAGCACTGTTTTCAAGTTCAGCACACATGCACTGGTCCTCTGGCATATTTCTTCTCGGTCAATATTACCATTAACATACAAAATCCCATCATTTTGATCCACCCGAAAAAGGGATCCCGCCGAGCCAGACACAATACGAAACCCTCTCGATGTTAAAATGCTCGGATCTATTCCAAGATCCTTGGCTATATTTCCGACTGCAGTACCTTCTTTGATTTCTTCTGACACAGAGTATCTTATCTGTCCTGATGCTTTGCAGATGAACAAGCTCAAAACCAACAAGAAGGCGACACGTTTTCTCCCCCACCGCTGAGAGTCCTGACCGCTTCGTTCCATTGTGATGTATCGATGTAAAAAAAAAAAAAAAAAAAAAAGTAAAAATCAGCATATACAAATGAATCTACCGACTGTTTACTTATCCATCATCTGAGGACAGACATCCAACATCTCACCATGCCTCGGCTCAAGTAGACTGTGACATCCTTAAAATAAAAAAACGTTTTCCGGAGATAATGGTCCGCCCTTCTGAGTGTCTCAGAGGCAGTCCCACAGATTTGTGTACAGTCAACCCATGTAATCCGCGTTTTTAGTGTTGTGCTGCCACCATGCGTTTTTGATATAGAGACTGGATTATCTTAAATCTCCACTGACTCTGTTCTGCAATGACACTGTTTTCTCAGTAACTACCAGTGTCAGGTTTACACTGCTATAAAATTAACACTTAATCAAAGTAATACTGCATTAGCAAACTTAAAATCTCAAAAGCTGATATGTACGGAAAAGAGGTAGCCTTCACGGTGACTTGCTAAGAATTCCAATGCCTCCTGTAGGATCGGTAGAAGGGGTGAGCTGTACTATCATTCAGTCCAAAAATTGTCCGTATTATGTGTCTGTGACCATGTAAAGTGCAACGCGCCAGTGCGTTGGTCGGATTTTTTGTGCATATTACAATATACGTTTAATTTTGAGAATACTACATCCCATTATGCGGAGCGCCTGCAACACAAGTGCAGCCATGTGAGGCTTGTCGAAAAACATGTGACACTGAGGTCTCTGCCAGTGCATCCTGGCCGAACAGAAGACAGTGACAACCGCTCTCTGTGGTGAGATCTTAACTCGACAAGAGGACCTAAAGCAGTTGGTATCTTGGTTTGCCAAAGTGAAAATGATATCCTCAGACGATTTATACTGTCTCAAAGGCAGGAGACAGCAGATGGTAGCAGTAAGAACAGAGTAACTCAAGTAGTTATCCTACAAAAATGTACAGCCTGTTGTAGATAATTTTGAAGGGAAATGGTAACAATCCCTGAAATGTCACTAATACCTTTTTGTGTATAATGTTAAGATTTACAGTATCAATGAGTAAAAACTGATTTATGACAATTTCCGAGTAACTTGCCCAACATAAGTAATACATTATGTTGTGATTTTGTAAATGAAACAGTTAAAAAATAAGAAATACACGAACACACTGTCTGATACTGGTAAAGCAATGATGAATGACTCAGAATAAAATAGTCGTGATTCTTATTAATGGATCCATAGAGGACGTAAGAAATGCACACCAAAAAAATAAAAAAATAATAATAATAATCAGAGGGTGCGAGGGTTGCTTTGAACAAAAAAAAAAAGAAAACAATTGAATTACTAAATTGCGCCAAAATGTTGTTATGTATTGCATTTCCAAGAGTTAAGAAACAGCTTTGAAACTTAGCTACTAAATTCAGTTTCAAGTAAGCACTAAAAATGTAAGTAATAAAGATGCCGTACTAAATGGCTTATAGTACACTGCCAGGGAGAAAGTTTATCACTTTAAAGAGGGACAATATATTATCTTACTTTTCATAATAATGTCAGGAATAGGGATGTTATGGCAGCCTAAAACCATATAATCAAACAGCTCTTACCTCAGATGTCCTCCTCCTGTCAGGGAGCACCAGTGTGTTGGCATGGCTGCCTGGGACTATAGTAGATCCTATACTCATCCTGGGTCCCACTAACATGTAGCGTTTGTCTCCAGATCTGTACTGGATGCTGTGACACAGTGTCCCATCATAATTCGTCTCCTGTAGATATTTGGAAGTATAGTCAGTGGATTTGGAGCACTGCATTGCAATGAGCACGATGATGCTGATGATGAAGAGAGCAGAGACTGAGGCCAAAGTGATCATGAGGTAAAAAGTCACATTACTGTCCTCATCATCCTTTGCTGCACTTTTGACATCAGAGGCAGCAAAGGCCTCTTTGGGTTCCACCACTTTGACAATGACAGTAGCTGTTGCTGAGAGGGACACGTTGCCATTGTCTTTGACCAGTATGATGAGTTTGTGCTCAGCCTCGTCTGTCTCTGTGAATGAGCGAAGTGTTCTGATCTGTCCTGTATAGCGGTCCAGAGCAAAGAGACTGTGCTCAGTCACCTCCTGCAGCGAGAAGAGTAACCATCCGTTATATCCTATATCAGCGTCATAGGCTCGGACTTTGGTCACCAAGTGTCCTGCGTTGACGTTGCGGGGGATCTCCTCCACCCCTTCAGCAGAGCCGTTGGAGCTGAGTGGATACAGGATGACTGGAGCGTTGTCGTTCTGATCCAGAATGAAGACGTTCACTGTCACGTTGTTGCTGAGCGACGGACTTCCAGAATCTGTGGCCACAACGTGGAACTGGAACGTTTTCACTGTTTCAAAGTCGAAACTTTTCAGCGCAGTGATGTGTCCATTTTCAGAGTTTACATTGATGAATGATGTGACGTCACTCTGACTCCCCTCCCTCACTATGTGAAATGAAATAGCTGCATTGTCATTGATATCATTGTCTGTAGCGCTGACCGAGAATATTGAGGCTCCAGCAACGTTATTCTCTGTCAGATAAAACTGTAATGGGTTTTGTTGGAAATGTGGACTGTTGTCATTGACATCTGAAATCTGAATGCTGAGAGTTTTGAAAGTGGACAAAGGAGGGTCACCACAATCAGTGGCTTTGATTGTTATTTCATAATGAGACACCTGCTCTCTGTCCAGAGGAGCCTTAGTCACAACTGAATATGTGTTTTCTTTGTATGAAGGTTTTAGTTCAAATGGAACATTATTGTTTATTGTTGTGATTATTTTACCATTTACACCTGAGTCTTTATCCTTCACGCTTATAAGTGAGATAATTGTCCCTGGTTTGGAATCTTCAGACACTGTGTTTGACAGTGATGTGACTTCTATCTCAGGTGGATTATCATTGACGTCTTTTATTTTTAAAATGACTCTACATTTTCCTATTAATGGCGGTGTTGCTTTGTCTGATGCCTGAACATCGAGTTTGTAAATTTCAGATTCTTCAAAATCCAACGCCCCTTTTAATTTAATCTGGCCATTTACGATATTTAATTCAACTATATCTTGTGTATGTACGAATAGAGTTACTTCCAGCATCAGGATCACGGGCTGCATGCAGCTCGTATCGCGTTCCCGGAGATGCATGCTCAGCTATTTCAAAACGTTGCTCTTTTTCTGTAAATCTAGGGTAGTGGTCATTTACATCAGTGATTTCAACAACGACATAGTGAATCTCTAACGGGTTCTCAACAACGATTTTCAGCTCCATTAAACATGCACCACTTCCCTCACACAGCTCCTCTCTGTCGATTTTCTTACTGATCAGCAAGTCGCCATTGTCCGGATTTACCTCGAAAAACGCGTCCTCTGATCCAAACACAACACGGAACCGCCGATCAACCAGAGAGGACTTATCCAAACCGAGATCCTTTGCAACATGTGCAACGAGAGTTCCTTCTTTCATTTCTTCAGGCACAGAGTACCTCACCTCAGCCAGAGTCTGCTCGCCAAAGAACAGCAGAATGGAAAAACAAAAGGCGAACCAATATCGGTCCCTTGATTGAGGTCCTCTTTCGTTTCTCATTGTCATTCAAGAGTTTAAGGACTGGCGGGATCACTTTTGCTGGCGACGAATTAGACGTCTTTATTGTATAATACGAGAACCACGAGTTCAGAAATTCTATCGTCCGCTTTGAATAGACTCGCATGCTAAATTCAAATGTGCCCTCTGTTGAAAGCAACCGAACAAAAGCTTTGGTTAGGGAGGGACCACTCTGTTCATGGTCTTTTGATATTGCAGTGGCACCAAGTGGAGGAAGGAAGAGTCGCAACATTCATAATAACTTCCTTGTTTCATAAAGAAAATCAGCCGGAGATTCCCCATAGAAAACTCGCCTCATGCATTACATAGCAAAAATAATCTAGGGCTCTTGAAAGAGAAATTAATAATAATTTAATGCTCAGTTCCAGCTGTTTGTGTAGTTATTTTTCCTTTTTCTTTCATGTATGAAAAATCAATAAATTATTGAAATGAAAAAAAGAATAAGTTTCAAGACAAAAGTCGTTATATACGCATCAAGCACACAATGAAGAACTGCTGATTCAATAACCTTAAGTGCTTCTTTGCTCTCTGTTAGTTTTTAACAGAATTGCAAGTCAACATAACTTAGTCTTAAACAACAATATATTATATTTACGATGTACAGCAAATCCATGCAAAGCGTTGCCCTCACTTTTCTTGAGAATACTTCAGCTGCTGCATTTCAGCACCATGGATAGCGGTTCCACACAAATCTGCGGGCCTTCCTCAGTCGAAGTACTTTATCCTGTTATCCAGACAACAACAACAATACATCTGCACGAAGAGTAACATTTCGGACAAGAGTGATGTTGGGCTGGATTACATTACCAATGCATATGGTCATAAAAGATGCCAAAAGTGTGTACTAGAGAGAAACATTGGAAGGAAGTTTAAAAGAGATTTCTGTACAAATGAATTCAAATCTACCCAAAAGCATGAAATAAATTGTATTTGCTGGAAAAGTGTAAACTTTAACTTTCAGAACCATAGGCAGCAGTCACCATCAGGGGCACACACTGTTATTTTTAAAGCAGCGTGTGGTGTGTGTGGTTTATAATCAAAACAATGAATGTGGCATTCTGATGGATTCCTGCAAGGCTTTTCGATGTCTTATGAAACAAGTTTTGAAGAAATCAGCCAAGGCTTAAATACGGTATATACAAGGTATATTAAAGTATGGGATTTCATATTAAATTAAAAATTAAATTTAATAGCGGCCAAAAACGATATGATGAAGCTCTTACCTCAGTAGATGTCCTCCTCCTGTCAGGGAGCACCAGTGTGTTAGCATGGCTGCCCGGGACTATAGTAGATCCTATACTCATTCTGGGTCCCACTAACATGTAACGCTTGTCTCCAGATCTGTACTGGATGCTGTGACACAGTGTCCCATCATAATTCGTCTCCTGTAGATATTTGGAGGTATAGTCAGTGGATTTGGAGCACTGCATTGCAATGAGCACGATGATGCTGATGATGAAGAGAGCAGAGACTGAGGCCAAAGTGATCATGAGGTAAAAAGTCACATTACTGTCCTCATCATCCTTTGCTGCACTTTTGACATCAGAGGCAGCAAAGGCCTCTTTGGGCTCCACCACTTTGACAATGACAGTAGCTGTTGCTGAGAGGGACACGTTGCCATTGTCTTTGACCAGTATGATGAGTTTGTGCTCAGCCTCGTCTGTCTCTGTGAATGAGCGAAGTGTTCTGATCTGTCCTGTATAGCGGTCCAGAGCAAAGAGACTGTGCTCAGTCACCTCCTGCAGCGAGAAGAGTAACCATCCGTTATATCCTATATCAGCGTCATAGGCTCGGACTTTGGTCACCAAGTGTCCTGCGTTGACGTTGCGGGGGATCTCCTCCACCCCTTCAGCAGAGCCGTTGGAGCTGAGTGGATACAGGATGACTGGAGCGTTGTCGTTCTGATCCAGAATGAAGACGTTCACTGTCACGTTGTTGCTGAGCGACGGACTTCCAGAATCTGTGGCCACAACGTGGAACTGGAACGTTTTCACTGTTTCAAAGTCGAAACTTTTCAGCGCAGTGATGTGTCCATTTTCAGAGTTTACGTTGATGAACGATGTGACGTCACTCTGACTCCCCTCCCTCACTATATGATATGAAATAGCTGCATTGTCATTGATATCATTGTCTGTAGCGCTGACCGAGAATATTGAGGCTCCAGCAACGTTATTCTCTGTCAGATAAAACTGTAATGGGTTTTGTTGGAAATGTGGACTGTTGTCATTGACATCTGAAATCTGAATGCTGAGAGTTTTGAAAGTGGATAAAGGAGGGTCACCACAATCAGTGGCTTTGATTGTTATTTCATAATGAGACACCTGCTCTCTGTCCAGAGGAGCTTTAGTGACAACTGAATATGTGTTTTCTTTATAAGAAGGTTTTAGCTCAAATGGAACTTCATTGTTTATGCTTGAAATTATTTTCCCATTAACACCAGAGTCTCTGTCTTTCACTCTGATGAGAGAAACGATCGTTCCAGGCTTTGAATCTTCAGACACTGTGTTTGACAGTGATGTGACTTCTATCTCAGGTGGATTATCATTGATGTCTTTAATTTTTATTATAACTCTGCACTCACCGACCAGAGGAGGCGTTCCTCTATCGGATGCTTCTATATCGAGTTTATAAACATCGTTTTCCTCATAGTCTATTTCTCCCCTGACTTTGATCTCCCCTGTTTGTCTATCCAGTTCAAATAGTTCATTTACTTTTTTCTTCAGAGTTTTTCCAAGATTATATTCAATTAATCCATTCGAGCCTTCATCTGGATCCGTTGCATTCATTTTAAAAATTGAAGTACCGACTGGGATGTTCTCCTTTATCTCTATTTGATAAATCTCCTGACTAAACATTGGACGGTTATCATTACTGTCAAGAACAATAATTGTAATATTTAACGTTCCTGATTTCTGAGGTTTACCTCCGTCGAGCGCTGTCAGCAGCAACGTGTGTTTGTCCTTCTGTTCTCTGTCTAAAGATTTCTTCAGCACCAAAAATGGTATTTTATCCTCATCACTTTGACGGATGTCCACTTCAAAATGTTCATTTGAGGTCAAAGTGTATGAGCGGATAGAGTTACTACCAGCATCTGGATCACGAGCACTGTGTAGCTGAAAGCGTCTTCCTGGCAGAACTTGCTCCCCTATTTCAAATGTCTGTTCTCTTTCAGGGAAAGAAGGAGAGTGGTCGTTTATGTCAGTGATATCGACAACAACATAGTGAACTTCCAACGGGTTTTCAACAAGGATTTTAAGCTCCATCAGGCATGCACCTCTGGCCTGACAGATCTCTTCTCTGTCTATATTATTATGCACATAGAGAGCTCCATTGTTCTGGTTTACCTTAAAAAATTCATCCTTAGATTCAGACACAACACGGAAGCGCCGATCGGTCAAAGAGGCGATGTCAATACCGAGATCCTTGGCAACATTTCCAACAACAGTTCCTTCTTTTATCTCCTCTGGAATAGCGTATCGTATTTCTCCCAAAGCGCCTCTTCCGACCATCAGTACAAAAACCAAACGTGCAAAAGACCAGGAGCAGCGATTTCCCCGAGAATGCCTTCCGCTATCCATCTTTATGAAACAAGATATTCACAAACAGATGACTCGTTGCTTCGATAATCGTTCATAACGAGCTCATTCTTTTATGTAAAATTCCAAAAATTAAATCCACAAGACGACTCCATGGGCTGGCAAGCCCGGTTCTACTGTTCCTCTGCTCTTTCTGAGGACGAACAAAAGCTTTTTTAAGGGGCGGGACCACGCTTTGTGTCTTTTCCTTATGTAATAGTGACACCCAAAGGTCTGCAGGGAAACTTGGGGCTTCGTTTTCTTCAATTAAGCAGCACCATCTAACAGAGCCGTTTGAAGGCTTCTATCCAAAGTCCGGCTGAGTACCACCAGATTAAGATGTCATCTTCTTGGCCAAAGTATGAGGCATACGTTAAGAATTACAGAAAACATGAAAATTGAGTTTGAAGCCCAGGCTTGTGAAAACCAATTTACTTCTGCAGCAAATCAAGTGTGTTTCAGCACCGCGGTCAACGACAAGATCGGCAGCTCCCTCTGCAAACCTTCATTGGAAACCAGTCCAGCTGTTTACCCCCTCACCATGATATACAAACGAAATTGCTATCCTCTTTTTAGTACGCTGCTCGTTTTATTTCACATTTTCAAAATCAAATTTTTATAAATATCAAGGCCACAAAACACCAACAACACCGTTGTATGTTGATATAATTCGTATACTGCAAAGTCAAAGCACAAAGGTGCAATAAAGAGTACGCTTTCCAAAGATACACAGCAATTTTGTGTCGTTGTTTATTAAATGGCGCAAAATAAACACCCGAATAACATCGGATATTCTTCTCATGTAATGGTGTCAGATGGATGTAGGCAACCGGTCTATGTAAAGTCGATAATCAAAATCATGTAATTTAAAGTTTAATTCAGTCATTCAATTTGCAGCATTTTCATCTGTCAGCATTTGTCAAATAGTTTGTGGTCTTATATCAGTGTCAGTGCCACATGACTACGAAACACGCACACACATGTAAACACAGGCGAGACACCAAAGTGTAATCAAAAAAATGAGGGGGGTGGGGGATGAAATACGTGACAGATAAACAATAAAAATGCTAAGGTTTTTTTTTTTAATTAACTTGTTAATTTGTTAAGAAAAGTATTCAAAGCACAAGAAATTAACCTTAAAGGATGTTAGGATATTGTCAACAATTGAATGGGGAATTTCCAATACAACTCAGCCATGCATGAATGTGATGGATGTCGGAAAGAAGTTAAACAAGACTTTGTTGGCCTTTCTATAAGTAGTTGCATGGAAAACTACCTTGACTATGTAGAGTGTGTTTGGCGCTTCATGTCGTTCCTTTGGTTTAGTCCGGTTATTTTTCATAATTATGAATGATCTCCATGACAGCAAATAGTATAAAACAATGTCAGACCAAGGACAATCCTTATCCAATCGGGGAAAAAAAAACAACGCCTTAAAGCTCTCACCTCAGTAGATGTCCTCCTCCTGTCAGGGAGCACCAGTGTGTTGGCATGGCTGCCCGGGACTATAGTAGATCCTATGCTCATTCTGGGTCCCACTAACATGTAACGTTTGTCTCCAGATCTGTACTGGATGCTGTGACACAGTGTCCCATCATAATTCGTCTCCTGTAGATATTTGGAAGTATAGTCAGTGGATTTGGAGCACTGCATTGCAATGAGCACGATGATGCTGATGATGAAGAGAGCAGAGACTGAGGCCAAAGTGATCATGAGGTAAAAAGTCACATTACTGTCCTCATCATCCTTTGCTGCACTTTTGACATCAGAGGCAGCAAAGGCCTCTTTGGGCTCCACCACTTTGACAATGACAGTAGCTGTTGCTGAGAGGGACACGTTGCCATTGTCTTTGACCAGTATGATGAGTTTGTGCTCAGCCTCGTCTGTCTCTGTGAATGAGCGAAGTGTTCTGATCTGTCCTGTATAGCGGTCCAGAGCAAAGAGACTGTGCTCAGTCACCTCCTGCAGGGAGAAGAGCAACCATCCGTTATATCCTATATCAGCGTCATAGGCTCGGACTTTGGTCACCAAGTGTCCTGCGTTGACGTTGCGGGGGATCTCCTCCACCCCTTCAGCAGAGCCGTTGGAGCTGAGTGGATACAGGATGACTGGAGCGTTGTCGTTCTGATCCAGAATGAAGACGTTCACTGTCACGTTGTTGCTGAGCGACGGACTTCCAGAATCTGTGGCCACAACGTGGAACTGGAACGTTTTCACTGTTTCAAAGTCGAAACTTTTCAGCGCAGTGATGTGTCCATTTTCAGAGTTTACGTTGATGAACGATGTGACGTCACTCTGACTCCCCTCTCTCACTATATGATATGAAATAGCTGCATTGTCATTGATATCATTGTCTGTAGCGCTGACCGAGAATATTGAGGCTCCAGCAACGTTATTCTCTGTCAGATAAAACTGTAATGGGTTTTGTTGGAAATGTGGACTGTTGTCATTGACATCTGAAATCTGAATGCTGAGAGTTTTGAAAGTGGATAAAGGAGGGTCACCACAATCAGTGGCTTTGATTGTTATTTCATAATGAGACACCTGCTCTCTGTCCAGAGGAGCTTTAGTGACAACTGAATATGTGTTTTCTTTGTATGAAGGTTTTAGTTCAAATGGCGTTTCATTCGATATGTGTAAAATTATTTTTCCATTTACTCCAGCGTCTCTATCCCTCACACTAACAAGTGAAACGATTGTTCCAGGTTTTGAATCTTCAGAAACTGTGTTTGACAGTGAAGTGACTTCAATTTCAGGTGCATTATCATTGACGTCTTTTATTTTTAATATAACTCTACATTCGCCGGTTAGTGGAGGTGATCCTTTATCTGAAGCCTCAATTTCCAATTCATATTGGTCCGTCTCCTCGTAATCTATGTTCCCAATAATTTTTATTTGCCCAGTTAATTTGTCCAATTGAAAGATTTCATACACTTTCCGCATCAAAGTTTTCCCCAGGTTGAATTCAATCAGCCCATTCGTTCCCTCATCTGGATCTGTTGCATTCATTAGAAATACTGGAGTTCCGATAACAGCATTTTCTTGGATTTCAGTTTCATATATCTCCTGACTAAACATTGGACGGTTGTCATTAATATCAAGAACAATAATTGTAATATTTAATGTTCCTGATTTTTGAGGTTTTCCTCCATCTATTGCCGTTAGCAGCAGCCTGTGTGTGTCCTTCTGTTCTCTGTCTAAAGATTTCTTCAGCACTAAAAACGGGATCTTTACAGATTCACCTTGACGAATATTTACTTCAAAATGTTCATTTGATGTCAGAGTATATGTTCTAATAGAGTTAACGCCGGCATCTGGATCACGAGCTGTGTGTAACTGAAAGCGTTTCCCCGGCAATGTATGCTCAGCTATTTCAAATGTCTGCGCTTTTTCAGGAAAATTAGGTGCGTGGTCATTCACATCAGTTATTTCTACAACAACATAGTGTATTTCTAAAGGATTTTCAACAAGGATTTTGAGCTCTATTAGACATGCACCACTGCTCTGGCAGAGCTCTTCTCTGTCAATTTTCCCGTTGACGTACAATGCCCCATTATTCTGACTGACTTCAAAATTCGCATCCTTACTTTCAGAAACAACACGGAACCGTCGATCAGTCAGAGAATTAATGTCAAGACCCAGATCCTTTGCGACATGTCCAACAACAGTTCCCTCTTTCAGCTCCTCGGGGATAGAGTACCGTATCTGAGCCGAAGCTTGTGAGCCCAACAGCAGCACCACGGGCAGAATGAGAGCGAAGAGGCCGCGGTCCATTGTTCTCGTTTTCTGTTGAATCCACATCTTAATCCAACAAGATAAATATCCACAAAGGCCAAAGTGTTGTCATGCAATTACATTTATAAATCCTGCTCAGTTCCATCAAGCCATTTGTAAAACTGAGGCATAGATTCAGTCCACTGATGATCTCAAGTCACAAACCGTCTTTGCTTCTGGTAGGAGACAAAAGCTTTGAAATGGGAGGGGCACCTTTCTCTGAGCTTAACTGGTGCAATAGTGACACACAGGGGTAAAAACTAAGAATGTACTCTAATGCATTGTTCTTGCATTAGATATGCCACAGAATTGAAACATTCCGACATAACAGTGAAGAGTCAGCCGTCAACACTTTTCAAAGTTGAACTTCCTCATTAACCTCTCAATTTTGATTCAGAAAACTTCTCTTTAAACACATGTTCTTGTGTTTCAGCGCTGTGGAGTGCTATCTGGAAAACTTACACTGAGATTGTAGCTCAATTTTAGAACAACTCCTTATTCCATATAACTTCTAAAGCTACCTTCTTACATTCCATGGTTAAAATGGTTAAGGTTAAAAAACAACACTAATAAAACCGATTTATTTTTCCGTAGAAGATCATAACAATAAACCTTTTTTCTGATATTCTAAGCCGAATTGTTGTCAGCAGGGCAAAGTGGATTATACTGTGTTGTTTTTCAAATTAAATGTTGAACACTGTTTTCGAACAGCCAGTGACGGAGAATCTTAACTGTATTTTTATTGCATAGCTCGGAATTCTTATTTCCCTCCAACCAGCATCCTCATCAAGAACTATTCATTCTGGTCCCCAGACTTTTACCCATTTATGCCCAAATTTTTTTCTGAGTTGTAAGGCATATAATTTTATCAGTTGAGTCCCTCTGAATCATGGTATGTCTTTCTTTTTTTCCATTTTGTACTTTGTTTTAAAGAAAATAGCATTTTTATGACTGGCAACAATTGTTGCCGGTAGTCACATAGCTTGTATCTAGGTCACAATGTTAAAGTCCTGCAGCATGGCCAGGACCTCTGTTACAGAGTACTGAAGGAAAGGACAACATACAGAATAAATTTGTATTTTGGCCTGTTATTTTATGAAAATTGTGTGTGTGTGTGTGGGGGGGGGGGGGGGGGGGGCGTGGCCATTGGCTATGATAAGTACTTGTGTGTCAAGAAAGGTGCAGCTCCAACTGCACATCAACTTTTTTTTTTTACCTCAGTGAAACACAACCTAATGTATGGAAGCCCTTTAAAAAAAGAAATTTAGGGAACTTGTAAAATATGAAATAAATACTAAGCCATAATTATGAGAAAATAAATCATAATTATGAGAAAAAGAGTCAGATTGTTGAGATCACAAAGTCATAATTATGAGATAAAACGTCATAATAATGAGATAACAAAGTCATAATTATGAGATAAAAAGTCAAAGTGATGAGAAAAAGAGTCAAAATTGTGAGGTTAAAAGACATAATTATCAGATAAAGTCATAACTATGAAATAAAAAGTCATAATTATGAGATAAAAAGTAATAATGAGAAAAAAATCAAAATTTTTTGATAAAGTCATTATTTATGAGAAAAAGAGTCATATTTTTGAGATCAAAAAGTCATAATTATGAGATAAAAATTCATATTAATGAGATAAAAGTCATAATTATAAAATAGTCATAATTAAAAGAAAAAGTCAAAATTATGGGATAAAAAGTCATATCTATGAGATAAGAAAGTCATAATTATGAGATAAAAACTCATTATTATCAGAAAAAAAGTCAAGTTTATGAGATAAAGTCATAATTATGAGAAAGGTGTGTTGCTATATAGATCAGCCATGGACGTGGGGCACATGCACAAATGGTATCTCATAATGTTGACTTTTTATCACATTATTATGACTTAGTATTTATTTATTTATTTTTAGTTCCCTGATTTCCTTTTTTATAAGTTGTGGAAACGGGTTTCCACACTGATGTTAGTTAACAGAGAAAGATTGTTTAGCAAATAGCAAGAAAATTTATGGTAACGTATCAAAATCCTGCAGACACAGGTCTTGAATACCTTTGAATTTATTTAGTTTGGAAGAGTATTCTAAGAAGACTTAAATGCACCAGTGTATCTCATTCTACTATTTGAAACAAGTAAATTATGAGAAATCCTTCAGACAGTGTTTTCCTTTAGTTAGTTACAAGCTATGTGCCCACCGGCAACTTTTGTTGCCACTCACAGAATGAGCCCATGAACAAATAACTATTTATCCCAGGTAAAAAAAAAAAAGTGGTAGAGGGTTACTCGAGAGACTTGGATTATTAAATAATCATAAATATGTTTTGGGGGAGAGCATTAGAAATTTATGAAAATGATCTCTTTCCAGGACAATTTGCATCCTCCATGTCTTCCACCGCAAGGATCGGAAGCAGATGATGTCATGTGACAGGGACCACTTGAAAACTATATTTTATAAACCAAAATCTTTATCCAAGTTGTCGACTAACATATAAGTGCAAAAAGTTGCATTACTACCACTGACATTTTTTTGTTGTGACTAGAAAATGACAGTGATGTACTTCGGCAACAATTGTTGCCGGTGGGGCAAAATGGGTTAACGACATACCACTAAACATAGAACGGCTGCGGAAATGTCTAAGTGCAATGCATTATACTGTATATTTTGACTTCATGATGACTTATAGGTTTCAGCATCTTGTTACACACAAAACCTTTATCCTTGCTCATGTTTGATTTTGTTACATTGCGTTTGCCTAAAAACTATAAAACGCTTTTAAAGGTAGACAAAAAACAGTAATCATTTAGTGCTGATGACAACATCTGTCACCGAATATAAACACGGACTATAGTTAAGAAAATAAGCTTTTTGGGGTCTTTTTGTTCCCGTTGGTTTCCTTGACTGAAGTGGGAAATAAAAAATTAAACCAATTCAGGCCTTGAATTCACCGTTATACTAATAAAAACTCCATGTGTTTCAACGCTGATATTTAGATTGTCACAGAAAGTCACATAACTAAAAATTTTCCATGTCGATTAAAATCTTTTACAGAGACGTAGACCCACACATCAGAAAATATAAAGACAAGAAAAACACGTGGAGTTATGAGTTAGATGTTGACATATCTAAAGACGATCGTGTTCATGATTTACTGCCGGAAATTTTAAAACTGAAAACGTCATGAAATAAATTGTATTTGCTGGAAAAGTGTAAACTTTAACTCTCAGAGCCATAGGCAGCAGTCACCATCAGGGGCACACACTGTTATTTTGAAAAGCAGTGTGTGGTGTGTGTGGGGTTTATAATCAAAACAATGAATGTGGGATTCTGATACAGGGTTTTCTGCGGGGCGTTTCGATGTCTTATGAAACAAGTTTTGAAGAAATCAGCCAAGGTTTAAATAAGGTATATACAAGGTATAAAAAAGTATGGGAGCTATGTATTATAAGTTTACAATGAACTGAAACACTATCGGGGACTGTGCCTAAGTGAGAGTTGAAATCCGTCGAAGTTACAACAAAAAAAACTAAAATTTAATAGCGGCCAAAAACGATATGTTGAAACTCGATATATAAGTCTCCACATAGTCTGGATATATCTTTGTTCAAAACGTTCTGCATGTGAAGCTCCAGCTAAGTTGAATTTAGCCCAGCTGTCAATAAATTTTTGTTTACTCAGAGGTAATAATAAGGACGACCTGCATGTGGTGGACTTTGCTGTTAAGACCGGGGTCGAATTACACACCAAAAAAATCCTACTACAGATTTTGTATCCACATATGGGAGTAGCCCAAACCGGTTTGGAAATATCCAATTCCACCCGTTGTGTACAGGTCATGCTTTCTTGGAAAATATTTACATGCAAAAATAATAGCTGTGAGGCCCCTTTAACATTCGCTGTGAATACAGCATTCAATAAGGTAATGAGGCTGGGGGATTTTAATGGGAAATACAGATTATCATGACCACAACAACAATTGACTTCCTCACAGCTTTCTGACATCCTTGTGGTGATACAAATACAAATTCAGCCATTTGGACAGCGCCAAAACACATGAGCACGACGTATGTAGCATAAGCAATATTATAGAAATGTGAGTGTAACGAAGATAAAAAGACTTTATGTGATCATGTATAAAATTAGATACCATTTACCTCAGTAGATGTCCTCCTCCTGTCAGGGAGCACGAGTGTGTTGGCATGGCTGCCCGGGACTATAGTAGATCCTATACTCATTCTGGGTCCCACTAACATGTAGCGCTTGTCTCCAGATCTGTACTGGATGCTGTGACACAGTGTCCCGTCATAATTCGTCTCCTGTAGATATTTGGAAGTATAGTCAGTGGATTTGGAGCACTGCATTGCAATGAGCACGATGATGCTGATGATGAAGAGAGCAGAGACTGAGGCCAAAGTGATCATGAGGTAAAAAGTCACATCACTGTCCTCATCATCCTTTGCTGCACTTTTGACATCAGAGGCAGCAAAGGCCTCTTTGGGCTCCACCACTTTAACAATGACAGTAGCTGTTGCTGAGAGGGACACGTTGCCATTGTCTTTGACCAGTATGATGAGTTTGTGCTCAGCCTCGTCTGTCTCTGTGAATGAGCGAAGTGTTCTGATCTGTCCTGTATAGCGGTCCAGAGCAAAGAGACTGTGCTCAGTCACCTCCTGCAGGGAGAAGAGTAACCATCCGTTATATCCTATATCAGCGTCATAGGCTCGGACTTTGGTCACCAAGTGTCCTGCGTTGACGTTGCGGGGGATCTCCTCCACCCCTTCAGCAGAGCCGTTGGAGCTGAGTGGATACAGGATGACTGGAGCGTTGTCGTTCTGATCCAGAATGAAGACGTTCACTGTCACGTTGTTGCTGAGCGACGGACTTCCAGAATCTGTGGCCACAACGTGGAACTGGAACGTTTTCACTGTTTCAAAGTCGAAACTTTTCAGCGCAGTTATGTGTCCATTTTCAGAGTTTACGCTGATGAACGATGACATATCATTTTCACTCCCTGCTTCTCTTAGTATATGATAGGTAATTGCAGCATTGCTGTTCAAGTCGTTGTCTGTAGCACTCACAGAAAATATTCTTCCACCTGGAGCGTTATTTTCTGTCAAATATAACTCCAGGGGGCTGTGTGAGAACTGTGGTACGTTATCATTTACATCCGATACCTGAATACTCAGGGTTTTAAATGCAGAAAGAGGAGGCACCCCGAAGTCTGTAGCTGCTATTTTGATGTCATAATGTGATATAGTTTCCCTGTCAAGGGCTCCCTTTGTGACCAGCGAATACATATTTTCTTTAAACGAAGGTTTTAATTCAAATGGTACATTTCCACTCAGAGAGCATTTGACCTTTCCATTCAGGCCAGAATCACTGTCTGACACACTTATAAGAGAAATCACAGTCCCATGTTTTGAATCTTCAGGGACCTGATTTGATATCGATGTCACTTCGATTTCTGGTGTATTATCATTAATATCCTTAATCTTAATTATAACTCTACAGTCTGATGTCATTGGAGGTTGACCTCTGTCAGATGCTTGAACATCCAACTTAAACACATCAGCTGTTTCATAGTCAATGTGTCCCTTCACTCGAATCTCTCCAGTGTTTTTATCGAGACCAAATAACTCCAAAATCTTCGTGTGAACATCTCCTCCAAAGGCATACTCAACATCTCCATTTGTACCCTCGTCTAGATCGGTTGCATGGACTTTTATAACAATTGTGTCTAAAGCAACATTTTCCTGCAATGCAACAGAATACACCTCTTTGGTAAAGGTTGGTCTGTTATCGTTGCTATCCAATACACTTATAGTAAGATTAAGATTTGCTGATTTTGGTGGTGTGCCTCCATCTATAGCTGTTAAAATTAAGCTATGGTTTGTTTTCTGCTCTCTGTCCAGTTGCCTCTGCAACATTAAAAATGGGATTTTATCCTCTCCCCTGTCTCTGATTTCTAAATTAAAATGATCATTCTGACTAAGCTTGTATCGCTGGACACCATTCATTCCAACATCCGGATCGCGGGCACCTGGTAGTTGAAACCGAGCTCCGGGCAAAGTGTTTTCTGCAATTTCTATCACCTTCTCTTTCTCAGTAAAATTCGGTGCATGGTCGTTACTATCCATTATCTCTACTGTGACATAATGGATTTCAAGTGGATTTTCGACAACTATCTTCAGATCCTTTAAACATGCAGTATTTTTGTCACATAGCTGTTCCCTATCTAGCGTCTTATGAACATACAAATTCCCATTGTTTGGATTTACCTCGAAGAGCGCCTCCTGAGCTCCGGACACAATGCGAAAACGCCGGTTTATCAGCGTACTAGCTTCAAGACCCAAGTCCTTGGCAACATTTCCAATAATAGTTCCCACTATTACTTCCTCTGGAGTCGAGTATTTTATCTGCGCCAAAACCTGCTCACCAAGGCAGAGAAGCAGAGAAAATATTAGAAGACGCGAACAAGACATCATTCTTCTTTGTCCTTTGTCCGACTTGGCGAAATCATTTGAAAGAATTCCCTCAAAAAACACCAACAACATGAACTCCACTTGTTGTCAAATTATATTTCAGACAAACGACTGAGGTAAGGAAACGTACTGATCTGAAAAGGGTACGATGGTATCCTTTGTGGACGAGCAGAAAACACAATGTGAAAGGGGCAGAGTCTGTTTTAATCCACGCCTCAACAGTCTCCTTTACAACACTGCTGTACACTGACACCCAGTGGACCAAGACAAGCTTTAGTGGTTTTTACAAGAGTCTGGGGATGTAAAAACAAACTTTCTAAACAGTTACATAACTATAGTATAAACTTTGAGAGAACCCACTTCCGTTGTTGTATTACTATGCAAAAAAAAAAGAATAATTCGAAAATCACGAAGTTAACCAGTATTTTAAATGAAATATGAGACAAACTTGACCTATAATTTCAGCACCACGGATAGCGACAAGTATTCACTTTGAAAGGAGCAAAACAAAGAACCTTTTGAAAGCGTTTTCCCTCAGAAGTTGAGCAAACATCTGCTCTCCAGTTGCTAAAATGAAACATGAATCAACACAATATGAACAAAATTATATAAGACCACTCATGTTGTAGACCATTCCTCTGATGCTGGTAACAATGCAGGGTGAAAAGCCACAAGAAACAGGCGTCTCTAGGCAGGTTTTGAAAGACAATATTATTGACTATATTATCAGGAATATCATTACAGCCGTATATTGGTTGTAGAAAGGAGGCCTTTGAGGCCTCTTGTCTGGATGTTCGCAGTGTACTGTAGCACTGAACTCGTTGCGTTTATTTACAAAAAAAAAAAAAAACAATACAGTACATCGGCTGTCTTGGGAAATGAGCATTGTAAAGTGAAGATCTAAGTATGGTTGTACTTGTTTAATTTGCAGTGCCCAGCGTAAATGAGCACACCCCCTATTAAAAGTAACGTATTAATCAATACCTAAATTAACAAAAGAACAATTTTCAAAGTTTTGACAAAGCTAAGTTTAACATAACATATTGTCAACCCTAAGATTAAAAAAGTAAGAATTTTATGTTAACTAAAATCTAGCTTTGCTCCCACCCTTTTGATCGGGGTGTACTCATTGCTTTATCCTTACCTTAAATTGAGAAAAAATACGTTTTGTGCAACTTAATTAAATAATGTTTGCAATCAGTGGCCCACATTTTAAAGGAGGATTGTGTGGTATGCTGTGCCAAAGAAAATGTTGATTCCGAAAGGAAAGTAATGGTTTTCTGACAAATCTTGAAGGGGTTTTCTCATTTATGCTGAGCACAGCATTTGTAATAAATATGCAAAACAAAGAGATCATTGAATGAATCACTTTTATGACAGTGAATTTTCTGTAGTTATTTAACTTATTTCAGACAAATGGTTCACCAGATTTGACAGGTAGACTCTCTTCATGCTGACTTAATTTATATTGTTGCTCATTTTGGAAAACAAACCAGAACAATAAAAGGTTATACATCTGCTAAATCTTAAAAAGGATAATTTAATTGTATATGTTTCAGATGTAGCAAAATCAAGCCACGCAAATGGTAAAGCATGTCAATTTTTTTTCACCTTATCAGAGAACTAAAAGTAGATCAGTGTCCAAACAAATCCATTTAACTTGTTAAAATAATTCTACAGACAAATAAATGCATTTCAGCCTTCCAACAACTTTCTCAGGAAAACAAAAGCCATCAGTGCAAATGCACAGAAGGCAGCCAAAGATCTGCAAACAGCCCAGTGCTGTTATGATTGGACATAAGACCAGTTAGCATAAGTCAAGGATAAAAACAGTTCAGAACCACATACAAGTAAAACCAGGAAAATGGGAAAACGAAATGTCACTTCCCGGAAAGCCTTAAAGCCCTTACCTCAGTAGATGTCCTCCTCCTGTCAGGGAGCACCAGTGTGTTGGCATGGCTGCCTGGGACTATAGTAGATCCTATACTCATCCTGGGTCCCACTAACATGTAACGCTTGTCTCCAGATCTGTACTGGATGCTGTGACACAGTGTCCCATCATAATTCGTCTCCTGTAGATATTTGGAAGTATAGTCAGTGGATTTGGAGCACTGCATTGCAATGAGCACGATGATGCTGATGATGAAGAGAGCAGAGACTGAGGCCAAAGTGATCATGAGGTAAAAAGTCACATCACTGTCCTCATCATCCTTTGCTGCACTTTTGACATCAGAGGCAGCAAAGGCCTCTTTGGGCTCCACCACTTTGACAATGACAGTAGCTGTTGCTGAGAGGGACACGTTGCCATTGTCTTTGACCAGTATGATGAGTTTGTGCTCAGCCTCGTCTGTCTCTGTGAATGAGCGAAGTGTTCTGATCTGTCCTGTATAGCGGTCCAGAGCAAAGAGACTGTGCTCAGTCACCTCCTGCAGCGAGAAGAGTAACCATCCGTTATATCCTATATCAGCGTCATAGGCTCGGACTTTGGTCACCAAGTGTCCTGCGTTGACGTTGCGGGGGATCTCCTCCACCCCTTCAGCAGAGCCGTTGGAGCTGAGTGGATACAGGATGACTGGAGCGTTGTCGTTCTGATCCAGAATGAAGACGTTCACTGTCACGTTGTTGCTGAGAGACGGACTTCCAGAATCTGTGGCCACAACGTGGAACTGGAACGTTTTCACTGTTTCAAAGTCGAAACTTTTCAGTGCAGTGATGTGTCCATTTTCAGAGTTTACGTTGATGAACGATGTGACGTCACTCTGACTCCCCTCCCTCACTATGTGATATGAAATAGCTGCATTGTCATTGATATCATTGTCTGTAGCGCTGACCGAGAATATTGAGGCTCCAGCAACGTTATTCTCTGTCAGATAAAACTGTAATGGGTTTTGTCGGAAATGTGGACTGTTGTCATTGACATCTGAAATCTGAATGCTGAGAGTTTTGAAAGTGGATAAAGGAGGGTCACCACAATCAGTGGCTTTGATTGTTATTTCATAATGAGACACCTGCTCTCTGTCCAGAGGAGCTTTAGTGACAACTGAATATGTGTTTTCTTTATACGAAGGTTTTAGTTCAAATGGAACTTCATTATTTATGCTTGAAATTATTTTTCCATTAACACCAGAGTCTCTGTCTTTTACTTTGATGAGAGAAACGATGGTTCCAGGCTTTGAATCTTCAGACACTGTGTTTGACAGTGATGTGACTTCTATCTCAGGTGGATTATCATTGATGTCTTTAATTTTTATTATAACTCTGCACTCACCGGTCATTGGCGGTGATCCTTTATCGGATGCCTCAACGTCGAGTTTATAAACATCGTTTTCCTCATAGTCTATTTCTCCCCTGACTTTGATCTCCCCTGTTTGTTTATCCAGTTCAAATAGTTCATATACTTTTTTCTTCAGAGTTTTTCCAAGATTATATTCAATTAATCCATATGAGCCTTCATCTGGATCCGTTGCATTCATTTTAAAAATTGAAGTACCGACTGGGATGTTCTCCTTTATCTCTATTTGATAAATCTCCTGACTAAACATTGGACGGTTATCATTACTGTCAAGAACAATAATTGTAATATTTAACGTTCCTGATTTCTGAGGTTTACCTCCATCGAGCGCTGTCAGCAGCAACGTGTGTTTGTCCTTCTGTTCTCTGTCTAAAGATTTCTTCAGCACCAAAAATGGTATTTTATCCTCATCACTTTGACGGATGTCCACTTCAAAATGTTCATTTGAGGTCAAAGTGTATGTTCGGATAGAGTTAATACCAGCATCTGGATCACGAGCACTGTGTAGCTGAAAGCGTCTTCCGGGCAAAACTTGCTCCCCTATTTCAAATGTCTGTTCTCCTTCAGGAAAAGAAGGAGGGTGGTCGTTTATATCAGTGATATCGACAACAACATAGTGAACTTCCAACGGGTTTTCAACAAGGATTTTAAGCTCTATCAGGCATGCACCTCTGGCCTGACAGATCTCTTCTCTGTCTATATTATTATGCACATAGAGAGCTCCATTGTTCTGGTTTACCTTAAAAAATTCATCCTTAGATTCAGACACAACACGGAAGCGCCGATCGGTCAAAGACGCGATGTCAATACCGAGATCCTTCGCAACATTTCCAACAACAGTTCCTTCTTTTATCTCCTCTGGAATAGCGTATCGTATTTCTCCCAAAGCGCCTCTTCCGACCATCAATAGAAAAACCAAACGTGCAAAAGACCAGGAGCAGTGATTTCCCCGAGAATGCCTTCCGCTATCCATCTTTATGCAACAAGATATTCACAAACAGATGACTCGTTGCTTCGATAATCGTTCATAACGAGCTCATTCTTTTATGCAAAATTCCAAAAATTAAATCCACGAGACGAGTCCATGGGCTGGCAAGCCCGGTTCTACTGTTCCTCTGCTCTTTCTGAGGACGAACAAAAGCTTTTTTAAGGGGCGGGGCCACGCTTCGTGTCTTTTCCCTATGTGATAGTGACACCCAAAGGTCTGCTGGGAAACTTGGGGCTCCGTTTTCTTCAATTAAGCAGCACCGTCTAACAGAGCCGTTTGAAGGCTTCGATCCAAAGTCCGGCTGAGGAACACCAGATTAAGATGTCATCTTCTTGGCCAAAGTATTAGACATATGTTAAGAATAACAGAAAACATGAATAATGAGTTTCAAGCCCAGGCTTGTGAAAACCAATTTACTTCTACAGCAAATCAAGTATGTTTCAGCACCACGGTCAACGACAAGATCGGCAGCTCCCTCTGCAAACCTTCATTGGGGACCAGTCCAGCTGTTTACCCCCTCACCATGATATACAAACGACATTGCTACCATCTTTTTTAAGTACGCTGCTCGTTTTATTTCACATTTTCAAAATCAAATTTTCATAAATATCAAGGCCACAAAACACCAACAACGCCGTTGTATGTTGATATAATTCGTATACTGCAAAGTCAAAGCACAAGAAAGGTGCAATTTCCTGCAGAGTACGCTTTCCAAAGATACACAGCAATTTTGTATCGTTGTTTATTAAATGGTGCAAAATAAACACCCGAATAACATCGGATATTCTTCTCATGTAATGGTGTCAGATAAATGTAGGTAACCGGTCTATGTAAAGTCGATAATCAAAATCATGTAACTTAAAGTTTAATTCAATTTGCAGTAATTCATCTGTCAGCATTTTCAGCTGTGTAAAATAGTTTGTGGTCTTATATCAGTGTCAGTGCCACATGACTACGAAACACGCACACACATGTAAACACAGGCGAGACACCAAAATGTAATTTAAAAAAATGAGGGAGGGGCGGGGGGTGGGGGGATACGTGACAGATAAACAATAAAAATGCTAAGGTATTTGCTTTTTTAATTAACTTGTTAATTTGTTAAGAAAAGTATTCAAAGCACAAGAAATTAACGTGAGAGGATGTTAGGATATTGTCAACAATTGAATGGAGAATTTCCAATACAACTCAGCCATGCATGAATGTGATGGATGTCGGAAAGAAGTTAAACAAGACTTTGTCGGCCTTTCTATAAGTAGTTGCATGGAAAACTACCTTGACTATGTGGAGTGTGTTTGGCGCTTCATGTCGTTCCTTTGGTTTAGTCCGGCTATTGTTGATGCTTATGTGTGATCTCCATGACAGCACAAACTATAAAACAATGTCAGACCAAGGACAATCCTTATCCAATCGGTAAAAAAACAACGCCTTAAAGCTCTTACCTCAGTAGATGTCCTCCTCCTGTCAGGGAGCACCAGTGTGTTGGCATGGCTGCCCGGGACTATAGTAGATCCTATACTCATCCTGGGTCCCACTAACATGTAGCGTTTGTCTCCAGATCTGTACTGGATGCTGTGACACAGTGTCCCATCATAATTCGTCTCCTGTAGATATTTGGAAGTATAGTCAGTGGATTTGGAGCACTGCATTGCAATGAGCACGATGATGCTGATGATGAAGAGAGCAGAGACTGAGGCCAAAGTGATCATGAGGTAAAAAGTCACATCACTGTCCTCATCATCCTTTGCTGCACTTTTGACATCAGAGGCAGCAAAGGCCTCTTTGGGCTCCACCACTTTGACAATGACAGTAGCTGTTGCTGAGAGGGACACGTTGCCATTGTCTTTGACCAGTATGATGAGTTTGTGCTCAGCCTCGTCTGTCTCTGTGAATGAGCGAAGTGTTCTGATCTGTCCTGTATAGCGGTCCAGAGCAAAGAGACTGTGCTCAGTCACCTCCTGCAGCGAGAAGAGTAACCATCCGTTATATCCTATATCAGCGTCATAGGCTCGGACTTTGGTCACCAAGTGTCCTGCGTTGACGTTGCGGGGGATCTCCTCCACCCCTTCAGCAGAGCCGTTGGAGCTGAGTGGATACAGGATGACTGGAGCGTTGTCGTTCTGATCCAGAATGAAGACGTTCACTGTCACGTTGTTGCTGAGAGACGGACTTCCAGAATCTGTGGCCACAACGTGGAACTGGAACGTTTTCACTGTTTCAAAGTCGAAACTTTTCAGCGCAGTGATGTGTCCATTTTCAGAGTTTACGTTGATGAACGATGTGACGTCACTCTGACTCCCCTCCCTCACTATATGATATGAAATAGCTGCATTGTCATTGATATCATTGTCTGTAGCGCTGACCGAGAATATTGAGGCTCCAGCAACGTTATTCTCTGTCAGATAAAACTGTAATGGGTTTTGTCGGAAATGTGGACTGTTGTCATTGACATCTGAAATCTGAATGCTGAGAGTTTTGAAAGTGGATAAAGGAGGGTCACCACAATCAGTGGCTTTGATTGTTATTTCATAATAAGACACCTGCTCTCTGTCCAGAGGAGCCTTCGTCACAACTGAATATGTGTTTTCTTTATAAGAAGGTTTTAGTTCAAATGGCGTTTCATTCGATATGTGTAAAATTATCTTCCCATTCACTCCAGAGTCTTTATCCCTCACACTAAGAAGGGAAACGATTGTTCCAGGTTTTGAATCTTCAGACACTGTGTTTGACAGTGATGTGACTTCAATTTCAGGTGGATTATCATTGACGTCTTTTACTTTTATAATAACTCTACATTCACCGGTCAGTGGAGGTGTTCCTTTATCAGACGCTTCAATATCTAGTTTATAAACATCATTTTCTTCGAAGTCAACAGGGCCTTTAACTTTTATCTCCCCTGTTAAATTATCTAGTTCAAAAACAAAGTTGTTTTTTCTCCTTAAGGATTTTCCAAGTTTATATTCAACTGCCCCATTAGTTCCTTCATCTTGATCTGTTGCATTTATTTTAAGTACTTGTGCGCCTAATGCAATATTTTCCTTTATCTCAATCTGATAAATTTCCTGACTGAAAACCGGACGGTTATCATTACTGTCAAGAACAATAATTGTAATATTTAATGTTCCTGATTTCTGAGGTTTACCTCCATCTATTGCTGTTAGCAGCAGCATGTGTTTATCCTTTTGTTCTCTGTCTAACGATTTCTTCAACACCAAAAATGGTATTTTGTCCTCATCACTCTGGCGGAAGTCTACTTCAAAATGTTCATTTGAAGTCAAAATGTATGTACGGATAGAGTTACTACCAGCATCTGGATCACGAGCAGTTTCCAGTTGGAACCGCCTCCCTGGTAATGTATGCTCGGCTATTTCAAAAGTCTGTTCCCGTTCAGGAAAATTAGGTGCGTGGTCATTCACATCAGTTATTTCTACAACAACATAGTGTATTTCTAAAGGATTTTCAACAAGGATTTTCAGCTCTATTAGACATGAACCGCTGCTCTGGCAGAGCTCTTCTCTGTCAATTTTCCCGTTGACATACAATGCCCCATTATTCTGTCTGACTTCAAAAATACCATTCTTATTTCCATCAGAAACAACACGGAACCGCCGACCAGCCAGAGAATTAATGTCAAGACCCAGATCCTTTGCGACATGTCCAACAACAGTTCCCTCTTTCAGCTCCTCGGGGATGGAGTACCGTATCTGAGCCGAAGCTTGTGACCCCAACAGCAGCACCACGGGCAGAATGAGAGCGAAGAAGCTGCGGTCCATTGTTCGCATTTTCTGTTGAATCCACATCTTCATCCAACAAGATAAATATCCACAGAGGCCAACTACTCCCACAGACAATTAAATTCAACTATCCCGCTCAATAACACATAGCTGAAAATCGGAGAGATGGATTAAGTCGACTGATGGTCTCGAGTCAGAACCCGTCCTTGCGTCTGCGGTAGGACACAAAGCTTTGTAAGGGGAGGGACAACTTGCTCTTTTGCTTAGCCTGTGTAATAGTGACATCTAGAGGTAAAAACGGAGAATGAACTCCACTGTGTTGTTCTATAGCAAATGTTTACGGAGACGCACAACAAGAAAAAAAGGGGCGTCAAACATGCCCAGATTTAACCGAATGGATCTTTGCCAACTGCCTACACCTCACCCCTCTCCATCTCACCCCACCATCAGATAAACGCTCTCAGTGCACTCTTTTTGTCACATTGCATAGGATGCTCTTGGGATTCAGCACCATGGACAGCAGTCTTAATTGCATTCACAGAAATGGTCGCTCCATCCAAACACAACCACTTAGTGCATACATTTAAATGCTCACACATGGGAGCAGAAACCATCTGTTTCATTCGTTATGGTTTTTTGTGAGACATATACGACGTTCCTGGCGATGATGTTCATAAAATTTGCCTGGAAAGTCACACATCTTCCACAGACAGCAATCATCATGGCGGGAAAAGCATGTCCAGACTCTGATGATTTTTGTCACTTTTTGATTATTGAAGCCATGTATGGATGATTGATATCGCAACAGCTTAGTGGAGGTTTATAGGGTGCTTGTTTTAACAGCTTTTCACCAGCATGATTATGTTCAGGTACATTTCTTTTTAATGTCTCTGACAAGATATTACTACAGCACTAAATCAAGAAAGAGATCAGGCCATTTTCGATCTATAGTTGAAGGCGTCAGTGTTATTAAACTCACATAGAAGACATTAAAAATATAGTCAGTCTATAAAGATATCTGGAACATTAACTTAAAAGCAAATTTAAGAAAATAGGCAAGGGATATTGCAAATAACTGTTAAAATGCATCTAAAATATTTAACAATGGTCAAAAGATCTTGACCATACGGTTTTTGAGTAATCCAAAAATGTAATTTTTAATAACATAATTGTGTGCTCAAAGGGATTTAATGCATGAAAAAAACAGGTGTTGAGTCAGCTTTGTCATTATAGGCGTCTGTGTAGCATGAAACTCTCAAATAACTCTTACCTCAGTAGATGTCCTCCTCCTGTCAGGGAGCACCAGTGTGTTGGCATGGCTGCTCGGGACTATAGTAGATCCTATACTCATCCTGGGTCCCACTAACATGTAACGTTTGTCTCCAGATCTGTACTGGATGCTGTGACACAGTGTCCCATCATAATTCGTCTCCTGTAGATATTTGGAAGTATAGTCAGTGGATTTGGAGCACTGCATTGCAATGAGCACGATGATGCTGATGATGAAGAGAGCGGAGACTGAGGCCAAAGTGATCATGAGGTAAAAAGTCACATTACTGTCCTCATCATCCTTTGCTGCACTTTTGACATCAGAGGCAGCAAAGGCCTCTTTGGGCTCCACCACTTTAACAATGACAGTAGCTGTTGCTGAGAGGGACACGTTGCCATTGTCTTTGACCAGTATGATGAGTTTGTGCTCAGCCTCGTCTGTCTCTGTGAATGAGCGAAGTGTTCTGATCTGTCCTGTATAGCGGTCCAGAGCAAAGAGACTGTGCTCAGTCACCTCCTGCAGCGAGAAGAGTAACCATCCGTTATATCCTATATCAGCGTCATAGGCTCGGACTTTGGTCACCAAGTGTCCTGCGTTGACGTTGCGGGGGATCTCCTCCACCCCTTCAGCAGAGCCGTTGGAGCTGAGTGGATACAGGATGACTGGAGCGTTGTCGTTCTGATCCAGAATGAAGACGTTCACTGTCACGTTGTTGCTGAGCGACGGACTTCCAGAATCTGTGGCCACAACGTGGAACTGGAACGTTTTCACTGTTTCAAAGTCGAAACTTTTCAGAGCAGATATTTGTCCGGACTCAGAGTTTACGTTCAGTGAAGTGGTCACATCACCCTGCAGTCCGTTACCTCTCACTATGTGATAAGTTATTGCTGCATTTTCATTTAGATCATTATCAGCTGCACTGACGGTTAGGATTGGCGCACCTGGGGCATTATTTTCCACCAAATACAGTTCAAACGGACTCTGACTGAATACTGGTCTATTGTCATTAACATCAGACACCTGAACACTCAGAGTCTTGACGGTGGAGAGAGGAGGGTCACCACAGTCCGTAGCAGTTATTGTTATATCATAGTGGGACACTGTTTCTCGGTCTAAAAGCTCCTTCGTAACAAGAGAATACATGTTTTCTTCAATGGATGATTTCAACTCAAACGGAACATCTTTCGAGATTGTGCAAATAACTTTCCCATTAATCCCCGCATCTCTGTCTGTTATACTAATGAGAGAGATCACAGTGCCAGGTTTTGAATCTTCGGGAATCGTGTTTGACAGTGATGTTACTTCAATTTCAGGTTTATTATCATTAATATCGACTATTTTTATAACAACCCTACAGCCTGCGGTCCAAGGGGGCTGGCCTTTATCTGAAGCTTGCAAATCTAGTCTGTAAATCTCTGTGTCCTCAAAGTCCACCCTTCCTTTCACTATAATCTCTCCGCTTATGCTGTCTAATTCAAATGCGTCATGTACTTTCTTCTTTTGTGTTTTTTCAAAACTGTACTCAATTTCGCTGTTAGAGCCCTCGTCTTGATCAGTAGCATTCAGTTTAACCACAACCGTTCCGATCGGAGCATTTTCATCTAATGACACAGTATACACATCTTTGCTGAACACGGGCCGATTATCATTTGCATCCAGCACAATGATAGTTAAATTAAGGCTCCCAGATTTTGGTGGACTACCGCCATCCAGAGCAGTCAATATTAGACTGTGATTTGCCTTTTGCTCCCTATCTAAGGGTTTTTTCAGCACTAAAAATGGTATCTTATCCTCCTCAGTGTCCCTGGTCTCAATATCAAACACATCATTCTGGCTTAGTTTATACATTCTGACTGACTGTGTACCGACATCAGGGTCTCTCGCTGCGTGGATTTTAAAACGTGTACCTGGAGGGATGTGCTCTGCTATTTCAAGACGCTGCTCGGTCTCAGGAAAACTCGGTGAATGATCATTAACATCAGTTATTTCCACTCCAACATAATGGATTTCCAGCGGGCTTTCAACTACAATTTTCAGATTTATGAGGCAAAGTTTGACTCCATCACAGAGCTCCTCTCGGTCCATCTTTTCCCCAATATACAACACTCCATTGTTCTGATTTAACTGGAACAGACTGTGATTCGGCCCTGAAACAATACGGAACCGCCTGTCCTTTAGAGTGCTAATGTCCAGTCCTAAATCCTTTGCAACATTTCCAACTGGAGATCCAGCTTTTACTTCCTCTGGGATAGTGTATCTGAGCTGAGCCACGATCTGCTCCACACAGCAAAGCAACAAAACCCCGGTAGCACACCAGATCATCCGCCGCCTTTGTTCTCGTTTTCCCATCGTGAAGCGAAACAATTGATGCCCCAAGTAAGGTGAAAATAATCCAGTTTTCTATAGAACCATTCTCAACAGGCCTATTCCAAAGTCCTTGAAACTCTGAAAAATAAGAGTTGTTTGTGTTTCTTGACAAAAAGCGCACGCTCAGGGCATCCGTCAGCATACAACCTCCGTCAGAAATGAACTAGATGGGCAGGGCCTGGAGGAAGTTGCTGCACATCTATTATCAAGGCTACACTGGCACCACATGGTCAGTGTGCTGCAGTAAGATATTAAATGCAGATGGTTCAATGTAAGTCCTCTTGGGAATGTATCCCTCTGTGTTCTTGTATGCATCGCTGCTGTCGAAAACCCTGTCATATGGGCGATGAGATGTCCTCCTGCTAAAAAGCATCACAGGTGTTCCGACAGTTATGTGCCGGGTTTACTGTGTATATACAATAACCCACAATCTCCTTCGGGATTGTGATTGATGGAGCTATGACAAAAAATAACATATATTCACAATTTAGACATGTAAACTTAAAACATGACTGAACATGAAGCACAAAAGATAACAAATCCTCCCCAGGATTTCTTTCGCTGCATTTGCACTGCAATCTCTCAAGCTCAATATTGTGTTTTTGCTTGGCTGTTGACAGTGTACTCAAAAATGAATGTAGACTCTTAACAGGTCTTCGCAGACCACCGGAAAAGCGCCATTATCTGTTGTTTGAGGCATTTTTTTTATCTAGTTATCGAATAAGTACTGCTTGTAGTCATGCTTCCATATTATGTTACAAGCCAAATGCTCTATATACCATCAACACTGGTCAAGAAATGAAGGTTTAAACTCTCCACAAGCTGCATGATAACATAATTCTTTGATGTATTAATTTATCTCCATAATTGCATTAACTCAGGACTCGAGATATAAAAGTCTCCACATAGTCCGGATATGTCTTTGTTCAAAACTTTCTGCATTTAAAGCTGCAGCTAAGTTGAATTTAGCCCAGTTGTCAATAAATTATTGGTTACTCAGAGGTAATAAGACGGGACAACCTACACGTGGTGGACTTTGCTGTTAAGACCGGGGTCGAATTACACACCAAAAAAAAAAAAAATATCCTACTACAGATTTTGTATCCAAATATGGGAGCATCCCAAACCGGTTTAGAAATATCCGATTCCACCCGTTGTGTACAGGTCATGCTTTCTAGAAAAAAATATTTACATGCAAAAACAATAGCTATGAGGCCCCTTTAACATTCGCTTTGAATACAGCATTCGATAAGGTTATGAGGCTGGGGGATTTTAATGGGAAATACAGATTATCATGACCACAACAACAATTGACTTCCTCACAGCTTTCTGACATCCTTGTGGTGATACAAATACAAATTCAGCCATTTGGACAGCGCCAAAACACATGGGCACAACGTATTGAGTATAAATATCATACAAATGTGCGTGTAACAAAGTTAAAAGACTTTATGTGATCATGTATAAAATTAGATGCAATTTACCTCAGTAGATGTCCTCCTCCTGTCAGGGAGCACCAGTGTGTTGGCATGGCTGCCCGGGACTATAGTAGATCCTATACTCATCCTGGGTCCCACTAACATGTAACGTTTGTCTCCAGATCTGTACTGGATGCTGTGACACAGTGTCCCGTCATAATTCGTCTCCTGTAGATATTTGGAAGTATAGTCAGTGGGTTTGGAGCACTGCATTGCAATGAGCACGATGATGCTGATGATGAAGAGAGCAGAGACCGAGGCCAAAGTGATCATGAGGTAAAAAGTCACATTACTGTCCTCATCATCCTTTGCTGCACTTTTGACATCAGAGGCAGCAAAGGCCTCTTTGGGCTCCACCACTTTAACAATGACAGTAGCTGTTGCTGAGAGGGACATGTTGCCATTGTCTTTGACCAGTATGATGAGTTTGTGCTCAGCTTCGTCTGTCTCTGTGAATGAGCGAAGTGTTCTGATCTGTCCTGTATAGCGGTCCAGAGCAAAGAGACTGTGCTCAGTCACCTCCTGCAGCGAGAAGAGTAACCATCCGTTATATCCTATATCAGCGTCATAGGCTCGGACTTTGGTCACCAAGTGTCCTGCGTTGACGTTGCGGGGGATCTCCACCACCCCTTCAGCAGAGCCGTTGGAGCTGAGTGGATACAGGATGACTGGAGCGTTGTCGTTCTGATCCAGAATGAAGACGTTCACTGTCACGTTGTTGCTGAGAGACGGACTTCCAGAATCTGTGGCCACAACGTGGAACTGGAACGTTTTCACTGTTTCAAAGTCGAAACTTTTCAGCGCAGTGATGTTTCCATTTTCAGAGTTTACGTTGATGAATGATGTGACGTCACTCTGACTCCCCTCCCTCACTATATGATATGAAATAGCTGCATTGTCATTGATATCATTGTCTGTAGCGCTGACCGAGAATATTGAGGCTCCAGCAACGTTATTCTCTGTCAGATAAAACTGTAATGGGTTTTGTTGGAAATGTGGACTGTTGTCATTGACATCTGAAATCTGAATGCTGAGAGTTTTGAAAGTGGACAAAGGAGGGTCACCACAATCAGTGGCTTTGATTGTTATTTCATAATGAGACACCTGCTCTCTGTCCAGAGGAGCTTTAGTCACAACTGAATAAATGTTTTCTTTATACGAAGGTTTTAGTTCGAAAGGCACATCTGATGTTATGCCTGTTATTAATTTCCCATTAACACCAGAGTCTCTATCTGTAACACTGAGCAATGAAACAACTGTACCGGGTTTTGAATCTTCAGACACTGTGTTTGACAGTGATGTGACTTCTATCTCAGGTAAATTGTCGTTAACGTCATTAATTTTTATAACAAGTCTACACTCGCCCGCAGACGGAGGTGTTCCTTTGTCAGACGCCTCTATATCTAGTTTATAGACGTCATTTTCTTCGTAGTCCAACTTTCCCTTTACCCTTATTACACCAGTTATACTGTCCATCTCAAAAATGTCATAAACTTTTTTCTTTAGGGTTTTAATGAGATTGTATTCGATATCACCATTGATTCCCTCATCTAGATCTGTTGCATTCATTTTAAAAATTGAAGTACCGACTGGGATGTTCTCTTGTATTTCTATTTGATAAATCTCCTGACTAAACATTGGACGGTTATCATTACTGTCAAGAACAATAATTGTAATATTTAATGTTCCTGATTTCTGAGGTTTACCGCCATCGAGTGCTGTCAGCAGCAACGTGTGTTTGCCCTTCTGTTCTCTGTCTAAAGATTTCTTCAGCACTAAAAATGGTATTTTATCCTCATCACTTTGACGGATGTCCACTTCAAAATGTTCATTTGAGGTCAAAGTGTATGTGCGGATAGAGTTAATTCCAGCATCTGGATCACGAGCACTGTGTAGCTGAAAGCGCTTTCCTGGCAAAATTTGCTCCCCGATATGAAATGTCTGCTCTTTTTCAGGAAATATGGGAGCATGATCATTTACATCGGTAACATCCACAACGATATGGTGCATTTCCAACGGGTTTTCGACGAGGACTTTTAGCTCTATTACACAAGCACCGCTGCCTTGGCAGATGTCCTCTCTGTCTATTTTCTTTCCCACAAGAAGGGCACCATTGTTCTTATTCACCTCAAAATACGCATCCTTGGATCCAGACACAACACGGAACCGTCGGTCGTTTAACGACGAGATTTCAAGACCAAGATCCTTCGCAACATTCCCAACCACAGTTCCTTCTTTTACCTCCTCTGGAATGGAGTACCGTATCTGAGCATTTGCCTGATTCCCGATACACAGCAGCAGTAGAAAACAAAACATTAACAAATAGTCTTTTAAGCGTCTCTTGGTTTCCATCACTGCAGGCCGGCGCAAAAAAGAAACAGGAAAGTGCTCACCGCTTTATGAACATCCAACTATATAAATATCGTTACCATAGACACAAGTACAACATGCAGTCTGCCTGTGAGCCTTGTTCAAACGCCCGTCTCTCTCAAGAATGTGAAACAAAGGCTTTTTTAGGGAAGGGACAACGTCCTCTCTGTTGCCCCAGAGTTACAGTGACACCCGGAGGTTATAAACGAAATGTAAACGACTGCTAACAGAGTTATGCCTCTTTTCTTAGTTTGATTTATCTAAATATGCTGTGCTTCTATAATAACTCACTGCATAAAAACAGGCAACAAAACATCTCATTATCAACATAATTTATCGTTAACGCTCTGTAGATAACACACACTTATTGCCAAAACATTCACGCAGTGCAAGTTGTATTCAATCTGAACAGCCACAGTTGTTTAATTGAATAATTTTTATTTCAGTTTTAGTGGAGGGTTAATCCGTTTTTGCTCTTTATTCATGTCAATGATTTCTTGTGTCCCAAAAGAAACCATTGCGTTTTTACTTTAAAACAGTACTCAGTCCCAATAACGCTCTAATGGTCTCGGCACATTCACAGATAAGAATAATGGGGCTCTGGATTTGATGAAACATCAATAAAAAATATTCATTTAATTCCGCACAGCGAAAAAAGTTTTAAAATTTACCAAAGTCCAACAGAGTTCCCTCAAGGGAATAAGAAAAGATTATTATTAATAATAATTAAAATAAATATTAATAATTATCAGAATAATAAGAACTTCCCCAGATAATTACAAAGACATAGAGTTGTTTGACAGCTACGAGCAAAAGCTTTTCAGCACCATGGAAAGCAGTTAAAACGAAGCACAGAAAAAATGTATGGTGTTTGCCTTAAAGCCCTTACCTCAGTAGATGTCCTCCTCCTGTCAGGGAGCACCAGTGTGTTGGCATGGCTGCCCGGGACTATAGTAGATCCTATACTCATCCTGGGTCCCACTAACATGTAACGTTTGTCTCCAGATCTGTACTGGATGCTGTGACACAGTGTCCCGTCATAATTCGTCTCCTGTAGATATTTGGAAGTATAGTCAGTGGATTTGGAGCACTGCATTGCAATGAGCACGATGATGCTGATGATGAAGAGAGCAGAGACTGAGGCCAAAGTGATCATGAGGTAAAAAGTCACATCACTGTCCTCATCATCCTTTGCTGCACTTTTGACATCAGAGGCAGCAAAGGCCTCTTTGGGCTCCACCACTTTAACAATGACAGTAGCTGTTGCTGAGAGGGACACGTTGCCATTGTCTTTGACCAGTATGATGAGTTTGTGCTCAGCCTCGTCTGTCTCTGTGAATGAGCGAAGTGTTCTGATCTGTCCTGTATAGCGGTCCAGAGCAAAGAGACTGTGCTCAGTCACCTCCTGCAGGGAGAAGAGTAACCATCCGTTATATCCTATATCAGCGTCATAGGCTCGGACTTTGGTCACCAAGTGTCCTGCGTTGACGTTGCGGGGGATCTCCTCCACCCCTTCAGCAGAGCCGTTGGAGCTGAGTGGATACAGGATGACTGGAGCGTTGTCGTTCTGATCCAGAATGAAGACGTTCACTGTCACGTTGTTGCTGAGCGACGGACTTCCAGAATCTGTGGCCACAACGTGGAACTGGAACGTTTTCACTGTTTCAAAGTCGAAACTTTTCAGTGCAGTGATGTGTCCATTTTCAGAGTTTACGTTGATGAACGATGTGACGTCACTCTGACTCCCCTCTCTCACTATATGATATGAAATAGCTGCATTGTCATTGATATCATTGTCTGTAGCGCTGACCGAGAATATTGAGGCTCCAGCAACGTTATTCTCTGTCAGATAGAACTGTAATGGGTTTTGTTGGAAATGTGGACTGTTGTCATTGACATCTGAAATCTGAATGCTGAGAGTTTTGAAAGTGGATAAAGGAGGGTCCCCACAATCTGTGGCTTTGATTGTTATTTCATAATGAGACACCTGCTCTCTGTCCAGAGGACCTTTCGTGACTATCGAATATGTGTTTTCCTTGTAAGAGGGTTTCAATTCCAAAGGCACATCTGAAGTAATGACTGGAATTATTTTCCCATTAACACCAGAGTCTCTGTCTTTCACTCTGATGAGAGAAACGATCGTTCCAGGCTTTGAATCTTCAGACACTGTGTTTGACAGTGATGTGACTTCTATCTCAGGTGCATTATCATTGATATCTTTAATTTTTATTATAACTCGGCACTCACCGACCAAAGGAGGCGTTCCTCTATCGGATGCTTCTATATCGAGTTTATAAACGCCATTTTCCTCATAATCCACAACTCCTTTAACTTTTATCTGCCCAGTTATACTGTCCATCTCAAAAATGTCGTAGACCTGTTTCTTTAAAGTGTTACCCAGACCGTACACAATTTGACCATTTGAGCCTTCATCTGGATCTGAAGCATTCATTTTAAAAATTGAAGTACCGACTGGGATGTTCTCTTGTATCTCTATTTGATAAATCTCCTGACTAAACATTGGACGGTTATCATTAATGTCAAGAACAATAATTGTAATATTTAATGTTCCTGATTTCTGAGGTTTACCTCCATCGAGTGCTGTCAGCAGTAACGTGTGCTCGTCCTTCTGTTCTCTGTCTAAAGATTTCTTCAGCACCAAAAATGGTATTTTATCCTCATCACTTTGACGGATGTCCACTTCAAAATGTTCATTTGAGGTCAAAGTGTATGTTCGGATAGAGTTAATTCCAGCATCTGGATCACGAGCACTGTGTAGCTGAAATCGTTTACCGGGTAGTGTTTGCTCAGCAATTTGAAATGTTTGCTCTTTTTTCGGAAAACTTGGAGCATGATCATTTACATCAGTAATTTCTACCGAAGCATAGTGTATTTCTAAAGGGTTTTCCACAATCACCTTTAGTTCCATCAGACAGACACCGCTGCCCTGACAGAGCTCCTCTCTGTCGATTCTCTTATGCACGAAGAGAGCCCCATTGTCCCGGTTTACCTCAAATGATGCATCCTCAGATTCAGAAACCACACGAAACCGTCTTTCACCCAAAGAGTTGATGTCAAAACCAAGATCCTTCGCAACATTTCCAACCACAGTTCCATCTTTTACCTCCTCTGGGATGGAGTATCGTATTTCTCCCAGTACGCGTTTTCCGACAAACAATAGAAGAAGTAAATGCGTGGAAAACAAGTAATGGCTCCAAAAAGGATGTCCTTCGAAAGCCATCTTTTTCCACCAAATGATCAAAACACAAACTACCTGTTTTTCAGTAAATGCTCACAGGGCAACCATTTTTCTTTGTAGCAAATATCAGAAAAGCATGAGGCGGCTCCATTGGTTGTACAGTTCGTTTTAAATGCCTCATCCGCTCTTCTAGTGGGACGAACAAAAGCTTATGAGGGAGGGACAAAGCTCCACCGCTCTACGATGTCTCTTTATGTAATACTGACACCCCGAGGTTACTGGGAAAGTAGGAAGCGTTGCTGAAATTTATAAAAGTACCTATGGTGACCTTTTATGAGCTACCACGATGACAACTATTAATCACGTTAACAGCATTTATTTCTTTATCAATTTATTTGTAAAAAAAAAAGAAAAACTGTGTAAGCAGTAAGGTTTGATAACATCAGTGAGGGGGAGCCTATAAGAGGAGCTAATAAAATGTTGCTGTCAATTGGACTGAAGTATATGAATGTATTCCTGTTCTGAATTGTGTTCTCCGTTAACCCAAATTGAGCGGCCTTCAGCACCACGGATAGCTGTCCCGCAGGTCAGTTTACTTTCCCTGCTCCTGTGAACAATACTCCACTTTAAATCTCCATCGGTAATTCTGAATGTGTACACGAGTAATTAAAATGATCTGGGAATGTATATCTTTCTCTTAAGGGATAAAATAAAAATGTTTAATCATACATTTTAATAGCAGCAGTTTATAGCGTATAATGATGACAGATACAGCATCCTCTTTCGGTCAACGAGTTCAAAACTTCTGTTTGAGGAAAGAAACAGCATCCCCAAACCAAGTTCAATCATATCAACTCAGTTAAATCAACAGATGGGAGAAGATAATAAACATGTAAGCTTATTATTTACGTCTAATTCACGTCTGTGTTTCCCGGGCTTTGTCTAACTGATTTTAAAAAGATATAGAAAGTAAACACCTGACATGAAGGACATTAATACTAACTAATATTTTATGATTATTCCCTTACCTCAGTAGATGTCCTCCTCCTGTCAGGGAGCACCAGTGTGTTGGCATGGCTGCCCGGGACTATAGTAGATCCTATACTCATCCTGGGTCCCACTAACATGTAGCGTTTGTCTCCAGATCTGTACTGGATGCTGTGACACAGTGTCCCGTCATAATTCGTCTCCTGTAGATATTTGGAAGTATAGTCAGTGGATTTGGAGCACTGCATTGCAATGAGCACGATGATGCTGATGATGAAGAGAGCAGAGACTGAGGCCAAAGTGATCATGAGGTAAAAAGTCACATCACTGTCTTCATCATCCTTTGCTGCACTTTTGACATCAGAGGCAGCAAAGGCCTCTTTGGGCTCCACCACTTTAACAATGACAGTAGCTGTTGCTGAGAGGGACACGTTGCCATTGTCTTTGACCAGTATGATGAGTTTGTGCTCAGCCTCGTCTGTCTCTGTGAATGAGCGAAGTGTTCTGATCTGTCCTGTATAGCGGTCCAGAGCAAAGAGACTGTGCTCAGTCACCTCCTGCAGCGAGAAGAGTAACCATCCGTTATATCCTATATCAGCGTCATAGGCTCGGACTTTGGTCACCAAGTGTCCTGCGTTGACGTTGCGGGGGATCTCCTCCACCCCTTCAGCAGAGCCGTTGGAGCTGAGTGGATACAGGATGACTGGAGCGTTGTCGTTCTGATCCAGAATGAAGACGTTCACTGTCACGTTGTTGCTGAGCGACGGACTTCCAGAATCTGTGGCCACAACGTGGAACTGGAACGTTTTCACTGTTTCAAAGTCGAAACTTTTCAGCGCAGAAATGGTGCCGTCTCCTTCATTTATATTTAGAAAGGATACTGTTGCGGACCCAGGACTCTTACGATCAATTGAATATGTGAGTGCTGCGTTTTCCCCCTCATCAGCATCAGATGCACTCACAGAAAATAAAGACGCTCCAGCTTTGTTGTTTTCAGTCACATAGAAAGTATATGGGCTTTGGGCGAACACAGGACTGTTGTCGTTAACATCCATGACATCCACTTGAATCACCTTGGTAGAGGATAGCGCAGGGCTTCCGAGGTCTTTCGCTGTTATTTCAATACGGTACGCTGGAGTTGCCTCCTTATCTAAGAAGGTTTTGGTTACCAAAGAGTAGGACTGTCCATCCGGAGACGGTTTTAAGTCAAAGGGTAAATAGGCAGGCACACTGCAGTGCACCTTTCCGTTCACACCTGAGTCTAGGTCCATCACACCCATCAACGCCACCACGGTGCCAGGAGGGGCATCCTCTGGAATGCGACTTGAGAGTGAAGTGATTTCTATTTCCGGCCGGTTATCGTTCACATCCTCCACTCTTACAACCACATTGCAGTGTGTGGAGAGGGACACAGCACCCTTGTCAGCCGCCAGTACTTTAATTTCATAGACCTGCTTTTCCTCGTAATCAAGACTGCCTTTCACAGTTAGTCTGCCCGTTCTGCTGTCCAAATCAAATGGCTCTGTTGAGAGTCCTCTGAGTTTACTCCGTATGGAATATTCTATCTCACCATTAAGACCCTCATCCGAGTCTGATGCATTCACTGATAGCAGGAATTTCCCTTTGGGGGCGTTTTCTTTCACTGTTACTATGTATTTCTGTTTGTCACACACAGGGGGGTTATCGTTTATATCAGATACAATTACTGTAATATTGATGGTACCAGATTTTATTGGTTTACCTCCGTCTGTAGCTGTTAATAGTAACCAATGTTGGTCCATTTGCTCTCTATCCAAAGGTCTTTGTAATATAAGAAATGGAACCTTGCCTTCCTCCCCAAATTCCTCAATTTCCAGGCGAAAGTACTGGTTGTGGTTAAGCTTATAGGACTGTAGTGAATTTAAGCCAACATCCAAGTCATGCGCTCCTTCCATTTGAAATCGAGATCCAACTGTGGCGGACTCCAGCACCTCTAATGTGTAGTTTTCTTCAGGAAATTTCGGCGCATTGTCATTTACATCAATAATCTCTATCATGACTTGGTGCATCTCGAGAGGATTTTCCACAACTGCTTTAAGGCTGGCGGTGCATGGAGCAGCTTTGGCACAGAGATCCTCTCTGTCTACTCTCTGGTTCACCATCAAGACTCCATCTCCTGGGTTTACCTTGAACAAATCCTGCTTTGTTCCCGACACAACACGAAGATTCCTGTCCGTAAGTCTGCTGAGTTCTAATCCAATATCTTTGGCAACATTTCCTACCGGACTTCCCACTTTTGATTCCTCCTGAATTGTATATCGAATCTGAGCAGATATTCCCTCAATGTTAGTCGCAACCACCAGGGCCAGACAAAAATAAATCCGCACATCCAGCCGTCGTCCTTTCATGTTCCTTCTCGCCATTGTTTGCCAAAAATCTTTGAGTAATCGGTCTCAAAAACGTAGCAAATTATACAATTCCCAGTTTCTTAGTAACATAAGATAAAAGTGTTTGGTAATCATCATTATGGCAGAGAGAAGCCTGTTTGGTTCATCATCTTCCCTCGTCGATTTGGTTGTAACGAATATAAAACACCCCTTTTACAATAAATCACTGTGGAGACTAATGGTCCAACAGCGCCACCTAATGTCAATGTGAAGTTGGTGCGATTGAAATGACCTTAAGTTCGGCAGCTGGAGCCCTTTGGACTGACTACGTCTTAATGAAAATGAGTTTTGAACCAAAAAAATACAGTCCAGATGAAATTATTTTAAGAGCTTAAAGAAAAACGTCACGTACTGAGATTTAACATGTAAGCTCAAAAATATTTCATGATAAGTTTATCATGGAAACACATTAGATCACATTTTCACCATGCATACTCCAACATGACATAACAAAAGCTTGATAGAGTCCAAAGTCAGTGATGGCTTTTTATTTTAAGCCGGTTAATGCGGGTAATTTGCTTGAAAAAGCAGTTGCAGGGGAGAACGGGGACAGTTGTAACACTTGCAATTGCTCCAATCAGGAACAAGTTAGGAATCCCCTGATTCACTCTGCACATGCTCAGTTTAGTCCTTGGTCCACATGAGAAGAAGTTGTGCCCTGAAGCAAACATCGCAAAATTTGTGAGTGACAACATAATTTTGTGGTAAGAAAATATCTATATTTTTTGGCTCAAATTATTTGTGTGATTGCATAGCCTGTTTTGTTGTTGAACTCATCAAACATATATCCTGTTGATTATGTGTCTGTTTAGCTGTCTTTTATTCAGAGTGTTTGTGGTAATATTTTAGCTATTAGCTGTAAGCCAAGTTAGCTCATTGCTAATGCACTCAGGGACAGTTGAAACAAGCCTGCTTGGTGTAAGTTGTGACATTTACAAAATGTAAATTAAAAAACAACAACAACAACAACAATAATAATAATAATAATAATAATAATAATAATAATAATAATAATAATAACAATAATAATAATAATAATAATAAATACAACTTATCCCAAGCTAAATTTGACTGAATGAATCTATAATAAACCATAACACTGAGCCACAGGAGACACAGTCCTCTGATGATGAGAATTTCTGTGACATCTGCATGGAACACTTCAATAACTCAACGCCAAAGTAGCCTTGGTTAAGGGCATGGCATGTCATCTATGGACCCATATAGCTGACTCAGACACCAACTAAAAAAATAGGCACAAACAACCCATCACCCACCCACTCACACATACTCCTGCATTCAGTCATTCAGTTGTTGAAGCTATAGTGTATATTATCACATTTTGTTCAGTTTCATTATTTCCAAATCCTAGCGTTGGACAACACACACTATTGTTTGACTGTTTAAGCTAGTGCACAGCTGAACCTTTTGTGCAGTTTTTTATTCATTACAAATGTTCAGATGTTGGTGTAGTTGAAGTCCTGTGCTCCAGAGAATCACAACAATTTCATTTAAAGCTTTTGAATAAAAATGTTACAGTACCTTGAGTCATTGTCATGGTCCTTACTTTGTAACGTTACATTCTGCACCAAGGTATGTTACAGCTGACTCTGACTATGGGGGTAATTGTAACATTCAGTCCTTTTATTAGAGATCTAGCCATGCATTTTCTGTTTGTGTTGTCCAGGCATTTTCTAGGACAGTTTTTAGCAGACACTTGAAGCTAGTTTGTAAAGCAGTTTGAATACACTGGGTTAAAAGAGCTAAAAGCTAGAGACAGAAATTCCAAATATGTTACAATTGCCCCTGGTCCCCCCTACTCAATTAACTCGATTACACTGTCACTAAGAGAAACACGGTTGGCATTATATAGTCAAAAACAAATTAAGTACCATCTCAGAATCGTGTGTCGACAAGGGCACCAACTATTAAACAAAACTCTATCCTACACATTTTTCCCTCTAGAGAACAACAAACACTTTCACTTTGTTTAACTGTCATCACCTATATTTATTTCACAATATCCAGCATGTGCAAAAAAGAAATCTTTCGAGGGACTTTGGGTAGTGATGGAGAATTATGAACCACCCCCTGTAGTTGTTTTCACTAGGTGTTCAAAATTAGCACTAGCCAGCTACTAAATGTGTGTGTGGCAGGTGACTGGTCAATGTACCAGACACAACGGTGCTTAAAAAAGTTATTTTTGACAAATAAATAAAGAATAATAACATCAAATGATATGGTCATATAGTCAAGAATAAAAACCAACCTTCTGTATGAAAAAAGTCTTAGGTTTACACAATTCTTTTAAACTGTGAGGTAATTTTCATCTCAAGCAATGGGTCTACCGTATTGACTCACTGTATCAGTTAGCTGTAGTTAAAAATAAATAAATAAATAAATAAATAAATAAATAAATAAATAAATAAATAAATAAATAAACAAATAAACAAATAGATAAATAAATTTTTCCTTTTAGGGCCCTGATGTTGTGGAGCCTCCCACTATCCGTAGAATAATAACTAAAAGACAACAAGTGAACATTTTTTTATTTTTGTCTCTTAATAACATTTTCATTCATAGAAGAACATATAAATTGAAAATCAAATCCCCAATTATTGTGTTAAATCATTTCATTATGTTGACAAATAAAAGAAACTCGAAGATACAAGAATAAGAATAGATTTTTAAATGCCATCTACCACAAATTTCATAAATTTATTCACCGTGTGTTTATGTTCTGAAACGTGATAGATAAAGCGCAGTATATTTGAACAAAGTAAGTAAAATGTTTAATTTTGAAAACCAAGGCAACTGAACATTTACTTTTTATTTTATCGACTGGTTTCCTTCACATAGACCTTATCATATAGATATTTAAAGCATTTGGTCCCAAAGTTTTATGGTTGCTCCTCATGATAGTAAAGCTTTGGACACATCCCTGTTCCTTGAAAAGTGTAATGTGCTGAGCACACTCCCACAGTCTCTCCGTTGTATCTGAGGTAAGCAGCGACCTCCCATGGATAAAGCCCACTACCGCAGCTCTGATTCCACACCCTCACCGCGTCTGCTCTATATTTTTCTGCATTGCTGTACCTTGCAGAGATTTTAGATTTTATTGCACAGCATATAAAACGGCAAGACAGAACAGAAATGAAATGATAAAGAAAACACTAGCACCTAGAAGAGAACACAGTGACCTACATAGTAAAAACGCCAAACCTCCGCACCCCTCCCACATGTTACGTATTGCCTCTGGATCTAGGCCAAACATTCGTGCGCGCTCACGAGGGCTGCCGCATTCTGCTTCGACCACTCCCATTTGCGCCTCCACACTGCCCCACGCTACCCCATGCTGCATCAGTGCTGCACGCTTTTTTCTAAGAATCTAAATACCTTTATTTCCAACCCCTCGGTGTGCACAGAAAGCAACATTGTGTGTGTTTCACTAGAAGATATTGATCTAATGTGGTGGTGCTGCGGATGACCGCTGTGACGTGGAGGGCTGGAGGGAGGTCGCACGTCAGAATAATAAATTACAACAGCTTCGGAGGACACTGCGAGCTGCAGCAGAACAGACAGCGCGTCACCATGGCAACGCAGCATCAGTAGGCAGGTCGCTGAAAGCAAGCCGGGCTCAAGAAGGACGGAAGCAGGAGGGGGGAGGGAGGCAGGAGTTGTGAAATCTGCAGACAAAGAAACCCAGCTGTGTCCGCATGTCCTGACGCTGTTAGTTCTGGAAAATGTGAAGGATGCACACTCTCCTCCAGCGCAGACCCGTTTTATTCTCATCCTTTCATTTGTACTGCAGATATCAGGCTAACGTGTAGAACATACAACATTTCTAATTGAAACCCACTGATATAAAAACACATTGCTTAAGGATTGCACTGAAATGAGATCTCTGATATAGTCAATCATAAAATACACTGCAGCTGGGTATATATGTTGCACATGGTAGCTTACTAGTGCCAGCTGGTGGTGGTTCTCGTGCTTTGTTCCACATTGGTGCAATGCTGTGTCAGTGTGCTAGTCGGTAAATAAGGCAGAGCAGCAGACGGCAGACAAAGTGAAGGTCTCCTCTTAGAGAGGTGGAGGTAGAAAAAAAAAACTGAGTGGAGTTATTAATATGACATACTTTCCAAACAAACGTTATAGCACCACAACCAGACACAGCATTACATGTGGTAGCCTCGTTTTATTCGGAAGGGCTTTGGAAAACACATTTTATTTCATAACTCTTCTTTCCCAGGAAAAACTGGCCGAAACAATCCTTCCCCCTAAAAACCTCCTCCTCACACATGGACGCATGTCTCTGGGGAGATGAGGTCATGTGTGAGCTAATACAGAGGCAGAAACAGACACACTCATCGTTCCACCCTCAGGAGAAATAAATCATTAAAATGCACTGTCTACACAAAAAGGTTAACCCCTTCTCATAGAGCAGTTAAAATGCTAATCAGTGCACGAAAAATGAACTTAATATGACATTATCAACCTTGCGCATAAATTATTGAAATAAATTTAGTGTTTCATTTGAAATGTAACATTAGCCACATCTTTCCTGTGAGTTTATCTTCTGTTTTTTATTGTGTTTTTTGCAGAATGAAGATCCTTATGATTTTACCACATATCACATGTGGGGAATATGAAAGTGTCCAGAAAAAAACCTCATGGTTCACATAAGAGGAGCCTTGATGTAACCTCCCTCAAATACCTTAAGACAGAAACTTTCTTAGCAGACTTACATGTTACTTTAATGTTGCAGATCTTTACCAGTGATCTACATTTTTGGTTCTTATTCCGAATTTCTGTGATTTTAAGTCCATGCTTTTCTTTAATCTTAAAGCAGTATTTGCTTTGATGTATTGAATAAAAAGTGTGAGGTCTGGATTCATTTGTTTTAATTTGAGCGTCTCATATGACAGTCTCACCTCTTCAATAACTGTAAGTATAAAAGCAATAACTTATCCAAAAATGTTTGACAGGCTACTGCTCAGTTGACAGAGAAGGCATCAAGGTGACAGTGGAGCTGTTGAATTAGCTAAAGCCAATAATACCAGAGGGTTTGAGGAAAAGGATACTGCTTTCTCCTTTGTCCATTGAGGGAAAACTGCATCCTGGGTGAAGGGTCTGCTCTGTGGAGGAATAACTTATTTAGCATCTAAAGCCATCAAAACCTTCTTTTCATTTTTTTGATCAGTGTGGATAATCAGTGAAATTAAAAGTTTTATAATAAAATATATCCACTAATGGAAAGAGGGCACATTTTCTGTCCCTGTCATAAACATTGCTTTGCACACGACACAACTTAATTTAAACATCATACACTATTGAAATACTTGAATGCTGCCCCAGTAATCAAGTACTTGGAAAAAGAAAAAGAATAGCAAACTGAAAATTACGCCTTTTTAATTATACTTGATTTATCTGAATAGTGCTAAAGCTGCTGCATATGAGGGGGCTTATATATTGTTACTGTCGGACACAAACCTTCTTTCTCAATTTTCATGGATTTCATATTTTGAATAAAACAGTGCTATTGGTAGACTTGTTGTGAGATGTTTACGCCCTTTAACCAAAATAAAGTACATAAAATAATCTATAATCTCAACTATAAAATGAAGTCATTCAGCAGTAGAGCATTTCTTAACCCCATGAAAAGTAGCAGTATTGGAAAAAGGTTTGTGTCTGACAGTGATGATATTAGAATGTCAGAGATGACACTAACCTTGCTTGTAAACAACTGAAAAAGATAAAATTACAGCACTTAGGCTCAGCATGCACACTTATATGGCGACCCATATAGAAGTATGCTCACCAAACATTCTGCCATATTTTATTTCATGTGGAACAGCGCTGACTTAATATTTTTCACTGATAAAGCAAGAAAAAATCAATACATGCCAGTTAGTGTCATAGCTGAGAAATCATCAGATATTTACATAATTGACACGCTTGTCATCTAACTAGACTCTTTTTTCATCAACATTTATATCTTTTCTTTTTTTAACCAGACCAGCAAACAGAAAAACAAACACAAACAAAACACTTGATTCAAATCATATTAGAACATGCAATACAAACCTGAAGAAATACAAACACAGAACTCAGTTATTTTCCAGTTACCCTTTTATATTTAATAGATCATAAAGACTAGCATACATTAGCTTACTACACGTTATCACATACTGCACCATAAATGAACACTGTACAAAAGCACTGCTTGTATACTGTATGTTTGGCTGTAATTTCTTACAGCATTTACAAGTAATGCAATGTGAGCTGTGCTTAAGAGTTGAACTAGATAGTTTGACTATTTTACAGTTTCACATAAAGGAAGGCTCATAAGTCAGATGGCACAGGAGCAACACTGTTTTGTTCACTTTAAATGTTTAGCATATGTATTGAAAAGTAAGGCATGTTTACAGATGCAGACATATGATATATAAATATATGACACACAAATCGGTTTCCCTAATCATGTGTGGCATAAGCAGATACATACAGAAGTCAGATGTACACACAAGCACAACTTTCATTTGGTGAACTGTAAAAACATTAAGACCTCATGTTAACTTCTGAGCTTTGATACAATCCCAGAAGATGATGAAGCTAAGGAACTTCTCAAATTTGGCCATAAATATGACAAATAAAAATAAAGCACATGGTTATGTTTCAGTATGCACAGCAGTTGTGAGGAGACATTTTATTTGCTCTAAAGTATTCGCTTTGTTCACTTTTGTTCAGTTGGATCTCCCTGACATAGTCCAAATGATGTCAAAGAAAAGCTAACAGTCAAGCAGCTGTACACTAAGTTCACACCGACTAGTGTACCGAGTCCACATGAATGTCCATCCACTGCTTGCTGTCTTGTTTCTGCCATATAACTAAGAGAAGTGTTTGACTGACAAATGTCCAGACATTCTCTCAACATCCTCTGAGAACATTACTTGTATACGTCTTAACTGTGGTCCCAAAAAAATTCAAGCTTTCACTTTTTTGTTGAAAGGGAATGTTCAGTACCATGAGTTTCTTAAAGTTATCAGAATACTTTGATTGACCCATGCAAAACAACTGAAAGGCAGTTATATACTACCTAAAGGCCTCTTTGTTTTCTGCATGATGTAAATGTTACCTTAATTAAATCTCTTACACTTGGCACTCATAATCTAAGGCCTAGCTCACATAAAAAGCACAAAGTCAAGTACAAAACTTAAACATCCTATAGCTATCACACTTATGAAATACTGTGACCCTTATGTCTCAAACTTTGAATTACTTGTGTGGTGCTTTTTATATTTATATTTAGTTATTTGTGCTGTTTCACATCAAAGCTCATATTGTTACACAAAGCACAGAGGTTAAAAATGAATGTAATATGTAACATGTTTCAGTTTAGAGAGGGAAAACAGTCTCTTAAAGGCATTTCAACATTCCTGTGTCCATTCTTGTCATGGCTTCTTTGAATATCCACTGTTGCACTTTTATTTCGTACAGTCTGTTTCTTTGTGAGTATCTCCTCTTGAAGTTTGTATACATAAAGGTGGAGTGTGGTTGAAGCCATGCAGTCATTTCATGCATATTGAATGGACAGAGAAGCATTGTTGATTGGCTTTCCATGTGCTTAAAGAAGGAGGGATGGAGAGGAGAAGGGTTATGTCTGAGACGAGCCACCATAGTCCATGTTGGTGTTACAGCATGACTACACAGTCAGAAGCAAGGATCAGAATAAGCAGAACGGACAAGGGGGTGTGTGAACCGAGGGCTTCTCCCTTCCTTTGTGTCGCTTTCTCAGCAGCATCAGTTCAGTAAGCAGTTGGAGGTGTGGGCCTATGTGGAGCTGCTACTGCTGGTAGTGGATGCCTGCGAGAGACAAAGGAAAAACAAAGATAGGGTTAAGAAGCACAACAGTGATATTCCAAACATAGTATCTCATGCAGCCGGGCATCTGTCACTTGGGGGCTTCAAGCAGGAGACAGAGAGGGTGGAGGGATTGGGCAGATCCTTGAACATGTAGTAGTGAGGTGGAGGGTTTATCAATGAATACCATGCTCCTAGATTATGCGGAGGAGAGTGGTTGCTAGGTAACTGGGTGACTGGTTTCACTTTGCCTCTCCTGCACAAAGAAGTAGGTCACAATTCTCACTACAGCAGACAGGAAATTCAGAAGTGACATTCTGTGAAGTCAGTAACACTCAGTTTGATTACAAAATTAACATCCAAATCATACAGACACAACACAATCCACTGATTAACATTCAAAATAGTATATCCTCAGTCATCTATTGGTGATGAGTCAGTCAGGAATGAACACAAATTAACTTTCACATGCACAGAATTATTTTAGGAACACGATGATTTAGCTGTAAATGTAAATATATTCTGGATGTGTACAGAATGTGAACAAAGTAAGGCCAGCGGATGACAAAGTTGTTAACCTGAGGATTGTACACAAGTTTTATCAGTGACTTAAAACACCATGATGTTTTTTTGTACAAAAAAAAAAAATGTTTTGCCTCAGGAGAGGAGTTAGCTTAAAAGCAGGCTGGGCCTGACTATCACTTTGTTCACCAACAAGAGTGGCTTGGGCTGCAGTTTTGTGTTGATGCTGCTTCGTCTGGACCCTAGTTTTACTTGTCTGTAAAATCACCCCTGAATATTTTTTAGAATTCAGAATATTTACCATAATAATTATAGATGCACAATATATCAACATCATAGCTTTAAAAGGTCAGTATCTGTAGATGTGAACTTATCAGCACATATCAGCTGCTGCTATATTTGCCACATATAATGAGATTTATGTGCAAATGCACATATAAAACTGTTTTCAAACTTCAGTTCTGCATTGACCCTTGTAAACAAAATGTTAAATATTTTATTTGCAAACTGCTCCTGTATAACTAGTGTGCTCATACAGAGAAGAAAAACGTCACGATAACTTTTAATGATTGTTTATGACTTACCCTGAATTTTTTATGTGGGAAACACAATTCATTACTCTTTTGTTCTAGTGGTTGCCCTAAGACTTTAGTTTCACAATGATCTGGTTGAGGAGGTGATGGGCATTCACATACAGATACAGAAAAAACTGATATTATTGCTATATATTATTTTCTTCATACAGACATCAGAATTAATTTTAGTCTATTTCCTCAACAGATAAAGACTTTAAAGGCCCTGGTCAGCCTATTTAGGACCTATTTTTAAAAAAAGGCCATCAATTCTTCTTACAAGTTCATGCTCTACAAATTTCACAAGGTCATAAAGCTGTCTGTCAAACAAATTCAACTACACCCACACAATCCTGAGAAAAGGTTTGCTTAAGTATTTTTCTAATAACTCCTGCATGGGTTTTATTTCAAAAGGCTAAATTTTAGGTCAGAATTAAAGCTGGTTTAATTTTTGACACATATTTAAAAATGTTTTATGTGTTGTTTCAAGCCTTTTGTCAGGATTATTTCAGGAAAGCTAACAACTAACATGTAATTTGACCAGGAGGATTAATTTTCATTTGCAAGCACAGGGTCCATGTAAAAGCAGTCATCAGCTTTTCTGTCAGCATGTTGTCACTGTGTTGTATTTAGCTGTCAGAAAGGCAAAATATTTTTTTTTCATTGTGTTAAAAGTTTTAATGTAACCAACAAAAATTATCTTTAGATTTTTATAAGTGAATTATTTGAGAAAAAGATTACAATGAAATTAATATTAGAATTAAATGGTGTTCATCTTTGTTATTTTACTTTCTTACAAAATTAAAATGTCACAATAACAGTCATTTCTAAAGTACAGTACCAATTAAAGTTCTTAATATCAAAAAGGATATGGATAAATCAGTGGACAAAGAGTTTAGAAATATAAGCATATCAAAGACTGGCATAGATATAATATTGTGCGTATCTATTTTTCTGTGAATATCACAACTTAATCCACTGATTTCATAATTAATGGGTGAATAAAAATGAAGACAATTCAAGTGAACATAATCAAGAAATGCTTTCAGTGGTGCAATAAATACAATAGTAGTGAAATGGCACTGACACACTGTAGTGGGCCTTAAAAGGTTAGACTTTTTAAGAGTTATTGGTTCCAAGATTAAGGCATCAAAAGACTTGCATGTGATGTCAACTGAGTTATTCTTTTTCAATGGAAGAAATCATCTACCTAAGAAAGTTAAAACAATGCAAATGAAAAAAAAGAAGAAAATCCACAAGAACAAAACAAACACAGAAAACAAATTTAACACTAAATTCTGTGACAGCATTCATAAAAAGGGCTTCCGGGGTGGGGGAGTTAGACTCCTGCATACCTCCAGCTGCAGAGTGGGCTTCCCTCATTTAGGGTACTTTAGAGTGGGGAGAAAAAACAACAACAAGTAATTTAATGATCATGTCAGTGCAGAAAACAAGAAAATGTATTATCTGTGTATGAATCCTATGGTCAGGAGGGGGGCTAGGGCAACAATCTATAGAATATAATACAAACTAAACATGAAATGGAAAGGTGAACTTTCACAACACATACTGTTCTTATATGCTACATGGAAACAGGTGATCAGGGATACTTTTAAATTTAGCTGTGTGCTTGTTCATCCATCAGCATACTTACCATAGATAGATAGATAGATAGATAGATAGATAGATAGATAGATAGATAGATAGATAGATAGATAGATAGATAGATAGATAGATGTAAACATAGGTAGGTGTAAACATAGTTGGACAGACAGAGCTTAGGGGTGACATGACTGTATCAACATGAAGGAAGACACTCATAGAAAAAAAGAAGTCCCAACAGGTGATTTGCATTGCTGCAGACTGACTGCATGCTGCATCTGTAACAATAAAAAGTGTAAGAGGACCCACACCACCCAGGTAGCAGAAGAAGTATGAGCTGAAACTCACTGCTTAATGTACACATAAGTACATTAAGATTGTGTCCTTGAAGACACACAGGTGTTGTGCTTTCAATTTGCTGCATACGAATATGGAACTGAATCTATCAAACTTAAGTATAATGTGAACAGAACAGCTCAGACTACAACTATCTAATGATGATTTGACAAAAAACCTGACATCAAACAGAGATGCTAAGAGCACCTAAGCAACAACAAAAAGAACCTGAATATTTTAGACAAAACCCACTGCAGTATACAAAGAAATCCTAGATGTATTTTAGATATATTTTAAAGGTTGATTGGTGTTTAAGTGAAAAAAAAACAGTAAGAATTTAGGTCTAATAAATGAAGAAAATCACAAGTTTTGGTAAACGGTTTTGCTGACTCAATTATATTTTTATTTGATGTTGCACAGACTACAAATTTTGATTTACAAGAGTAAGAAATAGTGGCCCTTTGGCCTGCTTAGGCAACAAGCGCTTTAGTTGTTTGTTTGTTGACTATGTTGTAAAACAGCTTCAGTGATGTAGCAGTCATTTGTACCTGGAGGGTAGAAGCAGCTGAGTCACTGGTGTCAGTCAGTCCTGTTCCTCTCGGTATACTGGACACGATGTATCTGGAACCCTTTGGCACAGGCTGTCTGACCACCAGCTTTCCTTTCCTGGTCTCTGCGAGAAACAGACTGTACCAGTAGGCATCGTTGGAGACCAGAGTGGAGTCTGCGATGGTGGAGTTCCTCTCACTGATCACACTGTTCCTGCTGGGAGGAGCGGCTTTGCTGGGCTTGCTTTTCTGACACTTCAGCACGATGGTGACCAAGATGGTGATGAGCAGGAGAAATGACACAGAGCCCAGACCGATGACCAGGTACAGGTTGAGGTCTGAGAAGATGTCGTACTCCAGAGGCACCTCAGTCATGTCGGAGTAGGCCTTCACTGCAGTCTCCACTGTGGACAGCTTGATGGTGACTGTGGCTGACAGAGCGGGCTCTCCGTTGTCCTTGGCAACAACAACCAGTCTCTGGTGCCGTGGATCTCTGTAGCTGAACATCCTCATAGTCCGGATCTCTCCGTTGTACTGGTCCAGACTGAACAAGGTGGCGTCAGTCACCTGCAGAAACTGGTATGTGATCCGAGAGTTGTGCACAGAGTCTGTGTCCAAGGCTATCACTTTGGCAACCAGAGAGCCTTTATCAGTGGACCTGGGGATCTTCTCCTCCACCACGGACGTCTGCGCGACGGGACACAATGACCGGAGCGTTGTCGTTCTGGTCCACGATGATGATGTGCACCGTCACGTTGCTGCTGAGTGGAGGAGAGCCAGAGTCTCTGGCCTCAATGTGGAAAAGAAACTCCTTCTCGATCTCATAGTCAAAAGTTTTCAGTGCGTAAAGATTGCCGTTCTCTGGATTGATGGAGAACAGCATGGACATGGAGGTGTTGGCTATCTCCTTCTCCAGGATGAAATAAACCAGATACTGGTTTTCATGGAGGTCAGGGTCAAAGGCAGTGAGGGAGCTGAGCAGGGCCCCGGGAGCGTTATTCTCCATCACACGGATAGTATAAAATGACTGAGGGAACTGTGGCACATTGTCATTGACGTCCAGCAGCTCTAAGCTCATAGTTTCATTGTCAGATAAAGGAGGAGAACCTCTGTCTGTCACAGTGAAAGTGATGTCGTACTCTGGAACCTTCTCTCGGTCTAAGGGCTCTGACACCACTAATTCATAATAGTTATCAGAGGACTCCCTCAGTTTGAAAGGCATATTATCAGGAATATGAAGATCAACCACTCCATTGTCACCAGAGTCTTTATCACTCACACTCACCACAGCTATCACGGTGTCTATCGGCTCATTCTCTTTGATTGGACTCTGAAATGACTTGATGGATATTTCTGGGTGGTTGTCATTCATATCTGTCACCTGTATTGTCAGTTTACACTGACCAGTTAAAGAGTTAGGCCCCTTATCACTGGCAATAACCTCCATGTCATACATCTTAAAGTCCTCATAATTGATCATCTCTTTCACTCTGATTTCACCATTTTCTGGATTCAAGTTAAACACCTGTTGAGTCCTCTCTGACGTGTACAAGCTGTATGAATACATAATATCAGAATTAGAGCCCTCATCTAAATCAGTGGCGTTCAGCTTAATAACTAGACTGCCAATTGGAGAGTTTTCCATCACCTCTACCATATATTTGTCTTTGTCAAATGAAGGGGCGTTGTCGTTCACGTCAAGCACGCGAACAATGATGCTGGCTGTACCTGTGCGCGTGGGGACTCCACCGTCCACAGCAGTTAGAATTAGATTATGGACAGCCTGCTTTTCTCTGTCTAAAGCTTTTTTCAGGACCAAATCAGCAAACTTTGTCCCGTCTCTCCCTGTCTGTATCTCAATGGAAAAGTGATCACTTGAGCTCAGGTGGTAGTTTTTCACAGAATTTGCTCCAACATCCGGGTCTGCGGCGTTATTCAGAGAGAATCTCTCTCCAACAGGGCTGGATTCAGAGATGTCCAAATGCATTGTTCCTCTTCGAAAATGAGGGGCGTTGTCATTAATGTCCGTAATTTCAACCTCGATGTTAAACATACGGATAGGATTTTCAATTGTAGCGTCCAGTCTTAGAAAGCATTCGGTTCTCAATGCACATAATGACTCACGATCAATTCTTTCCAAAATGAACAACTCCCCAGTGTCTTTGTTGATGTCGAGGTATTTTTTATTTCCTACAAGGTCTACTCGCATCATCCTCCCCTTCAGCGTTTTCACGTCTAGCCTCAAATCTGTAGCCAAGTTAGCAACAACAGAGCCTTCCTCCATTTCTTCAGGAATAGAATAGTGGGTGACGGACAATACCGTGTTCATGAACGCGGAAAGAACAATCAACACGAACACGTACCATTTCCCGGACAACCATCGAGTGTGTTGCGCCATAATGAAGAAACTGTATCCAAAGCTTTTGAGGTGCTGAAACTTCGATGACAAACGTCCCCCTATTGAATTCAAGAACAAGACGTGGATCTCTCAACAGGACAAGTTAAATCACGGAAGGAACACGAGTGATGTCCGTGTACTGAAAATGTCTGGCATCCCATCTACCAATGGGTGAACGTGAGAGCGATGACCTCATCGTGGGATCTGATTTCTTGGTGAGCAGCGACGAAAAAAGTCCAATTTAAAGCAGCGCATCCATTTCTTCAGTAAAGTTTGTTTAAATACTTTGTTTGAAGCTTTTACATTCATCCAAAATTCTAATTGACTTAAATCACAAATTATTAAGATATTAATAGGCTACTTTATGTTGATATTTTCACCCCAGAATGTTTAAGTCGTTTCCCTTTTTGGCTCGTTTGAATTCGGAGAAGCAAACATACGACGACATGATTTTGTAGATGCCTTCATTTCCACCAGTTAAAGTTATATTTATATTACTCTTCGTGGATTGTAAAAACACTAAATATAAAGTAATTCTTATTTTTTACCTTTGAGTTAAGACGCTTTTACGCACAGTCGTCTATGCGTAAAAGCGATGCCAAATGTGATTAAATCTCCAAGACTCGTGCGTGCATGGTTAAATACAGGTGCAGACATTTTCTTTAAATTCATTTATCCCCCTAGACAAGTGTTCGCTTTAAGACATTTAAAAAAACGTAAAATTTAAATGTTAAGATGAAGCAAATAAAAAAACAAAAAATTGTCAAAACAACAATTAATCCAGAATCGACAGACGCCAGGCACATTGCATAAGGAAATCAATGCTGACATTTGTTAAAAAAAAATCTGTAAATGTTGGTGCAGTTTACTTTTTTTCATTGGCGCCTTCAGATAAGAATAAATGTAATCCAGATTACAGTAGTTGCTTCATAGTGTTCTGGTACTTGAACGCACGGTCGTCTGTGTATAAATTCGATTAACTTGTTTTCAGTCGTCATATCAAAATACATGTCCATTTTTTCCATAGTAATGAGCTCTCCTATGGTTTTGTTTATATCGAGGTTCTATTGTTAACTACGATGCAATGCATCTTTTCCATCGTTTCAGCGCTCTCCCATCCAGACTCAAATCAGTCTCAAAATTAACAATAATAGAGCCCTCCTCCATTTCCTCAAGAATGGCTTATTATGTGACGGCCATAAAGATGTCTAAAAACACAGAGTGAACGGGTATAACAGATAAGTATAATTTCCAGTACTTCTCGAGATTGGTGTCATTGTCAGCAAAGTGTATCAAAAGTTTTACCGAGGTTGTGAAATTAAAAAAAAAAATGGGAAGATAATTTTAATGGTATGTGGTGTTAAAATTTGATGGCGCCGTTGTTTGTTTTCAACATATAATTTCGAAAGTACACTTTAAATTAACGGAATATAAATGTATTCTCAGGTTATACCTTTGAGTTCAATGGCTTTTACGCACAGCCATCCCATGCGTAAAAGTGATGCCAAATGTGGTAACATCAGTAACACTCATTTCTGCATGAGATAATGCAGCTGCACACCCTTCCCAAAAAATGAATTTATTCAATTATGACTCCTGGGGAACATAACTTTTACAACATGTGAATCCCCAAAACTATCTGTTCTTAAGAGGGGCAAAGTGAGAATTCACGTATCGCCACTGAAGTTGAAATTACATTAACTGGGCATAAGATATAGTGAAACCCGTGCTGCCACGAACTGGGATGGATTATCAGCACATTGATGCTAGTAAGTGGTTATTTTGGACAGAAAATTAATAAGGAGCCAATTAATGATGTTTGGCAACTTACGCACATTTGTCTGCGGATAAAAGCAGTGTTATGTTGGTTTATCTACGACTAATGACTAAATGTTCAGTTTACCTCAACTTAGTTCCAAATGAGTTTGTTAAATTAGATACATGTGTGTTTCGCATGTTTGATGCTTTACCAAAAGCATTTGAAATCTAGGAAGAACTACTTGTTGTTCATCAAATGACTTTAAGAAGTTACAAGGGAATAAAACTAAAGGAAATTCTGCAAAAAGTTTGTTTTTATGGAGCCTTAATTACATGTAAAGTCTTGATTTAATTTGCAATTTATGGAGCACGCGTAAAAGATTAGTAATATTATAAACTTTCTTTGTAAGATTTGAAAACCAACTATAGCTGACATTTTGAGAAGAGGATAATTATTGATACAGTGATTGAGGATCCGAACTGGATGGTCAATTTCAGAGACGCTGTGTTCAAATAGGCTATGTCAAACATTTGTGTTTGTCATACCTGCAGAGTGGATGCAGCTGAGTCACTGGTGTCAGTCAGTCCTGTTCCTCTCGGTATACTGGACACGATGTATCTGGAGCCCTTTGGCACAGGCTGTCTGACCACCAGCTTTCCTTTCCTGGTCTCTGCGAGAAACAGACTGTACCAGTAGGCATCGTTGGAGACCAGAGTGGAGTCTGCGATGGTGGAGTTCCTCTCACTGATCACACTGTTCCTGCTGGGAGGAGCGGCTTTGCTGGGCTTGCTTTTCTGACACTTCAGCACGATGGTGACCAAGATGGTGATGAGCAGGAGAAATGACACGGAGCCCAGACCGATGACCAGGTACAGGTTGAGGTCTGAGAAGATGTCGTACTCCAGAGGCACCTCGGTCATGTCGGAGTAGGCCTTCACTGCAGTCTCCACTGTGGACAGCTTGATGGTGACTGTGGCTGACAAAGCGGGCTCCCCGTTGTCCTTGGCAACAACAACCAGTCTCTGGTGCCGTGGATCTCTGTAGCTGAACATCCTCATAGTCCGGATCTCTCCGTTGTACTGGTCCAGACTGAACAAGGTGGCGTCAGTCACCTGCAGAAACTGGTATGTGATCCGAGAGTTGTGCACAGAGTCTGTGTCCAAGGCTATCACTTTGGCAACCAGAGAGCCTTTATCAGTGGACCTGGGGATCTTCTCCTCCACCACGGAGCCGTGCGCGCGCCACGGGGACACAATGACCGGAGCGTTGTCGTTCTGGTCCACGATGATGATGTGCACCGTCACGTTGCTGCTGAGTGGAGGAGAGCCAGAGTCTCTGGCCTCGATGTGGAAAAGAAACTCCTTCTCGATCTCATAGTCAAAAGTTTTCAGTGCGTAAAGATTGCCGTTCTCTGGATTGATGGAGAACAGCATGGACATGGAGGTGTTGGCTATCTCCTTCTCCAGGATGAAATAAACCAGATACTGGTTTTCATGGAGGTCAGGGTCAAAGGCAGTGAGGGAGCTGAGCAGGGCCCCAGGAGCGTTATTCTCCATCACACGGATAGTATAAAATGACTGAGGGAACTGTGGCACATTGTCATTGACGTCCAGCAGCTCTAAGCTCATAGTTTCATTGTCAGATAAAGGAGGAGAACCTCTGTCTGTCACAGTGAAAGTGATGTCGTACTCTGGAACCTTCTCTCGGTCTAAGGGCTCTGACACCACTAACTCATAATAGTTACCAGAGGACTCCCTCAGTTTGAAAGGCATATTATCAGGAATATGAAGATCAACCACTCCATTGTCACCAGAGTCTTTATCACTCACACTCACCACAGCTATCACGGTGTCTAACTCTATGTTTTCATTGACCGGACTCTGAAATGACTTGATGGATATTTCTGGGTGGTTGTCATTCATATCTGTCACCTGTATTGTCAGTTTACACTGACCAGATAAAGAGTTAGGCCCCTTATCACTGGCAATAACCTCCATCTCATACATCTTAAAGTCCTCATAATTGATCATCTCTTTCACTCTGATTTCACCATTTTCTGGATTCAAGTTAAACACCTGTTGAGTCCTCTCTGACGTGTACAAGCTGTATGAATACATAATATCAGAATTAGAGCCCTCATCTAAATCAGTGGCGTTCAGCTTCATCACTAGACTGCCGATTGGAGCGTTTTCCATCACCTCTACCATATATTTGTCTTTGTCAAATGAAGGGGCGTTGTCGTTCACGTCAAGCACGCGAACAATGATGCTGGCTGTACCTGTGCGCGTGGGGACGCCACTGTCCACAGCAGTTAGAATTAGATTATGGACAGCCTGCTTTTCTCTGTCTAAAGCTTTTTTCAGGACCAAATCAGCAAACTTTGTCCCGTCTCTCCCTGTCTGTATCTCAATGGAAAAGTGATCACTCGAGCTCAGGTGGTAGTTTTTCACAGAATTTGCTCCAACATCCGGGTCTGCAGCGTTATTCAGAGAGAATCTCTCTCCAACAGGGCTGGATTCAGAGATGTCCAAATGCATTGTTCCTCTTCGAAAATGAGGGGCGTTGTCATTAATGTCCGTAATTTCAACCTCGATGTTAAACATACGGATAGGATTTTCAATTGTAGCGTCCAGTCTTAGAAAGCACGATTCGGTTGTCTTCAATGCACATAATGACTCACGATCAATTCTTTCCAAAATGAACAACTCCCCAGTGTCTTTGTTGATGTCGAGGTATTTTTTATTTCCTACAAGGTCTACTCGCATCTTCCTTCCTTTCAGCGTCTTCACGTCTAGCCTCAAATCTGTAGCCAAGTTAGCAACAACAGAGCCTTCCTCCATTTCTTCAGGAATAGAATAGTGTGTGACGGACAATACTGTGTTCATGAACGAGGAAAGAACAATCAACACGAACACGTACCATTTCCCGGACAACCATCGAGTGGGTTGCGCCATAATGAAGAAACTGTATCCAAAGCTTTTGAGGTGCTGAAACTTCGATTACAAACGTCCCGCTATTGAATTAAACAACAAGACGTGGATCTCTCAACAGGACAAGTTAAATCATGGAAGGACCAGGAGTGATGTCCGTGTACTGAAAATGTCTGGCATCCCATCTACCAATGGATGAACGTGAGAGCGATGACCTCATCGTGGGATGTGATTTCTTGGTGAGCAGCGACGATAAAAGTCCAGTTTAAAGCAGCGCATCCATTTCTTCAGTAAAGTTTGTTTAAATACTTTGTATGAAGCTTTTACATTCATCCAAAATTCTAATTGACTTAAATCACAAATTATTAAGTGTTTAATAGGCTACTTTATGTTGATATTATCACCCCAGAATGTTTAACTCGTTTCCCTTTTTGGCTCGTTTAAATTCGGAGAAGCAAATAACATACGACGATATAATTGTGTAGTAGCCTTTATTTCCAAAAGTTAGTTATTTTTATATTACTTTTCGTGGATTGTAAATACACTGATTATTAAGTACTTCTAATTTGTTACCTTTGAGTACAGCAGCTTTTACGCACAGTCGTCTATGCGTAAAAGCGATGCCAAATGTGATTAAATCTCTAACACTCCTGCGTGCATGGTTAAATACAGGTGCAGACATTTCCTTTAGATCCATATATATTGGTTTATCTTCATGGACAAGTGTTCGCTATAAGAAATTAAAAAACGTAAAATATAAATGTTAAGATGAAGCAAATTAAAATAATTTTCAAAACAACAATTAATCCAGAATCGACAGACTTCAGGTACATCATACAAGGAAATCAATCCTGCCGATGGTAAAGATTCTTATTCTACATATCGGTGCTGGTTAGGCTACTTTTTTTTATTGGCACCTTCAGATAAGACTAAATGTGATCCAGATTACAGTAGTTTCTTCATTGTGTTCTGATACTTAAATGCACGGTCGTCTGTGTGTAAATTCGATTAACTTGTTTTCAGTCGTCATATGAATTACATGTCTTTTTTTCAAAAATAATGAGCTCTCCTCTGGCTTTGTTTCTATCGATGTTCTATTGTTAACCACGAGGCAATGCAACTTTTCCTTCCTTTCAGCGCCCTCACATGCAGACCCAATTCAGTCTTCAAATTAACGACAATAGAGCCCTCCTCCATTTCTTGGAGTGAAACCACAGGTAACGGCCATGAAGAAGTCTAAAAACACAGAATGTGTATAATAGATAAGCATCTTTTCCAGTACTGCTGAAGATTGGTGTGTCTTTGTGAGAAAACTGTATCAAAAGTAATACTGACACTGTGAAACTAAAGGAATCGGGAAAAGAGTTTTAGTGATATGTGGTGATAAAATTTTGGTGGAGCGTTTATTTCGTTTTCAGCTTCTTTGTTATTTTGATAGTACACTTTGTGGATTGTAAATTAACTGAATATAAATGTATTCTCATGTTTTACCTTTGAGTTCAATGGCTTTTACGCATAGCCGTCCCATGCGTAAAAGCGATGCCAAATGTGGTAACATGCGTAACACTCATTTCTGTACGAGATAATGTAGCTGCAGACCTTCAACATACAATGAATTATATAATTGTGACTCCTGGAGAAAAAAATATATTATGAGATGACAATCCCCGTAAATTATCAGTTCCAAAAAGGGGCAAATCGAAAATTCACGTATTACCACTGACGTTAAAATTACACTAACTGGGCATAAGATATAGGGGAATCTGTGCTGCCACTAATTTGGATGGTTTATCAGCGCGTTTGTGCTAGCTGGTGGTTATTTTGGACAGAAAATGAATAAGGAGCGAGTTAATGATGTTCCTTCGTGTTTGGCAACTTACACACTTTCGTCTGCGGGGAAAAGCAATGCCAAAAAAGGATTAAATCTGTTATGTTAGTTTATTTAAACTAATGACAACCAGAAGGTCAGTTTACCTCAACTTAGTCCAAATGAGTTTGTTAAATTAGATACATATGTAATACATGTTTGATGCTTTACCAAAAGCATTTTAATTCTAGGAAGGAGAACTACTTATTGTTCATAAAATGACTTTTACAAGGGAATGAAGCTAAAGGAAATTCTGCAACGAGTCTAGTTTTAAGGAGTCTTAACTACATGTAAAATGTTGGTGATTTAATCTGCAATTTGTAGAGAATGCGTAAAGAGCTTATGATTGTTATACTTCATTAGTTTTAACAAAGAATCGTCAATATCTGACATTTTGACAAGGGGAGAGGATAATTAGGCTACAGATAAAGTAATTACGATTACGAACTGGATGGCCAATTTCAGAGACGCTGTGTTCAAATAGGCTATGTCAAACATTTGTGTTTGTCATACCTGCAGAGTGGATGCAGCTGAGTCACTGGTGTCAGTCAGTCCTGTTCCTCTCGGTATACTGGACACGATGTATCTGGAGCCCTTTGGCACAGGCTGTCTGACCACCAGCTTTCCTTTCCTGGTCTCTGCGAGAAACAGACTGTACCAGTAGGCATCGTTGGAGACCAGAGTGGAGTCTGCGATGGTGGAGTTCCTCTCACTGATCACACTGTTCCTGCTGGGGGGAGCGGCTTTGCTGGGCTTGCTTTTCTGACACTTCAGCACGATGGTGACCAAGATGGTGATGAGCAGGAGAAATGACACGGAGCCCAGACCGATGACCAGGTACAGGTTGAGGTCTGAGAAGATGTCGTACTCCAGAGGCACCTCAGTCATGTCGGAGTAGGCCTTCACTGCAGTCTCGACTGTGGACAGTTTGATGGTGACTGTGGCTGACAGAGCGGGCTCCCCGTTGTCCTTGGCAACAACAACCAGTCTCTGGTGCCGTGGATCTCTGTAGCTGAACATCCTCATAGTCCGGATCTCTCCGTTGTACTGGTCCAGACTGAACAAGGTGGCGTCAGTCACCTGCAGAAACTGGTATGTGATCCGAGAGTTGTGCACAGAGTCTGTGTCCAAGGCTATCACCTTGGCAACCAGAGAGCCTTTATCAGTGGACCTGGGGATCTTCTCCTCCACCACGGAGCCGTGCGCGCGCCACGGGGACACAATGACCGGAGCGTTGTCGTTCTGGTCCACGATGATGATGTGCACCGTCACGTTGCTGCTGAGTGGAGGAGAGCCAGAGTCTCTGGCCTCGATGTGGAAAAGAAACTCCTTCTCGATTTCATAGTCAAAAGTTTTCAGTGCGTAAAGATTGCCGTTCTCTGGATTGATGGAGAACAGCATGGACATGGAGGTGTTGGCTATCTCCTTCTCCAGGATGAAATAAACCAGATACTGGTTTTCATGGAGGTCAGGGTCAAAGGCAGTGAGGGAGCTGAGCAGGGCCCCGGGAGCGTTATTCTCCATCACACGGATAGTATAAAATGACTGAGGGAACTGTGGCACATTGTCATTGACATCCAGCAGCTCTAAGCTCATAGTTTCATTGTCAGATAAAGGAGGAGAACCTCTGTCTGTCACAGTGAAAGTGATGTCGTACTCTGGAACCTTCTCTCGGTCTAAGGGCTCTGACACCACTAATTCATAATAGTTATCAGAGGACTCCCTCAGTTTGAAAGGCATATTATCAGGAATATGAAGATCAACCACTCCATTGTCACCAGAGTCTTTATCACTCACACTCACCACAGCTATCACGGTGTCTATCGGCTCATTCTCTTTGATTGGACTCTGAAATGACTTGATGGATATTTCTGGGTGGTTGTCATTCATATCTGTCACCTGTATTGTCAGTTTACACTGACCAGATAAAGAGTTAGGCCCCTTATCACTGGCAATAACCTCCATCTCATACATCTTAAAGTCCTCATAATTGATCATCTCTTTCACTCTGATTTCACCATTTTCTGGATTCAAGTTAAACACCTGTTGAGTCCTCTCTGACGTGTACAAGCTGTATGAATACATAATGTCAGAATTAGAGCCCTCATCTAAATCAGTGGCGTTCAGCTTCATAACTAGACTGCCAATTGGAGAGTTTTCCATCACCTCTACCACATACTTGTCTTTGTCAAATGAAGGGGCGTTGTCGTTCACGTCAAGCACGCGAACAATGATGCTGGCTGTACCTGTGTGCGTGGGGACTCCACCGTCCACAGCAGTTAGAATTAGATTATGGACAGCCTGCTTTTCTCTGTCTAAAGCTTTTTTCAGGACCAAATCAGCAAACTTTGTCCCGTCTCTCCCTGTCTGTATCTCAATGGAGAAGTGATCACTCGAACTCAGGTGGTAGTTTTTCACAGAATTTGCTCCAACATCCGGGTCTGCAGCGTTATTCAGAGAGAATCTCTCTCCAACAGGGCTGGATTCAGAGATGTCCAAATGCATTGTTCCTCTTCGAAAGTGAGGGGCGTTGTCATTAATATCCGTAATTTCCACCTCGATGTTAAACATACGGATAGGATTTTCAATTGTAGCGTCCAGTCTTAAAAAGCACGATGTTGTAGTCTTTAAGGGACACAAAAACTCGCGGTCAATTCTTTCCAAAACAAAGAGCTCTCCCGTGTCTTTGTTGATGTCAATATATTTCTTATTACCCACTACATCGACTCGCATCTTCCTCACCTTCAGCGTCTTCACGTCTAGTCCAAGATCAGCTGCTAAATTAGCCACGACAGAGCCTTCCTCCATTTCTTCAGGAATAGAATAATGGGTGACGGACAATCCCGTGTTCATGAACGCGGAAAGAACAATCAACACGAAAACGTACCATTTCCCGGACAACCATCGAATGTGATGCGCCATAGTGAAAAAACTGTATCCAAAGCTTTGGAGGAGCTGAAACTTCGATTACAGACGTTCCCCCCGTTGAATTACACTAACACTAATAACAACTTAAATCATGGGAGGACCAGAAATGATCTCCATCAAATATGTCTGACTTTTCATCTACCAATGATCTAACGTGAGAGCGATGACCTCATCGGTGGATGTGATTTCTTGGTGAGCAGCGACGATAAATGTCCAGTTTGAAGAAGCGCAAGCTTTACTGTTAAAAAAAAATCTACGGACACATATTTCTTTGACTTTTTTCAAAAGGTTTATGGACAAAACGTACGTCCAATTTTGGTGTGAATACTGTATTTGATTGTATTTGATTATATTTTCAATTCTGATTAGCTTATTTTTATTTTCTGTTTGGAAATTCAGAAAACAGTTACTAATGTACGATGAAATGATTTCTTAGAAACTTTAACTTTCATAATTCAAATTTATTATTATATTACATTTAAATGGATTATAAATAATCTAAATATAAAATTAGTATTCTTGAGTTTCGCATCTTTTACGCACAGCTGTCTGAGTAAGAGCGGTGTCAGATGTGATAAAATCCCCTACACTCGTGTGCATGCTAAAACAGCTGACCTTTCCTTGTAACCAATTAATAGCAATTTGCCTCACAAAAAACGTTATTATTAAGACATTGCAAATACCGTAAAACACACATTTTAAGAAGAAGCAAATTTTTATATTTGTCAAAACAACAAGAAATCGGGGATTTACACAGGTCAGGCATATCATACAAGGAAGTCAACGCTGCCACTTTAATGGATTTTTTTATTTTCGTGTTGCGGCTGGTTGCTATGTAACCTTGACACTTTTAAATGTGGACAATGCACTCTAGATCGATGTAATTTTCTCATCGTGTCTGGGTACTTTTACGCACGGCTGTCCATGCGTAAATGTGATGGACTTGCTTTCAATGTATGAATTAGATGTCCATTCTCTCCAGTAGCCTATGACATACTCTCTTGTGACCTTGTTTATCTCGATGTTTTTTTGCTATGATACAATTCACATATTCCTTCCTTTAAGCGTCCTCGCATCCAGACTCAAAGCAGGCTCCAAATTACCAACAAAGGAGCCCTCCTCCATTTCCTTAAGAATAGCATATTAGGTGAGACGGTGATAAAGATGTTAGTGGACCCAAAAAGGAAGAATTTACAGAAGGTATACTTTCCCGTAAAATATTAGAGCTTGGTGGGCCATTGTGAGGGAAATATGTCCAAAGTCCCTAAGCTGCCAGAAACAAAAAGTTTCCAGGTGTGTCCCGACAAACTAAAGAACAATACGTTGAGGATCCAAGCTCCAAAAGAAAAATACTAATCTATGATAGTACACAAATTATGTTAAACTGTTGTTCCGCTTTTAAAGAAGAAGCTATATTGATAGTACATTTCGTTCGTCGTAGATAAACTGAATGCACATTTATTCATATGTTTTATCCTTGAGTTCAAGAGCTTTTACGCACAGTCGTCCATGCGTTAAAGTGACGCCAAATGTGACAACATCCGTGATATTCGGTTTTGCATTAGATAATGCAGCTGCAGACCCTTCCCATACAAATAATTTATATAACTGTGACTCTCAGAGAAAGCTTAAATTATGACATGACAATCCCAGTAAAATATCTGTTCTAACAAGGAGCAAATTGAAAATTAGCCACTTACAACTGAATTTCAAATTATTCTATCTGGGTATAAGATGAAGGGAAATCTGTTCTGCCACTAACATTGATGGTTTATCAGCACATTGGTGCTGATTTGGGCATTTACAAATGAAAGATTGTATACTTTTGCATCGTGTTACGGGAAATTGTTCCTCTGTTTGTGACTAGCCGTGGAACATTTCTGTGACAGAAATGTAATAAAAATGCATCATAAAACTTAGTGACTTAAAAAGGTTTATGGGTGAAAGCTTAAAGTAAAAAATATCTACACTTCAAGTAGTTGATGGTTACATTTTCGTTTCTTTTTGGACAAAAATTACTAAGGAGCTAATTACTTCCAGTTTGGAAACTTGTGCACTTTTGTCTGTGGTAGAAAGTAGTGCCAAAACAGATTCAATCTGTTATATTGGTTTATATACGACTAATGACAGCTACTCAGTTTACCTTAACTTAGTTCCAAATGAGTTTGTTAAATTAGACACAGGTGTGTCTCACATGTTGGATGGTTAAAGTTTCAATCCTGAGAGGAAGTACTCATTGTACATCAAATGGCTTTTTTTTTAAAACTTAATTAAGTTACAATGGAATAAAACTAAAGGAAACGTTTGTTTTTGAGGAGCCTTAACTACATGTAAAATGTTGGTGATTCAATTTACACTTTATAGAGTATGCCAAAATAGATTGAGATTGTTATACTTTCTATTTTAGTTTGAATAAACTGTCAATATCTGACATTTTGACAAGAGGAGAGGATAATTATTGATACAGTGATAAAGGATTCAAACTGGATGGTCAAATTCAGAGACGCTGTGTTCAAATGAGTCAAACAGATGGGTTTCTCATACCTGCAGAGTGGATGCAGCTGAGTCACTGGTGTCTGTCAGTCCTGTTCCTCTCGGTATACTGGACACGATGTATCTGGAGCCCTTTGGCACAGGCTGTCTGACCACCAGCTTTCCTTTCCTGGTCTCTGCGAGAAACAGACTGTACCAGTAGGCATCGTTAGAGACCAGAGTGGAGTCTGCGATGGTGGAGTTCCTCTCACTGATCACACTGTTCCTGCTGGGAGGAGCGGCTTTGCTGGGCTTGCTTTTCTGACACTTCAGCACGATGGTGACCAAGATAGTGATGAGCAGGAGAAATGACACGGAGCCCAGACCGATGACCAGGTACAGGTTGAGGTCTGAGAAGATGTCATACTCCAGAGGCACCTCAGTCATGTCGGAGTAGGCCTTCACTGCAGTCTCCACTGTGGACAGCTTGATGGTGACTGTGGCTGACAGTGCGGGCTCCCCGTTGTCCTTGGCAACAACAACAAGTCTCTGGTGCCGTGGATCTCTGTAGCTGAACATCCTCATAGTCCGGATCTCTCCGTTGTACTGGTCCAGACTGAACAAGGTGGCGTCAGTCACCTGCAGAAACTGGTATGTGATCCGAGAGTTGTGCACAGAGTCTGTGTCCAAGGCTATCACCTTGGCAACCAGAGAGCCTTTATCAGTGGACCTGGGGATCTTCTCCTCCACCACGGAGCCGTGCGCGCGCCACGGGACACAATGACTGGAGCGTTGTCGTTCTGGTCCACGATGATGATGTGCACCGTCACGTTGCTGCTGAGTGGAGGAGAGCCAGAGTCTCTGGCCTCGATGTGGAAAAGAAACTCCTTCTCGATCTCATAGTCAAAAGTTTTTAGTGCGTAAAGATTGCCGTTCTCTGGATTGATGGAGAACAGCATGGACATGGAGGTGTTGGCTATCTCCTTCTCCAGGATGAAATAAACCAGATACTGGTTTTCATGGAGGTCAGGGTCAAAGGCAGTGAGGGAGCTGAGCAGGGCCCCAGGAGCATTATTCTCCATCACACGGATAGTATAAAATGACTGAGGGAACTGTGGCACATTGTCATTGACGTCCAGCAGCTCTAAGCTCATAGTTTCATTGTCAGATAAAGGAGGAGAACCTCTGTCTGTCACAGTGAAAGTGATGTCGTACTCTGGAACCTTCTCTCGGTCTAAGGGCTCTGACACCACTAATTCATAATAGTTATCAGAGGACTCCCTCAGTTTGAAAGGCATATTATCAGGAATATGAAGATCAACCACTCCATTGTCACCAGAGTCTTTATCACTCACACTCACCACAGCTATCACGGTGTCTAACTCTATGTTTTCATTGACCGGACTCTGAAATGACTTGATGGATATTTCTGGGTGGTTGTCATTCATATCCTCCACCAGAATCTTGATGGTACATTGTCCTGACAAACTGTTGGCTCCTTTGTCTGTTGCTATAACCTCCATGTCATAAATCCTGAAATCTTCATAATTCAACATTCCTTTAACAGTAATTTCACCAGTGGAGGGATTCAAATTAAATGTTTCTTGAGTTTTCTCTGATGTATATAAACTGTAAGAGTATGTGACATCAGAATTTGATCCCTCATCCAAGTCTGTGGCATTCAGGTGGACAACGAGACTCCCAATAGGAGAATTTTCCATTATTTTTATGGTGTAACTCTGTTTATCAAATGTAGGAGCATTGTCATTCGTGTCTGAAACATGAACAATCACACTGGCTGTGCCAGACCGAGCAGGTGTTCCTCCATCTACAGCTGTGAGGATCAAATTATGAACAGCCTGCTGCTCTCGGTCTAAGGCCTTTGTTAAGATCAATTCGGCAAATTTTGACCCTTCTCTTCCTGTCTGAACTTCTATGTTAAAATTCTCACTTTCACTAAGATGATATGTTTTCACTGAGTTGCTTCCAACATCAGGATCAACTGCATTACTGAGAGAAAATCTCTCTCCTTTCGGTGTGGCCTCAGATATATCTAAATGAATGGCGTCTCTTCGAAATTGGGGGGCGTTGTCGTTCATATCGAGAATTTCTACCTCTATGTTAAAGATTCGCAGAGGATTCTCGAGTATCACCTCCAGTCTCAAGTAACAAGAAGCTGAAGATTTTGTAGGGCAAATATATTCTCTGTCAATCTTCTCCACAACATACAATTCTCCAGTCTCTTTGTTCACATCCAGATATTTCTTGTTTGAAATGATGTCCAGTCTCAATTTCCGCTGTTTTAGTGTTTTCACATCCAAACTCAGATCGGTGGCGAGATTTGCAACGACTGATCCTTCTTTCATCTCCTCTGGTATTGAATAATGAGTCACTGAAGACGATATGTCCCGAATGAAGGAAAATAGAAACACGAGCAGCACGTACCTTTGGAGAGCCTCCATTGTTACAAAGCGTCCCGTTGTGATGTGTTCGTGTACTTTTCAATCTCACCGCCTAAGAATCTGCTTAATCAATGTCGTGTTCATATTCTTGGGATATGTATGAAGAATGTGACGATGGCGTTGCGGAAATTCCGAGAATGCACAGGCATTTAACATAAACGTCGTTTTCGGATTCGAGTTTCAGCACCACGGTGCTGTCCGGGTGTTTCAAAATGAGCCTCAATGAGAAATTCTCACCGTCATGTCGTTCACGGGCTGGCATTTTAGTTTGAACACAGCGCCTCCTGTTGCTTTGAAGAAGAAATGAAAAGTTGTTTTCTAATTTGGATCATTAGTTTAAAGTGTATCAGGTAGTAGACAAACTTTTGTGACACGAGGCAATACTCAATAGTTTATCATACAAATATGAGCAGATCGATTGTAACCTCACTTAAAATTTTATTCAGTATCAAATGACAACGTAATGGAGACTTGAGGATGTAGGAAATTATTTTTACTCACAGAGATAGATAAAGGAAAAACAGAAATAGTTTTCAGGCATTAAATACACATAATATTTAATGGTTCGCCGTCTGCTGTTATCAAGTTGCTGAAGCTTCCTGTACAAAGACAGACTGCCATGTTTTAAGTAAAGACATCTCAGTTCTTATTAGTCAGTCCTTAGGATGATTCTTTATTTAATGCAAAGGACACTGATTCTATCCAGTAACTTGCAAACCCGTATTTAAATATGTACCTGTAAAACGCATTTTGCTGTGTATCACCCTCCTATGGGTTGACCGAACTTAATCATCCTTGTCAGTATTTTTTTCGCATTGAATCTTAACTTTGTCGTCAAATACCATTGCTTACTCGACGTGTCTCGTCTAAAGTGAAGCACGACTATAAGCTGTTGTTCAGTGAAAATGTATTTTTCAACAACGTGAAGTTGAATTTATTGAACAAATCGGTTCAAGAGGAAAAGTAGAAGCAAGATATTTTGTCTATAAAAGTGCTTTACTGCTGCACTCAAACTGGTCATGGCAACGCAAAATAGCGACATATTCACGATTTGTGGTATAAATTTTTACTCTGTTAGAAACACGAAACAGGCAGTTAGAGGTCAGGTAATGATTAAGTAAGGATCCAGTACAGAGAGAGTATTTGTCATGATGCTCCATTACACTCAGCTAATAAGTGGATGACTAAAAGGGAATTGATTTGGGCCTGTGTTAGCCCCGAAACAAGCCTCACCACAGAACCTGTAATTGAGATCAGCATGTCCCAGTATTTACGCCGCTGCCCTCAGTTGTGTGTAAGGAAATATGTTAAAGGGCACTTAAGGAACAAGGTTGATAAAGTTTTTCTACTACTCCGACTACTATTGATGATAATAATGAGAATAACAATAATAACAATAATAATAATAATAATAATAATAATAATAATAAGAATAATAATAATAGTAATAATAATAATAATAATAATAATAAGTTATACTGACATTTAAGGCTTAACTTATTGGAAACAAAATTATAAGCAGGTAGATAGGTTGCTGTCAGAAGGATGCTAGTGTAAATAGTGTCTTATTTTTTTCCTTGTGTTATTGGATTTGCTTTTCCACAAGACTTTGATCATTTCAGAGTCAAGTAGCTGCCATAAAGATCTTTTATTATAAGCATGTACTTTGTACGTAAAGTGTATGTTCCGCTGTATCTGACCAGTTAAGGAGACATATCTTTTTTAAAATATTGCAACTCTCCTCCCCGTTATCTTCTGTTAATATTTGCCTCTATGAAATGAGACCGTGCTGTCGTGAGTCATGGGGATACTGAACTTAAAAAAATGCCATTCAAAGTGTGCCGTAGTTTCAGCACCTTGGTAGAATGGAAAGCTCCCGGCACATGTCGCCACGTTTTTGAGCCTTGTGATCGTTTAATGCCAATGTCTCATGTTACAGAGATTATTTTTTTCGAATGGCGATATATACGGGAGGTGTCCAGTCGCTCAATCAGGAATATTTCAAAGCACTGCTTAAAAAAAAAATTAAGCTGAAAAATATTACGTTGTAGGACTTTTACCTGTAGAGTAGATGCAGCGGAGTCACTGGTGTCCGTCAGTCCTGTTCCTCTCGGTATACTGGACACGATGTATCTGGAGCCCTTTGGCACAGGCTGTCTGACCACCAGCTTTCCTTTCCTGGTCTCTGCGAGAAACAGACTGTACCAGTAGGCATCGTTGGAGACCAGAGTGGAGTCTGCGATGGTGGAGTTCCTCTCACTGATCACACTGTTCCTGCTGGGAGGAGCGGCTTTGCTGGGCTTGCTTTTCTGACACTTCAGCACGATGGTGACCAAGATGGTGATGAGCAGGAGAAATGACACAGAGCCCAGACCGATGACCAGGTATAGGTTGAGGTCTGAGAAGATGTCGTACTCCAGAGGCACCTCAGTCATGTCGGAGTAGGCCTTCACTGCAGTCTCCACTGTGGACAGCTTGATGGTGACTGTGGCTGACAGAGCGGGCTCCCCGTTGTCCTTGGCAACAACAACAAGTCTCTGGTGTCGTGGATCTCTGTAGCTGAACATCCTCATAGTCCGGATCTCTCCGTTGTACTGGTCCAGACTGAACAAGGTGACGTCAGTCACCTGCAGAAACTGGTATGTGATCCGAGAGTTGTGCACAGAGTCTGTGTCCAAGGCTATCACCTTGGCAACCAGAGAGCCTTTATCAGTGGACCTGGGGATCTTCTCCTCCACCACGGAGCCGTGCGCGCGCCACGGGGACACAATGACCGGAGCGTTGTCGTTCTGGTCCACGATAATGATGTGCACCGTCACGTTGCTGCTGAGTGGAGGAGAGCCAGAGTCTCTGGCCTCGATGTGGAAAAGAAACTCCTTCTCGATCTCATAGTCAAAAGTTTTCAGTGCGTAAAGATTGCCGTTCTCTGGATTGATGGAGAACAGCATGGACATGGAGGTGTTGGCTATCTCCTTCTCCAGGATGAAATAAACCAGATACTGGTTTTCATGGAGGTCAGGGTCAAAGGCAGTGAGGGAGCTGAGCAGGGCCCCAGGAGCGTTATTCTCCATCACACGGATAGTATAAAATGACTGAGGGAACTGTGGCACATTGTCATTGACGTCCAGCAGCTCTAAGCTCATAGTTTCATTGTCAGATAAAGGAGGAGAACCTCTGTCTGTCACAGTGAAAGTGATGTCGTACTCTGGAACCTTCTCTCGGTCTAAGGGCTCTGACACCACTAATTCATAATAATTATCAGAGGACTCCCTCAGTTTGAAAGGCATATTATCAGGAATATGAAGATCAACCACTCCATTGTCACCAGAGTCTTTATCACTCACACTCACCACAGCTATCACGGTGTCTATCGGCTCATTCTCTTTGATTGGACTCTGAAATGACTTGATGGATATTTCTGGGTGGTTGTCATTCATATCTGTCACCTGTATTGTCAGTTTACACTGACCAGATAAAGAGTTAGGCCCCTTATCACTGGCAATAACCTCCATCTCATACATCTTAAAGTCCTCATAATTGATCATCTCTTTCACTCTGATTTCACCATTTTCTGGATTCAAGTTAAACACCTGTTGAGTCCTCTCTGACGTGTACAAGCTGTATGAATACATAATATCAGAATTAGAGCCCTCATCTAAATCAGTGGCGTTCAGCTTCATAACTAGACTGCCAATTGGAGAGTTTTCCATCACCTCTACCACATACTTGTCTTTGTCAAATGAAGGGGCGTTGTCGTTCACGTCAAGCACGCGAACAATGATGCTGGCTGTACCTGTGCGCGTGGGGACTCCACCGTCCACAGCAGTTAGAATTAGATTATGGACAGCCTGCTTTTCTCTGTCTAAAGCTTTTTTCAGGACCAAATCAGCAAACTTTGTCCCGTCTCTCCCTGTCTGTATCTCAATGGAGAAGTGATCACTCGAACTCAGGTGGTAGTTTTTCACAGAATTTGCTCCAACATCCGGGTCTGCGGCGTTATTCAGAGAGAATCTCTCTCCAACAGGGCTGGATTCAGAGATGTCCAAATGCATTGTTCCTCTTCGAAAATGAGGGGCGTTGTCATTAATATCCGTGATTTCAACCTCGATGTTAAACATACGGATAGGATTTTCAATTGTCGCGTCCAGCCTTAGAAAGCACGACGTTGCTGTTTTTAAAGCACACAAAAACTCGCGATCAATTCTTTCCGAAATAAAGAGCTCTCCCGTGTCTTTGTTGATATCGAGATATTTTTTGTTTCCCACTACATCTACTCGCATCTTCCTTCCCTTCAGCGTCTTCACGTCTAGTCCAAGATCAGCTGCCAAATTAGCCACGACAGAGCCTTCTTCCATTTCCTCAGGAATAGAATAATGGGTGACGGACAATACCGTGTTCATGATTGCACACAGACAGAAAAATACAGAAACATACCCCCAATGGGAATGCTGACGAATCTTGTTAGCCATCGAAGGGTAACCGTACATCGTCCCTCGTAGTTTGATATATGGATTCGAATGTGAGCTTTCGTTTACCACAAGTAATAAAAGCCACCAAGTCTTCAGGCAAACGTTTCTTTTCCTTGCATCACAGACGGTTTACGTGTACAATCTCAGTTTCCCAGCCTCCAATGAGCTATTGTGAGGCTGATGACCTCATCACAAAGTATGTTTTTGTGGAGAGCAGCGACATGAGTTGTCCTTCTTGGGAGAGAACGTTGAGTCAAAAATATTGGCTGCGTTTTCTCCATCGCGATGATGAAGATTGTTGTTTTACCACAAACGACATCTATAGATTACCTTTGTCCCCAGGTAAACTCAACTTGAACGTTTTTGAAGTATTGTTATCAGCCTTTTTTTGTTCCGCATGTCCTTTGAGAAGATGAAATGTCTAAACATTTCTGTCTCACTTTCACGCTTTTTTTTCTTTCTTTTTTGCGTAAAACCTTTTAGTGTGAAATCCAAGGTGCTTTTCATTCTTGATTTTAATATTTCGGTATGCCATTCAAGTGATGCCATCATGCAATGTTTCACATACCATTTTTTCTGCCTACCAAGTAGAATCATTGCCAATGATGTCACGATTATAAAGCCCTGCCCCAATGCGGCGCATACCAAAAGAAGCACCATCGTTTCACTTACTATTCTGTGTATTATTGTTAATAAAGTAAATCCAGGTAATCATCTTCAGGTTTTAACCAATAAAGTGTATACATTGCTGGTAACCCGGAAGAAATGTGATAATATTTCATTTTTCTTAAAAAGTAAAAGTTTTGGAATTACTTTGAAAACATGATGAATATTTATCATCAGTGTCTAAAAGAAAGAAAAGCCGCATTTTTAACATTGTTAAGAGATAAGCTCAATATTATTTAAAACATCTACTGGGGCGTTAAGGTATGACTGAATAGAACAACCATAGTCTGTATGCATGTTACCTGTGTAATTAAATGACTTTTTCTTCCTGTAGGATGGAAGTTGCAAAACGCCTAGTTTCCGGTGTTATGAATCTATTTCGGGACTTGTTAAGTGTGATATGCATAGGCTCATCAATTTTTGTCTAAATTTGACACTGCTTTTACACACACTTGTCTGTGCTTCAGTGCCTTGCCCAGTGTGAATAACACGTTAGAGATAAGACGGTTTACGTGTGCAATACATGTTGTACATGTTTACCTCGTTGTACAATATACTGCTGAACTATATCAAGTAAAAATATGTTAGAAATTGAACGAGTTCATTTCACTCCATTCAAAGTGGAAACAAGAGTGAAATGGAAATAATAATTCAAGCACGAATAATAACACAGGAATAATTATTAATGATAATTAATAAAGTGACGTTCACATGTCATGAAGATACAAAAGCTTTAGATATAATTGTTGTACAAACAGGTTTATTTATCTGTGTTTGTGCGTTTTTGTTAGTTTACATTATTATTACCTTGTTTCTTTGAAAAAACACGCTGCTTTATTACGTTTTTACTCCGGAATCATGCTTAATATATTTAAGTTGATGATTTTTTAAAATTCTTAAAAACAAAAAGAAAAAAAATGCGTCAGATTTCGACAAAAAAAAATAACACAGAATTGACTGAAGGACTTAATTACAAGGGACGCTCTGTGTTCAGTAGTTGTCAAACGGATGTGTTTGCCTCTATGAAATGAGACTGTGCTGTGTTGAGTCATGGGGACACTGAGCTAAAAAAATGCCATTAAAAATGTGCCGTGGTTTCAGCAAATAGTTGAAACGGACAGCTCCCCGGAAATCCAATACATGTCGCCACGTTTTAAAGTTTTGTCACAGCTTAGGTCAATGTCTAATGTTACAGTTTTGGGGATTTTTTTTTTTCGAATGGCGATGTATACAGGAGAAGCTCAGTCCCTCCATTAAGGATTCTTCTAAAGCACTGATTTACTAAAAAAAAAAAAAAAAAAAAATATGTTTAGGACTTTTACCTGTAGAGTGGATGCAGCTGAGTCACTGGTGTCCGTCAGTCCTGTTCCTCTCGGTATACTGGACACGATGTATCTGGAGCCCTTTGGCACAGGCTGTCTGACCACCAGCTTTCCTTTCCTGGTCTCTGCGAGAAACAGACTGTACCAGTAGGCATCGTTGGAGACCAGAGTGGAGTCTGCGATGGTGGAGTTCCTCTCACTGATCACACTGTTCCTGCTGGGAGGAGCGGCTTTGCTGGGCTTGCTTTTCTGACACTTCAGCACGATGGTGACCAAGATGGTGATGAGCAGGAGAAATGACACGGAGCCCAGACCGATGACCAGGTACAGGTTGAGGTCTGAGAAGATGTCGTACTCCAGAGGCACCTCAGTCATGTCGGAGTAGGCCTTCACTGCAGTCTCCACTGTGGACAGCTTGATGGTGACTGTGGCTGACAGAGCGGGCTCCCCGTTGTCCTTGGCAACAACAACCAGTCTCTGGTGCCGTGGATCTCTGTAGCTGAACATCCTCATAGTCCGGATCTCTCCGTTGTACTGGTCCAGACTGAACAAGGTGGCGTCAGTCACCTGCAGAAACTGGTATGTGATCCGAGAGTTGTGCACAGAGTCTGTGTCCAAGGCTATCACTTTGGCAACCAGAGAGCCTTTATCAGTGGACCTGGGGATCTTCTCCTCCACCATGGACCCGTGCGCGCGCCACGGGGACACAATGACCGGAGCGTTGTCGTTCTGGTCCACGATGATGATGTGCACCGTCACGTTGCTGTTGAGTGGAGGAGAGCCAGAGTCTCTGGCCTCGATGTGGAAAAGAAACTCCTTCTCGATCTCATAGTCAAAAGTTTTTAGTGCGTAAAGATTGCCGTTCTCTGGATTGATGGAGAACAGCATGGACATGGAGGTGTTGGCTATCTCCTTCTCCAGGATGAAATAAACCAGATACTGGTTTTCATGGAGGTCAGGGTCAAAGGCGGTGAGGGAGCTGAGCAGGGCCCCGGGAGCGTTATTCTCCATCACACGGATAGTATAAAATGACTGAGGGAACTGTGGCACATTGTCATTGACGTCCAGCAGCTCTAAGCTCATAGTTTCATTGTCAGATAAAGGAGGAGAACCTCTGTCTGTCACAGTGAAAGTGATGTCGTACTCTGGAACCTTCTCTCGGTCTAAGGGCTCTGACACCACTAACTCATAATAGTTATCAGAGGACTCCCTCAGTTTGAAAGGCATATTATCAGGAATATGAAGATCAACCACTCCATTGTCACCAGAGTCTTTATCACTCACACTCACCACAGCTATCACGGTGTCTAACTCTATGTTTTCATTGACCGGACTCTGAAATGACTTGATGGATATTTCTGGGTGGTTGTCATTCATATCCTCCACCAGAATCTTGATGGTACATTGTCCTGACAAACTGTTGGCTCCTTTGTCTGTTGCTATAACCTCCATGTCATAAATCCTGAAATCTTCATAATTCAACATTCCTTTAACAGTAATTTCCCCAGTGGAGGGATTCAGATGAAATGTTTCTTGAGTTTTCTCTGATGTATATAAACTGTAAGAGTATGTGACATCAGAATTTGATCCCTCATCCAAGTCTGTGGCATTCAGGTGGACAACGAGACTCCCAATAGGAGAATTTTCCATTATTTTTATCATGTAACTCTGTTTATTAAATGTGGGAGCATTGTCGTTAGTGTCTAAAACCCGAACAATCACACTGGCTGTGCCAGACCGAGCAGGTGTTCCTCCATCTACAGCTGTGAGGATCAAATTATGAACAGCCTGCTGCTCTCGGTCTAAGGCCTTTGTTAAGATCAATTCAGCAAATTTTGATCCATCTCTTCCTGTCTGAACTTCTATGTTAAAATTTTCACTTTCACTGAGATGATATGTTTTCACTGAATTGCTTCCAACATCAGGATCAACTGCATTACTGAGAGAAAATCTCTCTCCTTTCGGTGTGGCCTCAGATATATCTAAATGAATGACATCTCTTCGAAACTGTGGGGCGTTGTCGTTCATATCGAGAATTTCCACCTCTATGTTAAAGATTCTAACGGGGTTTTCTAGTATAACCTCGAGTTTGAGATAGCAAGAAGCTGAAGATTTTGTAGTGCAAATATATTCTCTGTCAATCTTCTCGACAACATACAGTTCTCCAGTCTCTTTGTTCACATCCAGATATTTCTTGTTTGAAATGATGTCCAGTCTCAATTTCCGCTGTTTTAGTGTTTTAACATCCAAACTCAGATCGGTGGCGAGATTTGCAACGACTGATCCTTCTTTCATCTCCTCTGGTATTGAATAATGAGTCACTGAAGACGATATGTCCCGAATGAAGGAAAATAGAAACACGAGCAGCACGTACCTTTGGAGAGCCTCCATTGTTACTAAGCGTCCCGTTGTGATGTGTTCGTGTACTTTTCAATCCCACCGCCCAAGAATCTGCTTAATCAAAGTCGTGTTCATATTCTTGGGATATGTAGATGAAGAATGTGACGATGGCGTTGTGAAAATTCCGGAAAATCATAAGCATTTAACATAAACGTCGTTTTCGGATTCGAGTTTCAGCACCACGGTGCTGTCCGGGTGTTTCAAAATGAGCGTCAATGAGAAATTCTCACCGTCATGTCGTTCACGGGCTGGCATTTTAGTTTGAACACAGCGCCTCCTGTTGCTTTGAAGAAGAAATGAAAAGTGATTTTCTAATTTGGATCATTAGTTTAAAGTGTAGCAGGTGGTAGACAATTTTTGTGACGGACGAGGCAATACTCAATAGTTTATTATACAAATATGAGCAGATCGATTGTAACCTCACTTAATATTTTATTAAGTATCAATTGACAACTTTATGGAGACTTGAGGATGTAGGAAATTATTTTTACTCACACAGAGATAGATAAGGGACAAACATTTAGAAACAGCTTTCAGGCATTAAATACACATAATATTTAATGGTTCGCCGTCTGCTGTTATCAAGTTGCTGAAGCTTCCTGTACAAAGACAGACTGCCATGTTTTAAGTAAAGACATCTCAGTTCTTATTAGTCAGTCCTTAGGATGATTCTTTATTTAATGCAAAGGACATTGATTCTATCCAGTAACTTGCAAACCCGTATTAAAATATGTACCTGTAAAACGCATTTTGCTTTGTATCACCCTCCTATTGGTTGAACGAACTTAATCATCATTGTCTGTATTATTTTCGCATTGAATCTTAACTCTGTCGTTAAATATCATTGCCTACTCGATTTGTCTCGTCTTAAGTGAAGCACAACGAAAAGTTGTTGTTTAGTAAAAATGTATTTTTCAACAACGTGAAGTTGAATTTATTGAACAAATCGGTTCAAGAGGAAAAGTAGAAACAATGTCATATGTCTATAAAAGTGCTTTACTGCTGCACTCAAACTGGTCATGGCAACGCAAAATAGCAACATACTCCCTATTTGTGGTATAAAGTTTGACTTTATAAAAAACAAAATAAGGAAGTTAGATGTCAGGTTATGCTTAAGTAATGATCGAATTCAGAGACTATTTGTAATGATGCTCCATTACAATCAGCTAATCAGTGGATGACTAAAATGGAGTTTATTTTGGACTTTTTTAGTCCGCAAAAAAGCCTCACCACAGACACAGTAAATGAGGTCAGCATGTCCCAGTACCGACGCCGCTGCCCTCAGCAAAAAAAAAAGTTAACTAAAGGAACAAGGATGAAAAAGTTTATCTTATAATAATATAAATCACCAAAATATAATAATAATAATAATAATAATAATAAGAAGAAGAAGAAGAAGAAGAAGAAGAAGAAGAAGAAGGATACCGCACATTACAGGTTTCAGTGATTGGAAAAAAATATATGCAGGTTGGTGTGTTGCAGCGAAAAGGATACCAATCTAAAAAGTGTCTTCTTTTTTCTTTGTGTTATTGGCTTTGCTGTTGTCACTTTTACAAAAGATTTCCATAATTTCAAAGACAAATCACTGCCAAGAAGGTCTTTTATTGTATGCATTAACTTTGTAGCTAACGTGTATGTGCCGCTGTATCTGACCAATTTTGGGGAAATATTTGTTTTTAAGTACTGCAACTCTCCTCCCCGTGATCTGCTGTTAATATTTGCCTTTATGAAATGAGACGTGCTGTCGTGAGTCATGGGGATACTGAACTAAAAAAAATGCCATTCAAAGTGTGCCGTAGTTTCAGCACCTTGGTAGAATGGAAAGCTCCCCGGCTATCCAGTACATGTTATGACGGTTTAGAGTTTTGTCACCGCTTAGATCAGTGTCTAATGTTACAGTTTTGGGGATTTTTTTTTCGAATGGCGATGTATATACAGGAGAAGTCCAGTCGCTCAAAAAAGGATTCTGCTAAAGCACTGATTGACTAAAAAACATTATGTTCTAGGACTCATACCTGTAGAGTAGATGCAGCTGAGTCACTGGTGTCCGTCAGTCCTGTTCCTCTCGGTATACTGGACACGATGTATCTGGAGCCCTTTGGCACAGGCTGTCTGACCACCAGCTTTCCTTTCCTGGTCTCTGCGAGAAACAGACTGTACCAGTAGGCATCGTTGGAGACCAGAGTGGAGTCTGCGATGGTGGAGTTCCTCTCACTGATCACACTGTTCCTGCTGGGAGGAGCGGCTTTGCTGGGCTTGCTTTTCTGACACTTCAGCACGATGGTGACCAAGATGGTGATGAGCAGGAGAAATGACACGGAGCCCAGACCGATGACCAGGTACAGGTTGAGGTCTGAGAAGATGTCGTACTCCAGAGGCACCTCAGTCATGTCAGAGTAGGCCTTCACTGCAGTCTCCACTGTGGACAGCTTGATGGTGACTGTGGCTGACAGAGCGGGCTCCCCGTTGTCCTTGGCAACAACAACAAGTCTCTGGTGCCGTGGATCTCTGTAGCTGAACATCCTCATAGTCCGGATCTCTCCGTTGTACTGGTCCAGACTGAACAAGGTGGCGTCAGTCACCTGCAGAAACTGGTATGTGATCCGAGAGTTGTGCACAGAGTCTGTGTCCAAGGCTATCACTTTGGCAACCAGAGAGCCTTTATCAGTGGACCTGGGGATCTTCTCTTCCACCACGGAGCCGTGCGCGCGCCACGGGGACACAATGACCGGAGCGTTGTCGTTCTGGTCCACGATGATGATGTGCACCGTCACGTTGCTGCTGAGTGGAGGAGAACCAGAGTCTCTGGCCTCGATGTGGAAAAGAAACTCCTTCTCGATCTCATAGTCAAAAGTTTTCAGTGCGTAAAGATTGCCGTTCTCTGGATTGATGGAGAACAGCATGGACATGGAGGTGTTGGCTATCTCCTTCTCCAGGATGAAATAAACCAGATACTGGTTTTCATGGAGGTCAGGGTCAAAGGCAGTGAGGGAGCTGAGCAGGGCCCCAGGAGCGTTATTCTCCATCACACGGATAATATAAAATGACTGAGGGAACTGTGGCACATTGTCATTGACGTCCAGCAGCTCTAAGCTCATAGTTTCATTGTCAGATAAAGGAGGAGAACCTCTGTCTGTCACAGTGAAAGTGATGTCGTACTCTGGAACCTTCTCTCGGTCTAAGGGCTCTGACACCACTAACTCATAATAGTTATCAGAGGACTCCCTCAGTTTGAAAGGCATATTATCAGGAATATGAAGATCAACCACTCCATTGTCACCAGAGTCTTTATCACTCACACTCACCACAGCTATCACGGTGTCTAACTCTATGTTTTCATTGACCGGACTCTGAAATGACTTGATGGATATTTCTGGGTGGTTGTCATTCATATCCTCCACCAGAATCTTGATGGTACATTGTCCTGACAAACTGTTGGCTCCTTTGTCTGTTGCTATAACCTCCATGTCATAAATCCTGAAATCTTCATAATTCAACATTCCTTTTACGGTAACCTCTCCCGTTTTCTGGTTTAAATGAAACGTAGCTTGTGTTTTCTCAGATGTGTACAGGCTATATGAGTAAATTAAATCTGAATTTGAACCTTCATCTAAATCGGTCGCATTTAGACGGACAACCAGACTCCCAATAGGAGAATTTTCCATCACACTAAACTGATAGCTTTCTTTTACAAATTTAGGGGCGTTGTCATTTGTGTCTAAAATATGGACAATAATACTTGCAGTGCCAGTTCGTGATGGTATACCGCCATCTACAGCTGTAAGAATAAGATGATGCACAGATTGCTGCTCCCTGTCCAAAGTCTTCTTAAGAATTAAATCGGCAAATTTTGATCCATCTCTACCAGTTTGAATTTCTATTGTAAAAAAATCGCTTTCACTTAGATGGTATGTTTTCACAGAGTTTGAACCAACGTCAGGATCTACTGCATTACTCACAGAAAAGCGTTCACCCGCCTGTGTTGCCTCTGATATGTCTAAATCTATTGTGTCTCGTCTGAAATGAGGCGCATTATCATTTATGTCCAATATCTCTATCTCGATATAAAAGATTCTTTTAGGGTTTTCAATTATTGCTTCGATTTTCATATAACAGGATGTCTTCGCGGGGCACAATGACTCCCTGTCTATTCTTTCAACAATGTACAGCTCCCCAGTTTCTTTGTTCACATCCAGATATTTTCTGTTGGTCATGGCCTCTATTCGCATTTTCCGTGCGACTAAAGTCTTCACATCTAATCCCAAATCTCCGGCCAAATTTGCGACAACGGAGCCTTCTTCCAGTTCTTCTGGGACAGAATAGTGTGTTACAGCGGCAGCTAAGTTTATGGTAGCGATGAGAAGAAGAGCTGTCGACACATACCTTACCCAGTATTCAGAAATCAGAAATCCTCCCATTGTTACGCTAGATCTGTATCTCCTGTGCTGTTCTTTTCTTTTTTTCACTTTTCTCCGAGGAAGATTTTTGACCTCCAGTGACTGTCACCAAGCAGTCCAAACAAGAGCAAAAACAAATGATTGTAGATGTATCCCAATATTCCGAATTTTAGCCCCGTGAGCTGTTCATTTGCTGCATCCTTCTTCTCAGTAAAATGCTGTCTGTCATGGCGCCTGTGATGTCAGAAGACTTATGTGGCTGGGAAACAGCGTCGCTGCTTGAATCAAACCAGACCGTGTTTTGAGTTGTTTCATAAACAAATGTGAAATGGTTCCTTTTCATCGATCAGAATTTAAAAAAAAAAAAAAAAAAAGATAACAGAGTAGAATAGCGAATTTACGGTATTAAAACTGGAAATTAAATAAGTTCCGCATCAGATGTCCACGTATTGACACAATTCTCCTTTACAACCATTCCATTATTGCTAAAATATCATAAAATTTAAAATTTGGAAAGAACATTTTTATAATGATATTTCACTGTCCAGTTCCGGTTACACTGAAGAATGAAAAATACATAACATATTCTATTTTACGCAAAAAGGCAAACGTGTCAGTGAATCTGATAAAGAAAATAAGATTTGATTATCACTGTAACATTAACGGGGACTTTTGAGTAAAAAAGTGCAAATTTCTTATTAATCTCAAGAGTGAATCAAAGGTTTGAAAATACAACGTCTTTACGACTCATACCTGTAGAGTGGATGCAGCTGAGTCACTGGTGTCTGTCAGTCCTGTTCCTCTCGGTATACTGGACACGATGTATCTGGAGCCCTTTGGCACAGGCTGTCTGACCACCAGCTTTCCTTTCCTGGTCTCTGCGAGAAACAGACTGTACCAGTAGGCATCGTTGGAGACCAGAGTGGAGTCTGCGATGGTGGAGTTCCTCTCACTGATCACACTGTTCCTGCTGGGAGGAGCGGCTTTGCTGGGCTTGCTTTTCTGACACTTCAGCACGATGGTGACCAAGATGGTGATGAGCAGGAGAAATGACACGGAGCCCAGACCGATGACCAGGTACAGGTTGAGGTCTGAGAAGATGTCGTACTCCAGAGGCACCTCACTCATGTCAGAGTAGGCCTTCACTACAGTCTCCACTGTGGACAGTTTGATGGTGACTGTGGCTGACAGAGCGGGCTCCCCGTTGTCCTTGGCAACAACAACAAGTCTCTGGTGCCGTGGATCTCTGTAGCTGAACATCCTCATAGTCCGGATCTCTCCGTTGTACTGGTCCAGACTGAACAAGGTGGCGTCAGTCACCTGCAGAAACTGGTATGTGATCCGAGAGTTGTGCACAGAGTCTGTGTCCAAGGCTATCACTTTGGCAACCAGAGAGCCTTTATCAGTGGACCTGGGGATCTTCTCTTCCACCACGGAGCCGTGCGCGCGCCACGGGGACACAATGACCGGAGCGTTGTCGTTCTGGTCCACGATGATGATGTGCACCGTCACGTTGCTGCTGAGTGGAGGAGAACCAGAGTCTCTGGCCTCGATGTGGAAAAGAAACTCCTTCTCGATCTCATAGTCAAAAGTTTTCAGTGCGTAAAGATTGCCGTTCTCTGGATTGATGGAGAACAGCATGGACATGGAGGTGTTGGCTATCTCCTTCTCCAGGATGAAATAAACCAGATACTGGTTTTCATGGAGGTCAGGGTCAAAGGCAGTGAGGGAGCTGAGCAGGGCCCCGGGAGCGTTATTCTCCATCACACGGATAGTATAAAATGACTGAGGGAACTGTGGCACATTGTCATTGACGTCCAGCAGCTCTAAGCTCATAGTTTCATTGTCAGATAAAGGAGGAGAACCTCTGTCTGTCACAGTGAAAGTGATGTCGTACTCTGGAACCTTCTCTCGGTCTAAGGGCTCTGACACCACTAACTCATAATAGTTATCAGAGGACTCCCTCAGTTTGAAAGGCATATTATCAGGAATATGAAGATCAACCACTCCATTGTCACCAGAGTCTTTATCACTCACACTCACCACAGCTATCACGGTGTCTAACTCTATGTTTTCATTGACCGGACTCTGAAATGACTTGATGGATATTTCTGGGTGGTTGTCATTCATATCCTCCACCAGAATTTTGATGGTACATTGTCCTGACAAACTGTTGGCTCCTTTGTCTGTTGCTATAACCTCCATGTCATAAATCCTGAAATCTTCATAATTCAACATTCCTTTAACAGTAATTTCCCCAGTGGAGGGATTCAGATTAAATGTTTCTTGAGTTTTCTCTGATGTATATAAACTGTAAGAGTATGTGACATCAGAATTTGATCCCTCATCCAAGTCTGTGGCATTCAGGTGGACAACGAGACTCCCAATAGGAGAATTTTCCATTATTTTTATGGTGTAACTCTGTTTATTAAATGTAGGAGCATTGTCATTGGTGTCTGAAACATGAACAATCACACTGGCTGTGCCAGACCGAGCAGGTGTTCCTCCATCTACAGCTGTGAGGATCAAATTATGAACAGCCTGCTGCTCTCGGTCTAAGGCCTTTGTTAAGATCAATTCAGCAAACTTCGATCCATCTCTTCCTGTCTGAACTTCTATGTTAAAATTTTCACTTTCACTGAGATGATATGTTTTCACTGAATTGCTTCCGACATCAGGATCAACTGCATTACTGAGAGAAAATCTCTCTCCTTTTGGCGTGGCCTCAGATATATCTAAATGAATGGCGTCTCTTCTAAACTGTGGGGCGTTGTCGTTCATATCGAGAATTTCCACCTCTATGTTAAAGATTCGTAGTGGATTCTCGAGTATCACCTCCAGCTTGAGATAACAAGAAGCTGAAGATTTTGTAGTACAAATATATTCCCTGTCAATCTTCTCGACAACATACAGTTCTCCAGTCTCTTTGTTCACATCCAGATATTTCTTGTTTGAAATGATGTCCAGTCTCAATTTCCGCTGTTTTAGTGTTTTAACATCCAAACTCAGATCGGTGGCGAGATTTGCAACGACCGAGCCTTCTTTCATCTCCTCTGGTATTGAATAATGAGTCACTGATGATGATATGTCCCGAATGAAGGAAAACAGAAACACGAGTAGCACGTACCTTTGGAGAGGCTCCATTGTTACAAAGCGTCCCGTTATGGTGAGCGCACTTAATGCTCTAAAGTCGATTTAGAATGGTTCTTCATTCATGTTCATGTTGCTCGTAACTGCCTCGATCCGCTGCACGTTCCTACAGATCCGACTCCAAAAATACAAAGAGTAATAAAGGACAGCGGCGTTTCTGATTTGTGCCCGAGCACCACGGAGCTGTGTGGTTACACACTGACTTCTGATGAGGTCAGTTTTCTGTCACGGCGTCTTTGGGCTGGCAGTTTAGTAAGAAAACAGCGACACCCCTCTTTATAAAGAAGGTTTCGATGAGTATTGATTAAAAAATTGATAAACATTTTTTATTTCCCCCTGCAATGCTGTGCACAAACTTTGGTGTAGCCATTGACAGATTGAGGAATGGACATCTATTTTATGGGGAGTTCGTGAAAACTTCCGCTTTAGATGCTGTAGCACCTAATTATTGCTCTCAGGAAAACGACTGTGGCAAACAATATTTTACTTTCTATGGGGGTGAATGAACGATTTTCCTATTAGCCACTGACTAATGGATACAACTACTAATTTTTGATGAATCAAGTCAATGATTGTTTGTTGTTGTGTTAATCAATAATTCAATCCACTCATCTTTTCGATGGCCTTTTACTTTACTGCGGAGTGTTTAATTATATCTAGCAACATGCAAAGCCGTCGTCTAATGATTTTTTTTAAATCATAAAACACATATTACTTGACTGAAATGCAGCATCATTATCTGTTTTTAGTTGAACAGATATTTTTTCTTATTCTTCATTTGACCGTCGATCATCTCTTTTGTGTCCCCTAAAGAGTAAAGCATTTAATGAGCAGATTCTGATGGGGTTTTTTTCATCATAGTAAAACTTGAGTTCTTTGAATGGATCAGTCGTGGATTAATAATAAAAAACACTAAAGGGAATTCGCTGAAACAAATGTTGCGTCACTTTACATCCGCTTTAAATGACAAGGTAATTATTAGAGATTTAGTTACTAATCATAGTACTGCACTGAAGACACTAAAGACATCATAAAGTGTCAGGCATTTATCAAGATAAAATTCACAATCAGTAAACTTAATGAATTGTGCTCCCCTTTGCACAATTAGACTAACATAAAAACACGATGATTATTGTTTGGTTGAGTGGTGAACGGCGCATTTTAAGAAATAATGGAAAATTTCAGCATTTAGTAAAAGGTGGTCATAATTATTCATCGATACTCAAAAGTTCCAGTTAATCAATAAAATATCCAATAACTCGTCTTTGTTTTAACCTACCTATTAATTTGTGAGTTATTAGATGTTGATTTTTGTTATTTATTTCCAAGCGACCTCTCAAACTTTGTGTTCCTTGTGCTTACCAGAGAATGCAGCAGCAAAGGTCTCGTGTTGTGAGGGAGCGCGTGACACACACACACAGACTCTGCTCGTAGAATAGTTTACCTACCACCCTAATATGTCATATGTGGTCTATTGTCCTGTCATGTGAGTGAGTTACCCAATCTTACGCCTTTATTTGATCATGTCACGGAAGAACAAGGTCAGGGGAGGCTCACAAACAGTCAGGTTTGAGCGGCTGATGTAGATGCCAGTCAAGCCAGCAGGCGCGCTGGTCAAACACCACAGAGGTTCCATGAAAAGGCATGGCAAGATATACCAAGAAGAGAGGGTAATTAATGCAAATAAATTAGATTCTTGGATGAATGCTTACAGTTACCAGTCCCCTGACAAGTTCCTTCCAAACTGTATTAGTCTTGCATACCTCAGCAAAAATACGCAATTGCCATCGATGGCTCAACAAATACATACCAAATGACACAAAAAGCAAGTACAATACGTATGTCTGACTTACTACGCCCTTGTGTTCGATGCAAATTTCAAGATAATGCATTTTTGTAAGATTACGGCTGAGTAGAGGCTTGGCTCTACTAATTGATTATCAGCATATAATTTCTTGAAGTAAGTTGAAAGCTGAAAATGGCCATAGCAGGATTTCAGACAAATGGGTGGAAGTGCTTTTCCCCATAAGATTTGAATTAACCTATCAACCTCCACCCTTAATGCGTTGTATTCATTGCGGATTCAGATCGTAACTAACCCGTTTCATTGTGTGCATGTGCTTCTGAGGTAACACTATGTGCTGCTGTAGATGGGAAGCTTCTGGGAAGATTGTGTTGTTTGTATATGAGCACTGTATTTCTCTGAGCTCTTATCTTCTTATGTCTTGCCTAATGGCAAACGGCTGTTTTATGGAAGTACTTATATGAGCATCAGAAGATTTCAGCACTATTTAAAAACCGATAGCTCCTCCCTCCTCTGGCACTTGAAGGCATGCTTGAAAACTCTGACAGTGAGAGCGCTGTCCATGGTGCTGATGTTTCCGCCATTACTCCTGCTCTTGTAAATTTCAACACATGGTTGTTCTTTGCATAAATATGCCCTTAAACGGGTGTATATATTGCGGATGTATGTGTGTACATTGGTTCTACATTACCAAACTAAAGACCTGAGAGATCGGTGGATTCGGTTTTAAAACAAGGTTGCCAAGAGTGAAAAACAGATGAAGAACTGACAAAGACGTAAAGGGGATTCAAAAAAAGAAAAGTGACCATTGCTTAAATTTTCCTTTAAATTTGAGAAATTAAGAGAAATACTGAGGGACCTGCATGTTTCAAACTCTTACCTGGAGGGTAGATGCAGCTGAGTCACTGGTGTCTGTCAGTCCTGTTCCTCTCGGTATACTGGACACGATGTATCTGGAGCCCTTTGGCACAGGCTGTCTGACCACCAGCTTTCCTTTCCTGGTCTCTGCGAGAAACAGACTGTACCAGTAGGCATCGTTGGAGACCAGAGTGGAGTCTGCGATGGTGGAGTTCCTCTCACTGATCACACTGTTCCTGCTGGGAGGAGCGGCTTTGCTGGGCTTGCTTTTCTGACACTTCAGCACGATGGTGACCAAGATGGTGATGAGCAGGAGAAATGACACGGAGCCCAGACCGATGACCAGGTACAGGTTGAGGTCTGAGAAGATGTCGTACTCCAGAGGTACCTCTGTCATGTCAGAGTAGGCCTTCACTGCAGTCTCCACTGTGGACAATTTGATGGTGACTGTGGCTGACAGAGCGGGCTCCCCGTTGTCCTTGGCAACAACAACCAGTCTCTGGTGCCGTGGATCTCTGTAGCTGAACATCCTCATAGTCCGGATCTCTCCGTTGTACTGGTCCAGACTGAACAAGGTGGCGTCAGTCACCTGCAGAAACTGGTATGTGATCCGAGAGTTGTGCACAGAGTCTGTGTCCAAGGCTATCACTTTGGCAACCAGAGAGCCTTTATCAGTGGACCTGGGGATCTTCTCCTCCACCACGGAGCCATGCGCGCGCCACGGGGACACAATGACTGGAGCGTTGTCGTTCTGGTCCACGATGATGATGTGCACCGTCACGTTGCTGCTGAGTGGAGGAGAGCCAGAGTCTCTGGCCTCGATGTGGAAAAGAAACTCCTTCTCGATCTCATAGTCAAAAGTTTTCAGTGCGTAAAGATTGCCGTTCTCTGGATTGATGGAGAACAGCATGGACATGGAGGTGTTGGCTATCTCCTTCTCCAAGATGAAATAAACCAGATACTGGTTTTCATGGAGGTCAGGGTCAAAGGCAGTGAGGGAGCTGAGCAGGGCCCCAGGAGCGTTATTCTCCATCACACGGATAGTATAAAATGACTGAGGGAACTGTGGCACATTGTCATTGACGTCCAGCAGCTCTAAGCTCATAGTTTCATTGTCAGATAAAGGAGGAGAACCTCTGTCTGTCACAGTGAAAGTGATGTCGTACTCTGGAACCTTCTCTCGGTCTAAGGGCTTTGACACCACTAATTCATAATAGTAATCAGAGGACTCTCTCAGTTTGAAAGGCATATTATCAGGAATGTGAAGATCAACCACTCCATTGTCACCAGAGTCTTTATCACTCACACTCACCACAGCTATCACGGTGTCTAACTCTATGTTTTCATTGACCGGACTCTGAAATGACTTGATGGATATTTCTGGGTGGTTGTCATTCATATCCTCCACCAGAATCTTGATGGTACATTGTCCTGACAAACTGTTGGCTCCTTTGTCTGTTGCTATAACCTCCATGTCATAAATCCTGAAATCTTCATAATTCAACATTCCTTTAACAGTAATTTCACCAGTGGAGGGATTCAGATGAAATGTTTCTTGAGTTTTCTCTGATGTATATAAACTGTAAGAGTACGTGACATCAGAATTTGATCCCTCATCCAAGTCTGTGGCATTCAGGTGGACAACGAGACTCCCAATAGGAGAATTTTCCATTATTTTTATGGTGTAACTCTGTTTATCAAATGTAGGAGCATTGTCATTGGTGTCTGAAACATGAACAATCACACTGGCTGTGCCAGACCGAGCAGGTGTTCCTCCATCTACAGCTGTGAGGATCAAATTATGAACAGACTGCTGCTCTCGGTCTAAGGCCTTTGTTAAGATCAATTCAGCAAATTTTGATCCATCTCTTCCTGTCTGAACCTCAATATTGAAATGTTCACTTTCACTCAGAAGATATGTTTTCACTGAGTTGATTCCAACATCAGGATCAACTGCATTACTGAGAGAGAATCTCTCCCCTTTCGGTGTGGCCTCAGATATATCTAAATGAATGGCGTCTCTTCTAAACTGTGGGGCGTTGTCGTTCATATCGAGAATTTCCACCTCTATGTTAAAGATTCGTAGAGGATTCTCGAGTATCACCTCCAGTCTCAAGTAACAAGACGCTGAAGATTTTGTGTTGCAAATATATTCCCTGTCAATCTTCTCGACAACATACAATTCTCCAGTCTCTTTGTTCACATCCAGATATTTCTTGTTTGAAATGATGTCCAGTCTCAACTTCCGCTGTTGTAATGTTTTAACATCCAAACTCAGATCTGTGGCGAGATTTGCAACGACCGAGCCTTCTTTCATCTCCTCTGGTATTGAATAATGAGTCACTGAAGACGATATGTCCCGAATAAAGGAAAACAGCAACACGAGCAGCACGTACCTTTGGAGAGGCTCCATTGTTACAAAGCGTCCCGTTGTGATGTGCGCACTTAATGCCCTGTGGCCGATTTAAAATATTTCTTCAGTAATGTTCATGATTTGTATCCGTCTTGATCCGTTGCATATTTCTGCAGATCCGATCCCAAAAATACAAAGAGTATTAGGGACAGCGGCGTTTCTGATTTGTGCCTGAACACCACGGAGTTGTCTGGTTACACACTCACGTCAGTTTTCTGTCATGGCGTCTGCGGGCTGGCATTTTAGTAAGAAAACAGCGACACCCTTCTTTATAAAAGTATTTATTTAGATTTTTGGTAAACATTTTTTCAATCACATTCGACAATGCTGTGCACAAACTTCGGTGTAGTCATTGACAGACTAAGGAAAGACATCAATCTTAAGGGGGAGTTCATGAAAAACCGCTTTAGATGCTGTAGCCCCTAATTATTGCACTCAGGAAAACGACTGAAGTAAACAATATTTAACTTATTTTTGGGGATAAATGAACGATTTTCATATTACTGGTTAGGCACTGACTAATGGGTACAATTGCTGATACCTGATGTACAGATCAAGGACTGTTTGTTGCTGTGTTAATCAATAATTCATATCAGCGCATCTTTTCGATGGCCTTTTACTTTCCTGCAGAGGAGTTAATTATCTAGTAACATCCAAAGCCGTCGTCTCATGATTTAAAAAAAAAAAAAAAATCATAACCCACCTTTTACTTGACGGAAATGCAGCATCATTATCTGTTGTTAGTTGAACCGATACTTTTCTTATTCTTTATTTGACCTTTGATTATCTCTTTTGTGGCCCCTAAAAGAAGAAGCATTTTAATGAGCAGATTCTAAAATTCTTCATCATGGCAAAACCTGGATATTTTTGATTGGATCAGTCGTGGCGTAATAAAAAATCCCAGAGGGAATTCGCTGCGGAAAAAAAGTTGCGTCATTTTACATCCGCTTTAAATGACAAGGTAATTATTAGAGATTTAGTTGCTGCTAATCATACTACTACACTTGAGACACTAAAGACATCATCAGGTGTCAGGCATTAATCAAGATAAAATTCAGTATCAGTAACCCTTATGCATTATGCTCACCTTAACACAGTTAATAGAGTGACAAATAACGCTGATTATCGTTTGGTTAAGAAGTTTTAAGCACATTTTAAGAAATAATGGAAAACTTCAGCATTTAGTAAAAGGTGATTAGAATAATTAATCGATCAAAAAAAATCAATTAATCAAAAAAAACATAACCCGTCTTTGTTTAAATCTACCTATTAAGTTGTGATTTATTAGATGTTACGTTCTCATTTATTTCCAAGTGACCTCTCAAACGTTGTGTTTCTTGTGCTTACCAGAGAATGCAGCAGCAAAGATCTCGTGCTGCGAAGGAGCGCGTGACGCACACAGACCCTGCCAGTAGAATAGTTTACCCACCATCCAAATATGTCAAATGTGGTTTATTGTCTTGTTATGTGAGTGAGTTATCCAGTCTTACGCTTTTATCTGATCAGGTCACGGAAGAACAAGGTCAGGTAAAGCTCACAAACAGTCAGGTTTGTCCAGGTAAACGTAGATGCCAGACGAGCCCAGCCAGCAGGCGCGATGGTCAGAGGCGCCATGAAAAGAAAGGCAAGATTTAAAAAGAGGGGAAGGTTGTAAATGCTACTAAGTTAGACTCTTGGAATACTACTAGCAGTTGCCAGTCCACAGACAAGCCTCTTCCAAACAATATTAGTCCAGTATACCTCAGCATAAATATGCAATTGCCCTCGATGACCCAACAAATACAAAACAGGTTATATAAAAAGCAAGTACATTACGTAGTCTGACTCAGTCTGACTTACTATTACTCTACGGCCTTGTGTTCGATTTAAATGTCAAGATAATGCATTTCGTACTTTTAAGAAAACGGCTGAGTATAGGCTTGATAATGACTCTAAAAATTAAGCATATTTTTTATTAGATAGAGCAAGCTGATAAGGGGCCTGAAGGGACTCCAGAAAATGGATGTGTAAAAGTGCTTGTATCTGTAAGTTTTCAATTGCCCAGCCAGCCCCCTCCCTTGTTTAAAGGTCGTCTTCATTGCAGATTCAGATCGTCACTGACCCGTTTCAGCGTGTGCATGTGCTTCTGAGGTAAAACGGTGTGCTGCTGTAGATGGGAAGCTTCTGGGACATGGAGGTGTTTGTTTATGAGCACTGTATTTCTCTGAGCTCTTATCCACTAATGGGTTGTTTTAGGCCATACGGCTGTTTACGAAAGTACTCCTATGAGCCTGAGAAGATTTCAGCACTACTGAAAAATCAACAACTCCTCCTCTTCGGGCACTTGATGGCATGTATTTAAACGCTGACAGTAGGAGCGCTGTCCATGGTGCTGATGTTTCCTCCCTGACCACTGCGCTTGTAAAATCCAACACGGTTGTTCCTGTATGAATACGCCCTAAAATGGGCACACATCTTTTGGATGTATGCATGTACATTTGTTCCAGCAAACAGAAGAGCTAAGAGATCGGGGGATTCGGTCTTGTACCAAAGTTGCCAAGAGCAACATTTTCTTTCTTTGAGTTTTCATGAAAATGCAGCATGTACAAGGATTCAATATAAAAATAAGACCATTGCTCATATTTATGATTAAAACTAAGGAACTGGGAAAATGATATGACCATGTTACCTGCAGAGTAGATGCAGCTGAGTCACTGGTGTCTGTCAGTCCTGTTCCTCTCGGTATACTGGACACGATGTATCTGGAGCCCTTTGGCACAGGCTGTCTGACCACCAGCTTTCCTTTCCTGGTCTCTGCGAGAAACAGACTGTACCAGTAGGCATCGTTGGAGACCAGAGTGGAGTCTGCGATGGTGGAGTTCCTCTCACTGATCACACTGTTCCTGCTGGGAGGAGCGGCTTTGCTGGGCTTGCTTTTCTGACACTTCAGCACGATGGTGACCAAGATGGTGATGAGCAGGAGAAATGACACGGAGCCCAGACCGATGACCAGGTACAGGTTGAGGTCTGAGAAGATGTCGTACTCCAGAGGCACCTCAGTCATGTCAGAGTAGGCCTTCACTGCAGTCTCCACTGTGGACAGTTTGATGGTGACTGTGGCTGACAGAGCGGGCTCCCCGTTGTCCTTGGCAACAACAACCAGTCTCTGGTGTCGTGGATCTCTGTAGCTGAACATCCTCATAGTCCGGATCTCTCCGTTGTACTGGTCCAGACTGAACAAGGTGGCGTCAGTCACCTGCAGAAACTGGTATGTGATCCGAGAGTTGTGCACAGAGTCTGTGTCCAAGGCTATCACTTTGGCAACCAGAGAGCCTTTATCAGTGGACCTGGGGATCTTCTCCTCCACCACGGAGCCGTGCGCCACGGGGACACACAATGACCGGAGCGTTGTCGTTCTGGTCCACGATGATGATGTGCACCGTCCACGTTGCTGCTGAGTGGAGGAGAGCCAGAGTCTCTGGCCTCGATGTGGAAAAAGAAACTCCTTCTCGATCTCATAGTCAAAAGTTTTCAGTGCGTAAAGATTGCCGTTCTCTGGATTGATGGAGAACAGCATGGACATGGAGGTGTTGGCTATCTCCTTCTCCAGGATGAAATAAACCAGATACTGGTTTTCATGGAGGTCAGGGTCAAAGGCAGTGAGAGAGCTGAGCAGGGCCCCAGGAGCGTTATTCTCCATCACACGGATAGTATAAAATGACTGAGGGAACTGTGGCACATTGTCATTGACGTCCAGCAGCTCTAAGCTCATAGTTTCATTGTCTGATAAAGGAGGAGAACCTCTGTCTGTCACAGTGAAAGTGATGTCGTACTCTGGAACCTTCTCTCGGTCTAAGGGCTCTGACACCACTAATTCATAATAGTTATCAGAGGACTCCCTCAGTTTGAAAGGCATATTATCAGGAATATGAAGATCAACCACTCCATTGTCACCAGAGTCTTTATCACTCACACTCACCACAGCTATCACGGTGTCTAACTCTATGTTTTCATTGACCGGACTCTGAAATGACTTGATGGATATTTCTGGGTGGTTGTCATTCATATCTTCCACCAGAATCTTGATGGTACATTGTCCTGACAAACTGTTGGCTCCTTTGTCTGTTGCTATAACCTCCATGTCATAAATCCTGAAATCTTCATAATTCAACATTCCTTTAACAGTAATTTCACCAGTGGAGGGATTCAGATGAAATGTTTCTTGAGTTTTCTCTGATGTATATAAACTGTAAGAGTACGTGACATCAGAATTTGATCCCTCATCCAAGTCTGTGGCATTCAGGTGGACAACCAGACTCCCAATAGGAGAATTTTCCATTATTTTGATGGTGTAACTCTGTTTATCAAATGTAGGAGCATTGTCATTGGTGTCTGAAACATGAACAATCACACTGGCTGTGCCAGACCGAGCAGGTGTTCCTCCATCTACAGCTGTGAGGATCAAATTATGAACAGCCTGCTGCTCTCGGTCTAAGGCCTTTGTTAAGATCAATTCAGCAAATTTCGATCCTTCTCTTCCCGTCTGAACCTCAATATTGAAATGTTCACTTTCACTCAGAAGATATGTTTTTACCGAGTTGATTCCAACATCAGGATCAACTGCATTACTGAGAGAGAATCTCTCCCCTTTTGGCGTAGCCTCAGATATATCCAAATGAATGGCGTCTCTTCTAAATTGTGGGGCGTTGTCGTTCATATCGAGAATTTCTAGTTCAATATTAAAGATCCTTAGTGGATTTTCTAATATAACCTCCAATCTAAGATAGCAAGAGGACTTTGCGGGACAAACGTATTCCCTGTCAATCTTCTCGACAACATACAGTTCTCCAGTCTCTTTGTTCACATCCAGATATTTCTTGTTTGAAATGATGTCCAGTCTCATTTTCCGCTGTTTTAATGTTTTAACATCCAAACTCAGATCGGTGGCGAGATTTGCAACGACTGATCCTTCTTTCATCTCCTCTGGTATTGAATAATGGGTCACTGAAGACGATATGTCTCGAATAAAGGAAAACAGAAACACGAGCAGCACGTACCTTTGGAGAGGCTCCATTGTTACAAAGCGTCCCGTTGCAGCGTGCGCATGTACTGCAGGCTAAACAAAATAGATTAGGCTTTCGGCTATCTTCGAGATTTCAGACCCGATTTTGATCCAAGGCATGTTTTCACGGTACAGTCACAAGAAATCGCAAGCCCAGATAGTACAACGGCATATTTAGGAATTCTGTTTCAACAGCATGGAGCTGTCCGCCTGTTTCACGGAGACCACTGAAACAAACTATTCACTTAAAGGGCGTTCGTGGACTGGCTTTTTGTCAGAAAACAGCGCCACCCATTCTTTTTTTCCCTCCTTTTTAAAGGGTCCACAATAGATCGGGAATAATAGCAAATCTTGACATATAAAAACATAAAACAATGCATGGTTAACTCAATGCAATGCACATGTACTGAATGTATGCCATGTCCGATATAAAACTTTTGTTTTTATCACCAATGAATTATAAATATGACCAAATTTCTTGACAGATGATAGCATTTTAAAGGACAGGACAAAAAGCATACAAACTCCTGTATTCCAAATACATTAATCTAAATTACCTCTGTGTCACCTGACCATGACGTCATGAAATTTGTTGCTATTGGGCTGTAATGTATAATCTACAAAATCAAGTATTAAATGTCACACAAAACTGCTTAAGATCCTTCATTTTATCTGAATTCGGAACTAAGGTGGACTCAATTAAATTGGGTCAATTTTTATAAATACTTCATGTAATAAGCTTCAAAAATAACAGAAAACGACAAAGCTTAGGCAAAGTCATTTCAATCTTGAAAAGGCGAACCATAATAATTAATCAATTAACGAATTACACCTTGTAACACAGTTATTGCATGTGAGGAAAAAAAATACAAGGACCTATATGGTGTTTGTGCTTATGTTGATACTGACAATAATGTTTGCACTCAAAATCGCTCTGACAATAATTCTTGAGGTCTGGTAAAAGTTTTTGTATTTGTTTAATGATACTTGGATGTTGACCTTTCGATGTGATAAAAGCATAATGGCTAACACAGTGACTGTAGTTCCACTTTATTCTTTATTTTAATATGTATTTGCAGATTTTGTTTTAACTTTATACTTATGTATGTATTTATTTTTGTCAGGGAAGCTGTATCAAAGAGCCGCCACATGAATGTGTTTCTCTTACCTGTAGAGTGGATGCAGCTGAGTCACTGGTGTCTGTCAGTCCTGTTCCTCTCGGTATACTGGACACGATGTATCTGGAGCCCTTTGGCACAGGCTGTCTGACCACCAGCTTTCCTTTCCTGGTCTCTGCGAGAAACAGACTGTACCAGTAGGCATCGTTGGAGACCAGAGTGGAGTCTGCGATGGTGGAGTTCCTCTCACTGATCACACTGTTCCTGCTGGGAGGAGCGGCTTTGCTGGGCTTGCTTTTCTGACACTTCAGCACGATGGTGACCAAGATGGTGATGAGCAGGAGAAATGACACGGAGCCCAGACCGATGACCAGGTACAGGTTGAGGTCTGAGAAGATGTCGTACTCCAGAGGTACCTCTGTCATGTCAGAGTAGGCCTTCACTGCAGTCTCCACTGTGGACAATTTGATGGTGACTGTGGCTGACAGAGCGGGCTCCCCGTTGTCCTTGGCAACAACAACCAGTCTCTGGTGTCGTGGATCTCTGTAGCTGAACATCCTCATAGTCCGGATCTCTCCGTTGTACTGGTCCAGACTGAACAAGGTGGCGTCAGTCACCTGCAGAAACTGGTATGTGATCCGAGAGTTGTGCACAGAGTCTGTGTCCAAGGCTATCACTTTGGCAACCAGAGAGCCTTTATCAGTGGACCTGGGGATCTTCTCCTCCACCACGGAGCCGCGGCGCGCCACGGGACACAATGACCGGAGCGCTTGTCGTTCTGGTCCACGATGATGATGTGCACCGTCACGTTGCTGCTGAGTGGAGGAGAGCCAGAGTCTCTGGCCTCGATGTGGAAAAGAAACTCCTTCTCGATCTCATAGTCAAAAGTTTTCAGTGCGTAAAGATTGCCGTTCTCTGGATTGATGGAGAACAGCATGGACATGGAGGTGTTGGCTATCTCCTTCTCCAGGATGAAATAAACCAGATACTGGTTTTCATGGAGGTCAGGGTCAAAGGCAGTGAGAGAGCTGAGCAGGGCCCCAGGAGCGTTATTCTCCATCACACGGATAGTATAAAATGACTGAGGGAACTGTGGCACATTGTCATTGACGTCCAGCAGCTCTAAGCTCATAGTTTCATTGTCTGATAAAGGAGGAGAACCTCTGTCTGTCACAGTGAAAGTGATGTCGTACTCTGGAACCTTCTCTCGGTCTAAGGGCTCTGACACCACTAATTCATAATAGTTATCAGAGGACTCCCTCAGTTTGAAAGGCATATTATCAGGAATATGAAGATCAACCACTCCATTGTCACCAGAGTCTTTATCACTCACACTCACCACAGCTATCACGGTGTCTAACTCTATGTTTTCATTGACCGGACTCTGAAATGACTTGATGGATATTTCTGGGTGGTTGTCATTCATATCTTCCACCAGAATCTTGATGGTACATTGTCCTGACAAACTGTTGGCTCCTTTGTCTGTTGCTATAACCTCCATGTCATAAATCCTGAAATCTTCATAATTCAACATTCCTTTAACAGTAATTTCACCAGTGGAGGGATTCAGATGAAATGTTTCTTGAGTTTTCTCTGATGTATATAAACTGTAAGAGTACGTGACATCAGAATTTGATCCCTCATCCAAGTCTGTGGCATTCAGGTGGACAACAAGACTCCCAATAGGAGAATTTTCCATTATTTTTATCATGTAACTCTGTTTATCAAATGTAGGAGCATTGTCATTTGTGTCTAAAACCCGAACAATCACACTGGCTGTGCCAGACCGAGCAGGTGTCCCTCCATCTACAGCTGTGAGGATCAAATTATGAATAGCCTGCTGCTCTCGGTCTAAAGTTTTTTTCAGGATTAAATCAGCAAATTTGGATCCATCTCTTCCTGTCTGAACTTCGATATTAAAATATTCACTTTCACTTAGATGGTATGTTTTCACTGAATTGCTTCCAACATCAGGATCAACTGCATTACTGAGAGAGAATCTCTCTCCTTTTTGAGTCGCTTCAGATATATCTAAATGTATGACGTCTCTCCTAAACTGTGGGGCGTTGTCGTTCATATCCAAAATCTCTACCTCTATATTGAATATCCTTACTGGATTTTCCAGGATCACCTCTAGTTTGAGATAGCAAGATGATTTTGTGTTGCAAATATATTCTCGGTCAATCTTCTCCACAATGTACAGTTCCCCAGTCTCTTTGTTCACGTCGAGATATTTCTTGTTCGCAATTATGTCGATTCTCATTTTTCTCCGATTTAGTGTTTTGACATCCAAACTCAGGTCCGTGGCAAGATTTGCAACCACCGATCCTTCTTTCATCTCCTCAGGAATGGAGTAATGACTCACTGAAGCTGACACGCAGTTAATGAACCACACATAAGCAACGAGCGAGACATACCTTCTTTGTAGCTGCATTGTAAAAACGGACCCCTTTGTTCCGTGGTAGATTCTCGTTCGAGGCACCTCATCCAATAAGCAGTCCTCGCTGGTTATTTAGATTGCTTTTCAGAACTCGGTCAAAAATCTTCCGTGTTTTTAATCCTGTAAATTATTTTGGCTTTAAATGTTTGATTTTCCTTTTGGCGATGCACGAGTTTCAGCACCACAAAGCTGTCCGTCTACTCTACTGACTCAGTGTCATGGCGCTTTTTGCCAAGGATTTTTTCAGAGTAAACAGCGCCACTCTCTGAAAACTCCAAGGTTTCTATTTATTTTAAAATAAAACCCAACCGTATAAATATATACATGAATAGATTTTAAGCCACACCAAAGTGTATTTCTAAAAAAATCAAAATGAAATGCCCGTTGGAAGTTTTAATAATATAATAATAATAAGTGAATGAAAAAACTTTAAAATGAGTACAAACGTTTGAGAAAAATACATTTAAAGAATAAAGACTTACCTGTAGAGTGGATGCAGCTGAGTCACTGGTGTCTGTCAGTCCTGTTCCTCTCGGTATACTGGACACGATGTATCTGGAGCCCTTTGGCACAGGCTGTCTGACCACCAGCTTTCCTTTCCTGGTCTCTGCGAGAAACAGACTGTACCAGTAGGCATCGTTGGAGACCAGAGTGGAGTCTGCGATGGTGGAGTTCCTCTCACTGATCACACTGTTCCTGCTGGGAGGAGCGGCTTTGCTGGGCTTGCTTTTCTGACACTTCAGCACGATGGTGACCAAGATGGTGATGAGCAGGAGAAATGACACGGAGCCCAGACCGATGACCAGGTACAGGTTGAGGTCTGAGAAGATGTCGTACTCCAGAGGCACCTCAGTCATGTCGGAGTAGGCCTTCACTGCAGTCTCCACTGTGGACAGTTTGATGGTGACTGTGGCTGACAGAGCGGGCTCCCCGTTGTCCTTGGCAACAACAACCAGTCTCTGGTGCCGTGGATCTCTGTAGCTGAACATCCTCATAGTCCGGATCTCTCCGTTGTACTGGTCCAGACTGAACAAGGTGGCGTCAGTCACCTGCAGAAACTGGTATGTGATCCGAGAGTTGTGCACAGAGTCTGTGTCCAAGGCTATCACTTTGGCAACCAGAGAGCCTTTATCAGTGGACCTGGGGATCTTCTCCTCCACCACGGAGCCGTGCGCGCCACGGGGACACAATGACCGGAGCGTTGTCGTTCTGGTCCACGATGATGATGTGCACCGTCACGTTGCTGCTGAGTGGAGGAGAGCCAGAGTCTCTGGCCTCGATGTGGAAAAGAAACTCCTTCTCGATCTCATAGTCAAAAGTTTTCAGTGCGTAAAGATTGCCGTTCTCTGGATTGATGGAGAACAGCATGGACATGGAGGTGTTGGCTATCTCCTTCTCCAGGATGAAATAAACCAGATACTGGTTTTCATGGAGGTCAGGGTCAAAGGCAGTGAGGGAGCTGAGCAGGGCCCCGGGAGCGTTATTCTCCATCACACGGATAGTATAAAATGACTGAGGGAACTGTGGAGCGTTATCATTAACATCCAACAGATTTAGGTGTATGGTTTCATTGTCAGATAGGGGAGGTATCCCTGCATCAGTGACAGTGAGTATTATGTCATACTCAGGTACTAACTCTCGATCTAAGGGTGCGGATACAATGAGTTTGTAAAGCATGGGTCTGTCTGAGGACTGGTTCAGAATAAATGGCAGGTTTTGATTTAGGGACAGACTCACTTTTCCATTAATACCCGTGTCTCTGTCACTTATACCCACCAGTGCAATGACACTTCCTACTGGTATGTTTTCATCCACTGTGTTTTTAACGGACTGTATGGTAATTTCTGGATAATTATCGTTCATATCCATTACATGCACGACCACTTTACACTGACCTAATAATGGCTGTGCCCCTTTGTCTCTTGCCTCAATGTGCATCTCATAAAATTTCATGTCTTCATAATCAATAGTGCCCTTCACTGTTATCTCTCCTGTGTTGGGATTCAAAGCAAAGACATCCTGTGTTTTCTCCGACGTATAAAGGGTGAATGAGTACACTATCTCTGAATTTAGACCCTCGTCAAGATCCGTAGCGTTAAGCTTCATTACTACAGTTCCTATAGGGGAGTTTTCTGTCATATTTACAGTGTAGGTCTGCTTGTCAAAACGTGGAGGGTTATCGTTTGTATCCTGAACGTGAACAATTATGTTGGCGGTGCCGGAGCGCACGGGGACCCCACCGTCCACAGCAGTGAGGACCAAATTATGGACCGCAGTCTCCTCTCTGTCCAAAGATTTGGCCAACACCAAATCAACATACTGGGTACCATCACTACCAGTCTGAATTTCGATGGTGAAATGTTCACTGGTGCTGAGTTTATATGTTTTAATCGTATTTACACCAACATCTGGATCCATGGCGTTTGGAAGAGAGAACCTCTCCCCGGGTGTCGCTGATTCCGAAACGTCGAGCTCTACTCTGTCTCGTCGAAAATGTGGTGCGTTATCATTGATGTCAGTAATTCCAAGTTCAATGTTGAAGATACGTAAGGGGCTTTCAATGATAACGTCGAGCTTCAAAAAACAGGATGATAATTTCGGACACAGATGCTCCCGGTCCATTTTCTCCACAATGTAAAGCTCTCCTGTCTTCTTATTTACATCTAGATATTTTTTATTGTGAAATATATCAAGTTTTACCTCTCGCTGTGTCAAGCCTCCAAGCTCAAGTCCCAAATCCGCTGCCAGATTGGCCACAACCGACCCCCTCTCCATCTCCTCCGCTATGGAGTACCGAGTCACAGACAAAGCTCTGAGCCATACTGCACACAAAACAAAGAAAGTGGTCCAAAAATGCATCCTTTTGAGTGCGGGAAAAAGACTGTAAGTAGTAGGTTATAATTAGCCTATGGCAATGTCAATTTTCTGACAAAATATCCCCGGACATTTTAGGGTCCCTTTCATTTGAAAATCAGTTATCCTTCACAACGCCGTCCAGCCCTTTAGAAATGGGTGTGTCTCGATTTGAGGATAGAGGAGCATTAGGCTTTTGTAGTCAACAGTGACACCATGTGATAGAGATTAAACATGCAGCTGTTACAGTTGATAGAAGATGTAAAACATCTGAGCACGTGATGATGCTGTTTTTTTCTAGTTTTTGAAGATCACAAGTTTTATGACTGCTATTACATTATTATCTTTAAGGTATACAACATTGCATAGTCACATTGTTATGTATTTTCTGATGATAAAAAGCAGATTGAATACAAATAGCTATTTTATCCGTGTTTCAGTGGTCTATGTTCACATAATTCTCTAAAACCATGCACAGAGATCAAAAATATAAAAAGGATTACAAAAGAGAAACATACAAATACTGGCCGAAATTCCCAACTCATTAATTAACATCTGATCCAAATTCAGCATTGGTAGAATTTATGAGTGTCTTTTGCTAAATTTAATGTATTCAAGAGTTAAATACATGTAAACATTTGAATGCAAATTAATAAATAAATCACACTGAACAAACACAGATGATGTGTCTTAAGTAAGGTGACCCTGTTAGTCAACTGTAGAAATATTTCACACTCCAAAAATAAAACACCCTCTGCAGAATATATCACACGCTGATAATTAAGTTACCATCCACAAAAAAATATAATTGTAAAATTAATTAATTTCTGCAAAATATGGAACACTGTGCAAAATAGATTGTTTTTGCAGTGCGTGCTGAGCTTTTACTTAATAAATGACCACTTGGAACATACTTGGCCATTGTGGAATACATTACACTCTGAAAAATATTTCACACTCTGCAAAACAAAGTCAGCACAATGAATTAATCTCTTCATATAAAATACATTTTAACAAAGTATAGCCTTCTGTAACATAGATTTTATTTTGTAAGATATCTTATCCTCTATAAAAAAAAAACACTGCTCTTTTGCTGAATATTTTCTTCCTGTGGGTTATTACTCCTTGTGAAGCTTACATTTTTATAGAAATTAAAGGACAATAAGCCTGAAGCAAATCAGCCGGAAAACTCTCATTACTATCAGCTCAAAGCCAGGAGATCAACTCTGCCAAAAGTGACCTTGCTGTGTAGTGTTTACATTTTTCAGTAGCATTAGTTTTTTTCATTGAGTGACTGATTAGGTGGATTGGTGAACTTGCAACTTTGAGTTTGCATTGATTGTTACTGATGTGTATTAAGCTTTTGCAAATACAACCTGTCTTTTGCCCATTGCATGATGAATATCATTCCTGTGATTAATCAAAGCAAGATGTGAAAAACTTGATCTAAGATATATGTATATAGTCCAAGACCTCAAGTAAAAACGTGAAAGTTACAGTCATGCTGATAGTTTTGATAGTAACATGTAGAATGCTTGATGCTCAGTGTGTTTTTAATCTTATGGCTGAAATGTTTATGGTGTAACTTCTCTTCATTGTTTCAAAATTCCATGCCATTAACTTAATTGAAGTTGTAAAAACTTTTAAGAAAGAATGTAGCCCTATTATTATACACATGGAGAACTTATCATTGGAGACATAAAACAATTCACAGTGTTTCATGGTTTGGCATTTTTAATGACATAAAATTTCGTAAACTTGTCACATGTTTAATTCAATCTTTCTGTAGTACATTTTTTAAAGTTAAAAAAAAAACCTGGTAGTTGGGAATTACTCTATTGTATTTTATTCGTTATTATGTTCTACAGGTCAGTTTGGGAGATCACCGCTGTTGTCCAGTAGCACATTCAGCCCAGAGCCAAAGATTCTGAACTGCTGCACTGAAGATCTCATGGCTAAGATCTGAGTTGTCCCATGAGAAAAGAACTGTTGTACCAGGCTAGTACCACACAAATTCTACCTGACAGCTTGCACACACCTCAAATCCTAGAATCTCAATCAACAATATACTTCCCTTCAACTCTGAAAATGAAATATATTAAAGCTTTAAATGTGTTATCTGTGCTTTTCAAATGACCGAGGCATAACTGTCAGTGTTAGAACAACTATTACTACTAATACTACTAGTATTTTTTACATATTAAAGTATACTGTGCCCCCACTGTACAGTTAGTTATTCTCCTACCATCTAAAATTGAAAAGTCATAAATAGTAAGAGACCAAAACAGACAGAATATTAATTATTTAGTGCAATGTTTGTAGTAATTTATTAATGACCTGTCCCTCATGGAGTTATTCTGACATACTGATTAAAAGTCAATAAAATATTCCACGGTCGAACCAACATTATACAACTCAGTATTGAAACATCATTAAGTAAACAGAAACCCACCAAAATAAATATAAATTGCAAGATGCAATGTATAATGTAAGACATAACAAGAAGAAACTCCCTCTCCACACATCACTACTAAACGGTTCACTTCTCTGTCAATTCAAAAATCCAATACCAAGTATGATAATTACAGTCTGACACAATTAATCTGTTACAACACCTTCTCTTCCTTATGTATAATTTAAAAAGACATTCAGACAAAGCAAAGATATTTTCAAAGAGTTACTTCATTATCAGATTGTACTCAGTAAAAATTTAATCTAATTTCTGGACCTAAACTTCTTACAATAGAGTCTTTTTTAAACATGTTATCGGGGTAGTTTAAAATTAGATTATTTCAATGTCAATTTTACTAAGCTTAAAAATGTACAGATTTCTACAGCCTCAAACACACATCAAAATCTTGCTTGGCTATGTTGTGTTGGTGCGAAAATAATTTCACATCCAAACTGCGCACACAGGGATCTCAAACTTTTGGGCAGGTCAACCTCAACATTTTATATACAACTCCTTAAATAAACATGACATTTTCTCTTTTTTTTTTACCACTTATTAGTCCAGATTCAATCAATCATTAATCAAGAGGTCAAGTAATTGAGCCCATTTCCATCTGACACATGCCAGTGTGTTCTTAGGAAAGACAGTTAACCCCAGAAATGCTTCCATGTCAGTGGCTGTCAGTGGAGTGAGGCTGCTGCTGATGTTCACAATTAATGAGTATGTGAGAGGCAGAGGGCTATGAAATACTTAAGTAACTTGCTAATCATGAATGAGTAGTAATATTTAACTCAAGCACAAGTAAGTTTGCAGGAGAAGTTGGAATTTGATCTAACTTGATGTAGTCATCACTCAAGCTGCTGGTGAAACATTTTTACAGAGCCGTTTTCTGGTAAACGGTGCCAACAGTAAAAATGGTAAAAATTCCATGGTTCTGTTTTCTAGGACTTAATGTGGATGAGGACAGGGTTCAAAGTGGGAACTCTTCAGACCGTCTAGTGGTGCTTGGATGATATATTTTTGTCGTACAAGAAGATAGCATTGCGCTGGTTCCCTTGACTGCAAGCCCTCTAAAAGCCTTTGGGATTTTTCACTGTGTTTTGGGTCATTGCTGACAATAAGTGTTGTAGCAAAAAAAAAAAAAAAAAAAACATATCTGCTCTTTGTCATACTCTTAACAAACAAACTTATACTTTACATAAATTTCACCCTTAAACATAATTGGAAAGAATAAAAAGCAATTAAATTAGTATGAAAACATGGCCCTGTAACTTAAAATCAACTCCAATATTTACAATGTACATCATTCAAACTTGTTACAACTTCTTATTTGAGAGCTTCCTCACAATAAAGTGACCTGATGATCTTCTTGGCTGTGACAGTGTATGAATAATTGATCATCAAAAAAAATCAAAAGTAGGCCTACCTGTCTGGTCATTTTTGCAGTCCTTGTTAGCAGCTACTGTGCATAAACACAACAGGGCTTAGATGCATTTTATTGTTTCCCACTTGAAATTAAAAATCCAGTGTGCATGTGGTTACCACAAACTTTATTGCAGGCACTAACCAAAACTGACTATTCTCAATCCTATTTATTATGGAGGTGGAGTGTTGGTAACCAGGAAGTGCTAAATGCTAACTCAACTCTGCAGTTTTGGACTCTGTGCTGCCCCTATAAGCCAAACAAACACATGAAAAATACGCATACAACACAAATCTCTAAGTAGTTAGGACAGTCATTTTTGTATTTAAAGTCATATAAATTAGCTACAGAAAAAGATATGTCTCTATCTTAATACTAAACAACGCAGGCGCTACAAATACAGCCCCCGAGGAGGCGGGTTTAACACGGAGTTACACCAACCACTGTCTAAAGATTTACGTGAATGACGTGAACTGGAACCAATAAGCGTGCTGACATGTCATGGTTTGGGGGGGGGGGGGCTCCAGGTGAGTTTCTGTCTGGCTAAAGTCAGCAGAGCAGTTTGAGAGGCGGTAAACCTGCCCAGATACTCGAAGAGACAACTGGTGAACTTCAAGAGTCGCCTATTCTAAATGGACACATGTTGGATTATTACTGGTGACAGAGCTGGAACCTAACATGACTGCTCTTCAACAGGCAGGCCGAAAAGAAAAGAGGAGGGTCGATGTTAGGCTTGTTCCTGAGAGGATACGCAAATGAGACTGGCTGCAGCTAACGGCTAAAGGCTAACAGCTCCCCCTGTGTCAGTGTTTGTGGATTGAAACCGCGTGAACATGTGAGTATGGAGAGGAGGAGGCTGAGAGCATGAAACACCTCCCTGAGAGCAAAGACCATGGGACTCATGGATAACTTTTTCAAGCCTCAGAAACTGCAGCTAAACATCGGGACTATCTCTATTAAAGCAGTCACATGGTCATAGGTGTGCAGATTGGTCGGCTGGTAAGTCTTCAACATTTTCCAGGGGGTTTTTTTGTGGGTCATTTAGTTTAGTGCTAAATCTCCAAGAGTTAATATGGTGTATCTTTTGTTCACAAACAAAAAAGGACTTCTTGCAAATAGCTTATCTCGCATGTTTAACCCTACTCTAGAGCCCAATAACCAGTAGATTTATTTTTTTCCACAGCTTTATTCATTTTTGATCCATAGGCTTAACTGTCATGTCCCTGGTGGTATTTGCCACACATCAGTTGCAAAAATAATATATAAACTGTAAAAAAAAAAAAAAAAAAAAAAACTTTTATATTGAACAGAATTTTCTTATTACTTGAAAAATAACTTTCAAATGCTATGTTTTGTTTTTTTTCAATAGATTTTTAACTCACACAAACTTGTAAAGAAAATTTGTCCCTGAATGGTTGTTCACCCTGTTACCTTGGTTAAAGGTGGTCTGAAGATGTCCTTTGAATGTTCCTCTTATAGCATGACAGTAAGTTTCATCTGCCATTTAGGATAAATCATCTACTGGAAGAAGATAAAGTATCACTTTTTGTCAACCTTTTTGGATGTATTCAGTCGACCTCATTTCTATCTTAAACCTATCGCAATCTATCTTAATAACTATGCAAAAAAGTCACGGAGTACTGGCCTGTTTCTTTTCATCACATGGAAAGTTATGACTGAGTTTATCACAACATGTCCACCCTGTTACTGTCCATCTTTTTACTATTGTGCAGTTTAACAGGCTTGACAAAGGAGGTAATTTTGTTCCAACATGTACTAGCATCTGTTAATGACAAAGTTTAATTATAAACATTTTGGTTGGAAAAAAACAAACAAAACAATACTTGTTGAGGTAGAGTTGGTGTTCAGGGCTGGTGGGGAGGAGACACTAAGTAGTCAAAAAGATTTAAGATTTCTGTACATTTAAAACAACATGGGACAGATGCATGGATTTCTGGTAACAGGGAGGACATTTGGGCTCAGTGGCAGGAAAGTAATTTGTCAAAACTAAAGATATTACCATGTGCTGAGCTTGACCAGTATTTATTCCCTATGATTAAGCAAACTCTCCTTCAGGTTGCATTTTGAAATGATGGAAGTCTTGACATGTTTTTAACAAACCTTTCACCCTGAAATGGCACCCAATAGTTGGACTGGCATTAATCTTTGTGGTCATTGCTTGGCCAACTGAGGCCTTCTGTTTATGGTTTATTAACATCTTTAACAATACGACAGATATACTCAAAATATTTGCATTATGTGACAAAGATACATCTGTTATTCTAAAATACAAAGAAACTTCAGCACTGGCAAAAATAGACAGATTTAATTCAAAATTATATTGTTTACGACTGTCAGTAATTTTCAAAAGATAAAACAAAAAGCTCATGCAAGGGACTTCATTACGTGTGTAAAAGGGTCAAAGCTTTTAATACCCCTGCCTCTGTTCTTTTAAGGGTCGTAATTGTCCAATATTATGTCTTACATGTAACATTTGCTGTACTGACTCTTTTGATGTGTCCAGATGCCTTTTACATGTTATTAACTATTTTGTGTTGGAATAAGACAGCGTGGATAATAAACAGCAAAGTACATTCACTATTCATACATCCACAACTTATTAACCATACATAACAGAGTATGTTAGATGTCGGCCAGTGGATTCGGTGCAGCCCCACCAAAGAAATGTACCACCACTGCAGGACACCAAACCTGTCTTACATGGTGGAGTAAATATCTCAGTGTCACCTGACAGCATTGATAGCTTCATTTCTTTGGTCATGACCTTTTGCTTTGTTGAGTTAAATCAGACCTTATTAGCTTGCTTTGTAATGTGCATGCGTTAAAATTGTGCATTTTGCTAGACTGATGGATCTGAATTTGATCAGTGTTGGTGTGTGAGGTTGAGAGGTTGCCGTCACAGAATCTTTATCTCCAAATCAGAGGTGCTGTAAGAGGAGGGAAAAGTACTATGATATGAAGGACCTGTGACTGACGGGCCCTAAAATATTTGAAAAATCAGTCATTTCTTCCATAAACCACTTTCCTCACGTCTTTCTTTTGTTTTAATTGCAACAAGGCATCAATCAGGTCCCCCTCGCAAAGCCAAATGATCGGAAAAAAGACAAAAACTGTTTGTCTTATTATTACAGTAGAATTCATCCCCCTTTCACTGGGTGAAGGGACCATAGTCAGAGCCTGTACCACTGCCACGGGTGTAAGGGGACGAGGCCTCTTTGAAAGGGTTATGCAGATGTCCATATGTGGACAAAATTATTGGGCAAACTACCCCAGCTGTCTCAGGTTTGAAGTGTATCTTCTCCAGACTGCATGTTTCAGCTCCTTCCACAAATGTTCAATATGATTTAGGTCAGGGATCACAGAAGGCCACTTCAGAATAGTCCAGAGTTGTTCTGAGCCATTCTTGGGTGTTTTCAGCTGTGTGTTTTGGGTCAGAATCTTGTTGGGCCAATTTCCTGCAACCGAGACCACACTTTCTGACACTGGGCAGCACATTTAGCTCCAGAATGCCTTGATAGTCTTGAGATTTCATTGTACCCTGCTAGGGATGTAACGGTTACCGGTAAAATGGTAAACTACGGTCAAATTTCCCATGGTAATCATTACTGTGTCCTCTTAAAATTACAGTTAAGCCGTTTTTGATCACCACACTGCATCAGTAACTCACAGTGATGCTGCTCTTTGCCTTGAAAAGCCTGAACTATGTGTCTGTTCCTCCATGAAGCAGCCTCACGGGAGGCATGCATGCACAGTTTGCATTGTTTGGCCTCTGAGTCTGAGAGCGAAAGTGAGAAACACAGCGGGGAGTTATTTCTCTCGAAATGGACTCTGAAATCTGGTTGAATTTTGGATTTTACAAGGATGTTGAGGGGAAACTGATAGAAGACAGTCACCCTGTCTAAACACGAAGCTGCGGCAAAAGAAAAAGACGTGCATAGTTAAAACTGCTGTAACTCCTCGAGTAAACCAGAGAGAGAGAGAGGGAGAGAAGATTCAGTGAGCCATACCTGAGTGAATTATAGGTGGTTAATCAGTATTCTCTGTCTAAATAATGGATAAATCTTGGAAATAATAGTATTAGTATCATTCTGGAGTGTGTTCTTGCCGTTCTTTTGCCGTGTATTCGCCGTATGTATTAGATTGTCCTTTTCTGTTACTGTTTGTGTTTTATGGATTTCATCGATCGTAATTTGGAAATATTAGAGGAGAAAATATCGAGGAGATCTGCCAGGGAGAGGGGAGACCAGAGGAGAATCACGAAAGGGGCTAATTGCTTCAGGGACTATCATCAGTAAAATAAAAAAACTAAAAAAGCGCCTGGACATGGTCTAAAATAACGAGCTGTAACATGGACACTAATGCTGCAGGCAAACTAAAATGTGTGAGTGTATGTAAAATAGGTTAAGATTATTTTTTGTCATCTCAAAACTTTGAATATGTTCATTTACAATTGTTTATGAAGAGAGTCCTGTGTAAGGTTCAAATCTGTTTTTTTCTTTTCTTGTAATCACACACTGCTCAAGCATTTATAACATAATAATGACAAATACTCACTAGAATTGTTTACTTTTATTTCTCTTGAAAGAAGGGTAAAAATGTACTCAAAGGGCATTTCTGGACACATTTATTGACAAAAAAGACAAAAGAACTATTATGATTATAATATTAAAGGGGTTAAATGATTTCAAGTGAGTGTAAAAGTACTTTTGGAAAATTTTGAGCACCCTGCAACAATACCGCAATAATGATAACATGATAATTTACGTCACAATAACCGTGATATGAGATTTTCATATTGTTACATCCCCATACCCTGCACAGATTCAAGACACCATGTGCCAGATGCAGCAAAGCAGCCCCAGAACATAACTGAGCCTTCCCCATAGTGGGCACAGTGTGTTTCTTTGAATGCTTTATTTTAGAGCTGAAACGATTCCTCGAATATTCGCGAGTACTCGATTACAAAATATCCTCGAACTAAATTTTGTGCCTCGAAGCCTCGTTTAATATATAATTATACATATAAATATATATCTGGACTACTATACAGTGCACAGTGTTTGACACGGATGGTCATTTCTGTGGCACAACGCGCCTGCTACCTCCGCTGCTGCGCGCCTTGTACAATCATGAAGGAAGAGAAAAGAGAGGGACAGAAAGGAGAGAGTCCGCAGAAGAAACGGCAGAGAGTGTCCCGAGTGTGCGGTCACTACAAGAAGGAACGAAAAGAAAACACAGTGCAGTGTCTGATGTCAAACAGAGTTAGCTTAGCACGTAGCTTAGCATGATAGCACGTTGTTAGGGCTGCAACTATTACTATTACAGCATTTTAAATATGCTCATCACAGACATGCGTCCTCTTTCCATGGTGGAGGACACAGGATTTAAGAACATGATCAAGGATTTCAGTCCAAACTACACAATGCCCTCCAGAACACACTTCACAAATATAATTGCAGAATTATATTACTGCTTTGTAAATCAGTATTGTATTGGCTTTGTTTTAAGCCAGTACTGGTTTAAACTTTGAAAGTTGTTAAAATAAAAACCCTTTTCTGAGGAATATACGGCATTTGGTTGCTCATTTTGAAAGCTCTAACATGTTGCATTGTATACAATTGATTTATTTGTTTAAAAACAAAAAAGTATATTTTGTTAGAGTACTCGAGTACTCGAAGAAATAATTGACAGAGTACTCGATTCCAAAAATACTCGATAGTTGCAGCTCTACTTTATTTTTGTGTCTGGGAACATAGAGCTGATGTGACTCATTTTGGCAAATTCCAGTCTTGCGTTTTTATGATTTGCTTTGAACAGTGATATCCTCTATTTAGTCCACTTTGGCTCAAACAGCAGTGGATTGTGCAATCTAATACTGATGTACCTTGACCTTGGAGATCACCTCTAATCTGTTTGGAAGTTCTTCTGGGCTCTTTGGTTACCATTCTTATTATCCATTTCTTCAATTTGTCATCAATTTTCCTCTTGCAGACATGTCCAGGGAGGTTGACTTACAGTCCTGTGGACCTTAAACTTCTGAATAATCTGTGCAACTGTAGTCACAGGAACATCAAGCTGCTTGGAGGTGGTCTTAAAGCCTTGACCTTTAACATGATTGTCTATAATTTTCTTTCTAATCTCCTGAGACAACCCGCTCCATAGCTCTCTGTGGTTCATGTTCAGTGTCGTGCACGCCATGATACCAAACAGCACAGTGACCACTTTTCCCCTTTAAACAGGCAGAATGACTGATTACAAGCTCAAAGACACCTGTGATACTAATTACAGGACACACTTTAGTTTAACATGTTCCCATGCTCAAATCATTTTCAATCTTTTCTTTAGGTGCCATCATCTTTGTCTGGGCCAGTTTCAGTATTTTGTTTCTTATAGTTATTCTGTTGAACCACAATTCAAAAGCAATGTCAGATTTTCATTAGTTAATTTTCAGTACAGTTTATTTTATTACTTTTGTCAGTTTCAAGTTATTTCAGTGACCATTGTTGTTTTTTTTGTTTCTTTAACTGAAGGGTAGTAACAATTTTGTCCACATGTGTAACTGTTAAGCTACTTGCGCTGAAAAAGACATACCAAGCACACATATCCACACTGAAATGTCCAGGTTCTGAGCTGCAGAAGACAAAAACAAGTAATCCAAGAGGCTTGCATACTGCAGGGCTCCAAGCTTTAACTTTGTTTCATTGCAGTAAGTGCTTTCTGGAGCTGCTGCGCTTCATCACACTATCTGATGAAGAGCATCAGCCTGTTAAGTGGTACTTTACACACAATTGTAGTAAATCAAAACTTATTGTAATTACAGAAATATGGTTATTGAGGTCATGTTTTGGACTGGTAGAAGAGTTATATACTAAACAGAAACAGTTTATACAAACACATCAGAATACATCTAGTTTTATGAATGTTACAAATGGGGTGCCTCAAGGATCAGTTTTAAGACCAAAACTGTTTATTATGTATATCAATGACATTTGCAGAGTGTCTCATATTGAGATTTGTGTTATTTGCAGATCACTCTTTTTCTCTGATGTGGAATTACAATAGCTTTTGTAGGTGACTACAAAGGAAATAAATGCATTTAAAGGTAGTTTAATGCAAATAAATTGTCTTTAAATTTGAACAGAGCTATTTTTTGTTGTTTGGACATCATAATAGAAATATAGATGTAAAATTAAACAATTTTTATGTGAGGATCGAATGAGTGTGTTAAATTGAATTCCTTGGTGTAATTCTAGACAACAAAATCTGCTGGATACCCCATATTAAATATGTTCAGGGAAAGTTGGCAGAGCATTGCCATCCTGGGGAAACAAGGCAGATCCTCAACCAGAAAGCACTATATACAGTATTCTCTATTGTGCATTAATTTTACCCTTTGACCTACTTTGTATAGGTATGGGGAAAAACACATAGAAGAAATCTTCAAACAAATGCAATGCAGAAAAGGCCATCAGATTTATCAACAAAGCAGAATGTAGAAACCACACTGACTTTTCTTAAAACTACAATCCCAAAGCTTAAACATCTGATTCAATTTAAAACTGCACAAATAATATTCAAGGCAAGAAGCAAACTACTTCAGATAATATTGAGAAACTCTGTCAGAGTCTATGAGAATGGAACTGAACTTGAAAATGCGTTGTGACAGAAAACCATTAAATAGTATGTGTGTGTCAGTCTGTGGGGTTAATTTATGGAACAGTTGAGCAGATGAATAAAAGGAAAGTGAAGCCATAAGCAAGTTTAAAAGACTATTCAAAACACAGATTTTAAATAGATATAAGGATGAAGAGCAGCAGTTTAACCTTGAATGTAATGGCACAGTTTAGAAAAATATGGATACAGTATATCGTCTCGTTTTTTCATTGTCTTTTTTTTCTGGGGTGAAGTAGTTATTGTGTACATTTGGATATAAGTAGCTCGTAATATTTTTTTTTATTCAATGTATTACAAAGACCACTGGTTCTTAAATAGATGGTGAATGTTTTAAATATAAGCATGGAGAAATTAAAAACTTGACTGTAGTATGACGTTATATAAGGAATAGCTCAGATAAGTTCATACTTTCTCCTGCTCCTTCTCCAGCATGTAAACTTGCCGACTTGCTGCACAAGCAAGATATTGTCAATAGTTTAACTTTGTGGGTTTTTTTTTCTTTTTTTGAACACTGCTGCAGTTGGTCTATCAGGATGTAGTAGACTTGCTTTTTTACTTCAGGCTTGTGACAATACAAATAGTGATAATATTAGTGAGCTCTTTCTCATAAAACTCTTTCTAATTTTTGCTGCCTCCTCCACTGTGGACATGCGGTTCAGTCACTGTATAATTGATATTTGATATAAACGTTTGTTAACATTTACCTAATCATGTTCTTATAGGGTGGATAGAAAGACAGACAGACTGACACAAGTAGTGTAGTGAATGAATACAGCTGGACAGATCTACTTACTAATGGCATGAAAACAAGAAGTCTAACCACTTTAAAAATCAGTTTAATCAGTGTTTACACATTCTGTAGTATGATGCACAATGTAAATGGAAACTTGCTCTCCCCAAAAGCCAGCATGTCTAACCTTTATACTTGTGAAAAAGCAGGAGTGCAGGGACACGTGTGCATTAATTATTCATAAATGTTTTCTACAACTCCTGAGTTTAACAATATGAAATTTGCGGTTTGTGTCTCATTTTCTTTCTTTTTTTTCCTGAAAAAGGTCTTAGCCCTGCTTGACAAAGTTAAAGTTGTTCCTTTTGTCTCTGGAGAATTATCATCCTGGAAACCAAATCTTTACAAAATTGATACTTAAAAAGAAGCACCTGAAAGAGCCTGCATGTAATATTCAGGTTCAGTTTCGGCCATGTGACCCTAATTTTGTCACAGGTTCAGCTCAGTCATCTTTAGAGGGACCTATAGAGACACAGTCTTCAGTGTGGTGACTTCAGTCAACCCACTGCTTACCATTCCTTTTCTCCAAACATTACATCTGTCTTCATGTCATCTTTTAATAAAAATACTATAAAATTATACACAAATAAACAAAATCATCCATTGAAGATTATTAGTTTAGATTATTTGTTTTATATGATAAAGTAGCATTAGGTCTACGATGAACTCTCACAGCTGACTGTTATTTTCCCACCACATAAACCTGTTTGTGAGTAGAAGGCACATAAGGTAAACACCTCATTAACACAGAGTAAGCCCCTCGTGAAACGTCAGTTCACAGCAATACTTTTTTTTTTTTATCAGGAAAAAAAAAGAACGATTATGGAATTTCCTTTGACAGCACTCACAGTAAGTTAGACAGAGACAGCGACAGGACATAAGACTGACTTTTTGGATCAGTGAAATGGCAAACACATTTTTACCCAGGAGAGTGTAAGTTTACAGCAAGTGCTTAGCATATGAATTTAGGACCCTTTCAGTGTATTGCATCTTAAGCACTAAAAGCACACTTTGGTGCATAGCAGTAAGTTTAACTTGTGTTTTATGGTCTATGGAGAGTTATTTTATGAATTATATTGAACAGAAAAACACTTTTCTTATAGTATCGTCCGTATAATCCTCCAGCAAACCTTGGTAGAGTTCTGACACTGACTAACTTGACTTCTCTGATTGTCTCCCTTTCCTTCTCTCAGATGGTGTTGGCTGTTCTAATGTGTGCTGAGCAGAATGGATAAAAACGCCAAACTGCACAAATCACTGGAGCTGTGATTTAGGTATGTTGTATTTTTTTCTGGATCTTTTAAAATATGTGATCAGTTGTCATACAAACAGAATTTGTAATGCATTTTTACGACCATTAAAAACATTGTCAATAAATATATGAGAATGCTGGGTTCCTCCATATGGGAAAGTAAGTCACACTTCATAAACATATGCACACACTTCTTAATTCTCGTGGAGGTAATCATATTTGCGTGGTTATGCAACCGTTTTTCAGTACACAGTGTTGGGCATAGTTCAGATTACAGGTAAAATATGTAGTTACAGTTCCAGGTCATGTTCAGGTTTTTGTAAACTTTGTTTTCACTCTTAATTGTGCAATACTGTTTTTATCAAGTAACCAAAGCCCCTCTGAATTATAAGGAAGATGAAGAATGCTGATTCAGACTCTTGCAACGTTGCCTCACCAATTTAAATTATGTAAATAAAGAAAGTTAAAAACAGTTGGGGACCTGATAATGAATAATTTGACATAAATAGCATAACCTTGATAAAAATATTCATTTTCAATATATTCACCCAGCCTACAGTCTCAGTGTCCCATGGGTTGGATGCTGGTGTACTGCGTCATGTGTTCAGCAATGAATAAAACAAATGATAATAAGATAATGACTGCACTGACTTAATCGCATGCCAACATCATCAGAAAGCTAAAAAAGCTTCTATTACTCCATACCAGAAATACTGCATTGAGTGTGGAACTTACTCCAAAACATAATTCAGTTGACTATCTGGTAGGCAAATTCTACAATAATTTACCAGAGCTGTAAGAGGTTAAACTATCAAAGCACACTTGTCCTTTGTGCTTAATGATATATTCTTAGCTTTCCAAGCTAGTTATCACTACTTTTAATAAATACTGATTGATTAAATTGTCCTATCACCTGCCGGATCTGCTCCTGAAAGGTTCAGTCCTCCCCAAATACCTAATGTGGTCTCTTTGCCTAGTGAAATATATTGGGCAGTCCATCTGGTGTGCCAGATTCTAATTTGTTGTCTCAGCTGTACTTACTGTAAACCCAGAGGGGAAACGATCTGCAAGGGTCAAACTGGAATGGGGAGTAGCCTGTCCCGACTCCACCCCAGCACAAAATCAATCAATCTGTCTTAACATAAGTAAAGTATATAAATCTACTGTCTCTCTCTCTGCCTGCAAAGGCATATATCAGTGTTCAACCATAAAAATATATTTTTTTAAATTTCATAGTGCTGTCGTTAAGAAAAAATCCTCATGAACTGGAAATCAAAACAGGCCATAATATTATACGCAGGAAAAAAACATTTTTCTGCTTATGTGTCAATGGGAAAACTTACTGAATCTAATATACAATCAATGAAACAGGAGGTTTCAATTTGGCAATCTTTTTGTAACTTATCTGTATATATAACGATGTTTTTTTGTTACTGGTCCTTTGTCATTTTTGCCCGACTATCACCTTCAATAACCACCCAAGGCATATTCCCATTAGTTCCTCTGTTTTAACAGAGGGTAAAAAATGAAAAATAATTTTAAGCTCTACAACAATGACCATGTTACCATGTACCCCATTTTAACTAATATTAGTGTTACTTTTACTAATAATATTTTTATTCATGGTCAGTGTTCTTGGCAATATCCTTACTAATATCATGATTGCTTTCTTATGCATATGCACATTTGTATGTACATATAAATATATATACTTGATTTATCTTCTATTGCTCTGCATCTAATCTCCCTTTCTGTACATTTTTCACGTCCTTTATTGAAAAAAATGGCTTTTTTCTTTCCCCCCTAATGTCATGATCATGATAGTAGTGATGGAAATGATTATGATTAATATTGTAACCACAATGTGCAACTTTTATGAGGTGTGCTCGTGACTATGTATGTGTTTGTATGAATGTGGAGAACTCTGTGTAAATATTAGCATCTTTGCTGCGTTGACAAAATGGAAAAATAATAAGAAAAATAAGAGGGAAAGAAAAGGAGGTGGGAATAGTACATAAACAAATAACTAAAAATCCAATCATATTACAAAGGGAAGGAGAGAACAATCAAATGTTCTCTCTTCATAATATTATAGAATTTATGTAGTAAACATTCCTCATGCTTTTTTTAAAGAAACCTTTCACTCCACTGCAAGAAATATAACATAAGAGGGTTATTATAGAGGCACTGATATTTGTGTGTGGGCGTCTATGTATGTGTGTTGTGTAGTTTTGAATGATTAAAACTACATGTGTACACAGAGCTGTGAATGATAAGACATACATACAATATTAGATGTTGATGCTTCTTTATTTTCTCTCTTTTTGTCCTTTGCTCTCCCTTCCTTGAAATCTGATGAGAAAAAATACCTCCTGTTCCTCACATCAACCAAACACTATACTTTCTTGTTTGTATATGTCTGTATGTGTCATGTCTATAACTACTAATAACTATTTTATTTTCCTCTGTCCGTCGTATTTCTTCTTTCACAATGTTTTATTTCACAAAAATATCAACTCTTTTGAACTGACGTCGGTTTGGACGGTAATGATTCTGACTCAATGATGCCCTCTGCTGGTGAAATCTGATACAAAACAATATTCAACTTTTTCCATGCTTATCACAGAAACAGCTTTTATTTAGACAAAGTATGGATTATGTGTACTCCCTCAGGCAGTATGTCACTGTCATCTTAAAAATAATTATTTGAGTTTAGCAGCTAAATTTTCAAAAGTAGAGCAAATACTCAAACTAGTAACACATTTGACTTACTACAGTCAAAGATGCTGTATCACATAATCAGTTGTTTAATCCGCATTCATATAACATTTATTGATCAAATATGAAATTTTGATATGTAAATGACAAAAAACAGACTGGGTTCTGTAATTAGTATAAAAACAGCTTCTGCTTATAATAGAAGTTGAACATTTTAAGTAATTTTAAATGTACTGTATAAATAAGATAATTAAACCCTTTTGCATAACATCAGCAAATTATTTTTGCTTCTTTCATTAACAGATTTTTATTTGTATTTCATTTTATTTAATAACCGCAACAAAGCCATAAATTAAATGGTAAATGGACTTGAGCTTATATAGCGCTTTCTAGTGTTTTGACAACTCAAAAATAAAATAAGGTATAATACGATATTATTCTTTACATATCCCATGAATGAAGAATCAAGATGTGCTGCAAAGTATTTCTAACAGGAGAACTAATGAAACATTTGCCAATACTTTGGTGTTGGTATTGGACTTATTTTAGGGGTGGGATGTAACTTTCTGTAATTTAGTAGCTTTTTGTTTACTTGACCTTTTTGAGTATTTTAGCCAGTACTTTTCTGCCAGTGAAGCATGTTTTTTTATGTGTTGTTTTTGTTCTTATGTGCTCACTACTTAGATGCCATGTTAAGTGTAACTACAAAGGGGTGAGTATGTAAAAACAGAAACAATTTAAAGCTGAGCTGATCAAAGTTTTCTATCACTCAATGTTATTACAATACCAAAACTTCATTTAAATACCAATATCAAGTTAAGTATTATACTGCTAATGGTCATACTTGATACAGAAACTTAACTTGAGACTGAAACTGTGCCTATTTGATAAACCACTTAAGAGCTATAGATCAAAACGACTACAAACGGATTGCTCACATTGTAGCATTGTCCAACTGATAGTAACAAAGTTAAAAGAAATATTTACTGTAATGTTTGGGGGATTTAACTCTGATCAGGGTTGATTTTCGATCTATTTTCATATCTATATTTGGCTGTGAAAAATGTGTCAGTACTATGACTGATGCACAGAAAGTACAAAATATGTTTTTCAGTGGTTTGTTATATAAATTCATGATTTTTTTTTTCTTTAAACGAAGTGTTGTTTTTAAAATGGTTATTTTAGGATTCAAATGTAATTTTACTTTTTATAATTCTAAACCAGAACACAGACATCCACACTCTTTAAACACATCACCACAAATGTACTCAATGATTTAGTTTATTTATATTGAGCCATTTAACATGTAGTTGATCAAAATATTATCAGAGTAAAAGTACTTTTATGTGAATACATTATTGGTAAATGCTTTCCAGCCCAGACTAATTTTTTTATCGACAGTGAAAAAGTTTAGGATTTTAAAATTCACCATTATTTTGTTTGATGGGCTGGGTGATTAGTAGAGTCAAAACTATAACAACTTTGGCCTCTGACAATCATAAAAACTAGATGATTGTGATTTGATGAATACTGTGCCCCATTTTATTGAGCCTGTTTTTTTCCAGAAATTTTAACAAGTGATATAAGTGTTTTTTGTGTACAATGCTATAATTCTGACCTTGATAAAATCACCGCTACTTCAGAAACGCTTCTTTACATGAAACTTTATTTCCACATGCTTGTTATATAAAAGTTAGAAGAATGTTTACATTTGTTAAATGTATTTGAGGCAAAAGTCGTGAAACCAAACACTATTCATTTATAGTCAGTCAAAGTATCAATCAGACGAATCGTGGATTTGATTTTCTTTTAACCATAATCAAGCACACATGGTCGTTTGTGCGTTGTTCTTTGACAAACTTTGGACCCAGTCTGTTTTGTAATTCCAGACACAGGCACTGTGCCTCAGTAAAAACTTCTGTGTGCATGTTTTTAACAACCAGAGTGTTTTCATTCCACTGTTTTAACACTATACTGTACATCACTATTTCAGATCATGATGTCCTTTCTACTCCAGTTGATTTAATAGACAGTTATGGCTACTTTGCAAACATACCTAAAAACACTTCTTTATATAAAGGGGATGTTAAATCACACAGTAGATTTTAAAGTACTTGTTCATTATTCAGAGGCATGTTTTCCAGTGTTGTTGAATAACACTCAACATCTGTTCCTTTTTTTGCATTAAATTACTTGTATTTATTTATTGCCTTTTCATTGTGTTTTGTTGTGCTGAGGGATGGTTTAACTTTACAGTTACCCAAAGTTCAAGAGATTACCAAGAGTTGGATCATTTCAAAAAGGGATGAAAAGATGATGGGTATATATGACAATGGTTGATATCCCGTAAGAGACTGGGAAACACATTTTCACAATGTTTACAAGCACCAATTAATTTATTGTCCGTGCAGAGGGGGGAGGGATTTCCGTGAGTTAATACATCCTAGAAAGAAAATTATTTTGAACGTGAGAATGTTTTGAATGTGAGAATTTTAATGTTTGTCTTTGTGTAAACCAGCATGATGAAAAAAAATATATGATGGAATGGATACATGCTGTTGTTGTGAGCTAAAGTTAAATAAATGCATTTGAATAATAACAGATAAACAAAGATGTAATCTTTTTTAATCCTTTTTTTTTTATCTTTTTAAATCTTCAGAGGCATAACCTGTTTCTGCTATTCATGTTGATTGAAACTATTCTTTCAGTGTTAGAGATCAAAACAATCCCTTAAATACATAATGCATTGAGTTTGAGAGGTAACTTCTGTTCAGAGTTTTCAAAGGCCAAACCTCAGACTTTTATCAGCTGTTCTTACAGGCTGAAAGCGAGCTGAAGTTTTTAGTGAACTCTGCAGCTGCATCACATGAAGATTCAGGGTTCTGAAATGTTGCAAAGTATCATCAACAAAAAAAAAAGTTTGTAAGGGAGCTCATCCCAGGATTATCCTGGATTTCCTGGCAGGAACAAATCTGAGTTCCTCTTTGTAAATCCATCTGATAATAATTGTGTTGACACTTCTGGTACATGCTTACTGCTTTATGAAAAATAATGATATATTTTGCATGTTGATTGCTGACTAGACTGTTTATTCTAATCTGTCTGGTCTTTAAGTACCAGGAATTTCTCACTTATTCTTTTCAACCTTGCTAAACAGAAAGACCGCTAAATAAAGTTGTAGATGACATTCTAAATGAGACTGAGAATGTCATTTGCATGAGCACCTTGGCTAAAACCAGCAGCAGTTAACTTAAATAAAGTTACAGACACAAAAACATATCTACACAACATTGATGGGGTTGGAGTTATGTAGTCAGAAGCCTAGAAACTTTTAATTGAAAACAAGGTGGATTTCTGTTAGTTTCATTATTGGGTGATACTTGATGTCTGTATAGAATAAAATACAAAACCCCACCTACTCTCCCAGCCCACATTTAACACAGACAGCCACTCACACACACACGCACACACACACACAAACACAAGGACTCTAAGTCAGGACTCTTCAAAAAGCCACAGAGGACTGAGGAAACACAATCTTAATATTTTTATTTAATTTCATGACTGGAATAAACTGAGCAATCTTCCCTTTGAGGACAACTTATTTCATATTTTCTCTGCATCTCATAGGTTAAACATGTTAGTTGATATACAAAACCCAAAACCAGTGAAGTTGGCACGTTGTGTAAATCAGAAATAAAAACAGAATACAATGATTTGCAAATCCCTTTCAACTTATATTAAAATGAATAAACTGCAAAGACAAGATATTTAGTGTTCGAACTGAGAAACTTTATTTTCTTTTGCAAATAATCATCAACTTAGAATTTAATGGCAGCAACACATTGCAAAAAAGTTGGCACGGGGGCATTTTTACCACTGTGTTACATCGCCTTTCCTTTTAACAACACTCAGTAAACGTTTGGGAACTGAGGTGACCAATTTTTGAAGGTTTTCAGGTGGAATTCTTTCCCATTCTTGCTTGATGTACAGCTTAAGTTGTTCAACAGTCCGGGGTCTCCGTTGTTGTATCTTGTACTTCATAATGTGCCACACATTTTCAATGGGGGACAGGTCTGGACTACAGGCAGGCCAGTCTAGTACCCGCACTGTTTTACTACGAAGCCACGCTGTTGTAACACGTGCAGAATGTGGCTTGGCATTAGGGCTGGACGATTATGGTAAAAATAAGAATCCCGATTATTTTAAGTGATATTGAAATCACAATTAATATACACAATTATTCATTTATCAAAAAACTTCAGTACTGATTTAAACACAACTTTAAAGAACCAGAGCTGCATATATATAGTATTATTGATCCACATAAGTCACACACACTCGCTGTGGCTGCACGTGGAACACAAAAGCGCTATGAAGCGCAGGAACTTACATACACGGCACTCCACACTGTGTGGTATATTAATCGTTTTTCTTCGATTATAATGTTTTTATGATTGTCAGATGGCAAAATTGAAATCATGATCAAAATCCGATTAATTGTCCAGCCCTACTTGGCATTGTCTTGCTGAAATAAGCAGGGGCGTCCATGAAAAAGACGTTGCTTGGATGGCAACATATGTTGCTCCAAAACCTGTATGTACCTTTCAGCATTAATGGTGCCTTCACAGATGTGTAAGTTACCCATGCCTTGGGCACTAATACACCCTCATACCATCACAGATGCTGGCTTTTGAACTTTGCGCCTATAACAGTCCGGATGGTTCTTTTCCTCTTTGGTCCGGAGGACATGACGACCACATTTTCCAAAAACAATTTGAAATGTGGACTGGTCAGACCACAGAACACTTTTCCACTTTGCATCAGTCCATCTTAGATGAGCTCGGGCCCAGCGAAGCCGGCGGTGTTTCTGGGTGTTGTTGATAAATGGCTTTGGCTTTGCATAGTAGAGTTTTAACTTGCACTTACAGATGTAACGACGAACTGTAGTTACTGACAGTGGTTTTCTGAAGTGTTCCTGAGCTAATGTGGTGATATCCTTTACACAGTGATGCCGGTTTTTGATGCAGTAACACCTGAGGGATCCAAGGTCACGGGCATTCAATGTTGGTTTTCGGCCTTGCCGCTTACGTGCAGTAATTTCTCCAGATTCTCTGAACCTTTTGATGATATTACGGACCGTAGATGATGAAATCCTTAAATTTCTTGCAATAGCTTGTTGAGAAATGTTGTTCTTAAACTGTTGGACAATTTGCTCACACATTTGTTCACAAAGTGGTGACCCTCGCGCCATCCTTGTTTGTGAATGACTGAGCATTTCAGGGAAGCTGCTTTTATACCCAATCATGGCACCCACCTGTTCCCAATTAGCCTGATCACCTGTGGGATGTTCCAAATAAGTGTTTGATGAGTATTCCTCAGCTTTCTCAGTCTTTTTTGCCACGTGTGCCAGCTTTTTTTGAAACATGTTGCAGGCATCAGATTCCAAATGAGCTAATATTTGCAAAAAATAACAAAGTTTACCAGTTTGAACCTTAAATATCTTGTCTTTGCAGTGTATTCAATTGAATATTGGTTGAAAGGGATTTGCAAATCATTGTATTCTGTTTTTATTTACACAATGTGCAAATTTCACTGCTTTTGGGTTTTGTAGGATAAAAAGTGTTTTCTGGCAATAAGCTATGTGAATTCACTAAAATGAATTCTTGAAATAGGTCCCATCTCGGTGAGGATTTGTGTATTTTTTTCCTAGTTCTGGTAAGGTATATTTGTTAACTCTTCAATCTGTTCACTTCTAGCAAGGAGTCTGCACATAAAATGTGTAGGGAAATTCAGAGAGCAAATGTTATTAACATGGACTTGACTCTTATTTTAGTGGAGAGGCCCTTTTCAAAAGCTGTTTTAGGTTATTCTAAGAAGAGGGAAAAAGAGAGGTATATTTTTCTGATGATGGGCATAAACACAGTGACCCCCGACACCAACCAGTTAACCTTTGAGTTAAACAAAGTAAGAGCTATGAGAGTATACGTATGTCTGAAAGTGCTTGTAAAGCACTCTTCACTTAGCTGACGTGTTACCCTGTGAGGATGTGTTGACCACTGATTTAATGCCTCTGTAGACTGAGCCACATTAGAGAGACGCACAACAGTTCATGTCCCATTGAAAGTCAAATATGGACTGAAATAGTTACAGTATATAATTTGTGTTTTTCACTGATTCCTACTGAAATTAAAAGGAATATTTTCAGTGAAGATTCTCACCAGTACACATTTTCATAATGTGTCTTGCTGTACCTTCATCCTTGTTTGATCATGTGACTTTGCAACACATCATTTTATCCCAAAATCCTACTGAGACAATGCCAGAGCTGTTAGTGAGTGTGGTCACCTTATTTCCTTCTTTACTCCATTGCTTCATGCTAGAGGAGTTCTTAGACCTTTTAAAAGTCCTCCTCACTACTTTCATTAATTTTTCCTCTTTAGGAGCTTCTCCCTCCTTTATCTCCAGGTCAACAATGGCATGAGATGCTTTGAACAGGAGCAGAAACCCTCTTAGCTATAATTTTTCAGCTTGAGATTTAATGACTCTAGAAATCTAGAAAGTAAACAATTCCCTTTTGTTTATATTTCCGTGGACACTCTTCACAATCAGTGGTCATTTTTGACCTGCCCATTAAATTAACAGTAATAGTTCAAGTTAGACATCATTAACAAACACCTTCACAGACACATTCACACATACCCAAAACATGTTCTTATTATACAGTTAATATTCCCAAGTTTAAGTAGCATTGACAGTGCAGTCTTAGACTGTTGCTTGAACTACAGTTTTTGAAACCACTGGTTTTGTGTATGAAAGTAAATATGATTTGTGCAGGTACAACACAAGTTATCAGAATAATATTTGAAGGTCAAATCAAATTCCTTGAAAACAATGATTACTTCCTCTACTGTGTTCTACTCATATAAGACTGTCATGCTAAGTCTCAGCTCACTTTCTTGATCAATGGTTATTTCTTGCATTTCATTCTGGCATTTTTGTTTTTGTAACTTTGTTCTCATGTCTTGTATTGTTTATTCATCTGATGGCTCAAGGCAGTGGCTGGATTTTGAAGTATACTGTATGACGCCAAAGAAGTCAGTTTATACACGGACCTATTCTGTGTTAGACCACACTAGTATTTCTAGAAGGAAATCAATTCTCCAATTCTGTTGTACCCTCAGCAACAATGTAATAGCTTAAATGATAACAAACCGTGAATTAAGAGAGGAAAAAAACTGAACAAAAGTAAAGTGAAGTAAATTTTTGGGTGAAGTTTAGAGAAGGTGATTTTTGACCCACTGTTCAAGAGGGTATACAGAATATAAAGACATCAGGAGGGTGGAGGGCTTAAATGTTTCGTGAATATTGCTTACTTCAAGGGGAAACTTGTTAAAAACAATCAAGATTTTTCAAGTTTAGTCATCGGGAGCTGCTCTTTGCACTCAGGACCCTGAGGTGCTGCTTTAGGAACAATCTGGATATGATTCCCACTGCTTACATTACAGAGTGAATCTCTGCACTTCATTTTTCTTTTTACAGAATTGGAAAGTAACGTGATGCACCTTATCAAGTTACTGTAACTGAATTGCATTTTATGGCCATACTTTTTTACTTTTAGTTTCTGACCAAAGTATGTCTACTTGAATAATTTTTGTATTAACTATTATTCTTTGTTACATTGCACAGAGCATTGAGTTATTAAATAACAAAGCCATACTGATTGAAGCTTTCCGTCAAATACTGTTGTCACAATCCAAACATTTTTATTCAAATTCAAGTAGTTTTACAGTATTTGATACTGAAATGATAGTAGTTTGGTATCCAATATTATAGTGGAGGCAAAAAGGATGTTACCCAGGGTTGGTAATCTTTTAGGACAGAGTTTAGTTACAAGATAAAGTAGAGAATATAAATTTTATAATTGTAGTTATTTTAATTTTAAAAAATGCAGAAAAGTTTTAAACTATTTTTTAGATATTTGGTATTGTTAATTTAGAAGTTCAAATAGAATATGTATATGGAAACAGTTGCTCACAGAGCACGTAAAATGCAGTTAAACTGAGATCTTTAGTTTTTAATAACATATTTATCTGGACAAATTGCAAACTTATTACCTTACATTATATCATTTAAGTCAAAGTTACTATAGTAAACTATTTTATACCAGAACAAATAACTGGCCGACCCATTACACTCCAACTCCTGTTGTCTTTTTTACTCAACACATACATATGTGTGCAAAATAACCAAGTCTTTTATTGTATATTTATTGAGTATTGTGTAGTTTTTACTTGAGTAGATTCAAAGAGTGCCACTATGCTTGCTCTTTGGTTTAATCATTCATTTATTCCTTCATTCATCCATTCATTTATTTTAATCACAGTGACTGCTTTTTCTTCAGAACAGTATTTTTCTACTCTATCCACTTTTGTCTCTAAACATGTTCACCTTTAACTACCCCGCTGTGTTTGTTTAATCACCCACTGTATGAGTATAAAGGTTAGGTCATTAAGTACATGTGGGTGTCCTAAAGAATAGCTGACTGTGTGATTTTCAAGTCCGTACGTCAGTAATGGAGAGAGAGAGGACAAATAGAGAAATGCCTGGAAAGCAACAAACCCATTTTCATGCAGCAGTCTTCCTTTCATCGTGTCATAGGCGCCCTCTGGTGGATGACAGAAGACGACGCAGCTAATCGGAAAGGGGGCTGCAGTTTCAGGCAATTTCAGCACCATGGGAATGGACAGCTCCCTCTACAAACGACCATCAGGGTCAAAGGATGAAAAGTGAGACCAAATGATTTGTGAAGCGTTTAACTTTGTTGCAACTCTATATTCTTCTAAGTGTTTTCCCTCATACCACTACAGTTTGAAAAGAAAAATAAACTATCATTATATTTAAAACTCACAAGTTGCAGCTCTCGAAATAAAATTATTTAGTTAAAAAATAGGTTATAATTTTGAAACATAAAGTTGAACTTTCTTGACATTTGTGGTTAGAATATATCAGAAAAAGGCTTGAACTCATCTTAAAGCGGAGACCAGTCACATTGAGAACAGAGCTCTGTTCCTCCATCATCTGAAAGTAAGCCTAGCTGACCTAAATCCGTCCGCCCCTTCAGCCATCCCTATGGATCACCTTATACACTGCAGAGAAGGTTATTCTGCTGCCTCCATGCTCTCCAAAGACACCCTTTCCTTATTAGTGGAATTATTTTCAATCTGAGCCATAAGACGACCTAATTACCCTCTTCATTTCTGGCCTGTGGCCAGCTCTCATCTGTTGATGGCAGGAACTAATTCCCTGAGAAGAAAGAAGTAAAAGGGCACAGAAAGAGAAGTCACAGGCCCCCGAGCTCACATCCAGGTGTGGCATTTGGAGCTGAGTGCCCCCCTTTCCCCTGGCGCTTGTATTCGTGTTCGTGGTCTTAATTAAAGTGATATTTCGAGAGAGGAGGTTCTGTTTGTTCAGTTAATGAACCCCACTATTCTCTGCGGGCAAATGGAAATTCAAGCACTCCAATTAGCATATGTTAGCATTTTACTGTGTTTATTCCTCACCGTGGAAAACAGCTTACCACGGCGAAAAGCTTTCCACCCTTGTAAGAGTGGCTGTAGAACTTTTTCAACCCAAAATAATTAACTCCAGCTTATTAAACACAGGTCCAAGAAACTTGGATCTGAATGCCGCTGCGCACGCGGATTGACTAGTTGTGTGTTTTAGTGTGTGTGTTTATGTTTTTGAATGACCCCTGGCTACACATGTTTGTTAATGAGACATAAGAGGAAACATATGAAAAAAATATTTTATTCTCATAAATGTATACAGTACATGTGTGCGGGTGAGTCCCCGGCCTTTACAGTGATCTGCACCATGTTGCAGCCTGCATATACATATTCATACTATTTGTCATATTCACACAAGCTCTGTCAGCAGACGCACAAAAAGAAAAACTCTTTCCCTTTTTGTTCAACCAAAAATACAGTTTAAGTTTATAAGGATGTGCAAAAAAATTTTCCACCAATGCTTTTTGAAAACATGTTGGATGAAACTGCTGCTCCAGCTTGATTGTCTAAATTATAATGATAATAACAATAATGAGAGGCAGACGCATATACTGACCATGATTTAGTGACGGGTCACTTAAATGGCCATAAGACTTCATTTTTAATCAGCATTTAGCCAAAATGATCTGTTCATTCATTATAAGTCTCACCCAATAAATTGCGCAGCCTCTGATTTTCAGTCCACATGAATCACATGGTCTTCAATTTATCTTTCACTGGTGGCTTCTTCTGTGTTCAGGTGAGGTCATTCATCATGTTCATCGTCTCTGAAGTCAGTCATTGATACATCAGTCATTGTACAGGTCGTTATTTATAATGGCAGCCTCTCCCTGGGGAGACATCTGAAGGCGTCGCTTCTTGCCAAAAGTGGAGAAGGAGTTGTGAACGTCCAGCTCACTCCGCTGGGCTGCAGGCCTCAGGGTGCAAAAGCCTGATGGGGTCCCAGGGATGTACATATTGTGGTGGTAGTCTGGCGGTGGGTGTGGATGTGGGTGGGGAGGGATGGATGGCTGCTGCTGCTGGGGAGGGGGTGTGCAGCGAGGAGTCCAGGGGCGAGAGGGGACCCCACTGGTTGAGGGAGACATCTTATAGTCTGTAGTATGACACAGGGGGATGAGAGAAGAAACAATTACTTTACTGTGCAGCATTGACTTGATGCAGCCAGGTTAGTGTTTGTATTGCACTTTTCTAAAGCTACCTATGTGAGCTAAAATAATGATATTTCTGGAACAAGCTCTAAACAATTATAAAAAAGAAAACAATTATCCCTTGTGTGGTCTATAAGAGTAAAAAGACACTGGTCTGCGGTGTTCCTGTGGAATCAGCATAGTTGATTATTAAACCTTGATAGTTCTGCATATCTTACATCACAAACTTTTAAATCTGGATTTACTCTTTCTCAAAGTGCAGAAAGACCCCTTTTTATCAGCTTTTTTATCGCAACGCTTGACATTTATCCTTCTCCCATAGAAATGTGTATCATCATTAACATTAATGTTATAAAAATACAGAATTGTGAGTTATTTTTTTCATAGTACATGTAAATCCTAAAAGAGTACGGATGAGAAATGTGCACAATTGAACTTTGCAATGCATTGAATTTACAGGAAAACTTGAGCATCTTTATTAAAAACTGATATTTAGTATTCTTCCACTCTGTTTAACTGGACATCCATTAATGATCTTTTTTTATTTATTTTAACATAAATTTACTAATGTTACTCGTTTCCCATCTTAACTATAGTTCTCACCTCATCTGTGTACAGACAACAACATCTGATAAAAAAATAAAGAATAGAAGAAACAAAAAGACAATAGGTACAAAGCATAATGGTGAAGTATAGATGAACATTTTTGACCCTGAAACAACACAAAGACTGAAGTGACGTTTGATAAGCAGGTGGTGCTCAATGACATACTGTATGGTTATGTCAGCAACACGTCATGGTAACAAAAAAAAGCACACTGTCGTAACATTAAAGTGTGTTCAATTCAGTCTATAGTACCTTTCATGCCTCTCATATGAGTGCCCCAGGTCCAGTACTGTCCAGGTGCCATCGAGGTGACGTAGTTCTCTGGGTCTGCGTGCAGGGCTTTACGCATGAGGGTGCCATCCATGTTGATGGAGTTATAACTGCAGACAAGGCGCCAGTGTTCAGCAGCAGCATTAGTGTGGAAGTGCAATACCAACAGCGAACTTAAACATTGATTTTTTTTCTTTTTTTTTAAATTGATTCATATCAGTGAAATAAATTGCCCAACAGTATCTGCGTAATTATAAGGTCACCTTTTAATGGAGGAGTTCTGATTCTTTGTAAGAGTCCAGTCCGTGTTGGGCTGCTTCAGCTGCAAGAAAAAACATTAAGAAGTTGTTCAATTTTAGATTCATAGAAATATTTAAGAATTAATATAGAGAAAGAGAGTAAATTAAACCTGCAGGGTCTACTTAGAAAGATGCCTGTCACTGGAATAATTTGTTTCCTCTCATTCTGTCATCTTGTATCAGTGGAGGTCAGATAAAATTGACCTAAGGATCGGTCTATCTTTGTAATCGTCCTGAAATGGAGACATGAGTCCTTTCACATGGACCGTGACTGCCGCCCTGTGGACTTTTAGCAGAACTTCGTTTTTGACGAATAGAGGTGCTGTTGCCTTCAGCCACGGCTCGCCTGTCATTTAGTTTAGCTTTTATCCTCAGCAGCGCAGAGGGAGGGGTGATGGAGAGCACCAGAACTATATTTATTCCACGTCTGCAGCTCATAGTATGGATTGCACGCTCTATTAATTTACTTGAAATTGTTAACAAGGAGAATGCGACGTAAGCGTATTATTGGAATCTGTATTCAAAATACACCACTTGCCAAGTGTGCACAAAACCAATTAGAACCCCACCGGGATGAAACGAAACATGATTTTAATCTTCAAAGGAAACCGTACCAGCAAGGAAATTAAGAAATTACACACGTCATTGTTTTGTGGATTTTATGCATCATTTTTACATTAATATTTGCCCAACGCTCCTCGAGCAAGGTTTTTAATTAAAAGTCTCACAGAGAACCTTGAAAAGTTTACGGCCCTTGGAGCTGTGTATGCTGTATCTTTATACGCATGCACGTGCAGAGGTGCACGCACCTGTCCTGTATGACTTACACGCCTGAGCATGTGTATGATCCTTCTTTAACCTTCAACTCATTAACAGGCCTGCCATGCGCGTGCAGTATGTAACACCGTGTTGGCTTCCAAGTGATTTGCCTTTTAAATTTAATGTGTCACTGACAACCTCACGAGGTCTGAACGCAGAGGGACACCAATTAACGAGAGAGAGGGAGGAGACCTCCTCCTGAAGGAGGTAGCTGCAGGCGGAATAATCCCCGTGACCTCGAAATGCCTCCTGTGGCCAGAGGTGTGCGTGTGCGTGTGCGTGTGCGTGTGCGTGTGTGTGTGTGTGTTTGGGGTAGCGTGTGTGTGCCAGTGACCGAGGTGACATTTGTCAGTTGGCCTGCTTGGAATCTGCTTGGAATCTGCTTCCAGGAGACTTTGGACCTCTGAGTTTTTGAAACACGGAGGACAATTAGCACATATTTCCATTCTGGCGCCCTATTAGAATTTAATAAACACTGGTGTAGACATCCTGCCTCCCTAAACTCCCTTTATCCTTGTCTCCTCCCCCCCTCTCCTTCAATTTCACCCCTCCTCTTATCCCTCCCTTGCTCGACAAAAATGAAGCTACATCTCTCCCTCTCCCTCTCACTCACTCACTCTCCTCGAAATCAGAGGACAGCGTCGGAGGCGATCTACAGGCGGCCCACGTCTCAGTCCAGCCATGTCCTTGTACCCCCCCCTCCCCCCCCCCGTCCTCCTCCTGTCTCCCCAAAACCCACCATTTGCCATTTTTCATCAATAATGGACAGCCCACCCTCTTGCGAATACGCCACATTGTATGTAGTATAATGGTCCGGGCAGCACGTTTGCCCTTGAGGCGTAGTTAGTGAGGTTATCTGTCCTATATTGTTGGTTTGAGAGAGGAAGGCGTGTCGTAAATCTTTAATGGGGGGACAGGAATTGTCTGAAATGAAAGCAGATGAATTCAACCTGACATTCACCTTGTCAGTCATAACCTTGACTTGGTGCTCAAACTCAGGTGTGTGTGTGGGTGTGTGTGTGCGTGTTCGTGTGTGTGTTTTTGGGGATGGGGGGGCTCGCTTGCCTTGCCTTGCCTCGCTTCCTCTTGTGGCATGAAAAGTGTGTTACAAAGACACTGAATAATGTAGGTCATAAACTACTATAATTAAAGTCTTGAAATATTTATAAACCGTCCCATGAGTCTTTTCTTCTGTCATGTCGACACCTGGAAATGTTCCTAGATCAGGAGAGGGAAGTTGATTTGATCTCCGCTTCCTCCCACAGTAATTGATACATCACTTCATTCTATACAGATGATCAGACACGGTGTGCGCACAGCATATGTTCTCTGGCACAGGCTTTAACACTTTCATTAATATGTCAATTAAAATGTAATCTCACATCGTCTCACTTCATTGCCCGCTTGCTAAACATAACTTTGGATGGCATAATGAGGATGAATTATTGTCATAAATGTACAGATTAGTCCAGACAGCATGCTGTGTGTGGAGTGTTGCAGAAAAAGAAAGCTGTGTCTGAGCTCAATTTTTCTCAAGTTGACTTTAATTTAGCCTGGCGTGATGCGTAATTTGACCTTCACTGGAGAATGTCACAGTGCAGGATCTTATCAGAGAAGAGGGATGTAGATTTTGTTTTGACATGAAGTGAGAGTGACACATTTTACTTGAGCTGCAGTCTCTCTTGTTCTGTACTGTATACTGATGTGACTGTACCTCGTTGGGAGTAGTTGCTCCGTTGTTCACAGACGCGCTCCGGCTCTGCGCGCTCCACGAGTTGTCTGCGCTCTTCGCCTCGTTGTTCCTCGGTGTGCTGCCGGGGCTGCACGGCTTCAGAAACATGAAGTCACTTTTGGCTGATTCAGGAGTGAGGCACACTTTGTAACAATATGACTGAGAGAGACTGCTATTTCCATTCACCTCCATGCAGTTTGTGGGCACTTTGCCGGCGGAGGAAATCTGCAGGTTGAGGTTGGATTTTTTGAACACCTCCGGGGGTGGATCGGGCTGAAAGCCCCCACAGCAGCAGCAGGCGAACGGGGGGAGGTTGTACCCGCTGATGGTCTCCCTGTCTTTGTAGCACTTGACCACAGCCAGCACGATAATTGCCACCAGGAAAATTAAAGATATTGTACTCAGCGACACGATCAAGTAGAGAGCGAGGTTGGAGGGGGGCTGCGGGCTGAGGGTGAGATCTCCAAAATCTGACAGCGACTCGGGCACGCTGTCTACCACTGTGAGGACGATGGAGACGGTGGCGGAGAGAGGCGGCTGCCCGTTGTCCTTGACTAATATCACCAGCCTTTGCCTTGTTGCGTCTTTTTCCACTAAGCGGCGAATAGTCCTGATTTCTCCCGTGTACAGAGCCACACTGAACAGCCCGGGGTCTGTAGCCTGTAACACCTGATAGGACAGCCGGGAGTTCTGCCCTGCGTCCGCGTCTAACGCAGTCACTTTAGTAACCAGATACCCCGCGTCCACTGACCGTGGAACCACCTCTGTTGCCACGGTGCCGTTTTTGGGCAGCGGGGACACGATAATGGGTGCATTATCGTTCTGGTCCAACACAAAAACGTTGACTGTGACATTGTTGGCCAGAGGAGGGAAACCAGCATCCTGTGCTTGAACCAGAATCTGAAAGTTTCTAAGTTGCTCATAATCAAAGGAGCGCAGTGCGTAAATGTTGCCGTTGTCTGAGTTGATTGAGACATAAGTGGACACTGGCATGCCCTGAATCTGACCCTCGAGAATGGAGTAGGACAGATATGAGTTCTGGTTAGAATCGGGGTCGAAGGCAATCACAGAGCAAATGGAAGCGCCTGGGGCATTATTCTCGGTCACATAAACAGTGTATGAAGGTTGGGAGAACCGCGGGGGGTTGTCATTAATGTCTGACACTTGCACGAGGATTGTTTTCCTGGTGGAGAGAGACGGGGAGCCCAGATCTCGCGCCGTGAGGGTGATGTTGTACTCGGACACCGCTTCTCTGTCCAAAAACTCGCTCGTCACCAGAGTGTAATAGTTTTTGAAAGATGAGTGGAGCTGGAAAGGGACGCTGTTAGGTATTTGGCAGTCAACATTCCCATTCTCCCCCGAGTCCCGGTCCATCACGCTGATAACAGCAATCACTGTGCCCGGCGGCGCGTCCTCCTGCACAGGAGTGGACACTGATGTGAGTATGACTTCTGGAGCGTTGTCATTCACATCCAGGATATCTACCAGCACTTTACTGTGCACAGCCACAGCCGAGGGTCCTCTGTCTTTAGCCTGCACATAGAGCTCATAAACACTAGCCTTTTCATAGTCCACGATGCCCTTCACTCTGATTTCACCCGTGTAAGGGTCCACGTTAAACAGTTCCCTCACCTTTAGGGGTGCGTGCCCACTGAAGGCGTAGGTCACCTCACCATTTGAGCCCTCATCCAGATCTGTGGCGTTCAGCTTAAGTACCAGAGTCCCCCTTGGTGCGTTTTCTACCAGACTCGCCCTGTAAACGGAGCGGTCAAACACGGGTACGTTATCGTTTGCATCTAACACCGTGATAGTTATAAGTGCTGTCCCCGTGCGCTCCGGTGAACCCCCGTCATAGGCAGTGAGCACCATTTCATGCTTTTTCTGTTGTTCTCTGTCCAGCGGGGTGTCTAACACCAGCTCAGCAAACTTGCTTCCATCATTGCGCGTCTGTATATTCAGCACGAAGTGCTCGTTTGCGCTCAGCTGGTAGGAGCGCAGAGAGTTGGTGCCCACGTCCTGATCCTGTGCGCTCTCCAACGGGAAACGGGAGCCGGGCGCAGCCGATTCCGTGATGTCAAGATTAAACTCGCTCCATGGGAAGCTTGGAGAGTTGTCATTCACATCTAAAATCTCCACTTCGACTCTGTATAATTCAAGAGGGTTTTCAATGACCACTTGTAAGTGTAAAAAGCAGCTCGGGCTTCGTTCACACAGTTCCTCTCTGTCTATTTTTTCGTTAACAAAGAGGATGCCATTTTCCAAGTTTACCTCTAAATACTGCTTCTTTGCGCCAGAGACTATTCGAAACCTTCGGGCTGACAGCTTGGCCACATCCAAGCCCAGATCTTCAGCGATGTTTCCTACAAATGCTCCATGCTCCAGTTCCTCAGGGATGGAGTACCGAATTTGCGCAAGAACCAGGTCCACTACACACGCACACAGAAGCAGACATATGACAAGTCCTGTCACTGGTACCCAACTGCCTCTGGAGAGTCTGTGATCCATGTCAGCTGCGTGCGTAAAATCACCTCACCAGCACATCCCTCGCTCATACAGCCGTACAGCTAAAAGTAAAAGTGCATGGAAGCACACAGTCTGGCCCAAGTTGCAAAAAACCCGCCCCTCACAAGTTTCTTACATCTGTATGTGAGAGAAAAAAAACTTTCCTCGACAGTTATCCAGTGGAGACGGGAGAGAAAAGCATTTCTCTCCCTCTCTGTTGTGCTCCACGCGCAACACCGGCGGTGAGTGAACAGGGGAGGCTCGCGCTTTGATTTCCAGTGTATTAGACACTTGGAGGAGCTGGTGGGGAGGCGCGTGTGTGTGTGTCTGTGAGAGAGGGAGAGGGAGAGAGAGAGAGAAAGAGTGGGAGATTGTAAGAGAGAGGGGGGGTCGCTTCGCATTGGAAGACGCCGACGCGAAGTGCGCCTCTAATTATTGTAGACGTTTAACCCTTTCACATCCCCCTGTCTGTTCCCCTGACCCATTAAAGAGACGAGAAGACACAGTTTAACACCAGACGTCAGGGCCAGATTTGGATTAAGGGACACATTGTGTTGTGGGTGTCGTTTTCTAGGCTGTATTTAACAGATGACACCGGACAAGGATTTGTCACGGTGACCTATAGGCCCAGGGAGGTTGCTGCAGCAGACATTATTTTCCTTGATTTATTATAGAGCAGTTGTTTCACAAAAAAGAGCTCACTTCAGCCTGTGCCCTGCTGCTACTCTTTGCAGTGCAGTAAACATAGATGCAGGCCTGAACGCTCATTTGGCCTGGCTGAAGTGGACCATGCAGTGGACAGTGCCAACGGGCTCCTGTTCTGCTTTTTAATGAGAACCTTTGAACACGAATGCCCTTATTAGAAACAAACAAACAAACATACAAAAAAGCAACATCCCCGTTCACAAATCATCACAAGACAAAAGTGGGTGTAACAAAAATAATCTTTGATATAGATAATGATGATATTTCAATTTTAATCAGTAGTTAAATTGAGTGCGCGCTACATTTAAGAGCTTAAAATGATTACAGTGACTATTATGAGCGGGTTATGCTCACATTCAAAAGCGCATTACACGACTTTAATTCACTTAAGTTGCAGGAACACGTATCAACACAATCAACATAAAAGCAATGTCATAACGCCTTAATCGTGCTTGTCTCTAATCAGGTATTATCGTTAGGATTAGATAGATATCCCATAGGTGTTTACAGAAAACAGGGGTGAGCATGAATGTTTTCCAGGACTGACATCACACTCCAGTAGATGAAAACGCTGTCACTCAGCTCTCCTGTTTTTATGGGACAAAGAGGACGACTCGGGCCTCTTTAGAGTGCGGCACATGTTTGTTCACATCTAATCTTTTCTCTCTTAATCCTGGTCAGTTAGACAACCACTGAGCCATAGAGAGGAAGAGAGAGAGGGAGAAACTGAAGGATGCCTTTGTAGATTCGGGTTCGTCTCCACACAGACACGAGTGGCATCCTAATGTAAAACGGTGGCTAGAAATCTGAAAGTCTCTTCTTGGGACTGACGACACAGCGTTGGCCTCCGGGCAGCGCTGGGCTTGTTAGCTGCTCAAAAAGAAGAAAGCAGGCGGGAAGGAGATGGGAGAGAAAAGAACTAGAAACAAAACAATTTTGTTTCCCAGGGGCAGCATTTTTCTGCCGAACTGCCCCAAAAATCTTTAGACCGCATCCTCTGTCGAATATTGTGTTGTTTGTGAGTCCTTTTGAGGCTGGTCGGGGAGACAGACGGGATTTATGTCTAATGATGTTTTGATCATCATCCCTGGGAAAGAAATTAAAAGGGTCCAATGAGAATAGCTGTTCTGACGTTTTCTTTAAGACAACTGAGAATGATAACAGTGGGACTCGAAAAGGACCAGGGACTAAGTTTCAGTAAGATTCACATTTAGTCTGACATTTGCAGTGACTGGACAACCCAGGTCACGACTATCTCACTAAAAAGTAATTTAAATGATTAAAACGTCCATGGTGGAGAAGTTGTTACATAAGAAGTATCACTTTTACTTTCTCTGCGCACAAAATTGCCCCGGAGCTATCTCTCTCCAACAAGCAGCCCCAGAAATGCATCACCCTCCCTTTTCAGGAAAAAAAACTAAAATCCCCAGGTTTAAATAAGCAGAAAACACAATCTGCTCGCAGACTTAACCTCAAGCAGATGGTTAAGCTTCTCCAGAAATGATTACATTTCTGGAAAGGAAAAAAAAATCACCACCACCAGTTCCATTGGTCTCTCCTCTTTTTAATTAACGGAGTGAAGGATTAGTGTGCAGCTATCCGGGATCAAGCGTTCTCCAACGGAAGAATACAAATGTTTTGTGATAAATAATCCCAAAGCAGTCCGGCCGGCGCTCCCGCGGTGCCTGTTACATTAACATGCATTACACGGAGCATTAAGCCGGACTCATCCGCCCCTATCGCCTCGCTCAGCCCATTGTCCGGCAGGAAGGCAGCCATTACTTTTCTGAACTGATGCTCAGCAGCCACCTGACCGTGACCTGTTACTCCTCAGACTGCAGAGAGGGTCACACCAGGAGGGGCGAGAGCAGGGTCAGGCCTGGCTAAAGGACTCTAGTGAATGGAAACTTTTTTGTCGCTGCACATGTAGCCAGATGAAGCACCTGTTTGATTCTCTCGTGGGGTTTAAGTCAAGCAGGTAAAGGCCGTGTTTAAGCCTTCATCAGCACGTTAGTCAAACTGAATCAACTTTATTTCATTTGTGATCTCATGGCGCCATCTACTGGACACAGTGTGAAAGTGAAAATAACAGCAGTCCCAAAAAGGGTGACAGTAAACAGAAGGCAAAGCGATGGTGTGTCCCATCCATAAGAAAACAAACAAAAGATGGCTTCATCATGAGGATTGTTTTCTTTTGACGTACATATATAAACATATTCCTCAAGATAGCAAATCTCAGTTCATCCCCCCCCCCCCCCCCAAAAAAAAAATACTTATGCAAATACATTGAGAGACTCTTTATCTTTTCAAAGATTAGTTCAATCGACTCAAACATATCTGACCAGTTAGACAGTAATGTATAATAAAAATAATATTATAAATGCCAGTTATTTAGACATATGAACAGCTATTGATACCAATGTATGGGTAACATCATACTTGATGTGAAACATCCATAATGTGCTCATTTTTCAACATACTTTACTATTCTATGTTCTTTACTACGCAACACTAGACTATTCTACACCACACTACAGTACATTAACACCTCACACACTGTACTATGCTTTTGTCAGTAATTTGGGATATATTTTATGAAAATGGTACAAGAAGGACAGTCTGCAACTCAAGCTCTAAAATGATCTATAGGGGGCAGAGGAACACCTGATTAAATGAAATAATTTAAGGGCTGGTATGATTATATTTAGTACTCGTATTTGCATGTGGTGCTAATTACCTAAATGCAAGTCAATCTACTGGAACTTTATCTGAATAAGACATTGAGCATCATTTATTTTAAGTTCTATGGCATAATCGATACACTATATACATATTTAAAGATAACTTTAGTCAGAGGATAATAGAAGCACATTTCCTTAACGTATAAAACACAACTAATCACTTGTAGATATTTTGCTTGAGGCAGTGTTTAAAAATAGTTATTGTTACTTAAAAAATCTCCAAGGCTTGAACAGTTGTTCACCTTGATTATCAATTTAAAAAAAACCCCACAAACTTGAATCAAAGTTACTTTCAATGTGATCTTGAAATAGTAAAAACTATACCAAACCTCTGTGCACCACTTGAGGTCACATGGGACTTTGCAGGGGAAACTGGATTACCTGGAGAAAACCTGATGCCTCCACTCAGAAAGGCTCTGCCCAGCAAGGAGATCAGTCCAGGAACGTCTTCAGCGTTTTCTGCTGAACCACCGTGCACCCCCATCACTAACCTCATACACAATATTTCCTCTGTCATTGTGAATAGTTCAGTATAAACGCTGATGCTAAACAAAAACATTAGATAAGTACCATGTGTTAAGTGGTGCTGGATATGTTAATTAATCTACACTGTGGGCAGTATTAGTCATGGAAATAAATTATATTAGAGAATAATCCTCATGCCTCCCCTCACTCAACCACTTTTTATGTTTGAAATAAAAACAACCATGAATAATGATTATTATTTATATTACTTACATCAATATAGCTGACAATTGATCAAGAATATGCCATCTATTTGTATAACAACTATGCTTCAGTTGGAGGCCATGGTTGTCTTTGGTCGTTTAATCTGCGGTCTCAGTGCGCCATCTGCCGGATGTTAATTGGCATAGCATGTGTGTAGAAATTTGAGGACATCATTTTTTATCGCGTTTAATGTTTGATAGATCATTTTCATTCGGAAAAGTTTTTTTGTATTGTTGGTGTTCCTCAGGGTGTGTGAGCATGCTTTATCCAAGGAAGTTGATTAATAACTATAATCTTTCTTTTTTTAATTGTGGCATTATAGTTTGTAAAGATTGAGAAGAAGGTAACAATTACTCACATTATTGTAATGACTTTTTCTTTTTTTTATTTTGTTTTTTTGCTTTATTGATGTTACTTCATTTAATTTGCTACATATCACGTATGATCTGAACACAGTACCAAAAATACACTAAGGTTAAAAGACAGCTACTCTTATAAAATTGTATTTAAAAAAAAACAAAAACACTATGAATCCACTCAAAAAAGTAAAAAGTGCTGCATTAAAAGTTCGGTGTGTTTTAAGAACTATGCAAAAAGAATCCGCTGGGATGTTGTTTATAACATGTATTAAAATGTATTACATAACATTTAATCCATACATTTGATATAACCGCAGACTGGCAGTTTGCTGTCATGAGATCAGATATTCCAGGTATCAGTAAAATATTTTTGCACATCAGTGAGCTATTGTTATCCACAGACACTGTAAAATGTCCCAATATAGAATGCCAAACAAATGTGTAATAATGAATTATCATGAATGCATTTTCTCAATATTATTTTAAAACAAAATCCTCTATTCCAAAATGCGACTTACCCTTGTCGACATCCTGTTTCTGTACTTTAGTATCCCAGTAATGTTTGTGTGTGTTTGTGTGATTGTGTGTGAAGTGCTGTTTTAGTTTAATTGTTGTGATTCAGATTCAAAGTCATGACAAAACTAGTTAAGGACAAACTTTGATCAGTTTCCCTTTCCATCTGCTCGATACTCAGATGCTTGGACAAATGTTTACAACTCTGTTCACAGGAGTTGTTCAATCAAAAAATACTGAAGAAAAAAAACACAAGAGTACAAGTACTCAGGGTAGTTACTTTGCATCTCCGATCCACCATAGAATTGTATTAAAACAATTATAAAGCAGTGTCGGCCAGAGGGATTTTTGGTAATCTCGTTTAAACAAACCTCTCGTAAACTATTGTACACTGTTATTTTCTCGGTCCAGGTGTATGGCAGTACTTATTTCAACAGAATGGCCAAATCCATTCGAACAGCGAGAAAACTCAGAATTAAAAAATATATATATTCGGATACGACAGCGACTCCTGCTGGACAGGACCTGGTATGTCTACCTTCACCCATCTAAACAGGAACTGTAGAGAGGATTGGATCTTGAGGTGATTAATACATGATTTTTAATTATACTGGTGATTTATAAATAGCTTATGGGTTTATCAGGCTTTGTGTATAATAAAGACAATACCTTTCCTCAAAAAATCATTGTCCTTAAAAATTACTCTCTTTTCTTTGTATTGCAGTAAACCCTTTTCTGGAATTAACATACAACTTATTTTAATAATGTGTTTCCCCTCGGTTGATTTGGTCGCTCTCAGCAGCAGATGTTATTGATATGATTACAGGTTGTACTTTGAAGCACCAAAGACACTTATGAAACATAAAGGAGGGTTTTATCTCTTCCTTTTGTTGGAATAAATGTAAGGTGTTGTTTACGGCCTAATCCAGTGCACCCCATCACGGTATGGCGCTCATGAAAGCAGTTTAACAGCATTTCTAGCTTGTGTCATAGTTTTCTGTCACAACCCCAGGCAGAAGGAATTTTCAGAAAGTTGGTTAAAAGTGAAAGAGTTTCCATCATGGAAACATGCAGAGCGGGTGCCGATGATAGTACACGTTCGGACCTTCAAAACCCTCTTTAAGAACGTTTCTAAAACAGTTTGACTTGAAAACGTCGGACACAAACAATTAAACACGCTCTTAAATAAAGTTTCTCAAAAAGATTTACTAAAACGTCGGACAGTGCCCGTGGTCGAACTCTCGCGCCCGCGGACTCGAGGGTAGAAACTTTGACTCGTAAGATGTAACCACTGAGCTAAACCGACGCGCAGTGTCGCGGACTAAAAAGACCTTTTATAGATTAAGTATTGAAAAACCAAGAGCCCCGCTTCTGCCATATGTCTGCGGGATTAGACCCCAAGTAAGATGTTCTTTTTGATGAACATCTATTTAAAACATCAATATTAACAGGAAATAGGGGAAACGTGGAAAGCTCGTCGTCAAATATTAACAGGTGTCTGGGGCTAAGGTGGCTGAAAGGTGCGTCTCTTCCTGACCAAGGTTGCCAAGTTCGCAAATTATAAGCAACGCAGGGCTTTTTTCCGTATAGCTGACAGTCTGTCGCAATGGGGTAGCGATTTTTATGGTCGTCTTTTCTCTTCTTGAGTCTGATGGCTGATTTTGGCTTGTTTTGCTTTCTTTTGCTCTCTGACCTCTATCCAATAAAGCAGAATGCGGTAGTTTACTTACAGTTGTTGATCTGGGGCCTCTTGTGGATCTTAATGGCAGTCAGGTACTTTTGAGAAGACCAGCAAACACAACAGTGCAGCATGTGCATCAGAACAAAATGCAGAGGCAAATATCTGACGTGAAAAAAAATCAGATTGATGAAAAAACACTGACAAAAAAGCTCCATCAGATGATTTAACTTTAATTCTGCATTCAAAACTTGATTAATTTATTTACAACGTGTTAGCAACATTAAAATACAAGAGGCACGCACCTCCTACAAAATGACTTTATACAAAATAAAATAGCTTTAATGTTTCTTATTTTTTTATGATTCATACTTTAATCATTAATCTGTAAAATTTTGCCACAAAACTTTCTTGTTGACTTTTTTCAATATCTCCTTGTCTAGCACCAACACTCTGAATAGCGTTGTTTCTGTCAGTATTTTGAAAAGTAGGAATCAGGACCCTCCCGGATGACACAAGACTCAAGAGAGATACTCTGAAACACTGACACTTTTTATATGATTATATATGGTATATTGTCCTTTTTCATAATTAAAAAGTTCCGTTTAAAATAAAACCACAGTCACTAGATCAGATCCATGCTGGCTTGGGGGAAATGGATTACAAAAAAAAAAAAAATCCTTAAAATGTACATTTGCAACTGGCAGCAGTAATTCTGCTGTTATCTACTGCTCTTCGTGATCAAATAATCTTTTGTGACTGCAAGAATTTTTCCCCAGAACCATGTTTTCCCCCCTTCTCTCTCTCTCTCTCTCTGTCCTCTGCAGGGACAAGGGCCTAAATTTAGTTCCGGGGTTGATAACTGATCCCCTGAGAGGTCTCTGCTCTTTGTGTTTTACTGTCAAATAGCCCCATATGAGGGCAGGTTTTCTGATTGGTGGAGTATTTGGAGCTTTCGTTCTTAAATACTCACTATGATCAAATGACTTAAGTGATAACCTGTGGACTCACTCAACTAACCAGCACCTAGAAAGATTCATTTTTAGATAGTATTTAATAGTTATATTTAGTTTAACTTAATTTATAACATGCTTTTTTGAAGTAAAAATAGGTAAAGCCCAAGTGTTTCAGGATTTCACACACGAGATAAAACAAAGAAACAACAAGAGGTGAAAGCATAGAGGACTAAAGCAACAAAGAAAGCAACCACAAAGCAATCGAAGAGCACAAACTTCCGCCAAGGTAGCTCACATATTGCTGTTACATCTAGAAGCAATAGTTCCGTGATACAGTTACCATCACAATATGATTCACCAACCCTGAAAACCCACACCTAACACTCAGTCATGTTGATATCACTATTAGAAAGACACTTATCGCTAATGGCAGTTATCTGGATCACCTCCAAAACTGAATCATTCTTAAGTTGGGCAATTACCAACATCTTTTGAAAATGTCAGCAAATCTGTCCAGTAGTGTTTGTGTAATCTTGCCAAATAACCACACAAGCAAACAAATATATGCTGGCAAAAACACAACCTGAGGTAATGAAGGACATAAAAACAATATATGAAAACAAATTAAGGGTACTAAAGTGTCTGTAATACAAACATATATGTAGGAATAAATGATTGAATTGCTTAAAATGTTGATTAAGCAAAAATAAACCTGGGACTTACAAAAAAAAAAAGATTAAAAAGGATTGATTACCAGTGCTACAAATCGCTCAGAATTCAAATAGAAGGAGGACCTTCAGTTCACCTCAGAAGCACAGAGAGGAAACTTTTTAATGCCCAATGGAAGTGAATTCAAGGGGTTAGCAGGTTGAAAATAGAGCACTCTCTCCTCGGTGCTTTGGGAAGGGTTTGGGAAATGTTTGATGATCGGGTAGGCCGGGACACTTACTCAGAGATGGGTAGCACATTTGACTACAAAATAAAAAAGCATTAAAATTTAAGCAAGTGTTCCTGGTAATAGACAGTGTAAACCAATAATATGATGCTTTTTACTCATTAAGACATACTGAAATTATTATTTTAAAAGAAACACATCAAATACAAAATTATCTTTTTACTTTATTTAACCAACTATTCCATGCAGTGTGTGATGTCACAATAGTGTGCCCCGTTTCTCCTTGTTCTAGTCTTAATCCCTTCTGGACTCACACTCACATTCAGCCCTGAGGTCACTGGGGTCAGTAAGGAGTTGATGTTTTTGCTTTAGGGTGAAAATCAGGATTTGGAAAAGCCATCACCTGTCAAAGTTTGGTGCAGTCTTTGTTTTGTTCCAATAGTGTCTTCTAAAGTGTGGCATTGTGCTGCACGAGGTGCACTAATATCAAAATATTCCAAGAGTTAATGTGAATGATTCATTGAAGTAATTCTAGTTAACTATCGTAACAGCTATAGATGTGTATTTGTTTGAATTAACCAGTAATACAATTTGCAGACCCTTTTGTGCAGACCAGTTCAAATAACCTTTAATATTCTGAGTCTTCAGGTGGCCAATCAGAACAGCATCTGGTCCCAAGATGCCTGTGTAATAAAAAACACTATGGACTTTCAAAAAGGACACCGTGGAGGACCTAAAGCTATAGAGTAGGAATGGCCAGATGTCTTTGAACTAATTTCCCCAGTCATTAGGCTTCTGTAGAAATGCAGACAACAGGCTGCAGCGACTATGAAGTTCCTTGGGGGGACTCCTCGGGGTTTAAAAGGCCCCAGAACTTTGGGTTGAAAAGGGCCCACACACCATAGAGGGTCCCCAGGCCCTGTGCTGCCTTTTTTGGGGTCAGCAAAAATGATCATGAGCCCCCTTCCCGCTGCTTAAACATGTCAAGATAATGGGATGGTGACGTTTATCAGGCAAGTAAAGCTACTGATCTGTGAAGAGCAGGTAAATATGAATCCTTAATAATAATAAGAAAAAAAACAGCACGGTGATGATTTTGACAAAAATAACCGCAGCTGTTAAAATGTGAATGTGAAAGTGTTGTATAAAATGTTGAAAGTGTCATTGCTGGCAGTTTTTCTGAATTGTAAACGTTTTGACCCCATTCTGCTCCCCCCGAGTTATTGAGTTAACATGTATTTTCTTTCAGACCAGGCTGAGACCTCCACTGATACATGAGGGTGGTAAAGATGAAGAAAACTGGACATCGTTGATGCCACCACTGCCGCCGGGTAAGATGTTTACTGTCTAATTCACTGCACTCCATCACGGAATGACGCTCATGAAAGCAGTTTACCAGCATTTGCTTGAGTCATAGTTTTCTGTTACAGCCTCGAGCAGAGGAGAGGACTTTGTTGAAGTTGGATAAACGTGAAAGAGTTAGTGGTTTAGATGAACATCGTGGAAACATGTAGAGCGAGTGGCGAGAATATTCCGCATTTAGTGTTACTGGGACACAAACATTAAAAACACTCTTAAATAAAGTTTCTCAAAAAGATTTACAAAAACGTCGGACAGTGCCCGTGGTCGAACTCTCGCACCCGCGGTTTCGAGGGTAGAAACTTTCAATCGTAAGATGTAACCACTGAGCTAAACCGACGCGAAGTCTGCTGGACTAAAAAGACTTTTTATAGCTGAAGTGTTGCGAATACTGAGAGGCCCGCTTGTGCCATATATCTGCTGGATAAAACCCGGAAGTAAGATGTTCTTTTTGATGAACGTTTATTTAAAACATCAATATTAACAGGAAAGAGAGGAAAAGTGGAAAGTTCGTCGTCATATATCAGCAGGTGTCTGGGGCTAAGGTGCGTCTCTTCCTGACGAAGGTTGCCAAGTCCACCAATTATAAGCAACACAGGGCTTTTATTCCCTGTACAGCTGACAGTCAGTCTGTGGTCTTCAAGTTTTAGATTTAGGCTCGTTTTTCTGCCTTTTGCTCTTTTAGCCCTTGCCAATAAAGCAGAATGCAATAGTTTGCTTACAGTTGTTGATCTGGGGCATGCCAGATACAGCAAGGATGGTTTTATAATCTCTAGATTTTTTATTTGTCTTGTTTGTAGTTAGAGGTGAAGTCTGAATGATTGCAGGAGATTTTCTAGCATTTAATAGCCACAAATTTGCAAAACACTGAATATTTTTATACTCAGAAAGATTGAAAAATAAAATATACTTATGATTACTTAAAAATATACAAATTTGTAGTTACTATGATCAATTAACTTGTTCTTTTTTAAGGCATGGATAAGTGTGAAACAGTGCTGGAAACACTCTTCAGTTGAAACAGTTGCAACGTATAAGAGGGAAATGAAAAACACTATCAGATTAGAGCTGAAACGATTCCTCGAATATTCGCAAGTACTCGATTACAAAATATCCTCGAATTAAATTTTGTGCCTCGAAGCCTCGTTTAATATATAATTATACATATAAATATATATCTGGACTACTACACAGCGCACGGTGTTTGACACAGACGGTCATTTCTGTTGCACAATGCGCCTGCTACCTCCGCTGCTGCACGGCTTGTACAATCATGAAGGAAGAGAAAAGAGAGGGACAGAAAGGAGAGAGTCCACAGAAGAAATGGCAGAGAGTGTCCCAAGTGTGTGGTCACTACAAGAAGGGATGAAAAGAAAACACAGTGCAGTGTGTCTGATGTCAAACAGAGTGAGTTTAGCTCGTATCTTAGCATGATAGCACGTCGTTAGGGCTGCAACTATTACTATTACAGCATTTTAAATATGCTCATCACAGACATGCGTCCTCTTCCCATGGTGGAGGACACAGGATTTAAGAACATGATCAAGGATTTCAATCCAAACTACACAATGCCCTCCAGAACACACTTCACTAATATAATTGCAGAATTATATTACTGCTTTGTAAATCAGTATTTTATTGGCTTTGTTTTAAGCCAGTACTGGTTTAAACTTTGAAAGTTATTAAAATAAAAACCCTTTTCTGAGGAATAAACGGCATTTGGTTGCTCATTTTGAAAGCCCTAGCATGTTGCATTGTATACAATTGATTTATTTGTTTAAAAACAAAAAAGCATATTTTGTCAGAGTACTCGAGTACTCGAAGAAATAATCGACAGAGTACTCGATTCCAAAAATACTCGATAGTTGCAGCTCTATATCAGATACTTACTGGTGTTCTGAGCATTCAGCATGTTATTGTTATTTTTTCTTTACGATATAATTAGTCTTCATGGATTTTTGACACTGTCAAAGATTTAAAACATTTTCATAATTAATGCTTTTCTTACTCCATATCCTTGCTTAACTATAGACTGTATTATCACAAAGATTAAAAAAAGACATTGGAATGCATGCATAAATGTAAAATCTAAAGAGCCTCTTTCTTATATAGATGTAATCTTATAGGAATTTGGCAACAAAAATATGCCTGAATGTGACTTTTTGGTACAGTAAAATATATCTCTTTCTGTAAGTAAATATTAAAGAAATCATAGCACATTTATGGCAAAATGTTGCTGATATTCCCATGTTTTTAGGGCCCTGTCAGTCACGGGCCTTTAGTCATAACTTTGACCCCTTTACTGCAGCCCTGGGATAAAGTATGTAGTTTCGGGCTTCATTTATTCTCTCATTCATGCTTTCACTCATTCAGCCATTAGTCATTCATTGGCAGGATTAAGTCGACTCTGATGCGCTTTTTCCATCGAGCTGGCCGCTTGTATTGTTTCAAGATCTGGCAACGCTGTTCCCGGACACCGGCAGATGTGACGTCAGACTCGCACGTTCTCGTGTGTCATGTGAGCTGTTTGCGGTGACTTCGCTCATTCAGGTGAAACAACAAATGAACCTTTCTTATCCCTGAGAAAAAGCCCGGGATGAGTGATAGACACTTTTTTGACTTTAACTGTTCAAGCTTGTTTATATCAACTTTTACTTGGCTTGAGAAAACAGAAAGCACACTCAAACCGGTTCTTCATGCTTCAGGGTTGCCTTACATTGCTGATCACTACCCGGATTGAAATCCAATGACGTCAACTTCTGAGAAGTCAAACCTGTTTAATGCTGTTGACAGAGAAAAGCCACTAGGGGGAGCTAAAGGCCCGTGAAAGACCAGCGTCTGCAGTCTCACGACCTCAGCGTCAGTCTCCAATACTCACAAACACTCATAAAGCATTGCACACATTTATTATTCAGCGTTCATCTCCTGCTATAACTGGCTTCATGGAGTAGTTTTTTGATGTGTGTGATTGTGTGTATGAAATTGTCATTGCCATGGTGTGTGTGTGTGTGTGTGTGAGTGTGTGATAAATAAGTGTGTACGAATGACCCCTGAGACTAATTTAAATACTTCAGCAGATGTGATTCTGTGGGTATATTTGTGTGTGTGAGTTTGGTGGTGAGGGGGAGGATTGGAGGTGGGGTTCAGAGGGGGGACGTGGAGAGACAACAAAACACGTAAGTGATGAAAGGCGGGGTGACTTCCACCTGCAATTAGCCTCACCTCATCACTCTCTGCTGCTTCTAAACCAACCCGCTGAACTCTCAAGTGTTTCACCACCGTGTCAATCAGAGAAAACAAACAGAGAGAGAGGGAGAAGCTGGGGTGAGAGGAAAAGGTGGAAGGTCACAGCAGATAGAGGATGCAAGAAATCAGAGAGAAGGGAGGCAGGGTTGGAGCAGATAAGAGAAGACAAAGAGGAAAAAATGTGGGAGACACACGGTAGCACAGCACAAAGTGAAATGATAGGAAAAAGAAGAGCAGGGATGGAGGGGAAGGAGGAAAGAGAGAATAGAGGGTTTCGTCCACATGCTCCTCAGCTGTGTAAACTGAAGGCCTCTGCTGCTTCTCGGATTCCCCCGAAGAAGGGGGATATTTATAGGAGGCTGGCAGTCGCACCGAATGGACCCTCGTCCTGTCACACCCACTAATATTATTATTATTACTTTATATGCGCAAAAATGGAAAATGTCAGCAACCTGAGAGGCCTGCAGAGACACCATATGAGTGTGAGAAAGTGTCTGTCAGTGAAACGTTTTCTATGAAATGGGTAAAAGCAAAGAACCAAGAACACAGAGTTCGAGAGAAACCAAAAAACAAGGAGAAGTTGGCATGTATTAAGGGGTGTAACATGATCTCCTGAACTTATTAGAGCTGTCAAAGAGTGAGAGGAAAGAGAGAGTGAAAGAGAGAGAGGTGGAGCAGGGTTAGACAGACACAGACATGAGCACATATTCCAACTCCAGATTATAAGATTCCCGCAAGTTGCAGACGTGTTGAAACAGACTACACACACACACGTTCACACACAGGTCCACGTCCACCTGGTAACAGATGCAAACCCAGGCACACATGCAGAAACACAAACAGTCTGATAGACATAACAGAGGTGCACGCGCATGCACTCATGCTGGGGAGAGAGGAAATTCCAGAGGGAACAGGTGGGAGTGGCGATAGCAATCTATCAGGATAACTTTGATCTTCCCCATGCCTCTGTCACCACTGCTGAAATACTCTGGATGGATCAGGCCCTCTCCAATTAATCATAATGAGCACATGCACGCCAAGATGTCAGAACAGCACCCACCAAACATACTCGCAGTGCAGAACCTCAGCCTGAATGTGCTCAGTGGAAATAAGCTGAAATGTATCAGTCTGTGGGCAGTTTGTGTGTCCGTGTAGATCTCCATGTTGTCCTGTAGGGTGAAGTTAAAACAGTGATCTCTCTCTCTCTCTCTCTCTCTCTCTCTGGTTGCTCCTGCTGCAGTCAGTGAGGGAGTGAAATCTGAAGGGGGCAATGTTGAGAGGAGCTTCAAGGTACTGACCTGAGCTGCACGTGAAACTTCAGTATTGACATCATAGGAATGCTTTGCTCCATACATACTCCCTGATCACTTTGTTAGGTTTACCCCTTCAAAATTAGTCAATCACATGGCAGCAAGCAGTTCATTTAGACCTTTAGACATGGTGCTGAGGTTCAAGCTGAGTATCAGAATGGGGAGGGGAATTTAAGGGGAATTAAAGTGACTTTAAAGCCGCACTATGTAAGATTCCGGCTTTCAGCTCCCTGGGGGCCTCTATGGTCGTTGAGTGTAACTGCACTGTCGTAAACACAGCGCCTCACACCAATGTGCGTTTTGTTGACATACAGAGGGAGGAGGAGCAAGCTGACAGAACATCCAAAGAGACAAATAAGCCATGTGGACTGATATGGTACGGTCTGATCATGTTTCTGTTCAAATAAATCATCATGTACTTACAATTCCAACAGTAACAGGACAAAATCAGCAACATTCGGACATCCCTCCTCGTCTATCAGCTCACACCAGCTAGTGAACGGCGGGCAAATGTTTATCCCTGTCCAGGCATTTAGCTTGTTACTCTCCAGCTTTCCTGTTCTTCAGGTTTTTTCATTGCTTCCGCCATGGTAAGAACACTACAATTAGCTTTCTTCTTTTTCTTGTTTAACGGCAGGTGGTATCCAACGTCAGAGGAGCATTACCACCATCCACTCTGCAGGAGTGTGAGTCAGAGGTCCCTATTTCCATGAGGAAAATAAGTGAATATTTACTTTAAACTAAATTCTGTTCATTGAATCTGTTTTAAGAATTCAAAAACTGCTTTATATTCTCTTTTTCCCCAATGTTTAGCTTTCGCCTCGAGGGGGAAGTGACGTATGCCGTAAAGCAGTAAAAAATTGTAGGTTTTTTTTTTCGTGTGGAAGTGTTCCTACCATCCGCATCGAGGTTATATAGTGCCAGTGAAGGTGATACAGTCCCTGTCAGACCATGACAGAGGTGATTCAACCTGTTGTAAGATGATGTACCATCACAATGACTCTAGTAATATTATATTAAGGTGGAAAAAACTACTTATTGTTGGTTTAAATATGCCATGGTAGTCGGGGTCACACCAACCATTGCCAGGGGTTTACAGAGAATGGGGCAGAAAAGAGAAAATATCCAGTGAGCAGCTTTTCAAAGGGAAATTTGTTGCTAATGAAGATATTGGAGAAGCAACAGTAACTCGGCCTTGGTCAACATATAAGGAGGTTATCAACACATTGGTTGTGCAGCAAATGAAACTATTTATCTTTCAAGGTCTGAGTTAACCACACATTTTAGAACATGACTGCATGTTATAACCACCAATATTATGCTGGTAAGTTTGTCATAACGCAATGTCAGTGCTATTTTTCATTACCAGAACATCCATTGTAACTCACTTGTTAGTTGTCAAGGATTGAGTTTGTCTGACTGAAACAGCTTAGCAACTGTTGCTATGAGAGAAAGCTATGTGACTGATGGGTCAGTCAACCAATCAGAGAGCTGACAAAGAGTGATTTACTTCTGTTTACATGAGAGTTGTGCCAAAGCAAATGTCACGAATCTATTTCTACTTTAGATTTCACTTACTGGATCATTTTTAGTGTTGAAAAGAAAGCTATTTCTTCACTATGCTGATGAACACAGAAGTCTGAACTGACTTAGTGGTTCACTGCTACATCACAGCATCATCTGATTGCAGAAAACTCTTCACAAGATTTAATTTTGTGAACATGATCAGATTCTTTATTGGCAGGGGATCATTTTAAAATGAAATCATCATTAGTGCAAGTCATATTTCCATGCCAAAGACATTGCTACAGGTAAATAACAGTACATATGTGTGCTTTATGTGTTTACACATATAATGATAATGTACTGTGTAAATTAGATTTTTTATATAATTGGAAGAGGTATACTTGTTTTCAGAATTACTTACCTATGTGTAAACTAGTCCTCAGAAATAATATGCTAGAAAAAGGTGTGCAGAAAATATTCTCTTGATGTACAACACATTGAACCTTGCAGTCAAAGGCTACAGCTGTAAAAAAACCACACCGGGCTTCACTCCTGTTAGCTGCGAACAAAAACTAAGGCTACATGGCGCAAAGCCTCACTGAGATCACAAACATTTGGAAAATCCTGCCTTGTTGGATGTGTCTTACATTTTGCAGGATCATTTCACGGCAGGGTCATTTGGTATGAACTACATGAAAGCCTGCCAGACCACAACCTTGGCACAGTTACAGTTTTTCTTTCACGATTGCTAAGACACATTTCTTGAAACCTTTACTCATTTTCTCTAATCGGTAAACATAAATCTCAGTTTTCAAACTACGTCCACTGAACTTCTGAGTGTTGAGAAACAACCAAACTCACACATCAAAATAGTTTTAACAGTGTATAAAATCAAACACTGTTCTCAAAACACAGAGGTCAAGGATTTCTAAAAAAAATATAAAGTTTGTTTATTCAACAACTGCAAGAGTGAGTGAGAAATTCACCACAATTCAATAAATTATACAAATTTGTCAAAGAAAATGCACAAAAACATTTGCACACAGCTGTGGAGAAGTTGACTGCCAAAACACGAACACATATAGGCACACAGTCATCTGCTCTACTGTAGAAGTCGTCATTTTTTTCCTCCACTGACAGAAATATTAACGACTATAGTTAAGGTAATTTACATACAGCAGTGGAGATTTTGTATCCGTCCTCAGAATCAATTAGTTCTGCTTGATCAGGCCAGTTGACTTCATGTACCTGATCCAGCCCTGGCAGGACTCGACAGTGTATGTTTTCAGTGCGTAAATCTAAGTCATTGTACTAAAAACTTTTGCATATTCAAATAACCTACATTCCTTTTGTCACAAAATGCTTGTTCTGCAATATCCCTGCCAATAAAGCTCTTTTGAATCGAGCTGAATCCCCTGATATGTCGTCAAACAGTACATTTTTGATTTGCACATGCAGAATTCAGTGTACAGGAATCTTTTCTTTTTTCTTTTGAAAAAAAAATACCATCAACTTGCTGTTGCACTTTAAATATATCATTATCCCCAAGATTGTTAATATTTATGATAACTTAAACCTCACTTGAGCTTAATAAAATTGCATACACTGGTTTCATTAGAAAGGCCTGACTGAGAGCAGTGTTTTACTGTTGACTGTCTGGTGGTATAGATTGACTCTTGGGTTGTATATGAGTTTAACTTCTGCCCCCCATGGCCGCTGCTTTACTTAGGATCACAGAGTCATCAGAATGATAAATGTTTTTTAACAGAGTGATGGTGTGTTTTGAGTTTTGAAAACAAAAGGGAATGGGATTTTCAAACTAAGTCCAACCCTTGAAAATGGAAATGCAAAGGCCCAAAGACATGCACAAATGTATTGGTTACTGCAGTGTACTTGGATGATGTTTGCATAAATGAGCACTTACATACGTAGGTATACTTAGAGAGATCAGTCAGTGTTGGTGAAATCAGTTAACATTTAATCCGACTGGTGTTAAAGCAACACTAAATAACGTCTCAGTAATCATCACCTGTTTGTTAGAATTGGATCAGAGATTTAGGGAAAGTAAAAAAAAAAAAAAAAATGGACGGAAAAAGAAGAAGGAAGACAGAGAGGAGACAGAGGCATGCCTCTGGCATAAAGGCAGTGTTTATTAAGGACAAAAGTCAGAGTGTGTTTTTTTGTGAGCGTGTGCACTTGCACAAGTACACGTGTGTCCTTAGTGTAACCTTCACTTTAGGTCATGAGGAGCAAAATCATTCAGCAAATTTCCCATCATAAGAGACAATAGAAAAGATTATGTTAACAGCCAAGCCTCTTTTGAATGTGTGTGTGTTTGTGTGTGTGTATTTGTGCATGTTTGTGTGTATGAGTGTGGGTGAGTGCCAAGGCTGTGATGAGAGCGGAGAGCCCCTGCCTCAGGGGCCACCAAGACAGCTGATTGACAAGCCACATGAACATGAATGTGCCTGTGTAACCCTCTCTGTATCAAATCCTAATAATCACACCTCTTCTCCTCTTTTGTTCCTCCTCCCCTCCCATCCCTTCCTGCATATGTACCCTCTTTCCAACCTCCCCCATCCTCCCCACCCCTCTTCCAGCCATCTCTCCTTACTCCACCTCTCTGTTTCCTTCAGGTCTTGCATTATAGGCCGGCCTTAAATTAATGACCCCCTGGGTAATTAGCTACTTGAAAGCATAAAAAGTCATGAATGGAGGCCTGCCCATGAACAGGTTTGCACATAAACACATTGGTCAGCTCACAGAGTGTGTTGCACGGCCAAAACACGAGCAGCAATCGTGAAAACATGCAAGGAGGAAAAAACTCAATCGTGACGGAAACCGTTTGCAGAAATTATTCATTTCCCTCCTTTTTTATGTTTTCCTTGTGCTGACTGTACACCCCTCCCTCTCCCAAGTCTCCCTCTTTCACTCTCACTCTTTCCCTCTTGCACATTCCTCTCAGTTTTTTGCATATCTCTGACCCCCCCTCACTGACTTTTGCTCTGTACCTCACCATACTTAAAACAACCCTCCTCCCCCCTTTCATTCTCTCTTTCTCTCTCTCTCTCCACCTCATTCCCTCATGCCCGCCCTCCCCTCACTACCTGACATTGTGGCTCGATGCCCAATGAGTCACACCTCTGCTAAAATCATCAGAGATGGAGGGAGGGGAAGAAAGGGGGTAGGAAGGGAGCAAAAGAAAGAAATCGTCAGGGAAAGAGAAAAAGCAGGGAGAGTATGACAGAAAAATATAGAAAATAAAAATGGGAGGAGAGAAAAGTTAGAGAGGCAGAAAGAGGGAGCCTCCGGGGAGAGAAAGGAGCATAGAGTGCATTTAACTTTTTGACTCCAGTAGTCAGTGTGTGCTTGTCAGTAACAGTTAGCCTGTAGACAACAACACTTTCCACACACTGCATACACTCATGAAATGCGCACAGACACAGCCATGCACAAACATAGCCAATCAATGACATCGTGCATAAGCCCACCTGCATGCTCTGCAAAACACACATACACACACAGAGCAATCAGACATGCAAACAAACCAGAAAGTGTGGCTGCAGCCCTGCCTCTCTACATCAGCCTCCCCCACCCTCGCTTGCCATTGCCCTTGGATACCACACAAACACTCCCTGTTGGGCAACATTGGGAGTCAAGAGAGGACGTACATGGGTCACACACCTCCCCAAATGCTGCAAGTTCAAAAAGCAGTTATGTGCAAAGATGTGTATGAGTGTGTTTGTGTGTTGTGTGAATATGTTTAAGATGAGATTTAATATCTTTTAGGATATGTTTCTCCTCACACCAACTCACCAAAAAACAAAAAGCTCTGTCATATCCAAGGTGTTGCACTGGAAGAGGAGTCTTGAAATGTTCAGGAAAAAAATGTTATGGAAAAGTGAAGATTGGCAGAAAATAAAAGTAGGGATTATAGCTCCAAAAGACATGTATTGTTTACAGCAGTAAGTCCTCCTTGTCCTCTTATTTCACTCATGACGACCCTTTTTCCTGAGTGGTGACCTTGGCTTGCTGGTCACAGTGGGGGCGCAGGTTTTAACGAGAATTGTGTTTTATGAACCCTGAGGGATCTCTGCAAGCTGTGTGGATCTGCTGTGTGCCACGTGCCTGTCATCATTCAACAGTGTCGGTTTTGAACTTTTCTGTTCCTCAGTCAAACTAGCTTATGCCTCTGACAGACAGGCTTATTCTTTCTGATGTTAAATCGATAGCTCTGTTGAAAAGTAAATCAATCGGTTCAACAATCAATTGGTTTTTCAGTCTTAAAGATCCTGGCTTTAGCTTATCACCACGTGTCCAGATGGAAGGGAACCAAGCCGGTTTCATGTTTCCTTTATCTTGGGTTTTACACTGAGGGATTCATTTTGATTTTAGAAAAACTAAAGGACTCCAGCTGAAGACTCTTTAGTACCTCTACAAATGGCACAATCTATTTGGCTTTGATGGGGTCAATCCTAACTGAAGCCCTGGGCTTAGGAAGCGGAACAGGCCTCTACCCATAGCTGTAATGTTTTTAAAGCCATACCAGCCAGCCACAAAGCTCCCTTTGCCCTTTGTACAGAACACACCAGACAAAACCTTGGAAGCCTTCCACGGCAAAGCACATTCCCAAAGTATTTCTCTTTTCTTCTTTTTACAAGTGTGGGATGAGGTCGAACAACAATTACGGTAAAATGTGACTAATATGTCACAGACACACTGGTGTGTTTTTTTCTAACCTACTCTTTCTTTTTTCCATCCATCCTGTTCTCTCTTCTTGAGATTTCTTCCCTTTCACTTCAAACCCCTGTAATTACAAACAAAAGCGCTGACTCTTCTCCAGCTGAAACAATGATAATGATGGAGAGTAGTAAGCGTGTGTGTGTGTATGTGTCTTCATCAAAGCAGCGTTGACGTTGATGGGTGTAGAGAAATATGTGGAGGACAGAGAGGATTAACACAATCTGGGCATAAAGCCCTACAACTGAGAGAAATGTGAGTGTGTGTGTGTACATATGTTGATTTTGTCTTGATAGCAACGGTCCAACACACAGCTGCTCTCTAAGCTTGGCATTTAAATGAGGCAAACAGACACTTGGAGTAAATGGAATACAGACATTGGCTGTGACAACACAGACAGATAGAGGAGATCTGAAGTGCAGAGGCCAACACAAGAGCAGGTTGCAATTATTTTAGGACTAAAAATGTTTTGACTAACAACTGAAATTAGCATACATACAGCTTGTATAGTAGAGAGGGTGATTTTAACTTAGGTGACATCTCATACCTCTAAGCTATAGACTGCAGAAGAGAGATCATACAGAGTCTAAATTACAGTATACCACCCGTTTACTTAATGATGTCTTTGGAGGCCAAGACGCTTTGGATGCCATATTGAAAACACTGCCTCAATCTGACCATTAGTCACCCATGTTTATGACCAAAAGGTGAAGCTGAGGTGTATCTTCAGCCATGCAGGCTTGTGGGCATGTCTGCCATGTCTCTAATTATACAACACTGAATTCCTCAATTAAAGAAATTAGAACATGATACAGAAAAAAACATACAAAGTGACATGCAAGGAGATAAAGGCATTAATTATTCCAACCAAAGCCTTTGTGTAATCACTCGATAAAAATTGGCAATTCAACCAAGCAGAGACCTCTGGTGTTGAAAAATGAATACAATGCAGACGTTCCAAAAACTGTTTTTCCTTCAGTATCCAGCTGAGGCTAGCTGCACACACACCCACCCAACATGGTGAGTGGAAGTTTTTACAGGGAAGATAAACATTTTCACAGCTTTAACAATAAACAGAATTTTGTTCTAATAGTTCATGAATTTAAGTCCTTTCACTGTTTGGTGGGATTATGTGTGTGTGTGTGGTTGTTGTTGTTTTTGTTTTGTTAAGAATTTAAAGAAATGCATGTCGGGGCGCGGTAGACATGCCTACAAAACCAGGCAGTGTGAATATTAGCCTTAAGACTCGCTTAGCTTGGCCTCTGTCTGTCAGTAGGTCAATTTAATGTTTGTTAAAGACAGAATTTTTGACATGGCAACTGATTGGACTCATAAGCCCTCTTCAGTAGCCATGATTGATGCCACTGCAGTTTGGTCAAAAATGTTCTAAAATGTATGATTCTATGATGGGTGTCTATGTGACTTCTAGTGCTTCTGCAGTTAGCCTCTAGTGGAGACTTAGAGAGCAGCAGTTTTTTTTTTGTCACTTTTGCATCAGCCTCATTTGTAACACCGCAGGTTGCCTCTTGTTATGAATGCAACGAGATGCACATCACTGACCCCAAAACCAACAGCCTTGACATTTCTAAACTTCACAACCCCTTACCAGAACCTAAGGTTGCAGCTGAGCTTTGGGCACAATGCACTGAGTGTGTGTTGCGAAGTATCTAGTAGAAAAAGTGTGTACTGCCTGGTTGTGCTTGGAGGGAGCCCAGGCCAGAGGAGCTCAAAGCACTGAATGTCATCATCAGAGCTGTCGGAGAGCCAAGCAGTAATCACACCCAGATCACCTACACACTCACGCCAACTTACAACACCAGTCACCCCAGAGTGATGTGTGTGTGCGCGCGCTCGTGTGAGTGGGTGTGTGTGTGTAAAAAAATGAAGACTGATTGAGAGAGAGAAAGAAAACGAAAGGCAAGAAGTATATGAGCATGCAGCAAGTATGCATCCTGTGATTCTGTAAAAATGTGGTCATAGTATGAGAACCGAGTGAGTGAAAGCTACGAATGTGTGTGCTGGAGAAGAAAGTGTATTTTTTGTCTCCTCTTTCTCCCTCCATGTCAGTCTCTATCCCACCCCTCTATTTTCCATTTTTACATGCAGCTCCAGATGTGAAAGCAGTGAAATATTGAATTACAGATATAGGCTTGTTATTGCAGTTTGGCTATATCAAAAACAACTCCCTGCTCTCCTGACCTGAAACACACTTTCTTACTCTTTGTTACTCTTTGTTAGTCACATTTCACTGTGTGAATGGGCTTACCTGGAAAATAGAAGCAGCCATTTGTACTCTTCTCAGTAAGTGGTTAAATTGAGTGTTGCATTTAAAGGATAATTTCGGTTCCTGCAGCTTTTACATTGTTTATAGAATGAAGCAGAACAATATACTCACCCAGAAAGTTGGGCTGGACAATTAATCGGATTTTGATCGTGATTTCAATTTCGCCATCTGACAATCATAAAAACATTATAATCGAAGAAAAACGATTAATATGCCACAGTGTGGAGTGCCGTGTATGCAAGTTCCTGCGCTTCATAGAGCTTCTGTGTTCCACGTGCAGCCACAGCGAGTGTGTGTGACTTATGTGGATCAATAATACTGTATATGCCACTTGCTGGTTCTTTAAAGTTGTGTTTAAATCAATACTGAAGTTTTTAAACAAATGAATAATTGTGTATATTAATTGTGATTTCAATATCACTTAAAATAATCGGGATTCTTATTTTTACCATAATCGTCCAGCCCTACCAGAAAGCTTTCCTGACCCAAACAGTGCTTCGGGAGAAATTTAGATCCAAAATCGAGCGGCGTACATCCGTATAATGGTAGCACGTAGGGCATAGATCGCCGCTCCTAAAACTGCATTAATAGTCCAAAAACTCATGTTTTTCACCAATATTCCATCATGATTCGCTCCGGCTAGTCCTCCATTACAGTCTGTGTCACTCCACTCAGCACTGTGTGGCTGTACTGACCTCTGAACTGAGGAGTTTGTTTACGTGCCTCCGCGCATGCGCAGTACTCTCTGGAGCGCTGCCTCTGCTTCCTCCTATCTATGAGCTCCTCATCTGTAAATTCTGGCTCGAAACTGTAAAGACACCCATCATATTCAAAGTTCTCCTCCACAACATCTTCATCCGATAGATATTCATCCATTTTGCACACAACTGGAAGAAGAAAGTCGATTATTAGCCGCCTGTCTTCCCCTGAAACAATGAGCAGCACTGCGCATGCGCGGAGGCACGTAAACAAACTCTTCAGTTCAGAGGTCGGCACAGCCACACAGCGCTGTGTGGAGTGACACAGACTGTAATGGAGGACTAGCCGGAGCGAATCATGATGGAATATTGGTGAAAAACATGAGTTTTTGGACTATTAATGCATTTTTAGGAGCGTTGATGTATGCCCTATGTGCTACCATTATACGGATGTACGCCGCTCGATTTTGGATCTGAATTTCTCCCGAAGCACTGTTTGGATCAGGAAAGCCTTCTGGGTGAGTATATTGTTTTACTTCATTCTATAAACAATGTGAAAGCTGCAGGAACCGAAATTATCCTTTGATTTAAATGTTTAAAATGCCATTTTCAGTTAAAATTAAATAAATTCATCAGTCAATACAAACTGGCACAGATGGATCCTACAAAAGGCCTTGAGATGAAGCCCTTCTGAACACTACTAGGCTGCTGGTAAAAAAAAAAAAAAAATCTTATGATCCATATTTCACATCTAATGGTCTGATATATGCAAGTATTTTCTGTCTGCTCACATCTTGAATCATTGGAACAGGTGGAGAAACACATTTTTTCTGTAAGAAGTGATGCTTTGCCAGGGAAAAACCTCAAGAATAATTTACCCATCAGTGAAATGGTTGGAAAAGAAATATTTCGTTCAAAGACCTCTTAATGTATCACATTTACAAGCATGGCGTGATCATGAGGCCCAAAGACATTTGATCCTGTCCTTTCTGAAATCTTATTAGTTTGTCCTTGAGTCAGACGGGACATTTGTTCACCATTCCAAGGAAGAAGTGTGTTTGAGACACTGCATGGCTTTATTCTGGATAACTTTCGACCTATGATCTCTAAAATCTGAACAGGTGCATTCACAAGCAAAACATGACCAGAAACTAATTTCTGTTACATTTGACCTTTAACTCTTATTATATCATGCATGTGCCAGATTTGATGTTTGTGCAAAGCTGTATGATGGGTCCGTTAAATGCAGAGAACGGTCATAAGTTAATGACACTGAACTTTAAAAAAATACTTGGGTCACCCTTTTGTCTTAGTGGACCAAAGAGCAAAGTTTGGATATTTTGTAAAGTGTTTCTGAAATGAAGAGGATGGCCTTCAGACTCAAAGAACAGATGAACACGCTCACATGTTCATGGGCCTCAGAATCATAACATGTTAACAATCTTGATCTTTCAAAATTCTTAATGGGTTTGACGAACTCTGATCAGAGTCAGGATGTATGGAGTAAGTGACTAAGCCCACTGACTTTCATATTCCTTACTATAATTTAAGAACACTATTAAAAAACACCCCACAGGGTGCTAGCTTGGTGGAGTGGTTAGCAACCATGCACGTCCTGTATATATACTTCTGCCGGTCTCCAGCCTGTGACCAGTTTGCAGAGTGTCTTTCCCTACTCTCACCCCCCTTAACAAGCCTATCCACTGTCTCTCTCCTATCAATAAAGGCACAAAATGCCCCAAAAAATACTTAAAAACACCCCTGCCCTTTTTATTTGGCCATTTTTTGACTTTCATCATCTGGCAGTTGTACACTTTGCAGGGCTGTAACCCATCAGGAGAAAGATAGGTGGTGATTTTTGTTATTATTTATTATTGTTAATGTTTCTCTTATTTGGCATTTTTAATTCATAAAATTTAAGAAAAAAGATAAAGACTGTAAAATATCTCTGTTTTTGCAGTCAGAATGTTATTAACAACAGAATGTTACAAAAACATAATTAATAAAGGAAAATTGAATGTTAGAAGCTACAGTGCAAGACTTATTATGTACAAATGCAAATAAACAATACCTGTATTTCATCAATCCATCTATCCATCCATTATCTACAATGCTTATCCCTTTTGGGGACACCGGGGGCTGAAGCCTACCCTATCTGACATTGGACGAGAGGCAGGGTGGATCCTGAAGAAATCGCCAGCTGTTCACAGAAACCCACAACCTTTCACGTTCACAGTCATACCTAAGGGCTATTTAGAGTCACCAATCAAACTAATGAACATGTTTTTAGTCTGTGGGAGGAAGCTGGAGTGCCCAGAGACAACCCATGCATGCACAGGGAGAACACATGCAAACTCCACACAGAGAGGCTCTGACTGACCTGGGGATCGAACTGGCGATTCTCTTGCTGTGAGGCATGTGCACTACCAGCTGCTCTATCATACCGCTCATCTGCAATTCAGTTTTATTAAAAACATAAGTGAACCACTTTTCCCATTTGAAATTGATCAGAGAACCTTAAACATTACTGATAATAATGAAGTAATGATAAATGTAACATATTTAACTTATTTTTCCAGATCCCAAAAACTGTAATAATTTCTTACTTTTATCACATTTCTTAATGTGGACAACACAATGACATTTCAGGTCAATGTAGCATTGATATAACGCATTAGGTTTTAACAACCTTAAAACTCCCTCCACCCATCTGCAGACACTGTTCAGAGATTGTGGCCCCCTGCCCTCTTCAACAAACCCTGGGCTATCCCATGGATACACACAACCCACTGATTGAGTGTAGACAACCTGATAGCAGTTTAGGATCACAGTAGAGTTAACACACTGTCAATAGCCATGCAATGAACATCTCAACAGGGGACAGATGGGAGAAACATGTAAGCTTACGCTGGACATGCATTTGTCCGCATAGTATATTTGAGGGATAAGTGTGAAGTGTGTATCTTTAGAGTATATGCCTGTGCATAAGTGCAGTGTGTATATGTCTGTTTGTGTGTGTGAGGGCTACCCTGCTCAGGGCATTGACTGAATTGTTTCCACATGTGTCTTAATGCAGAGTTCTGGGCGGGTTTGGAGAAGGGGGGGGGGGGGGGGGACTCTGCAATAGCTGGTGTTGCAGTGTTGGGGGGGTCAGGTTTCATAGCACCATGCAGCACATCTGGATTGTAAGAGCAGAATTAGATTTCCCACGACTGAAAGCCTGCTCACACTTGCATACGTCTGCACACCTTGACAAACCAGGATCAGTTAACAAACATTTGTGATGTGTAAACAGTGAATGTGTGCAGATCCACATCAAACAAACACAACAGTAAATATATGCACCCTGTCAGCCACCACACGTAGGCTACAACCAGCAACACGGCTTCCCGTTTGTTATGCAAGTGCTTCTTATTGTCTCACGCTCTGTTGCTTTTTAACCCTGGTTTCTCATATCCTGAACACACAAACTTTCGTACATGCCCACACACAAACACACTCAAACACCACTTCTTCCCTGGCACAGCTGTCCCAAATGCTGCGGGCACACGGGCGTTTCGCTGGCACAACACATGGAAGGAAAATCTGAATGTGTTCTCACTAATCATTCCCCTATTCCACCCAGAGAGAGAGAGAGAGAGAGAGAGAGAGAGAGAGGGAGGTAGATGTGAACAGCTAAAGGATAAGGACAGCCCAGCACAGGGACTGGATGACCTGTATCGCAGGTGGTGAAAGGTGAGGAGGCCGGAGACTATGTGAGCATCAGAGTGAAAAGGTAAGAAGACAGAGAGAGTGACAGTGTGGAATAAAACAGATTAGAGGTGAATGGATGGAAAAGGAAAGCTGCTTGGAGAGCGGGGGTGAGATGGTATAAATGGTGGTATGCCAGTTCCATAAATGTTTAATTGCCAGCAGGTTTATTCCTGTTAAGAGAAGGAGAGCATAAAAAAAGAGCTTAAACAGTACAAAATCTGTCTAGAGCCCCCAAATCTAATTTACACAACAAACAGAGGAGAGGAGAACAGAGGGGGGAGAGAGGAGAGAAAAGGACAGGGGGAGAAAATGCTAATTGGCTACAGTTGGGCATGTCTGGCCTGGGATAAAGAGGAGAGGGACTGAGAATGAGAAAGCATCAAGGGAAGGAGGCATCAGGGTGCAATGAGAGAAGTGAAGGGGACAACAAAGAAGTTTGACTAAATGGATGGATGAGAACATGATGTAAACATCACTTAGGTAGAAGTGCTCCGAGAGCACAAACCTTGATGACGGCATTTCCGGCATTATCAGGCAAATTATTGTCAGAAATGTGGAAACCTGTCCTATCTGGAATTGTTGACAAATCATTTATAACATTTGCTAATCACAGCCAGATTCACGCTCTGCCAAATGTAGTCACGTGCCATGGCCAGCACTCCCTGAAAAGGCACCCAGATCTGCTGAGAACTGATTGAGTTAGTGGCCAAAGAGTGGAAAACTGCCCTGTCTTAACCTGACACACCAGATGAACTATTTACTACATTTCACCAGTCCATCTTGTCAACAGCCCACAAAAAGGTGTTTGGGAATGGGAAGACCATTTCAAAGCATATCCAGCAATGAATGGATGTTAGTAGTAAGTAGATACTGTGCTGTGGTGGAAAATACTAAATGTAAGCCACTGTGTGTGTACAATCTTCCTGAATGACCATAAGCTGTGCTGGAAACCACAAATAAAGTATCTGTGCTCAAAAATATCAAGAAGCATTGTATAATCAGTAAATCAAAGTATTTATTACCACAAAAATCGTTATGCACACTGTACTGCTCAATGATCCTACCATACCTCTCTTCCTGTGTAGAAGTCTAGGGAAACGCATACAAGTCCAATCTCCAAAGATCTGCACATTACAAAAAAGAGTTATCCGAATCATAAATCACACTGGATAGAGAGATCATACCAGTCCTCTGTTTTTAAATTCCACATTTTTAAAGTTTTTTTATGTTGCAAAATTGCGAACAGCACAAGTGCTATATAAAGCAATTAGAAAATTGTTACTTGGTATTATATGGCAGATGTGCAGTTCCAGAGAGGAGGGCTATAATTTAAGGGGGGGACATGATTTCATGTGTCTGATGGTCCATACAACTGTTGAAAGTATGTGCATTTCTGTTTGTGGTGCCAAACTCTGGAACAGCGTTTCACCCTGAAACGCTGAATCCCGTTTAGAGGTGTCGACTGCAACACATTTTTGAAACGCTCCACTCTTGACCCTGTTTTCAAAAGTTTGTGGATTCAGGCACTCCAGGCACCATTCCCATGTACACAGGAGGCAAAAATGCAATGAAAAGTCTTCGGATTCGGCCGAAAACGGAGCCGCATAAACTCCACCTCAGACATCGAATCAGGCACATTTAACAGTACTGCAAGTTTAGCCCCATTTTGCAGTGTGAGCAAAGCTATTAGAAAAAGTTCCTGGATCATAATGTAATCACTTCTTGCTTGTGCCATGACCAACATTCCCTGAAGATGTCAATATGCTATTAGCAAAAAATGTGGAAAACTGCTTAACCTTACAGTATTAAGTAATCCTTTAAATCCTAGGATCCTCAAAATGTAATCCCGTCTTCCCTGTGTCATGACCAACATTTCCTGAAAATGCCATTATGATCCATTCTTAATATTTTTGGACTATTATGCAAACACACAAGAAGAAATATGCCATCAAACTCATAACTTTCTTGGTGAAGGTAATAGATGTGGTAAAATATTAACTGCTGCTCTTTCAGTAATACTTGAAGTCTTAATCAAATGGCAAAATGGTTCATGGACCTGGGCTTGTATATCGCCTTTCAAGTGGTTTAACTTCTCAAAGCAGGTCACATCTACCCTTTCACACCCATAAATTGAGGAATGAAATTCAGAACACTGAGGATAAAAGATTGCAAGAACTTCTCATTGATTCAGATCGCTAAGAAATCTGGACAAGCATTGAACAATTGATATTACAGCTAAAGGTCACTGATTCAGTCGGATTCATTCTATATGGAATTAAAGATACATTTCTAATTTTATTTATTTATTTTTCACTAATAATGTTCTTGATCTGCCACTGTATTAGCAGCTGTTCTCAAAGACCCCTCTTGTCAGATTATGATATCCCTCTGAGTAATCTGAGGGCTCTCTGAACCTTTTTTTTAAACAGGAGAAACCTAATTCATGAAAAAAAAAAGGGTCGCACTGTGTGACATTGAGTTTGTTGCTACTGTTCTTTGGTCCAACCAACGATGAGAGAAGAGGAGCATGTGGCTGCTAAAGTTTTTCTCCATCTGTTGATGCATAGGCTTGAATGGAGTCCACAAATGAGTCAGATTGGACTTTCCCAGCTGTGCAGAGGCTTGGCATTGTCTGCCGTGCTGGTGAAGGGATACTGGAACTATTTTAGTTTGGCAGGTTCTTTCTGAATTGAAACAACTTGTAACCTGCAAAAAAGAAGTTTTAAAAGTTCTACAGGTCCCCAGTGTACTGGCCCTCACTCTCATTTAGATTTTTTGCTTTGTATCTTTCTCCCGTCTCTTACTCCATAATATTTGACACCTCCTCTCTGCCTCCTCTGTGTTTTCAGTCATTCCTGTGTTACTCTGAATCCCCTCTTAATCACAGCAAAGTGGCACACAGAAAACACGACACCAACCTAAAAGGTGAGCGTTGCCCAGAGAAAAGTCAGAATGATTCTTGGCCCTAGCTGGATGAGGACATGTGTTGTGTCTAAACTGAAGGGACATTGTTAAAAAGTTTCTCCCAGTTTTTCTTTCTCTGTAACGCAGACCTATGTCTCCGGGCTGATACAGCATCTGTGCTTTGTTAAACATATTACCGTTACGCAAGAATCTGGGGCGAGGAAAAACAACACTTGCTAAATATTTTGTCTATTGAAGTTAAAAATGCATTCAATTGCTGTCATGAATCCTGCTGGAGAACCCTTCACTCTGATTAATCATGAAAACAAAGCAGCCTTTGAAAGGAAAATAAACTTGAGGCAGGCCACTGGTAGAGAAATCGCCTTTGGTGTGTACCTGACTGGTTTGGACTCAGGCCAAACTCAGGCCACGAAAGCAGGTCAGGGGGTGCTGTTCTGTGGGAGATCTGTTTGGAGTCTGCTCCGTGTGTTTTTGTGTTTAGCACGGTTTAGTCAGTCTCCGATTTACAAACATTTAAGGCCCTGCTGCTGTGCTGTTTCATTTTTCATTTAGTCGCAGCCCTAGGCCATGTCCCAGATTGGAGACTGCCACACACACCACCGCTGCACTCTGGGCCGCAACCGAGCCGCTCCCCTCCTCATCGTCTGGTCTGGTCTGAGGAGACGAGGACCTGCCAGTGACCCCACAGCCTGCAACACACACACTCACATTCTTGCACTTTTCTATATGCACGCTCGCACACATTTAAAACCGAGCATAGGGTAGACATTTTTCTGCCCGTGCGCACAACCACACACAAGCGAAACAAGAAATCACAGACAGATAAGCAGACAGAACACACACAGGCAGACTGCATGCGGAACATGCCGTCTAATTCCTTTAATACGAAAAAATCTGCACAGACAGACAGGTATGACACTGCAGCCTCTACAAATATATAAAAGGACATCACACAAACTGAAGTTCAAAGAAACTCTTTTTTTGGAGGGTTTAGTCAGAACACACAGGTACTGACACACGTGCACACATAGGGGTTCACATACAGAGATGCCACATGCATACTTTTGAAATATGGACTTTGCATAGCCCCCATGTGAAGTTAAGGGTTTGACTCTATTGAACCTATTCACACTGTCCTTTTGGTTATAGAAAAGGGGCAGATTTTTGTCCCTGTTACATATTAATAGATTACACTGTAAATTACAAAGGTTGTAATTTGGCCCGATAAATATAAAATTAAATATCATAGTTATCTGTCAAAATGTCTTTTATTCACTCCGCAAGTCATAGTTTTCTGCATAAACACATTGTTATATTGTTACAGTATCAGTCTTTTTTGTATAGACTAGTGGGATTCTAAACTTGGTATCAGTATTTAAATTATTTTGTGGTATCATGATCTATCTAGTTGATGCAAAGCTTTGATTAGTTTAACTTTTAATGTGCTTTCTTCTTTTTTTTCATTTATAAGTGCTTGTGATAATGTTTGTTTTGTAATCGTAAACAAATGAATTATATTAACACTGTTCTTAATGGTTTGTAAACCCATGTCAATTTGTCTCTCTTTTGCTAAAAGCTATATGAAAATTAAAAAGAAAATATTTAGATTCAATGTTTTAAAGTAATATGACACAATGTGAAGCACTTGGTAAAGACCAACTGTAAGCTTATTGAGACTTTAATTTTTACATTGCAATCAGTTATTGTGATTGCAAGTAGTTCTTGTATGTTTTTTCAGGCTCTTTTGGCCAGTATCTATATATATATATATAAATATAAATATACCACTTTCTCTGAGATTGCCCTTTTATATTAGATTATAAACACGTAATAAGTATGTTTATCACTGCAAATGCTGTAAAATAAATCTATCTATCTATCTATCTATCCATCTATCCATCTATCCATCTATCCATCTATCTGTCTATCTATCTATCTATCTATCTATCTATACGTGTTTTATCATCTAATATAAAAAAGGGGTTAGTAGAAAGTGCCACAGTACTTAATTATACTTGCTACCACTGGTCTTGGAAACACATATTCTAAGTCTCATAGAAACTATTATTTTTATTTGTTTCTCACCGGACTGAACATTTACATTCCTGCTGTATATTTTCAAGGCCATTCACAACCTTGCCCCCCCTACCTGTCTGATCTCCTCTACATCGCCACCCCCTCTCACTCCCTCAGGTCGTCTTCCTCCCTCCATCTCTCTGTGCCCTCCGCCCGGCTCAGCACCATGGGTAGCAGAGCTTTCAGCCGCTCTGCTCCCAAACTCTGGAACTCTCTCCCCCCGGACCTCAGAAACATCGACTCCCTTCCCCACTTCAAATCAAAACTCAAAACCCATCTGTTCCAAACTGCATATTCTCTTTAATTTTCCACCCTCATTTAACTGTGTCACTCTTCTATGTTGTTTTATTTATTTTAATTGAGATTTTAATGCACTGTGTTTTTTATTATGTACTTTGTAAAGTGTCCTTGGGTGCTAAGAAAGGCGCTTTTAAATAAAATATATTATTATTATTATTATTTTACATTTTACAACTCTAAACTACAAAATTGATAAACTGAGACTGAAAATGGAAGTCAAAACAAAATAAAAACACAATGACTACTCCAAAACACTTAAGTAAATTTAAGTACAAACACATAAGATGAAAAATCATAATATTTAAACCTGCTCAGACCTATAAAGACGTGCCTCCCTTGAAACATGTTCTCACACACACAAATATTAAGCAGTAGGTACAAGTGTATGCACACGAACACACACCTGTGGTTTTAGGCTAGCACACACAGAAGTCTTTAGTCCTCGAGCTGTCTGTCCCACTTAAAGTGAGCCCTGCTTGTGAAGAGGACCTGACAGACAGAGAAAACACACACAGGCAAAGGCACACACACACACACACGATGAGTACACTGCTGGAGCAGAAGACCTGACTAAGCTGAATTTCCCCCTGCTCCCCTTTCCTATTTTCCATCTGCCTCAGCGCAGTAGAACCTGTGTGGGGAAAATAATGCCCACCATACACACGCCACACTTTACTTTCCCTACTCTTTCTATGACACTTCTTTAAGATGCACACACACTGCTGATCCACACTTTCGATCTCAGCTTTTCCTTTGCTCTGTGTTCACTGATTTCTCTCCATTCAGCATGCGTTATTTTGCCTGCAATTCTTTTTTTTTTTAGTCTAATCTTATCGCACTGCTCCATATCTCCATCTCTTCCCCCCCCCTCTCCTCTTCCCTTGGTCGTTGCTGTGGTGCTATGTGGTTGACCAACAGCCAGGGAGAGACAAGTGCAGGAGTGCCGGCCAAACTTGCCTGCCTCTCCGCCCAAATTACATGGGACAGTCCCAATTACCCTGTGGCCAACCAAAGCATTTCCTGGGTTAGCACTAGTGACGCGTGCCCCCCTTTGCTGTGGTTAAAGGGGGTGTCATTAGATGCTTGTTTTACTGCAACCCCAAGAACGTGCCCGCCGGCCGCATCAACGCCATGGGAAGCAAAACTGCAATGTTCCAATAACTCTGGCGAGCCTGATGGATGACAAATGGAAGAACGTTAGGGGTAGTGCTGGAGCTCATAGTAAATTCCTGCCGGCCAGGAGGGAGATGCAAAGAGAACATTTCAGGGAAAATAAGAAATTCTGGAAGCTGCTGTGACTTCTGGGAAACCGATAAGTGTGTGTTGCTGTGTTTTGTAGGATGAAAAAAATCAGTATAAACAAGTGGACCTTTTTGGAAAGGCTATCCAAAATGTGCAAGGTGCAAAGCATAAATGTAGAGGGAATAAGTACCACATTTTGAGGTCAACAGATTAAGCAGATCAGATTTGCTCTACGTGAAATATCTTAAGCATAAAGCAAGTTGTTATTTACAGGTTTTTAAAATGAAATCAATAAGATGCTGATGTGTTTGTTAAAACACATGCAAAGAGCCCTTTTTTCTGCATTAGCTATTGTTCAATGAGTTCCCCTCACTGAATCTTTCACTTATGGAAAAGAATGCGTCAAACTTTTGTCAACTACATCTTGCCCATGACAAAAGTAGTTCTAAATGAACAATTAATTACAAAACTTTCCCAGCATATGCAAGCATATGTTCATTTTTACCAACCTGACCCAACTAAAATGTTCAGGGTGGGCTATCAAGATTTATAAACCATGCAATTTCTGTTGTGTTGAATAGAAACCTGTTCATTTTCCAGCAACACAATACAGCATACAAGCTTTAAAAAAATGATATTGTCACATCTTTTACTAAATATTACAACGGCATTAATGTTGATATTGATAAAGAGAGAAATTTGTTGAGAAGGATCAATCACAAGAGAAGGAGGAAAGTTTACAATTTTTCAGATTTATATTGTCTAAAATAGAATATATTTTGGCAAAGTAACATTATATAAGGACTTTTGATTGACCCTAATTACACTACTATCCATCTAAAACTTGACAAAAACATTAGAGAGCAAAACTAACCAAAGGGAATTAAAACTTAAAACACATTTCTGTCAAGTATTGTAACCTCCCTTTTTTGACAGCATGAAGATGTGCTGTCTAAAGAGCATGGCAAATGGTATCTTGGGGCATGTCCGACTGTGTTAGGTGAACAAAGATCAACCCAATCCAAGTGTCAGCTCTTATTCCCTTTAAATCAGTGTAAATTGAGCAGTTGGCATTTGCTATTCACCAAGTGGAGTTCACTGTTGTGTCTGAGAACAAAGAAGCAATAAAAAAGAGGAATCAAACACTCTCAGAGTCAAGCAGGCATATGTTCATAATAGATCCATTTACCATATTTCAAATACCTGCTGGATTTAAACAATTTATTTGTGCATTTTCCAAGCATGAATCTTTGGGTCTGTTTTTTGTTGTGTGTGTAAAACACACTGTGGAGCCTGATTTATTATCTGTGATTATAATTACTGGTGACATTATTAGTGTGTAAACAAATACAATAAATCCAGCTCCAGGTTGCGAGATAAATCTTCAGTTGCTGTGTGTTTTTCCTCCTTTCCCGGAATATTATGCACGCTGAAGCGCACAGGAATAGTTCACTGAGGAAATGCTGTAACAAGCTACACTGTCTCTCAGCTTTCCCTTCAGTTATAACTTTCAACTTTTAACTTATCTGATGTTTATCAATAATGCTGTTATGCATCCTATGAGAGAAACAAGTGTAAGTAACGCGTGTTATTTTATCTTGCAGATGTGTGTCAACCACTGCAATGTGTCCTTTAAACAGCAGCTACATTACACAACATACAAGGAACCAACCAGCTTTGTGCCTGAGCAATTCTCTTTTATTGACAAACATATGCAGACCAGAGCCCGTCATTATTTGCTTTTTAAACAGCATGAGCACCATGCCTAAAAATGAAATGACTCCGGCAGAAATGACAGGAGACACCTGTGCCTCATGCCAAAACGCTTCGTGCCGGACATATGATAGGGCCCAAAATCTCAAATAGCTGCCTCTGGCTCCCTCCTTTGGATAAGTATTTTAAATGAAAGACTCAGTTTCCTTCATTTGACATGAATATTGTAACCTGTATAGATTTAGTACTTCTTTCACGGCTCACATCACACAACAGAAAGCATGTAAGAAAGGATTAATTTTTGGAAAGTAGAGAAAAACAAAGGCATCTGAAAACTGAGAGAGCATATATAAGGGAGTGAAGGAGGTACATCTGGTTGAAGGAAAGTAGGCAAAAGCAGAAGGGAAAGAGGGTAAGTGACTGACGCACAGACAGGGATGAAAGTTGGAGGAGGTGTCTGGCAGAGGAGGAGTGATGTAATGTATGAGAGGAGAGAGGGATTAGCTGGGTGACAGAGATGAAGGGATGCTCTTTGGTGTCACCCATACTCACTCTCACTCCCTCCATCATTCATCGAGAGCATCATGAGGCTACAGAGAGTGCGGCAGCTGTATATGCCAGCTGCACGCGAGTGAACGTGTGTGTGATCAATTTGTTTGCAATCATTTCAAAGTCTGTTTATGCATGAGCGTATTGTATGTATTAATACTCTTTCTGTCAATCTGTCAATATTAATGTGCACCATGTGTCTGTGTACAAAGTGCGTTTTTTAAGTACATATGCAGTGTGTATGTGTGTAGTGTTTGTCTATGTTGCCCATCTGGTGCTGCTATGCTGTGCCGCTCAGCCAGCGCTCTAATAGCTCCAATAAGTCTGTGGTTTGCTGCCTTATACGCACATACACACATGTGCACACAAGTGCATGGGTACAAACACATACTAAGTTACACACATACACATACAAAGTTTCTTGCTGTTATTCTTCCATCAGGAGAAAGAGGCCAAAAAGTGACCATTTTTAATTTTACTCTGGTGCTTCACCAAAACAGCCTGTCAGTACCAAGGAGGAGTTGAAGAGCAGAACGGAGGACACAGAAGGGAGAAGGACGGTAAAAGTTAGCCAAACAACAGGAGAGGACAGAGGGAGGAACAGAAGACGAAAAGAAGATGAAAGAGGAAAGATTTGGCCAGCAGGGCAACAGGCTGAGCTAGAGTGAGAAGCTGCTGGTGGATGTGGAGTAGCAAGCTGTGGTTTGGTCCGATGCAGCTTTTGGTTGTGTTACAGTCTGGCTGCGGCTTGTGTGGGTTGGGCAGAAACAAGCTGGGAAACAAACCCGGACCTTTAAGTGTCAGAAGCCTCTCTGAGCTCTTGAAAACACATATTACAAGTGCTAAATAAGCTTATCCTCCTAGTCATTTTTATGCACATGGAGGTCTGATGAGATTCATTTGGGTACACTGCATACTTTTCGAATATTTAGAGTTGTATTTATGTTTATACTGGTCTGCTGGAGGCCCTGACCAGCCTACTCCTGGCCAAACCTTCATGGCTCCGTTCAGTAGCAGAGTGTCTTTCCAGCCAGCAGGGCCACTTCGGGTCCAGGTCCAACAAACTCAGAACTTATTTACATTCAGGGGGGAAAATGTGCCCTTTCAAATATGCCTTACAAGTCATTTCTCGCCAGAGGAATACTTCAACACATGTAAACAGGACAAATTGTCAACTTAACTTTGACGTGATTCTCCTGGATGTGGTGGATTACGCTCAGATTCAAAGCCAGGTTGTTCCAGTTTATCCTACAAAACAGGTCTCTCTTCAACTAAATGTTTATTTGAATCCCCTTGGGAAAACCCAGGTGTTGCCAGTGTACACAGCAGGCCTAATGTGGTTTTTGGGGAGTTTACCTCAGAGTGTAGACTACAGGTGTCTGTAGGAGTGCGCTCCAGCACTCGGAAGATAAGATGCTTAGTAGGGAGGAGAGCATGTGTCCCATGACCCCATAGCAGCATGGTCAGAGTCAGTGCAGAGATACAGACAGCTAGATTGACTGGCTGATGACAAATGCACACAAACACACATACTGACTGATTGAAGGCCAAGTTTCTTACTTTCTTTCTGTACCCTCTTCAACTCTTCTCTCTTCTCTCCCTCTCTCTCTCTCTGTCTCACTCTTGTCATCTGTTAATCTGTTCCAGAGAATTGTGATCACATGGAAAAAAACACAGCAAGTGTACATATTTCCCCCTTAGCCAACAGTAAAAAAAAAAAAAAAAAAAAACGCACTGGTGGGGTGAAGGGGAGAGAGGGAAGGGGGGTTGTATGATGAGGGAAAAAAAATGAAATAAACAGTTTATTCAAAGGCAGCGCTGAGCTCTTTTGTTGTGGTGGGGACCTGTCTTTTATTAGCAGCCTGAAAAGCCTTCAAAGGCTGGAAAGACAGAGGACATGCCAACAGACGAGTGTATACAAGGCAGAGGAGAGAAGGGGAGTGTGAGGGTGGGTGGGTGGGGAATAAAAAGGGGGGAACGGTGAAGGGGTTTCGAAAGAGTCAAAGCGGTGAAAACAGGGTACATGAAAGTGTAGATAGGTGGTCGTAGAGGAAGTGATAATGGGGAGAAGAGGACTTGAGGTGAATTTATGGCACTGAGGACACAAACAAAAGGCCAGAGGGTGAATCTGGGTGCTGGAATGAGTCTAAATTGTCCATAATATAGGGAAACTGATCCGAACTGTTTTCATGTTTGCAGCTTTTTTGTTATACTATCATGATTTTCACAGGTTCTTGTAACTGATTTTGTCAGAGAGAGTGTTTGTCTGTGTTGGGGCAATTAAAAGGTAGAATAATGGTTTATATCAAATCTTTAAAACAAGGAAAACTTATGGCAAAGATAACTTGTGTGTCTGCCTTCTAAATCTGACCACAGTTATGAGTGGCTGTTTGTTATTGTGCTGTGTGGTAGGTGTTTGTTTGCATAAACTTCCACGTGTGAAGAAGATGGATGTTTTTGGGGATAGCTTTGAGAGGCAAAGGAGACATTCCCTCATTGCGTAACTTCATCCCTCTTATCTCCTCTCTCAAAGCAAACTGTCAACGCTGTGTTCCCATCTGTCTCTCTCTCATCTTTCTCCCTCTGTTTCTCTCCCTCTCATTCTGGATCAAGTCATTAGGGGCAAAACCTTTCTACTTTCTTCCATCTCATCCCGCTTTCCATCTCATCTCATGAGTGTCCAAGCTGTTTGTCTACTTTGGAAAAGTGCTGTTAGAGTGATGTGATCCAACCTGTGTGTGCGTGTATGTGCACACGCTAAAAATATGCTGATGTTATTAAGAGTATGTGTACGTGTGAGCATGAAGTGTGCAATCTATTTTAGTGTCTGTGTGTTGTGTGTATTTGTGCACTCGGCTGTGCACGGTGACTGCTCTTGAAGCTAAATCAAAGTGCTCTGCTTTCAATAAGAGTCACAATCAGCAAAGTGGCAGCAAGCAATGACATCACTGCAGCTGGGTCCCCAGCTGGAGCACAGAAAGGACTTTGGCAAGTGAGTGTGTTTGTGTGTATATGTGTATGTGCTTATAAATGTGTAACAGAGTGAAAGACCAGTGTATGTGTAGTTTATTTGTAATCCCATATTCCAAGCAATTCGCACACTCCACAGTGAAACAAAATACAAGCAGATCTATGCCAATATAGAGCCGAGCACTCATGAACGTGTGTTTGTGCGTGTGTATATGATGGCTGAGGGTGTAAGTGAGATTTCCAACCTCAGTCGTCCCCGTCAGTCTCTGCACAGTCTGTGCCGTGTTTCTATTGGAGCAGACAGTGCTGCGGTGAGAAAAACAACAAGAATTTCATCTGTCATTGATTAAGCCCATTAACGGTGGTGTCTGATGTCTTTTACACTCATTCCATGCACACCGACATGCAGCTGAACTCACAAATACACATAGTTGCACAAACACACACACATCCTGACTCCCAAAACACTGCAGCGCTACCAAGACTACCATACAGTAACGGACACACCATGGAATTTCATCAAGATCCACACTCCTGGTGTTGGTGTGTGTTTGTGGGTGTGTGTGTACGTGTGTGTGTGTGAGACAGAGAGAGGGAGTGTGTGTGTGTCTGTGCGTTTGTGTTGGGTCTGAATGAATTTTCACACGCTAAGTCATGCAAGCCGGAAAATACTGATCATAAACTTCCAACCAGCGTGTGCAACCAACAATCCCACAAAGAGCCAACTCACACAACCCCGCCCCCCACCCCCCACTGAAAGAGCCACTGTAAAGAAGCTTCTTCTGAAAGCTTACTTCCAAAATATCTAAGATGTCACATGTATATTTATCTGTGGATCCTTGGTGTCTAGAGGGGGTGGGGGTAGATTCGGGTTGGCATGCAGGCAGCCTTAATGCTTGGTGTGCCATCATTAGGCTCACATCTCAGGTGAGCTCACATTTTTCCCCTAACACATTACTCCCAGTATGCTTTTCCCATCTGCTGCCTGATGGTCACAGCTCACAGCTGCTTAAGGTTAGTTTTAGGGCCAGAACCTGGACATTGATCTATTTCAAAAGTAGGTTTTCTGCAGTCACTCTCTTTACAGACATCTCATAGTCGCACCTTTTTGACTGCATGCCAAACACCTGGCCATGTTTCAGTGCTTTCAGGTATGTAGACATGGTGGAGGCAACCTGCTGAAGTTCCAACCAAGCATCAAAATAGAGAAGAGAGGGGGTCTTTGAATCCTTTGAATGTAGCACTGTTGTTGGTGTCAGATGGGCTGGTCTGAGTATTTCAGTTCTGGGAACTACTGGGTTTCTAATGCACCACCATCTCAGCATGTTAGTGGCAACGATCCTTTCTTCCACGATCAACAGTGGCAACCAAATGATGACATAGGAACAGATTTATTTTTGTGTAGGTGTTGATGCACTTTGGTGTATCTGGTGTCAAGTAGAGACTGGTAGTCTTGTATCCACTGGCTGAGATTCTTGGGTGTGGCGAGAATATTGTAGTTTGATCTTGTGATGTTGACGAGTGACCTGTGTTCCAAGCTCTTATCCACAGATCCTTGGCCACTGAGCAATGTCTTTTGCTGTGAAATAAATCAAGTGGCAACCTCTGAGCCTGGAAAATGAAGTGAATGTGAAAAGTCCCTCTTGAGTATCCCCATGAGACTGGCTGCAGGAAACAAAAAAGGACTCGAACGTGTGGAGAAAAGCTGTTTTTGCAACTTTAGGAGATATTTTACAACTTAGTTCAACAGACAAATTTAGTGTACGAGAGTGAATTTTCTTTATATTGCATTATCTTTGTCTTCTGGAGGATTTAGAGTTTGGAAAATTAGGAACATTGACAAATAGTCCAAGCAGAGTTGCTATTAGTCATATGAACCTGAATAGCCCTAACACAACATGGGCGATGTAAATAAACTGCACAAAGTTGTGAATATATCAGTGATTTTTGACATTTCTCTCTATTTTCATTAGAATTGACAGTACTAATACTATCCAACTCCACCTGTTGACTGTAAATTCCGAATCCTTGTTATTTTTCATTCATTATCCTTGTCTTTATCCTTGCCTATATCTAAGTCAAAGTTATTTTTATGACTGTACTCAACTAAAACGGGCTGATGTGACAACAGGGAATGTACTGGTTATATTGTCGAAGTGGTTTGAATTGAAAGTTGATTTGATTTGAAACACATATT